>CM057459.1:473270000-473900000 GCA_016271365.2 Neoceratodus forsteri | reverse complement strand
AAGGAGTTTAGAATGTCGAGGGAGTTTGAGACACTTTTATCCTTACTTGTATTGCACACCCCAGGTATATTCTTCACTGATGCAAGTACAAATGGTCTCTCACTTGTACACTCCCAACCCACACCTACTTTTCAGTTACAGTGTAGGTCAATGTACGTGTGCTAACCTAGTTCCAAGCTGGGAACCCAGAGTTAATGTAATCTTAAGAAATTAGTGTCTTGTCTTTATGTAGCCAAAACAGTGAGTAATGTGCTCCCCTTTCTTCACTCAAAATAGCTTCAGGAAAACACATCCATGTAGTATAAAACTATGTAAAGTGACACGTGGTCAGCATGGGGGGGTGTTACTGAATGCAAATATTAGATGATGTTTTTTGTTTGCATACATGTGGCTCCTACATTTGCTATCTATTGTGAAATTATAAATAGATTCCCTCAGGACATCTTTGGAAATGAGAATTATTCCTATAAGTTATTTTCTGGTAAAATGCTTCTTAAAATTGTGTATGTGATAAGTTGGAGAAAGTGCTATAAAATATACTCTTACTGGAGTTAACAAATATTTCTGCCCATACTTGCTGCTGGAAAAGAGTTTAGTGTTTTGTTTAAGCTGAAGGCTTGATTTCCGTGACATTAGATTTTTATTTTCTATTGGAAATATTGTATATTGGCTCTAAGTTTGGGTATGAGAATAAATATTGACTACTACAGTACACTGAAAAATGTCATAGTGGCTTCATAAGGGTTATGTGTGTAGCTAACCAGATAGCATGCTGACAGTAGGTGTACTTGCCATGGCGATGACCAGAGCTCTGACATGTGATTTAATGATGCGCTGGATGGAGGATGTGAAGCATTCCAAAGGATGCCCCCTTTCTCTGGGATGGGTTGCAGCTACTGTAACTTGGGTGCTTATGGGTGGCAGTGCCATCTAGAGGGCCTTGTATTTGTGAGTGGCGGACACAAATGCTATTGTGTCTGGCAATCCAACTCAAAAGGTATCCTCCCATGGACTGGAATTTCAGGGGATGAATGCTGGTGAGGGCAGGCAGATAACATAGTCCAACATGGGCTTTCTGTCTCCACCCCAGAGATAACCCCAGGTGCCTCCATGCCCCACCCCCTCGCTGGTTACTGGATCCTAGGAACTGAGTGGTTATTTCATGCCTTGATTTTATGGTAGGATTAGCTGAAGTGTTACCTTATTGTGCTTACACTTCAGCTTATGTGGTACCTTGAATGATAACTGCTATAAGAGGAAAAATCTATATTGCAGTACCTTAGTGTGCCAAAGTTTTCTACGCAGAAACAGAAGGTGAGGATGACTGCCACTGTATGTTGAAAATTGTAGGTCAAAATCTCAATAAAGTTCTGAAGAAATGTAAAATTGTTTTCAACATTTAATCATAACTTTACTATTTTGTGAGACTGAGACCCCAAATTTTCAACACAGCCTTTTTTTATTACCCCATCTCTGACCATGACAGGTGTCATCTTTCAAATCCCACGCAAAACGTCTTTTCATGCACATGCTGCAAAATGACATTTGGGCAGGATTTCATAAGTGACACCTGTCATGTTCATAGCGTGGGGTAATAAAACCTAAGATAAAAATCTGAGATCAAAATCTCCAAAAACAACAAAGTTATGAATACACACTGATAGGTTACAAGTTTACGCATACTGTAACGTTACAGTTTATTTATGCTTTGAACCCACATTTCAACGTAATCTTTTCCACCCCACCTCATGAACGTGGCAGGTGTCATTTTCAAGGCCCCCTCCCAAACAGGTTATTTTGGGCATGCTGCAGAATCTAGTTTTGGGTGGAATTTGATCAATGAAACCTGTTACATTCAGATGCTGGGGTAATTAAAAATACTATCTTGAAACTTTAGGCTCATAATCCAAGAATACAACAGCATTATGTGTCAACCTCTTTCCAGTCATGACAACTGCACTCTTAAAAATCGTGTTTTTTATTTCTTACATTTAACTGCTAAGTTGTCTATGCCCAACAACTAGACAACAAATACAAGCAAGCAAATGTGATTGGCAATGGCCAATGCTTGTCAGTATTCTTTCTTAATCCTGAGGGGAGGATCTGACTTCCATCCCCTAGACTGACTTCCAGTGAAACATCACCAAGCCTGCCCTGCTTGTTCTTCTGATGCCATACCCTTAACATTCATATAGCAACCCCCCCCCCCAACAACAGTAGGGCATTCCATCTTTCCAAAATCCATCATGGAGCAGGGTTTTATGTTGCAGTTGGGCCACTAGATCTAGGCAACTGAGGATTGTCATGCTGCCAGGTTTCTCCCTCATTTTGCCACTGTATAACCCCTCCCTTCTGTGACACTATTCTTGATGCACATGGTTACCACTGGGGAGGGAACTACTGACCCTTCTCACAGGCTGATCCCCCTCCCCCCACCTTCGGAGTCAGAGTGTGCTGCTGCTGCAACACAGGTTAGACTTTTCTGACTCGGTATGGGAACTGAGCTTAGGATGCAAAACCTGGACTCCCACAAGGTGGGCCTGCATGCTACCATTCAGTGTTACTGTGCAGCACTGATGTTATTTGTCAAAAAGTCCATATTCAGTGCTTGCCAGTTTCAATGCAAGTAGCTAAACTGTACCCACAGACTTCAGGATAGAAGTATTTAACTAATTAAAGAGCTAGGTGAAGACAATATGGCCATGAACCTTAGGGCAGTTTTGTAAATGTGTTATGTGTTAAATGATAATATAGTCTATGGTCTGCAAAAAAGTACAACACACAAATTGATGATCCTGTCCATCTAGCTGTTAAAGTAATTCATCGGGTAGGACAGAGAAGAAAGCAAATATGCAACAGAGTAGTTGAGGCATGCATAATGACATGTAAAAGTAACCCCTAGTAATTATAGTCATGTTTTACTAACCAGCATTTTGGGGGTAGTTCTTTGCCTGTTTGAAATTATTTCCAAAGAAAAGAATGTTTGAGCAGAACTGATCCTTAGAAGACTAGATATGTTGGATAATGTGATTCCTTTCATTGGCACAACATGGATATCATGCAGTACATAGATGTTGTAGTAGACAAGCATTAGGGCCATGTATGTTTCTTCATCAGGTACTACACTAAGGGACCGGCACACGGTCAAAACCATGAATAAAAAACAGTGCAGTCAAATACCATGCAGCAATAACAGCCAAAACAAAAGTACCACTTGGTAAAAACAGCGAGCTCTACCACCACAACAATGAAGCAAACAAACTAACTGTTTGCAGGGGGAGCTATGCCCCCCCGACCTCTCCCCATATTAATATAACTACCTCCAGGGAGAGGCAACTTGAGGGACAGGGAGAAACCTGGGGGAGGGAGAATTACAGTGCCTGTCAGTGGGGAGCCAAAAGTCAACACCCCCCCAAAAAAAAACACAAGCGCTCCAAGACTGGGAATTGAACCCCAGTCCACAGACACTCTGCTGCCCTCTACTGCCTGTGGCTCTGCCCTCTGAGCCATGGCAGCTGCTCAGCAGATTGCTACCCTGCAGAACCTTTATCCTCTGCATCCCAACCAACAGCTACAGGGGTAGCGCTACCTATATCTTTGCTATTTTTCCCTGTAGCTGTTTTACTACACACTTTTTTTCCTTCTCGGTTTTGCTTGGGACATTATTCCCATTGCTATATTAACCCAGTACCAAAGGACCTATACGGCTTCCACAGCTTGGTGCAACATTTATTTATTTATTTAAAATTTGGTAACTGAAGCCGGCATGGTGACGCTGAGGGTTGAGGTGCTGGACGCCATTCCTCACGCCACGGCGGTGACCCAGGTTCAGGAATGGACTTGAGTCATTTGGGGGTTGGCTGGGGGAGGAAGGATTGAGCGTCCAGAGGACTGCTCTCCTTCCTTGAGATGGGGGGATTTGCATTGTGTGCTGTCAGCCAGCACCTAGCAATGGCTGGGGATTGGCACAGGCACACAGCCACATAAGGAATTGGCCCATGTCCAGGGTGATTAGCTGCCTCCAAGGAAGTGGAAACAGCCTGCCTCACCCATTGCACGGATGTGGGCATGGGAAAAAATGGAAAATTCCAGGATCTGACAGGACCTATGATGGTTGAAAAAGGCCAGAAGATGTACCCCTCTGAGGGAGGGGGTCATCGCCCCTGTCGGGTCTACAGCAGCAGAGGAAAAAAAATGGTAACTCAGGAATGCACAGTGAGCTGAGACTTATTTTCAGGTGTGACCCTGGGGTGGGAAGGTTGGGGGAAAGGAACAATACAGGTGAGATTGAATAACATTACAATCATTAACAATGCTTTGCAGAACTGATTTACTTGCACATGCTGACTTGAATACAACAGTCATTCTGAAGAGTAGTCACCATGCATTTCAGCTGGACTTTAAGTCTAGTTATGGAGAATTGGGGCAGGTGCAAGGAATAGCAGGAGAGAGTCTTAGTATGTGCTTGAAGGCAGGGAGAGAGGTGGCTTGCCAAAGGGTAAGTGAGAGTTGATTCCTGAGGGAGGGGAGTTGGTAGGAGAAGGCAGAACGACCCATGGTTCATTGAGGATGGGGAAGTGAGAAGGACTGGGATTCCCTGGAATGAAAAGGAAAGGAAAGGAGGAGGGACAGACAGGGGACAAGAGGGAGGAGAGATAAGACAAGAGGGAACCAAATCAGTACTTGGTAATTAAAGATAGGGAGTGGGACTGGCAACTATGGGAGAGTGGTGGGGGATTAACAGAGAGGAAAAGAGGGAGCAGTGATGTATGGGGAAGGGGGAGTTTGTGGGGAAGCAGCAGAAGGCATGTAGGAGGGTATCTAATTTGGCCAGGGAGGAGGCAGGAGCAGTGCTGTAGATGGTGCCTGTGTAGTTGAACATGGGGAGGATAGTTTTGATTACCATCTCTCAGTGAACAGAAGGGGGAGAGGCAATCCTTGTTATGGTACATAATTCCAAGCTTTGGCAGAGTTTGGAGTACATGGTGGTTTGTATGATTAAAACCATACTTCCTGGTTCCCTACCTGTTGGTAAGCATTAAGGTGGCAGTACAGCTGACATGGTGACTAGACTCCATACTACAATAATATAATCTTGAGATCTTGTGTTTGAAAAATAATAAAAATGGTCTGACTAGTACTGTAAAAGAATGCCAGTGCAAGATTACATAAGCTTTTTTAACTGCATTTGGAGATAGTGGAATTTTGCTTTCTTTTTATTAATTTATTTAAAAGTTTTGGCCAGGAAGGCACACTGTGCCATGGCTCACTTCCACTGGAATAGGGTTTACAGAAACCAGACTGGAAACTACTAAAGATGAAGAAGGAGGAGAAGGAGGAGGAGTCAAAAATGAAGGAGAGCTGGGAGAGCACAACTTTTTCTTTACCTCTAGTCGGGGTAAGGGGATGGGGCAATTGTTCCCTGGGATGGAAGGATCAGCAATTTTATTTAGTTTAGAAGTTCAGAATGTTGTGGGTTCCAGTCTTGTTTCAGGAGCTTGGGCTTATACGCAATATTGACACTGTAGTTCACCACTAGGAATTATGCACAGGTTGGTGCCATTCTTCAGATGAAGTTCTAAACCGAGAACACTCCTGCCCATCTGTGGTAGCTTTCCATCTGGAAGTTAAAGACCTCATCGTTATGTGTTTTAAAAGGAAAGAACGAGGGACTGCACACTTGATGAGCTGCTATTAGCCTTTTTATTACTGTGACACCAACTGTAAATCAACTTTTTCAACAACAGAGAAACCCCCCATCACATGACTCCGGACTCACTGCACTTTCAGATCCTTAAAGGGGCACTATCAGCTGTACCCCCTCATTTTTGTTAATATCTGTGCAGTGTGCCTTTTGGCCTACACCTAAGTAATTTGCAATGCAGAATAACCCCATAGATGTAGAAGTTCAGCAAACATACCTGTTTTATAAATATTTAGCAAAGTTCATCTTTTACTCAGGCCGTCCATAACTCCACCACTACCGGAAGCATAACCCCATTGAGGACACGTGCCAGGACCAAGCGCAGTCACGAAGTGGCATTTTATGCCAAGCCTGCTTTAGTAACATGCTGCTCATATAAACTACTAAATTACGCGAATGGCTCCTGGTACTTTAGATGTAAAACCGAGCCCTTTATGGCTCACAATTTACTTCTTAAAACCAGTGCCAGAATCCCACGCATGCGCAACGGCGGCACGCTCTTGTACATGCGCGGGATCTCCACACATCTTTATTCCATGCATGCGCAGGATTACAGCACCAGTTTTAAAGAGTAAATTGCGAGCCACACAGGGCTCGGTTTTAATTCTAAAGTACCAGGAGCTGTTCGCGATTTAGTGGTTTATGTGGGCAGCATGTTACTAAAGCAGGCGTGGCATAAAATGCCACTTTGTGACTGCAGTCAGTCCTGGTTCATGTCCTCAATGCGGGTTATGCTTCCGGTGTTGGTGGATTTATGGACGCCAGGAGGAAAGACGAATGTTGCTAAATATTCATAAAACAAGTATCTTTGCTGAACTTCTACATCTATGGGGTTATTCTGCAATGCACATTACTTAGGTGTGTGCCAAAAGGCACACTGCACAGATATTAACAAAAACGAGGGGGTAAAGCTGACAGTGCCCCTTTAAAGGTGCAGTAGCATATACTACATCTCCTTTCTTTGCTTTGAAACCTAACAACAAGTGGAATAAACATGTTAATAATCACTAGATTTTCAGTAACTTTATTATCTTGGGATCAATGGTTTCAGAACATGATCTGACATTTGAGTCAGTCTATAGCACTGTCCTTTACAACTCATAGTCTTTGACTCTAGCAGGCAAATGCAATGTCCTTCCACTAGCTATAACATGCACTTGTTCAGATTCTGGCACAGTCATCTCTTTTGGGTCACACTATGGGGTTCCATTTTGGTGAGATTCCATGTCCTCTAGATATGGCTCCTCTGCCTCGGCTAATCCATTACTTGGCAGTCCTTTAAACTTCTGTAAATGCCTTCTGTTTCTCCTGAAGATGACTCCTCTGGGAGTGACCACTTTGAAAGACCTAGGTTGTGAACAGCTGGATTCTACTCTGGCAGGTAGCCATTCATGGTTTGCCTGCATCTTAACCAAGTCCCCAGGATACAATGGTGGTAATGACCTGGCTGTTTGATCATAGCATTTCTTCTGATGAGATTGTGCCATTACTAACTTTTTCTTCACTTTGGTGGGGATCTTTGGTCACAATAGATCTGAAGTCATTGGGAGATGTGCTCTCAACATCCTGCCCATCAGCATTTGAGCTGGTAAGTGGGGTATTCCTGCCACTGGTGTGTTTCTGTATTCTAGAAAGACTAAATGAGGATCTGTACCTACCTCCTCTGACTTCCTGAGTAAAGCTTTCACAGTCTGGACAGTTCTCTGAGCCATTCCATTAGATTGAGGATATGTTGGGCTTGATGTGATAAGCTTGATTCCCTATTCTCTTGCAAAGTTACAGAGTTCTTGACTGGTGAAAGGCACATGATCACTGATGAGTTCCTTGGGTAGCAATATATGAAGTGAGGCAGCTGCCAAATGGCTAGAACTGGAGTCAACATGCAAATACATTCTAGTGGTAACAAGGAGCTTGGCTGCACAGTCACCACCCTTAGAAACACACGTTGTTTGACGTTTGTATTTAGAAACATTCATAATAAGAACCAAGAGCAGCAAAGATACTAAGACGCACAATGTGTGTGCAGCCAGCCAAATGTTTTTGCCCTTCCCTGGGCTTCATCAAGGCTGAATTACCAATAGGTGAACACTCCTTAAAAAAACAGGTACTTAAAGTGATATACACCCTCTTTACCGTTTCTGTTATAAATACAGTTACATAATCACTTATAAATAAACACACAACGTCCAACCTCTATGACATAATAATACAAAAAAAAACACATAAACTACAGTAATACTAAAAACCTATTTATTGTTGTTCAGTGATTGTAGCATATTTCCTTTTGTAAGTTAAAAGAGATATCATTAATGTAATCAGTTTAATAAATTCAGCAGAGTCACAGGAAGGGGGGTAATTAGAAATGCTCATAATCAGTTAACCCAGGAGGGTAATATGATTTTAAACAATATTGCCAGTAAGATAAGCTTTTTTTTTGTAATAGTATTTTATCCAAGCCCCCCCCCCCACATTCTCACATACTTTTTTGTAACCTTGGATGTAAATGCTTCCTTATACAAATATTTCACACCAAATGGGATTGGATGCATTAAGAGACTCTTTGTGTAAAAATACTGATCATTCTATCGCTTTCATTGAATTGCTACTGACATGTACTGAAAAGGTACTGAAATACAATTGCTTTTTGTTTGGGGAACATGTGTATGTGCAGGTAAAGGTATTGCAATGGGGGCTGCAATGGCCCCCAATTATGCTAACATCTTTATGTCTGAATCAGAGAATACAGCTGTTTGTAGTACTGATAATCCATTTTGGATAAAGCAGATCTGTACAAGAGGTACATAGACAACCTCTTTTTAATCTGGAAAGGTACAGAAACAGAACTGCTGCACTTTGTTAAATATTTAGAATCGACCAATCAAAACCTTTGGTTTAGTTTAACATATGATTTACAGCAGATTTGTTTTCTTAACCTTCCTATCAGTAGAGGAGAGAATGGCAACATCGATACTAATCTGTTTAGGAACACTACAGATAAGAACTCTGTTTTACGTTACTCGAGCTGCCATCCATATCATGTGACTGTCAACATTCCAGTTGGTCAGTTTACGAGGGCAAAAAGGAACTGCTCGAATGATGCGTTCTTTGAACATTAAGCTGATGCTTTAAAGGAAAGCTGTCCAAACACAGAGTGCCCCCCCCCCCCACAAAGGCTTACTCCCCGATTAAGTTTTTCACAAAGAAAAGGTGTTTTTTTCCTACTGGAACTTACTTTATTTTATTTTTCAAAAGTCCAGGAGTTGGTAATATGGCAGATGCTGTGTGGCTCCATTTAGTGTAAAAGTGTTGCGATGCGCTGCTTGCTTCAATATAAATGTATAACACCATTTGTGAGTCACTAGGCTTTAGTGCCAGCACACAGGGACATCACGCCGAAGAAATGTCTGGGGGGGGGGGCACACAATTAATTACTCAAGGGAGGGAATGAATTTACATTGTTACAGACCTTTCTCTGCCCAAAATGCAGTACTGGACCAGAACATTTGCATGTGCCCAGTTGCAATGTAGGAGGACCAACCTTTGTGCAAAAAATGGAAATACCTAGCCCAAGCACAAACTAGTAGTAACTAGGTAGTTAATTTTATAGGGCCTCATGCCAATTAACATATTCCAACATAATAATACACAGTATGGAAACAAACATCATATACTCTTCATAACTTAAAACAACATAATGATCATACAAAATACCTTAAATTTCAGGAATACGAACCCACAGCTTAAAATGAAAATAATTTTGAAATGCTTGGGCATATGCACACTTTGCATCTGGGCCAATAAATATGGATCCCTCCTTTAATTAATCCCAAGTCCAGTACTTGGTGTATGGGTAGCTGAAGTGGCCTATGGTGTTTTAAAGCTTGGTTCTGGAGTAATCAACTCCTTGCATATCAATCTCTCACCTGACCCTACCCAGCAAACACCAAATTCCGATTAACTGAACTTTCCTATAATTTCACACAAGAAGGGCGGTGGTCTACTGCTTTGATTTGATTTGTAAATATGTTAAATATGGTATATGTAAAATATAGAATAATACATGGGTGGGTGGGTGTGTGTAACCAGAATTTTACACACACACACACAGACACACACACACACACACACACACGGTGTGGGATGCTACATAAACCCCGAGAGCAAAGCTTGAGGGGTTTATAAAAGCATCCAACCACCCACCCATGTTTTATTTTATTTAATTACTGGTCCTCATTTTTTATTTAACTGTGGTTGAGAGAGGAGTGGTTTCTGGCACTTCTGAGGTCAACCGGAGTCCTTCTGGGATCTCCTTGCTCGCCCTGATGCTCTCTGTCTGTATGTCTCACCGCCATGGCTCTGCTCTCACTCTCCCCTTCTCACCACCACAGACCAGACTTAACTTTGTAAAAAAAGAAATGTGACAAACTTAGCCCACACCGTGGCCAGCAACTCACGCTGATGCCAACCAGAACTGCAAGTGCAGACCACTGATACCACTGTAACTAGAAGCCAATGAAGATGTAGTCACAGACCAAAGGGGACCTGGGACACAGACGAACTGACGGGGCCATTGGTTTCAACACCAGGTAAGACCACAATGTCCCCGTTTGTTCTCTGCTCCCTCTCCCAGACGCTGACACTCCTCACAGCTGCACACTGACTACTAAGTGCAGTTTGCTCATGCTTTCTGTAGCATGAGCTAGATTGACAGGCACTGATTACAACCACCAGGTTGTAATGCAATATAGCAACCGGAAGTTTGTAACACGATTTAAAAGTCTGGTTATCCAGACATAAAAAATGAGGACCAGTAATTAATTGTGTAATTATATGATGCAGTACATCATGATAAGTTGTGCACTGCTCAACTGCTGTTCTGTACCAAGTTTAATTTGTAAATGCGACTTGCATGAAACTCTGCTTCTGCTTCTGCCCCCCAGGACCTTATTGGAAAGTATCACCTAAATGAGGCTACTGACCTGTGTGACACTGTAAAACAATCAATAAAATAAGTACATAATCAGTAAAAAAAATATATATGAGAATCCCGCCACTTTTGTGCCTTTTCAGGACAACTACAACATAATACAATGACCCTTGGACATTTTCTAGGACACTGTCCCTAACAAATGGAATGTTCACAACATGATGCTTTTGCTGCAAGTTGCTATACTAAGTATATCAGGGTGGGGGTGGTATGTTCTTTGTCTGGAAGCTTCACTTTTAGCTCTGCTAATGGGGCATTACCTTAAATGGGAGGTGACAGAGAAACATATTCAACTGCATTTAAGGGAATGGTCCACAATACCACTGAGGAAACTAATGCTAAATAATATGTTTTTACGATTGCTGAATTACAGCTGTACTATCCCTTTTTTGTTTGTAATCATGCTTTTTCCACCAACTGTTCAGCCATTGCCTCATTTAGGGTGTCACCCCAGTCACAATGCACACCACTTCTGTGACTTACCTCAGTCCTCTGGAAGGGCTTACCCCCATGGTGGGACTGTTGGGGCAACCCCCAAACTCCTCGGGTGACTGAATACAACTGGAGCAGAGAGCCCAGTCAGGGGTATGGGGCCTGTTGTAGCACTCATCATCTTGAGTGATCGGGCTGGTTTCACTTCTAGTAGCAGCAATTCATAGAAACATAGAAATTGTCAGCAGAAAAGGGCTGCTAGGCCCATCCAGTCTGCCTCTGACCCTATCTGGTCAATTACTTTTAACCACTCCTTCCCACCTCTAAGGTTCCTTTATGTCTGTCCCAGGCAAGTTTAAATCCCTCCACTGTGCTCGCTCCCACCACCTCCTGTGGCAGACTATTCCATGTGTCCACCACTCTCTCCATGAAGAAGAATATCCTCACATTTCCCCCTTAACCTGCCACCTTCCAATTTCATATCATGCCCCCTAGTTCTTGTACTCCTTCTATATTGGAAGATGCTTTCCCGTGCACCTTGGTTATGCCCTTAAGATACTTGAATTTTTCTATCATGTCCCCATGATCCCTTCTCTCCTCCAGCAAGTACATTTTGAGGTCCTTTAGTCTCTCATATGTTTTCTGGTGGAAGCCCAGTACCATCTTAGCCACCCTTCTCTGGACTGCCTTCACCCTGTCAATGTCCTTACAAAGCTGCAGCCTCCAGAATTGCACACATTACTCTAGGTGAGGCCTCGCTAGTGTTTTGTACAATAGCATCACTACCTCCCTCCTTCTGCTAGTGATACCTCTGCCTATGCACCCCAGCATGCCACTGGCATTCCCTGCAGCCTTTGTATTCTGCTTAGACATCTTTAGGTCATCTGAAATGATAACTCCCAGGTCCCTCTCTTCCTTGGAGATCATCAGCAACTCCTCCCCCCATCCTGTAGCTCTCCCCATGGTTTCTTCATCCCAGATGCATTATTTTGCACTTTTTTGAATTGAATCTCAGTTGCCACACCTCTGACCATTTTTCAAGCTTCCTCAGGTCCCTCCTCATTTTCTCCACCCTGTCTGGAGTATCCACCCTGTTGCAGATCTTGGTGTCATCTACAAACAGGCAGACCTTTTCCTCTAACCCTTCTGCAATGTTGCAAATAAAGACATTGAACAGGACTGGCCCAAGGACTGATTTCTGAGAGATCCCACTGGTCACTGCCCTCTCCCCGGATTGGATTCCATGTACCACCACCCTTTGCCTCCTGTCTGTTAGCCAGTTCCTAACCCAGTTTACCACCTTGTGCCCCATGCCCAGACTACCCATCTTGCTAACCAGCCTTTTATTTGGAACAGTGTTGAAGCCTGAACTCGAGATAGGCAACATCCCCCCCCACCCCACCCCGTTTTACTTCCTTTGTCACCCAGTCAAAATAATCTATTAGATTTGCCTGACATGACCTTCCTGCTGTGAATCCATATTGTCTTGGATCTAGGCACTGTTGGATTCAATGTGTGCCACTATTCTTTCTTTAAGCAGTGCCTCCATGACCTTACCGACTACTGAGGTGAGGTTGAACAACCTATACTTCCTTGCCTCCTTCCTACTACCGCTTTTGTGTAGATGGACTACATGTACCCTCTTCCAGTCCTCTGGAACCACTCCTGTGTTGAGAGACTCAACTCAATTCAAATGATCAGATATTTCCTGAAATTTTTGTGCTGTCTCTAGAGAAATTCCTTACCTGCCTACAGTACCACTGTATGGCCACCAGAGAGAATCTCTTTAGATATACTACAAAATATCAGGAAATATCTGGCCATGTCAATTGCTGCAGCTACATTCTGTTCCTCCTCTTGAAACTATGGTGCAATGTGCCCTTCCCCAGTATATGTAACAAGCATGTGTGAGGACAGTGCACTCACCTTTCCTCCCTTTTGCCACCCCCCACAAAGATCCCTAGGGGCACTCATGTGGCAGACTGCAGTCATCCTCTCATCCCAGAGGAGATGAGTGTCCACAGGAATGATCAATGTCCCTCTCCCTGTCGGCCCTCTGGATGCCAGGACTCATTCTGAACCTGGGTCACCTGCATCACAAACGGCAGTTCTACTGCTGTGTCAGCCATCTTACAGTAAAATCCCATCTTAATTCTTATGGTGCTCCTCCTACCTTTGAGCCTAGTTACAAATTCTCGTGTCTAATACTTTGTGCAGTATGAGCATTTCCACTGGAAATAAAGAAAGCACATATGACACTGAAACGTAAATTTGAATAGTTAATGCAACCAGAACCTAGAGACAGCTTCAGCTGGCCTTCAGGGGAACAGAAGAAGCACCCCACAGGCTTTGAGCAAAGTGGGCACACTTGAGTAGCTAGGACTTTTTTGGAGGGGACTCACATAGCTGTTTTGGAGTGGGAAGACTCAGGAAGAGGAAATAAAATGAAATGAAAAGAATGACATCAGAGACATGAAAGAAAGGATACAAGGACAGGTAAGAGCAAGAATCAGCATACCAATGGTACTAAGAGACATCAAGTTGTACCAACCAGAAGTAGGGCCCTACAGAAAATGAAATGTGAAATTGCCTAAATTTCTTCTATCTTCTCAACTATTTCCTTTAAGCTTTATCAAGTTGTTGCCTTCATTCTAGCTTCTGGATTATAGGACCTGGAGGCCATCATGGTGGAGGCCAGCCTGGATTTGATGGCCATAACACAGACATGGTGACTAGCAGCCACAAAATGGAACATGGCCATACCGGAGTACAGGTTGCATGATATGTGAGGGAGGTACTCAACTACGGAAGTACAGGGGCACACGGAGGAAAAGGAAGGGCCAGAGGTGCTATCCTGGAGAAAGGCACTGGGGCCCGCTATCCATACAGGTGGTGTATACAGACCTCCACCACAGGGAGAGGAGTTGGATAAGGATCTTGGAGAAGCTATCAGGATGGCAAGTAAGGGGGAGGTGCTGCTAGTTTGTGACTTCCATCTGCCATATGTGGACTGAAGTCTTCCAACTGCAGCTTCAGCAAGGAGCAGGGCCATCTTTGACTCCCTACAAGGGGTATTTCTCAGGCAGATAGTCAAGGAACCCACTAGGGGATGGAACTGTGCTGGCTCTGGTGCTTGCAAACAGGGATGGGATTGCAGATGTCACATTAGGCAGGCCCCTGGGTACCAGTGATCACTGTTCAGTGTGGTTTAACATTAAGATGGGAACAGAGACAAACCACACAAGGATGAGAGCCATGTACTTCAATAGGATGAATTTTAAAGAAATGGGAAAATGCCTCAGAAATTGCATCATGAGGGGATTGCCAGGTAGGGGCAGAGGCACAGTGGGTAAAAATAAGGGATGTCATGATTAAGGTACCCAACCAGTGAATGAAGGAGTTGAGTAAAAGTAGAAGGAAAATGAGACCATTATGGTCCTCTGATGAAGTGGCAAAGGTGGTGAAGTAAAAAACAGGGTGGCTTTGCAGGAGATACAGTGGTAGTTATAAAAAAGTTGACCGGTACCATGGTATTTGCTGTGAACTGCGGAAAAACATGATCTGGATTTACCGCTACCATGGTTAAAAACACTTTGAATAACATTGTTTTTTTTCTGTGGTATGTGGTAAATCCATGGTTTTTTTTTTTCCCTTGGTTGATGGAAAATACTGCAGTACCGGTCAACGTTTCTGTAACTACCACTGTAAAAGGAAACACAGCAGGAGGAAAGCATGAAGGTATACCAAGTAAAACAGAGGAAAACAGGAGAGACAATGAGGGGAGCTAAGGTGCAGACAGTGGAAAGGATAGTCAATGGGGTAGCTAAAGGGGATAAGACTTTCTTCAGGTAAATAAGTGAGAAGAGGAAAGCAAGGGGAGGGATATTGTGGTTAAGGAGGGCAGAAGGAGCAGACTTGCAGATGAAGACAAATACAGATACTTCTGCTCAGTCTTCACAGAGGAGGAAGGGGGATGAACCATGAGGGAGCAGCAGGAGCAAGGGGGGGGAGGTGGACACAAGTCCATTTTCAGAGGATAGAGTCCTACTAAGCAGACTTGTAACTCTGAAGGTGGACAAAGCTATGGAATTGGACAGGATATACTCAAGGGTACTAAAGTAACTCTCGGAGGTACCAGCTGCCCCATTGATTGCCTTATTCAAAAGCTCACTGGAATCAGGTGTGGTTCCAGAGGACTACAGGAGAGCAGATGTGTTCCCTCTACATAGCAGCAGGAGCAGAGAGGAGGCTGGAAACTATAGGCCGGTCAGTCTCACCTCATTGGTGGGGAAGTTAATGGAAATTCTATTAAAGGAAAGGCAGGTAGAGTAGGGCTGCAAGACCACAGGCAGAATGGATTATTGGGGGGATGTCATGCCAGACAAATCAGAGTTCTTTGGTTAGGTGAGCATGGAAATAGATCAGTGGAGGGCAGTGGACATGACCTATTTGGACTTTAGCAAGGACTTCAACACCATGCCACACAGGAGACTCAAAATGAAAATGAGCAGCCTAGGGGTGGGATGCAAAGTGGTGAACTGGAGTAGGAACTGGTTAACGCATAGGTGACAGAGTGTGGTGATTAATGGCACTCACTCTAATGATGGGAGGGTGACCAGCGGGGTACTGAAGAGCTCAATACTGGGACTGGTCCTCTTCTGTATCTTCATGAGTGACACTGCAGAAGAACTGGAAGGGAATGTATGCCTTTTTGCAGATGACATCAAAATCTGTAATAATGTGGAAACATAGACTTTGACAGCAGATAAGGACTGCTGGGCCCACCCAGTCTACCCATTTACCTACCTATTGGATAAGCTGCAGATCCTAGTTAATCAACATCCTACTTCTTCCTACCCCCCACTAGAATTGCCTTATGTCTGTCCCATGCATTCTTGAATTCCCCCACTGTTTTTGACTCCACGACCTCCTCAGGAAGGCTGTTCCATGCGTCCACCACCCTCTCCATGAAGAAATACTTCCTCACATTGCCCTTGAGCCATCCCCCCTCTATCTTTAAATTGTGCCCCCTTGTTCTTGCACATCTCTTTTTCTGAAAGATGCTACCCTCCTGGACTTTGTTGATTCCCTTGAGGTACTTGAAAATTTCTACCATGTCCCCCTTTCCCTCCTTTCCTTGAGGATATACATATTAAGCTCCTTTAGTCTCTCTTCATATGGCTTCTGGTGCAGACCCTGCATCATTTTAGCTGCCCTCCTGTGGACTGCCTCCATCCTGTCTATGTCCTTGTGGAGATGGGGCCTCCAGAACTGCACACAGTACTCCAGATGGGGTCTCATCAACTGTCTGTACAGAGGGATGACAACTTCCTGTTTTCACACTCAGGAGGGGATGGATAGAATGTGTAGGGATCTTGGGAACCTCAAGGAGTGTACAAGAGCAAAGCAGCTGTGGTTCAATGTCAAAAAGTGCTAAATCATGAATCTAGGGCATAGGAACTCAGGAGTAGCGTATAGGATGGCAAGGTACTGACAGTCACTAGGCAGGAATAGAACCTTGGGATTATCATATCTGATGACCTCAAGATGGCAGAGCAGTATAACAAAGCAGTGGGTAGGTCTAATGGAATGCTGGGGTGTATAGGGAAAGGTATCTCCAGCAGGAGGAGGGAGGTGGTGGTGTCGCTATATTGCTTGCTTGTGAGACCCCACTTTCAGTATTGTGTCCAGTTCTGGAGGCCACCCCTCAGAAGGGACATAGACAGGGTAGAACTGTCCAAAGAATGGCAAATAAAACTATGCATGAGTTGCACCAAAAGCCCTACCAGGACAGACTGAGGGATCTTAACATGTACACCATGGAAGAGAGGAGAGTGAGAGGGGCTTGATAGAGACCTACACATACCACACATGGGCAAACATGGTGCAGGAAAGGAATCTTTTCCAAATGAGAAAGGGTACCAGGACAAGAGAGCATGCAAGAAAGCCAGGGTAGGGGAGTTAAGAGGGATGTGAGGAAGTACTTGCTTCACTGAAAGAGTGGTAGATACTAGGGACAGACTGCCAGTGGAAGTGGTGGAAGTGCAAACAATAGAGGGCTTCAAGCATGTGTGGAATATTAAATAGGCAGGGAGGAGGGAGGGATGCCAGAGACCAGTTAGGGTCTGTGGGTAGAGACTGGGCTGCGACCATCTGGGCAGACTGGGTGAACCAAGCAGTTTTTTTCTGATGACAAATACTATGTGTCATACTGACTGTCAGATTGCTTGGTTAGCAACAGAGGACCACAGTGAGTAATCAGCTTGTGTAAACCTTGCCAGCCACATTCAGAACCAAGACACTGTATTGCAATTTTTTCTTCCATAAATCATTCAGTCCACCATAAATCAAAGAATTACACACTCACTACAGTCAATGTAACATACCTGAGAAGCAGCATAACAGAAAGGCAGTTTGCAAGAAAGGCACTATGTAGAATGCATAAACAACACAAGACAGACAATTTCCTGTTTTATTGTTAGTCTCTCAAAGGCACACATATGTATTCTAAAGCCTAAAAGCCTGTGCACACATCCTTGTGTGTGAACGTGTGTGTGTGTGTGGGGGGGATGGGGTAAGCTTTATAGGAAATATTTTAACAGGCACTTCATTCTATTGACCACGTTGCTACTCAGACCATTCCCCAGCTGACTCACATTCACCTAACATAACAATAATCTTGTCAATCAGTACAAAAGAGTACACATGAAAAGCAAGAGGCATTACATGCTATGGTGTGACACCTAAAATTGTAATTAAGTGTAATTAAAATAAATATTACTTACTGCGTAGGGGGACATATAGCTAATGGGCAGTCATTATTACATATGGAAAGAGAGAGATTACTTTTTGCTGTGTTTCCACAGGTTTCAAGTGGACCCCAAAGACAGTTTCCCTCTGGGCTCCAAGAGCCCCAGTCTGACACTGAGTAGAGAAAAAGATGCTTCAGCTCATGAAAACTATAGCTGAACTCTCAGTTACATTCGACTATATTGCATCATTCCTATCTGTGCAGTTTCTGATGAAGGAGATTAAAACAGTGTATAGTTACATAGAGCTTTTTCACTTCCTTTGTATCACAAAGTCAGTGTACGGGTGTACGCAGGGCAGTAAACCTGGCAGCCGTTATGTACCAGGCACATTTTACTCCCATAAACAGCTGTGACCTATTATATGAGTACCTGTTTTATTGAATGGCAACAGGAATGTTGGCCCGGACAATGGACTTTCTTGTCACTCTTTCAAACTCTGCTATACATAGGATAGCAGAGCTATTGTTGTGGTACTGGAATGCAAGGTATTTATACTGGCTGCATATGACCAATGGAACCATGCAGTGCATGTTCTTCTTCTTGAAGGGCCTATAAAAAATGCTTTTATGGGGCAACTTTTAAAAATGCATCAGTGATTTTAAAATTCAAAGCAATATGAAAATGTGGTCACACTTTATTTTAAGTGTTAGCTTCAGTAACTGCATGGTAGGTAATCATTAATTACATGCAACAGGAGTAATTACACTGTAGTTATATGTTTGTTGTGTGTAACTGCATTGCAATTGCACTGCAGCTACAATGCAGTTACACTGTAACTGCAGTGTAGTTAAGGAAACAGTGTTACAGAAAATTTGATAGTCATTATTTGTTTCTACTTATATCGTGTTTAGAGATGGTGCATGATATCTGTGGAAAGGGATATACATTTTTAATTAAAGCAGCAGTGCATGCTAATAGTGAGAATTTTGACCTACCCTTTATTCTGTTTTAGATTGCCCCTTAGCTCTTGACTTGTATGATACACTTTTCCCCAATTTTGAATTTGTATTAGCACTATTGTTTCATTAGAGATAACAAAAGGTGTTCTCCTTTTAATATGGCTCAGTCCAGGTTTTCCTCAGCATTCTCTGTTATTTTTGAGCATCAGTTGTTTAACATCACATTCCTAGTGACTAAAATGAACATGCAAGTAACAGACAGTACCCCCGACTTTACGAGACAGTAGCATATAAAACAGCACAGACTATTTCAAATGTAAACAAGAAGTGTTAAAGCAGAGTCAAAATCAGGAACGAACAGTATTGTACAAGACAAGAGGTATGGGGCAATCCAAAATGGAATAAAAAGTATAGCTCAGAATGTTCACAGTAACATGCATATCTCCTTTAAATTAGGTAAGGCTAATGTGGTGTTCCTTTTTACTTTAGGGGTTTGTGGTAGACCAATCTCTGACAGACAAGAAGATCTGTTATAGAACTGGTCAGCTTGCTGGAGGTTTTAGATTTGTACTGGCAGCCTTATCCAGGGAGGAATTATTATAACAAGATCCCCAGGGGTTGTAATCTGCCCAGTTGATTAATTATTTTTAGAGTTAAAAGCCACATTTGGCTGCAAGAAATAAGAGGAGGCTTGAGCTATACAGAGCTTCTAGTGTATGTGCCCTGTACCAGAAATGCAGTCTAGTGGTGAACTATGTAGTCTCAAATAAGCCTCAGGTGGAGGTCAATGCCATTCCATTACTTTCAGTAGACATGGGGTTAGCAGTGTACAGAGTATTTAGTTAGGTGGTATGATAGCACCAAGTGTGTCATTATTAGGTAAATACACCCTGCACTGTGGGCACCAAGGGCCGTTTGCATTGGAGTGGGGGGAAGGGGGAATTGCCACAAGGTTACCCACTCTGGGAACTTTATACTGATATTATGTAAGGCAATATAGACAGTTTAATTTTTTTCTTTTATTTTGGCTCCATATGAACTTATTATTTAACTCCTGCCTCTTGCCTGCTATCTGCACTGGGGCTCAGCCAAGTAGCATTGGACCCCCTCCAAACCAGTCACCTCCTTCCAGCCAATACAACCTCAGCTTGCCTGTTAAGGCTGGGTCCCTTTTCCTGCCAGGCCAGGGCATACTTTGGAGAAAATGGATAACAGTGCATGTCATGCATTTGACTAGCCTGTCAGGCATGGGCAGCAGTCTGTTGATGCTGCCAGCATGTAATAAGTGGTACATATTTTCCCCCATTGTTACTCCTGCCCACCTCCCATTTTATTTGTACCTACTCTCAATGTACCTTGGTGGTGTGTCAGGCATCAAGAAATCATCTGTGCAACCAGCAGAACTGCCACCCAGGCTTCCTTCATATTGCTTCATGAATGCTTCATGAAACCCCCCAGATGATAGCATCTGCATGGACGCTTATCAGCATGGGTGAAAAACACATAGAGCTGGGTGGGTGTGAACCCTCCCAAACACTATTTTACACTCGTTACCTTTAAGCCTTTCAAGCATTACCTATTTTGTTTTTAATTCTGTCCACTATTACAGCCATTATTTGCTCTAGGTGCCCTGTCAAACTTCAGCTCCCCCCGACTGTTTGTAGGATTTACAGAGGAACCAGTCACGGCACACCTAACTCATGCACACTGAAATTAAAGCCATAAAACAAACTGTTTAACCATTGACAAAGCATTTATTTACCACAAAAGTGCATATAGTGGCCTAAAAAGGCCCATGCCAAGAGGAACAACAGTTACAGACACTTCTAACATTTCAACCCCAAGGTCTTTGTCACATTTTGTGGTAAATAAATGCTTTGACAATGATTAAGCAACTTCGTTTTGTGGCTTTAATTTCAGTGTGCATGAGTTAGGTGTGCCGTGACTGGTTCCTCTGTATTTGCTGTAGCTGTCACTGAGCACCCTTTGTCCCTGTGCGGCTCTCTTTACTCCATGTTTGTAGGGTTCCTTCACCCTTTCATGTCATCTTCCGCTTCTGTGGTCCCAGGCTTAAGGGTTAACCTAGGTTGTACAACTCAAGAATTCCAACCAATCAGAAACATAGATACACTTTACAGGTTTTATAATACATATTTCTTACTGACATATCCTATAGTTTTGTTTTAAAATTTTAGCACAATTTACCAAAATATACTTCATATACAGCAATCATTGCCTGCAAGTGTCCTGATCCTGACAATCTCAGATATCTGTTAATATATGGAGATGCTCAGAGCTGTACTTTCAAAACTAGTCAGCTCAGGTGCACTGGCATGCTACGCTTGCATCTGCATCGGAGTTGGGATTGAAAATGTCACCTAAATGTCAAAGGATGTGACCATTTACAACCAAATGTCACAATTTGTGTCAAAAAGTAGATACAAATTCAAAACGTGTCTGATTTTTCACAAATTTAGCTAGATGGACAGAAATGTTAGCCATTCTAAAACATGGTATTTAACTTTCCAAGTGCCTGCAGTTGAAACTGTGGGTAGACGGATCCTGGACAGATCTCTTTTGAAATCCTGCCCTCTGTCTTTGATGGCTAGGAGTGTCTTCATGTCACTTTCAGTTCAGTTTATTGATTGACTGACTAAGCATAGTCATTACAACATAAACAGTTTAAAACACTTTTGACAAAACAAGTCATGCATTCATATAAAAAAGGATCTTAAAAAACAATATTTCAAAACAGTAACAATACAAATCAGCCAAGTAATATTGCACAGACAAAAATTTAAGTTCTTATAACCCTTAGTATATGATTTTCCCGAGACAACATTTTTCCAGGAAATAAACACATTTTTCATCAGCAATATAATCTGGATTGGACATGACAATAATAGCCATGTAATCATCTTGTATACTGACATGTACTAGAAAGCTACTTAAATACTGTACAGTTGTTTTAAATCTGAATGCCAGGAGCAGCTAAGCAATACTTGCTTTAAATTGTCTATTTATTTTTACCATGGTCAAATAATAGAGATATATCTGAAATACATTTGTGTTTTATTTCAAGCAATTTAAAGAAAAATTGACCAAAATGAAACATTATAAAGCTACATCTAAGTTTATGGCCCAGCAAAGCTGGACAAATACAGCTCTGGATCCCATGCTGTTTTTATTGTAGAATTCTAATCTGAGAATTTTGAAGATCAAACTCTGTTTAATCTAGACTCATTAGCAATTTCTCTAGTTTTAATAACTTTCATAAATGTATTGCTTATGACTATACCATTTTCATAACTGGATAAATATGAAACAGCTCTAAAGAATTTAACTGAAAAATAACATGGTTGAGCCAATCGGAGGTGTAACCTTTAGAGTAGTACAAGCATTTTTCAGTAAAAGAAAGTTTTGCTCTCCCATCAAAATAATGTTTTGCCAGTATGACAATGTCCGTATTGAAGCTTGGCCATACAGCTCCTGTTTACCCAATTCAGCATATACATAGCAGGAGGGCGTTGATGAGGAGCCACACAGTACAGATTTATCATAATTGAGTATAACTTTTCTAATTGTATTAGGGATGACAAAAACACTATTTTGGAAGGATGCAGTAATATTGATACTAGCTTTGCCTTACTGGCAGTTATGACAGGCCCTACTTTGAAATAAATTGCAACAAACCTTGGTTCAAAGTATGAACCTTTGATTCTGTTCTGTTCTGTTCCATGAGTCCTCCATTTAAGAATATTTACAAAGAATAAACCTATAATTCGTAAGTATTGACTTGTTCTAATGTATTTTCTCCAATTGTCCATTTATGTTTCTATATATTAGAACCAACATTTTTTGATTTTTTCGTAGTTAATTGTACACAACAATTTGTTGGTCATTATTTCAAGCTGAGCTAATTTTCTTTTAAGTCCAGTCGGAGTAACAGCCAAGAGAGCCATGTCATTAGCATAAACTGACAAAGTACACTATAAGCTGTGAATATGTGAGGAGTGAAAAGAGTCACCAGCTATTGATTACATGATTTTTACCATTCGGAAATTAAACAGAATGGTTGCCAGGGGGCAACCTTATTTAACCCCATGGTTTATTTATTTATTTATTTTTTTGAAAAGTCTGTTTATTAAAGTTTTCCAATGCAAAACATAGGAAGAAAGAAAAAGGATACATAATACGTACTACATTGGACAGTAGACAAAAAAGGGAAAAAAAATAACACAACTTCTAATAGACATACCGATAAAACAAATATCCCTGGTTATTTCATTGTTACATTATCCAACATTCAGATTATAATAGTGTGACCGAGTGTGCAGATCCATTCCAAGCCCCATTACATTATAAACTCTGTCCCTCCCTACCTGACACTTCCCACCATCAGACAGGGAGGCAAAAAACCTCCGTGTTCACATTGTACTTAATATACAGGGAGGGCCCTAGAACACATCAGAGAGAAACCCCAATAAACAACTGCACCTTCAGAATGTTCCCTCTGCCCTGGGTGGGGGGAACCCGTATTCCAACCATGTAGTCTCCTCTCTCCTAGACGTTCCAACCCGTGCGGAGCATTATATTTTTAGAAATGCTCAGAGTTGCCAAGAACGGGGCCCATTCCCTCATAAACCTCTCCTCCCCACCCTTTACTGCCCAAGTAAACCTCTCCAGGGCCAGTGACCTCAAAACCAACCTCCTCCAGTCTACCATTGTAGGTCCATTTCCAGTAACCCAAGTATTTTGAATGTAGTGCCTGGCCAGCACAAACACGACTCTGGCCCATCTAGGTAACACTTGCCATTCTTCCTCTCCTGCTTTCCTTTCCACCCCCAAACAAGCAGATCAGGGGATCACGGGACAGACGGCCCCCCATTCCCCTATTTACCTCCTGTACTACTTTCCCCCAAAACTTAACCAGAACTGGGCATGTCCAGAAACAATGATAAAAAGTGCCTAGGCCCCTGCCACATCTCTTACAGCTCAGCGATACCCCAGGACATACCCGGTGTACCGCAACAGGTGGCCAATACATTCTGTGCAAGAATTTGAAAAAAGCCTCCTTAAATTTATTACATATCATGATTCCCTCAAGCATTCCCAGTACCAGCTCCCAGTTGCTTTCGGATATCAGCAGACCCAAATCCCTCTCCCATAGGGCTTTTGTGGGGCCAATCAGATCTGGCAAGTTTAACTTGCTTTGCTTAGTGACCTTCCCAATAAACCCTTTTACGTCCTTCTTGGCCTGACTAAGCACTTGCTTTATTCTATTTGGGCACAATTCCACACTCCCCCCCCTTACTCAACCCCCTAATATACGCCCTCACCTGGAGGTACCCATATAAATGTGAAGCCCCAACTTTTATCTCTCCCCTAATCTTATCAAACTCTCTCAGCTCCCCCTTTTCCAGCAAGGTTCATACACACACCGCACCTCCTTTCTCCCATTCCAGGAACCCTCCATCCTCCATTCCTGGGACAAAAAAGTATTCCTTGCAATTGGGAGCAGGATTGTTTCCCTCTGAGCTAGTCCCTCTCGCTTCCATGAGTGGCCCCAAGCCTCCAACGTCTCCCGCACCAATGGATTAACCTTCCCCATTCTTCTGTATGCCCATAGCCCCTTACTATGTAGGTATGCTGATATTCTCCCGGGGAACCCTTCTTGTTCCAGTCCCACCCAGCTAGCTATCTCCGACCTGTGGATCCAATCTACTACACTCCTAAGTTGCACCAACCTGTAATATGCACCCAGGTCTGGAAAGTTAAGGCCTCCCCCAGACCTATTCATCTTAAGTCTTGCCAGACTTATTCTGGGTTTTCTTCCATGCCATATAAATTCAACAAACCCTTTCTCCAATCTTTTAACATCCCTCTGTATTAATCTTACCTGCAGCATTTGCATCGGGTACAATATCCGAGGAATAATATTCATTTTGATGAGGTTAAGTCTCCCAATCCAAGATATGGGCAGGTGTACCCACCTTTTCAGATCCACCAGTATCACCTTGATTAGTGGGTGATAGTTCAGGTTATACAATTCTTCCCACTTCCACCCAATATGCAACCCTATATACTTGAAGTCAGACTTAACCACACTAAAACCTCTCTGCTGCACCTCCAGACTGATATCTGGGAATCCCATTATTTCAGAATTCTTGACATTGATCTTGTACCCCGAAAAATCAGAAAATTTCCCAATAATATCCATTAGGTGCTGTAGGGAGGCCCCCATGTCCCCTAAAAACAGAAGCATATTGTCGGCATAAAGTGCCATCTTATGTTCTCTCCCTTCCCCATCCCTTACTCCCGCCATGCCCTCATGCCGACGTATCGCCGACGCCAGGGGTTCAATTGCTAGAGCAAACAATAGGGGTGAAAGCAGGCACCCTTGTCTAGTTCCTCTCCCTAATTCAAACTTTTCAGAGATACAACCGTTCACCATTACTCGTGCACAGGGTTTCAAGTACATGGCTCTAACCCACCCTATAAACGAATCCCCCAGACCAAACCGGTCCATTACCTCAAAGAGGTAATCCCATTCCACTCTATCAAACGCTTTCTCTGCATCCACAGAGAGTACCCCCTTCTGGGCTCCAGCCTGTCCCACCCGCCAGATAACATTTAACAATCTCTGCACATTATGATAAGACTGCCGTCCCTTAATAAATCCGGTCTAGTCTGGGTGGATTACGTCCGGTTAAAAATTCTCCAGTCTCAAGGCCAATACTTTAGCCAAGATCTTCGTATCCACATTAAGGAGAGATATCGGCCGATAGGCTGAACACTCTGCCTCCTGCTGCCCACTCTTATGGATCAAACAAATATTGGCCTCATAGCACGAGTCAGGCAATGTTAGAACCTGTCCCTCCTCCCCTCCCCTAAATATTTCCTTCAGCACGTCTGCCACTGACCCCCCCAAGATCCTGTAGTACTCTACGGGAAATCCATCTGGACCACAGGCTTTTCCCTCCCGCAGTTTCTGCATGGCCCTTAATATTTCCACTCCTAATATAGGCCTGTTCAATATCTCCTTCTGTTCATCTGACATTCTCGGTATGGGTACCCTGTCCAAAAATTCCCGGGTCTCCTTTTCCATTACAATTTGCTCTGCCCTGTATAATTTTTTTGTAAAAATTTGCAAAGCACCCTGCTATATCCTTTGACCTGGTCATAACTTGCCCCCCTTCCCCTTTGATTTGCAGGATCCTAGTTGGACACCTCCCCCCTTTCATCAGTCTTATCAACATGGGACCGGGCTTATTTCCCCATTCAAAAACTCTTCTCTGGCACCCAAACCACGCCTTCCCTGCTTCCTCCCTCAAGAGAGAATTTAAAGCTTCCCTTGCAGTTGTCAGCAACTTCCGGGCTCCCTTTTCTCCTCCTCCCACCTGCTTTTCCAATTCCTTAACCTGCCTTTCCAGTTCTATCCTCTTATTCCTTTTCTGTTTCTTGATTTTACCTACATACGCCGTGATGGCCCCTCTCATGTAGGCCTTGCCAGCCTCCCAGAGGGTGCTCTTGGGAACATCTCCCGTATCATTCATCTCTATATAATACCTCCATAGTTCTATCAGATGTTCTTTGAATGCTCGGTCCTTGGCCAAATACATAGGGAACTTTCAAATTGGTGGGCCTCTCTCCGCCCCTCCTCCTATGATTCTCAGTACCACCATAGCATGGTCTGAGATAAGAATGGGACTGTGGCTAACTTCTTTTATTCTCCCCATCCAGCTCCTGGGTACAAATATATAATCCAACCAGGACCACGTTTTGTGAGGGTTGAAACCCCATGGTTTATTTTAATTTGGAAAGTAACATTCCTAGCCAAGTTGTGTCTTATTATGTCTATTGCATTTTGATGTAGGGCAAGAATAACTTCTATTAGTCAGTCTTCAAGATGTTGTTCTTTTAACTGCTCTAAAATTTGTCTAGAAAGGGAATCAAAATCCATTGTAAAATCTATTTATGCAACATAACTTAGACCTCTTGAATACCACATATTTTTCTATGCCTTCTTGTCAGTTCTTTGAATGAGAGAACTACAAGAAGAGGTGAATTCCAAAGACGAACATATTTTATTTGTCATGGCTTAGTTAAAATATTTTGACAGAAAGGATAAGGAGGAGGGAGGGAGGTTAAGAGATGGAAGGGAGGGAGGAGGGGAGGAAATCAGGGGGATGGGGTGCTGAGGAGAGGCATGGGTGTCATTTGTAAGCATTCACATACTGATATTCAGAAAGCCTGGCACTAGGGAAAAAGGGCTACCCTGTCAGTAAGTAGCACAAACGGCATACCTTAAGCATTCTGTGCTCTCAGAAGACCCATGAATGGGCTATGGTGTGCTTGGTGGGATTATCAGTGACAAGGAGCCAGAGACTCCTACTGCAGGGAGGGAGGGAGGTAGTGGACTCTGATATGGGGATAGCCACAAGTCACAGTCAGTGGGCCAGTAGCTAGCTAGCTTGCCCATTTTGTGGTTGTGGGTGCCATATATGGAGTAGTCAGCATCCTGAATCCACAAAACTAGCACATAGGATAATGGTCACTGGGCCACAAAGGGGTCATAAGGCACACACCCATTCAGCAGTGTACTTAAGTGCATGCTCATCTGCACCTGAACATCTGTATGCACCCAGCTGCAATGCTGGACCCAGGGCTATAGTTGTGCAATATGGAACTATCCAGCCTAAGCACAAACTTGTATCACTTTTTAGTTAGCTATTATTATAGTGCCTTTCCAGGGCTCAAGGAAATGAACATATTCCAACTAGGGATGGGCAAACTGACTCTGTCACACTTCTGAACCTCCCCGGATCAGGCTGACTCAGTTCTGTTCTGGAAAACCAAGCCTTTCATGGCTTGACCGGAGTTGTTAGTAGAGCAGTCCAGTGAAGGGCAGGGTACAGAAATAAAAAAAGTTTAAAAGTTTTTTTTTTTTTTGTCCCTGATCACTACCAAATACTCCCCAGTCCCTGGACTGTCACATGACCAACAAAGGCAAATACTCATGCTACTGGGGCACTGAAGGCAGCCAACCAATCAGGTTCTTTTGTCTGTGACCGACTCATGTTCTAGCTGATCCTGTGTGTCAGCCACCACAGGATATCCTGTAGGAAATAGAGTATCCAGCTCATTTGGGCTTTGCAATCAAAGGAGACAGTTGTGTTGTGGAGGCTACAGTAAAAACACACACACACACAAAAAAAGTTAACAACATTTTGTTTCTCAGTCAGAAAGAGAGAGAGAGAGAGAGAGTGAGAGAGACCAACAAATGTAGTGCAGATGTTGCAGAGTATTTAACTCCACAGTAACAAAAAAAAAAGAAAATGTTTTTCTTCCTTAGTCAGAAAAGAGCGGGAGGGAGGGAGAGTAGAGAGAGTGGGACAGTAGAGAGAGACCAACGAATACAACAACAAACAGCCAAGTGTTGCAGAAGACATTACAAAGCACTTAACTCTACAGTGAAAAAAAAAAACATTTTTCCTTAGTCAGAAAGAGAGAGAGAGTACAGACCAACGAATTCAATAGAACATGACCGCTGAGTACAGACAACAGCAGAGTGAGCATCTTTTCCTTTTTGAAAATGTATTTTATAAAAAAAATTTGAATAAACAAAAAATAGAAAGTAAGAACTACAGTAATAACGAGAGCAGACAAGACAGGAGGACTCTGTCTGAAGGTCATAGTGCCTCACTAATTTTGAGAGGTGGCTTATAGTGACGTGCAGATTTTGAAGTGGGGGTGTTGCCCATGTTTCAGACTCTGGGTCCAATTTTAAAAGGCCCAACTTGCGGCAAAGAAGCGGCATTAAATGCAAGTTGTGCTATTTTAGAAAGTTTGCCACTTGCGGCAAATGATCTGGAATAGCTGAAACTTGTGGCCCTGTGCCTGAAACAGTGATGCATACTGAGGCTTCTGTGTAAGTCTGCAGTACAGCAGCAGACAAAGGCACAGGGGCAGGCCAAGTGCCCCAAGGAGCACGAGGTTAAGAGATTGGCCAGAAAAAGGGCAGCCCCCGCAAGGCTGACACCAGGCAGCAACTCATATGGCATGATCCTGTTCCAGTCAGGGGACTGACTGAGTGGCACCAGGGCATACTCCCTTCCATGACAAGTAATTGGCAACACACTCCAAGACCTCATAGAGGCAGAGGCAAGTGGTGGTATAGTGCCCTCCAAAACTGCCACGAATCCCCATCCCCACTGTGTAGAACTAAGGCACCCTGATCCCATTCCATTCCCCCCATCCCTGATCTTCCTCATGAATACTGTACCAGTTGACTGTGGTACACTGTTCCCAATTCCTGACAGGTGCTGTGGTGATATAATGGACCCCCCCCCGGCAATCACCAATCTCCTGGGAAAAGAAACAAAATCAAACAAACAAAAACATTCTGATTATACTCCCAGGTGGTCTAGTGGCCCCCCATCCCGACAGCCAGTAGTCACCCGCCCCACTCCCCCCAACCCATTTCTTTGACTGGCACATCCCACCACACACTACCATGGCCAGCTGCAGAATGTGGTATGTACATACTGTATAACACTATACAATACCCGCATAACGCATTTTGTGGCTGACTGCGATGATGTGTGGAGGGACGTCCCAGTCCCAGAAGTGGGTTGGAGGGGAGCGGGGTTGGTAATCACTGCCTGTTGGGGTAGGGTGGGTGGAGGACCTCTAGACCACCAGGTAATGAATGTCTGCTTCTCTGTGGGCATGGCTGGATGTGTGGTGGGGGAGACACAGACTGGGACTGGGTTTTTGGTTACCATCGGGAATGAGGATCAGGGCTAAGTTGACAGTGGCGGGGGCACTAAACTACAAATAACAGAGGCACCCAAGGGGGATGGGGGGAAGGTGGCTACAGTGCCGTACTGTCTGGCCACAGGGGTGCTCATAGGGTAGGATGCCACTCATTGCTGGCACCATCACACTGTGTGCCACATGCTGGGAGTGGGTTGCTAGCTCCCATCTATGCCCCCAACATGACATCTCCTGCCTCTGGTGTGCCCCCAAAGGCCCCTGTCCCACCTCAGCCCATTGGCACAAGCCAGTTAGACAACCTCCTGGCTGGTCTAACTGGAGACCCCTCCAGCGTCCATTGTGGGGCTTCCAAAGTCCCAAAAAAGGGAATGTGGCAGCACCACCATGGCGCAAGCTCCCTTGCAACCTGGCACACTGGGTTGTTGGATGCAACCCTGGTGCAAGGGGGGCTTTGGGGCAGCTGTGTCTGGAAGGGATGCAGGCTGCATTTGAAAATCCCATTTGACACAAGTTGTGATGCAAATCACAACTTGTGTCAAACACTTTTGATGCAACTCTCTTGTGACATTTTAACCTGATTGAAAATCAGGCCCTCTGTGTTGCCCATCTCTGTGCTTGAAGTTAAGTCATAGTGCCATAGACTCTGGGCCCAATTTTCAAAGACCCCTTAGAGAGATGCAACTTGGATCCCTCTAAGGGTTGCAGAAAACCACAGTTGTGCCAGGGAACCTGGGCCAGATTTAACAATATGCAGGGTCCCCACGCCTAACACCTGGGTTTGCCGCAGACCGCAAGATGTGCCAAGGGGGGGCACTATGGACTATTGTGCAAAATGTGATTGGGAGGCTCTACACTATTGGGAGAATTAACAAGTATGGGCACCAGTGTACGTTACAGTTTAGGAGGACACATAACAACTGCATACTGCTCCCTGCCACATACCTACATCTGCTACCCATCTGTGCCTTTACACCCCCACTGCCTCTTGTGTGTACCTATCCTCTGCACCACCCCATCCCACCGGTGCAACCACTTGGACCACCTCCTGGCTGGTCTAAGTGGTGCCCCCTACTGCGTTCATGGTGGGGCTTTGGAAATACAAGAAAAGGGGATGTGGCAGCCCCACTATGGCACAAGCCCACTTGTGCCCTGCTGAACTGGGTTGTTGGATGCAACCCTGGCACAAAGGGGCTTTGGGGAAGCTGTGTCTGGAAGGGACACAGGCTGCCTTTGAAAATCCCATTTGACGAAAGTTGTGACATAGATCACAACTTGCATCAAACACTTTTGACACAACTCCCTTGCGTTATTCTAACCCAATTGAAAATCTTCCTCTGTGTTGCTCATCTCTGTGCCTAAACTACTACTAGGTCATACTGCCATGGATTCTGTGTTGCCCATCTCTGTGCTTGAACCACTACTAGGTCATAGTGCCATAGACTCTGTGTTGTCCATCTCTGTGCCTGAACCACTGCTAGGTCATAGTGCTGTACAGATTTTGAAGGGGGTGTCTCGTCTCAGACTCTGTGTTGCCCATCTCTGTGATTGAAATACTACTATGTCATGTAATGCTTCATGTAGTTTGAGAAGGGGGGTGTCATATCTCAGACTCTGTGTTGCCCATCTCTGTGACTGAACTACTACTAGGTCATAGTGCCTAACTTATGTTGAGAAGGGGTGTCATGTCTCAGACTCCGTGTTGCCCATCTCTGTGACTGAACTACTACTAGGTCGTATAGTGTCTCACGTATTTTGGGGGGGGTCATGTCTCAGACTCTGTTTTGCCCATTTCTGAATCTGAACTAATATTACTAATTAAATAATTCAATTGGACCCCATAAAATGGATTCAGAATCAGAGTCTGTCATGGAAATAGAACATGTGGCCAACAACAGCAGTATGGATGAAATTGGTACATGTAACGATAAAAATATTTCCTGAAAAATTCAGAAAAAAAGGGAAATTCACTGCTGAACATATAATTAATACAATTGATAACAATAAAGCAACACAACCAGAAAAAGATGAAGCAACACAACCAGAAAAAGAAAGTAGTGTTGGTGAATCCTCCAATTAAAGTAATGTAGCACTGTCAGCATTGTCAGAAAAATCAGATGAAAGGAAAACACAAAAACAGGTAGCCAAAACAGTTAGACCTAGAAAGTCAATGATTAAGGAAAAGGCTCCATCTAGTACCACTAGACATGGCACTCCATGATATGTCGCTCATGCATATTGGGCTCCTTCATCAGAAAGCAGTGCCTCTGGTGAAGAAGAGGATGTAAATGTACTTGAACAAGATCACAATCACGATGTATCACAATTATGCTTTTCCAAAGGTGATGAATCGGAATGTGATACCTGTGAGGTAGAGGATGCCTCCTTGGTTCCCCCACCCAAAAAGAAAAAACACGTACAGCAAGCACTACTACTAGCCATAGCCAGTAGTGGGGAAAAAAATCAATAATCATAGTAGCTCTCCTGGGGACAGCCTCAGTGTGCATGAATCAGGGTCATAAACAGCCGCCACCACAATTGCTGCAGATCCTGGCATGACGACAAAACATTCCACCTCAGTTGTGTGGAGCTGTTTTCATATAAGTCCAAAAAATGAATGTTTCGCTGTCTACACCTTTTGTCATTGGAAAGTTAGCAGGTGGGAAAGTCAGGGGCCAGTTTAGGACAATATCACTAAGAAGACATTTGCAAAGAGCACAACCAACCATTCAGATGGGCAGTAGTCCTGAGCAAAAGAAAAATATCTTTGATGAAAATCTGATGAAAATTATGCTACAGACAATAGTGATGGTGAAGAGACTGAGAGACAGGACCTTAAAAAAAACATGTTTGACTTTACTGACACAAGTATTTGGGCACGATATGGCTTCATCACTGTAATCCCATGGTTTATGCCCCCCTGCATGAACTAAACAGCAGACCATTACTGTGATGCGTGAACAAAAAACTGTCTACAGTAGATCACATCAAGTCAAATTAAAAATTAATCCGTTAACAGCTGAATTTATTGCCAAGGACCTGCAACCATTTTCTGTGATGGAGAATGATGGTTTTAAAGCCCTTATAAAATATTTTGCTCCATGTTACAACATACCAAGTTGTAAATATTTTGCGACTGTGGCTGTTCCCAAAATGTACAAATGTATGCAAAGTAAAAAAAAAACAAAACTGGCTCTTCAAGAGAGTGAAAGTGGTTCTCTGCACCTGACCACAGACATGTGGATGAGTTCTCAAACCACTGATTATATGTGCATCACACCACATTGGGTGTCACGATCATCTTCAAACACAACCACAAGCAGCAGTGTACAGGAAGAAAGACAAAGAATGGCAGCTCTTCACGTTAGCATGTTTGGTAAGCGTCACACCACCGACAATATTTTGACAGAGTTGCACGACAACATTTCTGAGTGGTTAGAGCCCCTTGGACTCAATGCTGAATTTGTGGTTTCAGACAATGATGCCAATATTGTTAGTGCATTGAAACATGGTAGTTTTACTCACATTCTGGCTTTGCACACTCAGTAAATCTGTTAGTGCGAACTTTCATTTCCAGTGACAACAGTAGAAGAACACTAGTGGGAGGTGCAAAGAAAATCTGTGGCCATTTTACTCATTCTGTAAAATTACTTGGTATCTTTGCTGACCTCCAGAAAAAAAAATGGCTTGCCAACACAGCAACTAAAACAAGATGTTCCAACAAGATGGAACTCAACATTTTACATGTGTGAGAGACATCTCACACAAAAGAACACAGTCCATGAATATACCATGGAGCACATCGTAGCAGATGGTGTTGTGCTGAATTCATTCCAGTGGGGCATCAAGGAGCATCTTACATCGCTTTTGAGTCCCTTTGAGGAAGCAACTCGACAGAGTAGCAAAGGGAATGCTACTCTAAGCCTGGTTCTAAGTCAGGTTATTCCCATCACAAATTTATTGAACAAGGAACTCAGGAGGCTGCATAGAGGTTTTGACCAAAAAGGAGACAAATCTGGCGTATCCCTTAGGGACTGACTGATATAGCAATTCCAAAATGCAGAAGACTTCACAATATCAGGACAGACAAAAATTTTCTTCTTCCGACTCTTCCTGACCCTCAGTTTAAGTTGCAACAGCTGCCTCCTTCAGGTCTTGGCATCTCTTATCTTGAATACAAAAACATGCTGATTTCAGCAATTGCACAGGAAAAGAAAGGAACTGTATTTAACAATGTCAGTGAATCACATGGTGTGTATGCTGCATCTAATGATGCAACATCTAATGATGGTGACAGCAATAATTTCCACTTAGTACCACCATGTACTCCTTCATCAACATTGTGTAGTCCTGCACAAAGTCCTCTTTCATGGCCCTTGAAAAAGGCATGTCATTCTGAAAAGCACACAGATGACTCTCACACCTTTTGGTCAAAATTCATTGAAACTGATGTGTCTGTCATACAGATGCATTCTTTGTCTTTGTCTGATATTGTGGATGCCCATTTATGATGAACCTTTTGAGTACTGGCTGGGAAAGAAAAACGTCTGGCCTACTCTACCTGTCTTTGCTATTTAGCTTCTTAGTTGCCCTCCCACTAGTGTTTGCTGTGAGCATATATCTAGCACAGCTGGAAATGTTGCCTCTGATAGCCGCAAAAGGCTTACTCCTGAAAATGTACAGCACCTTATCTTCCTAAAAGTCAATCTCAAAAAATTCTCTTCCCAGTTCAGTGAAGAGTGGCGGAACATAAAAGAGATGATGATGAACAGCTGCAACAGGTGTCTCCTAATAAGGGTGCTTCTGTGGTGGTGTTTCAAGACGATGGTGATAAGATTATTTAATTTAATGATTTATTTCTTTGAATGCAGAGGACAAAGATCTGCAACCATAACAGAAAGATCAAGTAAAAACAATTCCTTCTGAAGTCATGGTGTATATGACATCATTTGTATTGCTGTATGTATTTTTCACATTCAATTTGGGAACCCAGGTGGAGTGTAATTTGTTTATTCAGCAAGTTAACAATACAAACAGACAGTGAAATGCTGAATGTCTGTGGTGGAAGGTGGGACCAAGGGGGCAACAAAAAGGACAAAACCTATGTGCACACATGATCATCATGAGTGCTAGTCCCCCTGGTCCTCAGGTCCTGCACCATGCAGATCCCCACCAGTTTCATGGAGGGAACAGCAACAAGGCTGGGGACTGGCAGGTTGGCCTCATGGCAGGAATAGATGGCACTTGGGGTCAAACAGCTCCATAAAAAAAATAATAAAAAACAAACAAAAAAAGTATTTTTATACCATAGTTGACTGTGCATGATCATTGTGAGTGCGGGTCCCACAGTCCTCATATCCCACACCATGCAGATCCTTGCCAGCTTGATGTGGGGAGCAGCAATGGGGCTGGGGACTGGCAGGTGGGCCTCATGGCAGGAGTAGGGGGATCACTACAGAAACCCAAAACTCGTTTCCCTGACCCAGTGTTGCCCAAGCCCAGAACCCCGAAACACAAAATCCTGACAGTGGGATTTTGCCCCCCCCCCCGAGTTTAAGGTTCAAACAGCTCTATAAGAAAATATATACCATAGTGGACTGCAAGTATTAGTTGTGTAAGCTTGTAGAATATCTCCAAAAACTGCATTGCTGGGTGGGGTGGGCAAGGTCAACCAGATCATCATCATCATCATCATCAAATCTTTATTTATTCAGGCGAACATCATTGAGCAAGGCTCATTTACAAGATGGACTTGATAAGGTCAAGGTTCAATAGTTGATACACAACAGATACATCATACACTTTATAAGACAGATATACATACAGAGGAAAATAACGTTTATAACACAATGATGTACAGTAAATTCACATGATAAAACTCGGTTACAGAAAGGTTAAGCTAATATTTACAGTATGTACAGTACATACATATCCCAATGGGGGCCATGGCAGACACACAACATAATGAATACTAGGATGGTGAAGGTATTATTGGGTGCCATAAGATGGGGGTGTCTGTCTGGAAGGAATATGCCATATATGATTTGGAAGTCAGATTTGTAAGATGACTATTCTAGCTTTAGCGGTAGCAGCTGCATTTCTCTGTAAAGTAGGCTGTACAGTGCTGTTTAAAGGATGCAAATGGAATGATAATGGACAGTTTTAGGGATTTTTGTAGGGTGTTCCATGCTATAGCTAGAGAATAGCTGATTGCTGCCCTCCCTAGCCTGGTGTTGAATTTGGGCAATTTGAGCAGGATGATATTGTTGCTTCTTAGGGCATAAGAGCTAGGAGTGGTCTGGGTGAAGCAGTCCAGGATATAGTTTGGAAGTTTTTTTGATAAAGCTCTGTAAATCCATAGTGCTGCATTTCTGCTCCTCCTGATATGAAGGGAAACCCATCCAACTGCATTATAAAGAGAGCAATGGTGGGTATTATATGGCAGATCTGTAATGAACCTTATTGCTCTATGGTATAAGGTATCCAGCTTGTGAAGGTAGGAGATGGGGCAGTGACTATAAAGAAAGTCTGCATAGTCAACAACTGATAGAAAAATGGTCTGGACTAACCTCATCTTTGAGTCTCTGTTAAGGAAGGGTTTTAATCTATAGAGAAGGCCAAGCCTTTGGCGAAGCTAAAAAGTAAAAAGATAAAAAGTAGAAAAACACAAGTGGTAATAAATAATTGGCCAGTCAGGCAGGAGTGTGTGGGATGGTTTGGGGCCCATGATGCTTGTTATAACACTAAGTAGGCAAGCAAAATAATTATTTATTTATTTATTTAAGTCTTTGGTAACTGGGTAAGTGCACTGATCCAGGGGACCATTTTCAGGCACAACCCCGGCCACACAGGTGGCTGTTACAGAGGTAGTGACAAGTTATACAATGAGTACAAGCCATGTGTCAGCGTGGCTCAGTTGGTAGCACATCCGCCTCTGGACCAGAAGGTCGTGGGTTTTCGTCCCACACCGGGATGGACTTGCACTTAAAAATCGCTGGCATCTGAGTGCAGTATTGGTGGGTGCTGTACTGCTGGGGTGCCGTCCTTCAGATGAGACGTTAAACCGAGGTCCCTTCTGCCCATCCTGGTGTTGTCCTGGTGGGTGTCCAGGTGGAAGTAAAGAACCCAGGGTACTCTTCAGAAGAGCAGGGAACATTCCCGTGTCCTGGCCAACATTCCCTTCCCATAAACCGCCTATGCAATTATCCAGGCTGTGTGTGAGTGATGATGTGCGATATGGCTGCCACTACACATTCAGTCACTTCACTACCAGTCTAGCATTGCTTGTAAAGTGCTTTGGGATACTGTGTATGAAAAGCGCTATATAAATGCTGATTCTTCTTCTTCTCTTCTTCATGTGGATATACAGATATCATTGGTGAACAAAGAAAGTGACATGGGAAAGTAAAAGTAATGAGTGACTGAAAAAAAACAATCAGTACATCATGATAAGCAACAATTATTATACAATTATTTACTAAGGATAAGTGGCCAGTGTAAATTAATGCATGATGTAAAAAAAACAAACAAACAAAAAACATACAAGACAATAGCCAAGTGGGAGAGCCCAAGAAGCAGGCAGTGAGGGATGTAAGAGAGGAGTCCAAAGAAATGAAAGAGGGCAGGGGAGGCCAAAGCAGCCTAAATGGGAAGAGCCAGAAAGGAAGGGGGGAGGGTTATCCAAGCTAGCAACGGCATGTGGCCTCATCAAACAGCCAGGATTTGAGATATGTCTTGAAAGTGGCATGGGAGTCCAGAGAGTGGATGGGCATAGGGACTCTGTTCCACAGAGTGGTTACAGCTACAGATAATGTTCTGCTACTCATAGCCGAGAAGACAGTCAGGATATCCATGGGGGGACTGAGGATGCGCGCAGACACCTTGAGGGAGTTCTGGTTTTGAGGAGAGACATATAAGGGGAGGCTTTAACATGCCTGATGGCACTGTCCAGGTGGCAGCCAAGCCTGTAATCAAATCTGCAGTGTAGTGGGAGCCAGCCAAGAGTCTGGTAGAGGTAGCAGTGGTGAGTGGAATATGGTGCCAGGAGAGTGAAACAACATATGTTGTTGTACGTGGAGCAGAGGCACGCATGCAAGGCTGAGAATGTGTGTGAGTAAATAGGGGAGCAGTAGTCAATCAAGGGTAGCAGGTTGCCTTGGGCAATGGCTAAACAGGCTTCCCTGGTCAGGAGTGACTTTATCCAATAAGCCGCACCAAGTTTCTGGTTAATACGGCAAATAAAAGAGGAGATATGATTGGAAAAGGAGAGGGACGGGTCCAGGATAACTCTCAGATATTTGAAAGTTAGTAAATTTTCAAGCAGAGTGTCATCTGATGAGACTACTGAAAGGGTGGACCAGCTTTGGTGACCTTAGATAGGAAGGGTTTAGATCCAAATAGCATGGATTTAGTTTTTTTAGCATTTACAATTAGGCAATGTGAGTGGAACCAGGTGTGCGCTGCAGAGTAGTTATTGGATAAAGCCCTGAATATTCAGTATTCTCAAGAGCCTTGTTACTAGTGAAGAGGACAAGGCATTGGCAAAAAACAGGACAACACAAGTGAGACAGTCAGAGAGGAGAGAGTTTATAAACAGGGAGAATAAGAGTGGGTCCAGGATGGAGCCCTGGGGTACACCAATAGTGACTGGGAATGCAGGGGAGGTGGAAGGTCCTACACATACCGACTGAGATCTATCTGAAAGGTAACTTTGGAACCACTGCGTGGTCTCAGTAGAGCAGCCAAGGGTGTGGAGGGAGGATAGCAACAGGGTGTGGTCGACCAGGTCAAAAGCTTTAGACAGGTTCCTAATAGAATATGATTGGTAAACAGGGCAAGGGCAGATGTGGTGGAGTGATGTTTATGGAAGCCGTGTTGCTGTCTGGACAGTTGGTTGTGTGTGTCAATATAATCAGAAAGTTGTCATTGGACAATCCTTTTCAGGAGTTTACTGAGGTGGGGCAGCAAGGATATAGGCCGATAGTTATCTGGGGATAGCAGGTTACCAGTTTTAAAAATTGGGACCACCCTGGCATGCTTCCAAGTTCTGGGCACTGAGGAGGTAGTCAATCCAGGTTAAACAGGCCAGTTTTAAGATGGCAGGTGATATAAGTTTAAGCAAAGCAGGAAAAGACCATCACTGCCGTGCTGCCCCAGCTAGGCAGGCTCTTTAGCAGTTTGGCAGTGTCTCTGGGGGTGATGGTCTGGAAGTAGAAAGAGGGAGGGAGGGAGTTTGAGGGGTATGGGTGGGGGGATGATCAGAGACCAGTGGTCACCAGGGGTGGCGGCTTGCTAAGGAGGGCAGACAGGTCTGTGATTTTTTTATTGAAGGCCTCTACCACAGCAACAGGGTTGGCCAGACATCCGGAGGGAGTGTCAAGGTAAATAATGGGGTTATGAGTGCGTGGGCTAAGTAAAGAGCCAACCTTGCCCCAGAAGTGATGGGGGTCACCAAGGCTGTCCCTTTGCCCTGAAAGAAGGCACACATTTTGGCAAGGGCTGACCATTTACAAAGGTTTTGTAGCCACTGGTATTCATTCCATCGGGCAGGGGAGGCAGCTTTTTTGCAGGCTGACCATAGCTTATCCCTTTCCCTCATCATGACCAGGAGATTTTTGGTAACCCAGCATATACAGCGACCCCTAACTTGAGTAGTCAGGGGGGAAATGTTGACTTTGGAGATGGAGGAGTGCGGTTGTGAAGAAACTCTCAGGCTCAGACACGGCAGAGAGGGCATAGAAGGCAGACCAGTTTAACATCATGAAGGAGGGAGAGGATGTTTGGGTGATTGAAATTATGGAAGGAGAGTAGTTGAGGGGGTGAGCACTTGGTCTTAGAGGCCCAGACCAGGTAGATGGGGGAGTGATCATTAATGGCATTGGACAGAGTGCCCGATAGGAGCACCCTGACCTCTCTATTGGTGATTAACCAGCCAAGAAGTGTATGGTTTTGGGTACTAGGGTTGTGCCTGGTGGGGATGGTGATAATTTGGACTAGGTTATGGAGCCTGAGTTGGTTAGAGTAATCAGGTTTCTGGGCACTAAGACAGTCCAGGTTTAAATCTCCAAATTACAAATAAATAAAAATAACATCTCAAGTCAAAAGGGCTAGAGGGATAGCTGGGGCCCTATCACATATCCAGCTGATGCTGCCTGTCTCCCATCAAAAAGCATGCCAGTCTCAGTGAAGGTCTGCACTCCGCACTCTGCTGTTGTCTTTCTGCTTTTGAATTAATTGGTCTCTCTCTATCTCTTTCTCTCTCTCTGACTTACATTTGACACACTGCCTCCTTTCACTTCAAAGCTACAAATGATGTACACACTGAACTGGATTGACAGATGTTTTTGGAAGTCCCACACTGCAACTCCAGTTGCAGACCAAAATTTCAGCAGCTGCAGAGATTGCTATTCACATCCACAGCAGCTGCAGAAGATGTTATGGCTGGTTCCCACCGACCATAACATTTTTCTGTAGCTGTGGGGATTTGCATGGCAACACCACCTGCAAGCTGCTGTAAATTGTGGAGCCGGTCATAAACTGGCTCCACTTTTGAGAATACTGTAGCTGCAGGAGAAATTGCAGTTCAGCAAGTAGCAACTCACTTGCACTGAGTTTTTCCCACAGCTGCATGACTTTCAAGAGTTTTGTGAATCTAGCCCACTGTTTCCTATGAATGTCATGTGGTGGCTGACGTACTGGATTGGCAAGAACAGCAGTCACTTTATTTTACTACTGTTGGCTACTTGCTGACCTAGAAAAATGACACGAAAATACAGACACAAAATATTTTTTTTATAAGGGTTACATTTTATTTTTTTTTAACAGAGGAATCTACAGGTAAAAGAATACTACTGTTGCATTTCTCATACTCAGATAGATTAAAATACATTTACAATTCATCAGAGTAAATCAGAACCTTTTGGAAAAAATCAGAGTAGGAATTAGAACTGGGTCACAGCCAACTCGCCCATCTCTAGCTCCAACATAACTCATAGAAAACAGACAACATACACACTAATGTGCATGCCTGGAGTCACGGATTTAGATGTCAGACAATGAATTATACATGTTAGAGCACTTGTTCTGACATAGCTGTCACTTTCCTGGCACACAGGAAACTCTCCTCAGTTAGAAAATCACTTTGGCTAACATGACTGACAATGTTTTAACTCATGCATGCATGAGAAAACAGCCACTTCAACACCATATTAGAAGTGCACATGCTGGAGCAGCAGACTGCCAGGGATTAATTTGGATCAGTAAATATTCCAGAAACCTTGTTAAATGCTTGAACTATGTCAACCGAGCACTATGTATGCAATGGACAATAATTAAGATGTCTGCAGGAATTGCAAATGATGTAAAAAAAAACAAGTAAAAGCTGACAGTGTCCCTTTAAACCAATTTATCATCATATAAAATACCTTATAAAATGGGTAGAAAACTATCCGTGAAAATCGGGTTCCCTGATTGGATAAAACACACCACATGGCCGTGAATTATCCCACAAGGACCACATGCCTTCCACTACAACTGCACACCTGCACTACTTTCCATCCTTCAGAACCATCTCACCACCAGCCAGAACACTCCACATATGGCACACATGGGCTGCCACACACAGACCTGGCACACATAGGCTGCCACATCTGCAAAGAAGTAAATCTATATACCTGTTTCACACTGCAAACAATTATCTGGTTGATCCTGCCATGATTTTTATAGGTAAAAAACAATAAAACAAACTTATCTGGTTGATCTTGTCATTTTTAGACTGTTCTAAGTCTAATGACTTTCACGTTCTTGTTTCACTGTAGCGTGACCGAGTGGTGTTCATCCCATTAAACAATATGCTTCCAAAGCTGTAGAATCAGGAATGTTTTGTTGAAAAGCATATAAAAGTGGGGTTTAAGGTAAGTTTGGTTAGGTTTTCCTAAAAGAAGCCACTGACTGTAGAGCGAGGAGAGTAAGTAAGTCAGTGGCTTCAGAAGAGTAGATGCAAGTGTGAGCGAGTGTTGCTAACGCTTGCTTGTGCTTGCGTCTACACTTCTGAAGCTGCCTCACTCTACAGTTGGTGGCTTCTTTTAGAAAACCCTAGCTAAACTTATTTTAAACCATGTACTTTACATTCTTTTTCAACAAAATGTTCCTGATTCTCTACCTTTGGAACCATATTGTTTAGCGGCATGAACACCACTCAGTCACGCTACAGTGAAACAGGAAAATGAAAATCATTAAACTTAAAACAGTCTAAAATGGCAGGATCAACCAGCTAAGTTTTTTTTGATCACTCTTTATCTATAAAAAACATGGCAGAATCAACCAAATAACCATTTTCCATCAATTTAAGCCTATCAGAATCATGGCAGGATCAACCACATCACCTAAATGAAACACCAATTTGTGCCAGACAGCCACTACTTCTTGTTCCCCAATATTTATGGCCATTTTATGACAAGTAATCCACTACAGGGTGTGAGGTCGTGTTCTGATATACGCATGCCTGGGTGGTTGAACACACTCGGCCTCTGGCCTTGTGCATCACAACGCACACCAAGGTGTGCATATATCAGAGCACGACTGCACACCTTGTAGAGGATTATCTATTACTTAACACATGGTCATCCTGGCATTTAGCCTGTCTACATATCCTGACACCACTCAGCTTTCTGAAGAAAAAAAAAATGATTTTGCAGTCATGTTTATTCCTCTCTTACTGCTCTCTAATGCTGCCAATTCAGAAATAGCCTCAGTACTGTTTAAAAGCTCCCCACGCTCACATAGAAAACCTGAGTTACTGCCCTGTATATTTTCTCTCTGAAGCAATAGTAAAAAAAAACCCAGAAACATAATTTCTTCATTTTGAAAGATGCGCTCTGGCTTTCACTATCAGTAGTGCTAATGATCTCTGTGGCTCTTATTCTGACTGCTGCTATATTAAAATGCTGAGTTAGTGTCATGTATATTTTCTCCCTGATGCAATAGTTAAAAAAAGTCATAGGGCCTGTTTCTAAAAAGTCGGCGCAACACACATCAAAGGTAGCTTGCATCGATTGCTGGTGTGCCAGGGACCCTGTGCCCGATTCTCTATTGGGTCTGGTCCCAGCATCAAAGTCCCATGGCTTGTGGCAACCTTGGCCCTGCATCAAACATAGGGCGTATGGTGAAGGTGAGTCACAAGCCATGGGGCAACTGTGCAACAAGAGTACCATTGCTAGCAGTCTATGGTAGCTAGCACCCCTCCCAGCCCCGATCCCTGTTTGTAACATGGAAATTAGCCCTGGCAGTCTAGGGCACCCCCCAGCCGCAATCCCTAAGTGTAAAATGAACATGATCCCTGGTAGTCTAGCAGCACCCCCAGTCCCAATCCCTGATTGCCAGGTAAAATATTAAAATAATGTCCCTGGTAGTATAGTGTCCCCCCCAATCCCGATCCCTGATGTCCCAAAAACCATTGATGGGACAACCCTGGTGGTCTAGCAGCCCCACCAAACCCTGATCTCCTGTTATACTAATTATTAACATTCCTGGTAGTCTAGTGCCATCTCCCAAGCCCCAAACTCCTGTTCTAATATGTAGCAATACTGTACAATATAATAATTATATTCCCTGGTGGTCTAGCAGACCACCCAAGCCCTGAACCACTGCTAACAGAAATGTTGAATTTCCTGGTGGTCTATTGGACCCACCAACCCATAACCAAGCCGGAGACGGGCACAGCCCACCACTCACCACCACGGCCAACTGCTGACTGAGCTCTGATCAGTGTGTACTGTATACAGTACGTGCTCAGTGAATGACAGCAGCTGTCAATCACTGAGCATGTACTATATACAGTACGTGCTCATTCAGAGCTCAGTCGATGGCTGGCCATGGTGGTGATTGGTGGGCTGTGCCAGTCACCGGCTCAGTTATGGGTTGGGGGGAGCAGGGTGGTAGGGCACTGCAGGGTGGGGGGCCACTAGACCACCAGGAAATTTGACATTTCTGTTAATGGCGGTTCAGGGCTGGGGCAGTCCACTAGACCAGCAGGGAATATAATTATTATATTACACAGTATTACTACATATTATAATGGGAGATCAGGGCTTGGGCAGGGGGGTGCTAGACTACCAAGGAATTTAATAATTAGTATCACGGGAGAGCAGGGCTTGGGGGGCACTAGACTACCAGGGATATTAATAATTAGTATAACAGGAGATTGAGGCTTGGAGGGATACTAGACTACCAGGAACATTAATAATTAGTATAAAGGGAGATCGGGGCTTGGGGGGCACTAGACTACAAAGGAACAAAGGAATATTATTATTATATTATACATATCACAATTTGTTATAATGGGAGAGTGGGGCTTGGGGGGGGCAGCACATTGGGGCACCTTCCCAGAGAATTTCTAAGTACTGTTAGACCAGCCCTTGGCTGGTCTAATGGTACTTAGACCATTGCCCTCTGCGAGGGTTTTGAGAATACCAACTGAGAGGATATGGCAGCCTGCATCCACCGCAAGCCCCCTAGTGCCATGCCGCAGCCCATTATGTGGTGCAAGGCTGGCGCAAGCCCCCTCTGGTGCATGCAGCCTGCGTTTGATGCAGGCTGATTTTGAGAATTGCTCAGGGTGCATTTTTTGACACAAGGTGCCACTTGTGTCATTTATGTTTGACACAGGCTCCTTGTGTCTATTCAAGTCTTTTGAGAATTGGGCTCATAATCTCTTGATTTTAAACATGCAATCAAGATCACACCTGCCCTTTCACTTTCACTAGTATTAACGATCATTGCTACAATATCACACTATGTGAAAACAAACAAACAAAAAAAAAATAAAATAACCTACCAAATAAAGATATTTTTCTCCCTCTGTTAAATAAATGATGACAGGGGGTGGAGTAGGGGGGGTCTACACTAGAACACAGAACTATGGGAGCTACAATGTGACAAATGTCCTAAAGCAAAGCCAGAACTCCCATGTAGTTTCAGCAGGAGGAGGGACCACATAACCCATAACGCATGGACATTTTTAATTTTTTACATATTTTAACATACATATTTTAATTCCTAAACACTTTTTAAAAAGGCCATTTCATAAGTGCAGTAACACACTCCAGGGTGTGCCTTATGGTAAATAGCCGCACTTCCCAGGTGGTTGAAGGCACCTGGCCTGCAGTCTCATGCCTTACAATGCACCCAGGGCATTTGGCAATCTACCATAATACACACCCTGGAGTGTGTTATTGCTTGCTTAACTTTCAGAGATACGAATGCACAGTTTAAAATTAAAATCAGTCATTTCCAAATGCTTGGGCATATGCAGACTTTGCATCTGGGCCAATAAATATGGGGCCCTCCTTTAGTTAATCCCAAGTCCATTACTTGATGTATGTCTAGCTGATGCAGACAATGGCGTTTTAAAGATTGGTCTTGGGGTAATCAGCTCCTTCCATATCAGTCTCTCCCACCTCCACATCCTCCCCACCCGACACTACATCCCACACAACTGAACTTTCCTATACGTTCACACACAATAGCTCTGACCTACTGCTTTGATTTGATTTTTAACTATGTTAAATATATGTAAACTGTTTAATTATCTGACTTCTTATGTCATGATTTGTTGTGCACTAGTTATCCGCAAGCATGTACAAGTTTAATTTGTAACTGTTGTTATCTTTGCTATCTTTGTCCCCTGAACCCTATTGAAAAGCATTCCTTAAATGAGGCTACTATGTTGTATGCCACTCTAAACAAAAACTAACATAAACACATAATCAGTAAAAAAGGTGCAAGAACTCCACTTCCTAGTGCCTTTTCAGGAGAACTATAATATAATATAATATAATATAATATAATATAATATAATATAATATAATATAATATAATATAATATAATATAATATAATGACCCTTGGAAATGTTCCAGGACACTGTTCCTAATAAACAGAATGTTCACAACATGATGCTTTTGCTGCAATTTGCTATACTAAGTATATCAGGGTGGGGTGGTATGCCCTTTGTCAGGGAAACTTCACTTTAAATTCGCTCAGCTAACTGGGAGTTACCTTAAATAAGAGGTGACAGAGAAACAGATTCAACTGTATTTATAAGGGAATGGTTCACAATACCACTGAGAAAACTAATGTTACATAGTGCATTATTCTCATTACCGAATTACAGCTGTATTCTTCTGTTTTTGTTTGTAATTACTCTTTTTCTACTGACTATTCAGCCACTGCTTCATTCAGAGTGTCACCCCAGTCACACCACACACCACTTCTACCACTTCCACCACTTTATGACTTACCTCAGTCCTCCTGGAAGCCCCCATGGCTACCCCATGATGGGACTGTTGGGGCAACCCATAAACTCCTCTGATGACTGAATACAACTATAGTAGAGATCCCAGCCAGGAGTATTGGGCCTGGTCCTCTCAAATGGAGATGAGAGAGGATCACAGATGTAGAAGTGGGTAGCCATCTGGGAACTAGTGACCATCGAACAGTATGGTTCACAATAAACACAGCAATAGAGTCAAGCCATACAAAGGCAAAAGTACTGGACTTCAGGAGGGCTGATTTTGCCAAAATGGGTGAGTGCCTAAGGAATGCACTAGCAAATGGGCAGGAAGGAGGGGTGGAAGAACAATGGGGAATAATAAAAACTGCCATCACAGAGGTAACAAGCCTTTGTGTGAAGCAAATAAACAAAACAAAACAATGTAAGAAACCACTATGGTTCTCAAAGAAGGTGGCAGTGAAGGTTCAAGAGAAAAAGAAAGCATTCAGAAAGTTCAAGGAATCACAGAAGGAGCAGGACAGAGAATTGTATCAGTTAAAACAAAAGGAAGCTGGGAAGGCAGTCAGAACAGCAAAGGCCCGAACTGAGGAAAAGATAGACAACTCAGTTAAGAAGGGGGATAAAACCTTTTTTAGGTACATCAGGGAGCGAAGGAAGACTAAGGGAGGGATAGTGAGGCTTAATAAAGGGGGAGGGGTGGCAGAGGGTGACTGTGAAAAGGCAGAGATACTGAACAAATATTTTTGCTCAGTATTTACAAATGAAGAGGGGGAGGTACCTAAAACAAACAATAGAAACACTCTGGATACAGAAGTTGATACCAGCCCATTTACAGAAGAAAGGGTTCTGAAGGAACTCTTAAAACTGAAGGTGGACAAAGCAATGGGGCCTGATGGGATTCATCCCAGAATTCTAAAAGAACTAAGGGTAGAACTAGTGACACCACTGACTACCCTCTTTAACAAATCATGGGAGCATGGGGTGGTACCTGAGGACTGGAGGAGGGCAGATGTGATTCCCCTTCACAAAAGTGGGAGCAGGGCAGAAGCAGGAAACTACAGACCTGTTAGTTTAACCTCAGTGATAGGGAAAATGATGAAATCACTTCTGAAGGAAAGAATTGTCGAGTACCTAGAGGCCAGAGGGCACAGGACCCAAGGCAGCATGGATTCACAGCGGAAGGTCATGCCAGACTAATCTAATAGATTTCTTTGACTGGGTGACCAAGTAGTAGATCAGGAGGGCTGTGGACATGGCCTACCTAGACTTTAGCAAGGCATTTGACTCAGTCCCACACAAAGATTAATATACAAGTTAGACAGCCTGGGAGTGGGTCCCAAGATGATAGCCTGGGTAAAGAATTGGCTGAAGAATAGGACACAGAGGGTAATAGTAAATGGAGTCCACTCTGAAGAAAGGGGGGTTACTAGTGGGGTGCCGAAGGTTCAGTATTAGGACCAGTCCTCTTCAATGTCTTTATAAGCAACATTGCAGAGGGACTGGAAGGAAAAGTATGTCTCTTTGCAGATGACACAAAGATCTGCAACAGAGTTGATGCACAAGGTGGGGGTGGAAAGGATGAGAAGGGACTTGGCAAGGTTAGAGGAATGGTCAAATGTATGGCAGCTTAGATTTAATGCTAAGAAGTGCAAGGTAATGCACCTGGGAAACACAAACCCAGGGAAGAGTACACAATGGGGGGTGAGATACTAACAACAACAAAAATGGAAAGGGACCTGGGGGTAGTCATATCAGATGACTTAAAGGTTGGCAAGCAATGTGAGAGGGCAGTAAGGAGGGCTGGGGGAATACTGGGATGCATAGGGAGATGCATCACCAATAGAAAACAGGAAGTTGTTATCCCTCTGTACAGACAGCTGGTGAGACCCCATCTGGAGTACTGTGTGCAGTTCTGGAGACCCAATCTCCGCAAGGACATAGACAAGATGGAAGCTTCCAGAGGAGGGCAACTAAAATGGTGCAGGGTCTGCACTGGAAGACATATGAAGAGAGACTAAAGGAGCTTAATATCTATAGCCTCGAGGAAAGGAGGGAGAGGGGGAACACGATAGAAACTTTCAAGTACCTCAAGGGAATCAACAAAGTCCAAGAGGGTAGCATCTTTCAAAAAAAGAGGTGTGCAAGAACAAGAGGCACAATTTGAAGATGGGGGTGGCTCAGAGGTAATGTGAGGAAGTATTTTTTCACAGAGAGGGTTGTGGATGCATTGAACGGCCTTCTGGAGGAGGTTGTGGAGTCAAAAACAGTGGTTGAATTCAAGCATGCATGGGACAGCCATAAGGCAGTTCTAGGGGGTGAGGGTAGAAAGAAGCAGGCTGCTGGTTAACTAGGATTTGCAGCTTATCCATTAGGTAGGGAAATGGTCAGCCTGGGTGGGCCAAGCGGTCCTTATCTGCCATCAAATTCTATGTCTCTATGTTTCTATGCTGTAACACTCACCATCTTGTGTGATGGAGCTGTTTTCACTTCCAGTAGTAGCAATTTAAAGGAACCAATGTTTCCTGAAATGTTTGTGTTATCTGTAAAGAAACTCCCCACCAGCCTACAGTATCGCTGTAGGGCCACCAGAGAGGATCTTTTTGCAGCAAAAAAAAAAAAAAAGAAATATCACAAAATATCTGGATCATGTGACCACGTCCGTTGCTGCAACTGCATTCGCTCTCTCTCTCCTCAAGACTGCAGTACAATGTGCCCCTCTCCAGTACATGCAACTGACATTCACAGGGACTGTCCAGTCATCTTGCCCTCCCCTTTGCCACTCCTCCAAGGACCATGACAGGCCACTCATACCATGGGCAGCAGTCAGCCTCTCACTCTAGATGAGGTGAGTGTTCACAGAATGCTCTATCTTCCCCTCCTTGCTTGCCCTTGGATGCCTGGGGCAGGATTTTCAAAGCATGGCACAGGGATTGTGACAAACCTTACACCATGGCATAGGTTCTAGTGGTGCGCCAAACCCATTCGCCACAACTGCACCTGATTTTACAATCTCAGGTGCAGTTATGACAGTTTCCACTATTTACGGCAATTTGCGCCAACTATCTGGTGCAAGCTCCGTAAAAAAGGCCCTTGAGATTGCCACAAGCTAGACCACAAAAAGTTGGTCTAACATGCGGCAATCAGTGCACGGGATATAAAATCCTGATCGCTGGCCAGGAGAATGCTACAAGCCCTGTGTGCCATATGTTCAGCGCATCTGGGGCATGCAGCATTCTTGCCATTTCAAAACTCCTTCCCCTGGACTCATTCTGAACCTGGATCACCAGTGTCAAAAGCAGCAGATTTACTGCTGTGCTGGTTGGCCAGCAGTAAAATCCCATTTTTTTTAATTCAATATACTTTATTAAATTTTTTCAGAGATTACACAAACAAATGCAAACACAAAAAACCTTGAGTCAACAGTATGATAATATTTTAACAAAAAAATACATAGAAGTTATTAAACAATAACAATTAAACATCTCCTCTCCACCCTCCCCCTGTCTGTGACCTATCTAAAGAAAGAAAAAAAACAAATAGATCAAAAGAGGGAAGGGCCTCTAGGAGTGATAAAAATAGGCCTAGGCGCCCCAGAGGGAAAGTAAAGTATATAGAGATTCCCAAGTATTCCGGAAGGACTGGGGTCTCTTCCTCATGGCTGCAAAATGCTTTTCTAGTTGAAGGCCATCAAGATTTCTTGGTGCTGCTCTAAGACTGTGGGAAGTGAATTCTTTTTCCAGTGCCGCAGGAGGACCAGTTTTGCAGTGGCAATGATCAATGACAAGTGAGCTTTCCTGATATGAGGGGGTACCAGAGGGAAAAATCATCATTAAACAGCTTTCTGGAGTGAAAAGTGTCTCCAGTCCCAGTAGCGGATCCAAAGTTTGCTGACTAGAACTCCAGAACGCCTGAACCTTGGGACACGCCCATATGAGGTGATGGAGAGAGCCGGTGGTCTCATGGCATTTATTACAAAGTGGGGATGGAAGTTTGCCCATTCTAAACAATTTGGCAGGGGTGTAATATACATTGTACATTATATTGAATTGTATAAGGCAGAGCGGTCCTAGTTCATATATTTGTACAAATTATGCCACGAGACTTGCCAGAGCTTACCATCAGCTGGTATATGAAGCTCTTGAACCCAGTAGTAACAAATGCCTGAGGGGAGGTGTGAGTCCAAGGATTGAAAGTGCTTATACAAGACAGATACTGCATGTGGTTGCTCTGCCAGTGGCAAGAGGGAAGATACTTCCTCTGGTGGTGCCGTGCTCCAGGGTTTAGGGCCCAGAAAGGAAAGTATTACTTTTCTGAGTTGCAGATATTTGAAGAGGTCTTGGCTCTTTAAAAGAAATTGGGCCTGCAAGTTTGGAAAGGATATCAGCACATCCCCCTGAAGTAAATCAGCAAGTTTATAGTCCTGCAGTTGTGGGGAAAAAGATGGTGGAATACTCTGATGGTCTAGTTGGAAGTGGGGGCTATTAAATATTGGTTGATTTGGACCAAGACAGGGACAAGTATGTTTGGAGTTGGAGCCAAGCTTTAAGGGACCATTCTATGGGTGTGGAGTGTAAGACCTGAGGAAGCTGAGAAGGTTGCAAATAAAGCAGACTGGCTAAGGAACAGCCCGCCTTAGCTGCCAGGGCTCTTTTGATTCTATCCAAAGTGTGGTATATCTGGTAGGGTTGGGTTGCGTTGTCCTGGAGTCCCACCTAAATAGTTTGTTAGCATGCTGGGCCCCATAGTACAAGAATAGGGAAGATAGGGACAACTCTTCTCTCAGCTTGGGAACCGATAGTTTAACGTAGGATGACAGACTGCTGAATTCTTCCAAAGGAAAGAGTTAAGCATCCTTTGAAGGTGGGTGAACCAGTTTTTAGGGAGCTAAAAGCCCAACATGCCCAATGGGCATAACAAACGTGGTAGGAGATTCATTTTAAGAATATTAATCCAACCCCATAAAGACAAGGGAAGTACAGACCATCTGACTAGATCTAATTTAAGAACAGACAGTGATCTGGACAGATTTTCTTTAATCATGGTCGGGACAGAACGAGAAATTTTTATACCCAGGTATGTAAGTAATCTTGGTTCCTATGAAAGACCCAGGTCAAGGATGCTAGCTTTGTCTACCCTACAGTTAAGGGGGAATACTTTAGCTTTGGAGAGGTTCAATTTATAAAAAAAGACTTCAGAAAAACTAGCTATCTCCTGAAGTAAAGTCGGGAGGGCTGTTTGAGGGTTCTCCAGATGAAGAAGAAGGTCATATGCATAGGCAGAGAGGACGTATTGCCTATCCCCTACCAGAATGCCCTGTAGGGTAGGTAAACTACCCAACCACCATATCAATGGCTCCAAATAGAAATAAAAAAAAGGGGGGATAGTGGGCAACCCTGTCGTGTGCCACGCTGCAAGGGGAAAGGAGTTAATAAGCAACCGTTGCACCATACCCTGGCTGATGGTGTAGAGTATAGGAGTCAGACCCAAGTTATAAAATCTGTGGGACGCCAAAGTGGTGCAACATTTCAAACAAATAGCTCCAAGCCACCCGGTCAAAGGCCTTTTCCGCGTCTAGGGATACCAGGACCACAGAGGACCTGGTCTCCCCTGACGCAAAAATTAATTGGAGTAGTTTCCTAAGGTGGTCTCCGGAGAAGCGGCCCAACATAAAGCCAACCTGCTCTTGACCAATGACTGACCCCATCACTGAGGCCAGATGAGCGGCCAACATTTTGGAAAGAATTTTCACATCCAAATTCAGGAGGGAGATTGGGCGATAGTTCTCAGCAAGGAAGAGATCCTTACCGGGCTTTGGTATAAGTGTGATCAATGCCTCAAGAAATAGTGGTAACTGAATCCTTTTATAAACCAAAAATTAAAAATGTCCACTAGAAGTGGGGCCACCTGAGAAAGACATGCTTTATAAAAGTTATTGGTCAGCCCTGGGGCTTTGTCGGGGGGGATTGCCCAATCACCTTTTCGACTTCGGCTAAAGTGACCGGGGAGCACAGCTGCAGTACTGAAATTGGGGATAGTGTTGGGAGAGGGACAGAGTCCAGATAGGTTGATATTGCATCCACAGAAGGGCTTACTACTGGGTCTACTGTATAGAGGTCCATGATTAAAGAAAATCTGTCCATAGAGGTCTTGGAAATAGGCCCCAAACATCACGGGCATCTTTCTGGAGTTAGTTATGGCCATAGCATCAGGGCTGGCACATAGTCCTGGAATAAATTTGACTGTTTCAGCCTGGCATAAATGGAGGGCAAGGAGTTGTCCTGCTTTTTCTCCGGACTCAAGATGTTTTAGTCTGGTACGATGCAAGGCAAGTTTGGCCTTTTGGACCAAGATGTCTGCATATTGAGCCTGTAAAAAATGTAACCTAGCCCATTCAGTGTCTGGGGAGGAACGAGTCAAAGAATATTCTAGGTGGCTGATTTCTTTCAGGATCCCCTCTAGTTGCTCCCTGCCCTTCTGGGCCCGGATGACTGAGAGGCAGATAAACTTGCCCCGTAGGGTACACATAAGTGCTGCCCAAACCATGTCCACTCTGTCCACTGAACCTTTATTTGCATCCAAGAACGTGGTAATAAAGTTTTGAATGTGGGATAAAATGTCGGGGGTTTGCAATAAGTGTGCATTAAGATGCCGTAAGGTATCACAGCATTGCCCAGGGCCTAATAAATATGTAATGCTAATGGGGGAATGGTCAGAAAGTACTCTTGAATGAATATCTGTAGCTAGAATACCTGGTAAACTGAGAGAGCTCACAATAGTCAATTCTAGAGGAGGTTTTGTGGGGGCGGATAAAAAGTATATTGCCTGGCCGCAGGATTAAGAATTTGCCACACGTCTACTAACCCAGCTCCACTCATTAGATCTTGGAGAGCTCTCTGAGCCGGGGATGAACCGACCTTTGTAGTATCCAATCGGTCTAAGTCTAACTGAGGTATCAAATTCCAGTCCCCACCCAAAATTATAGGCAGAGGAGGGTCGGAGGTTAAAAGAGGAATAAACTGGGCAAAGAAGTGGGGAATCAATGTTCGGGCCATAGACTGAGCCAAGAATAATTGAGTGGGAGCCAAGCACACCCCGAACTATAACATATCGTCCTGTAGGATTCTACAACTCCTGCATTACTTGGAATGGGATGGACTTAGCTATTAATATAATTCACCCCCTGGTAGAGATATCAGATCCAAAGACTTGGCCTACCCAATCCCTTCTGAAGAGGGAAATTTCTTCTCTACGGAGATGAGTTTCCTGCAGGTAAGCCACCCCTGCTTTTAGGTGTCTCAGGTGGCAAAGAATCATGGCACGTTTGTGCCTCTCCTTCAATCCTTTGACATTCCAGCTAACAAAAGTGTATGGTCCACTCATTCTATCCTTAAGTCTATTCCTATAGCAGTTGACAGAGCATGGTGAACTTCTCTCAGCATAAATATACTATTCTCAGAAAGGTAGTATGGCCTATGATTAGGTCGCAGACAATTAATCCCCTCTCCCTTCCCTCCCTTTACTTTCCACCCATATTCCCCATCCTCTCCTCCCCAAAAATTATTAACGAATACTTCTCTCCCTCTCCTTAAAAGCTATCAGTCCACCCCAAAAGACAACAGCAAAACTTTTGAACATCTGTAAAACTACCCCTGGTTCTAATCATCAATCTACTAAGAAATACATGATCACAGTGATTACCGTTTACAGCTACCCAATTGAGGCATCTCAACCCCACCCCCACCACCACCCAGAACTCACAAACCAGATCTAACTGTTAGGTAACTCAGTGATGACCTAATAATTTTCCAGTACAAGAATTTCAGAATATCAGCAAAGTTTTGTACTGATTAAGGAGTTTAAACTCTGGGATTATTGCATCAAAATCCTGTGCACTTTTATATCCAGCATCACAGGTATTATAAGTCCCCTAACAGTATAATAACACGTAACTAGCATTGAAAGTATTAACCCATCATTTGAATTACTTACGGATGTCATGGGCAAAACATAATTACAGAGACAAAACCCATCCATCCTTATCTGCTAGTAAAAACAGAACGAAAACCACATTAAATAGTTAGAATCCAGGCTGAAAGATCAATCAACAGCAGAGTTCTACAGGGTCCTTGATATGCTTGTCTAGGTGCAAGAGGACTCAGGGATCTAAGATGACCATTCAGAAGCCTGGATTAATTGGTGGACCATCCTGAGAAACTGTTCACTGGGGGGGGGGTAACCCATCTCAAAGGCTGGGAATATTGGGGCTCAAAATGCAGTTAATGCCCCCTCTCTGACCTTGTTTGAGTCCTAGCTTGCAGGCCATACAAGATGAAAGAAAAGCAGACCAAAAACCCCTCACAGGAACAGGTTTAGTTTGCCATAGTTCATCTTTATTTCTAAGAGGGGGACATCCACAAGAGAATACTCAGTTTAGTCTGTAGTGGAGTCTTTGGGTACTCAGTGAGCCGAGAGTTGGTCCATGTTGCTGTCCCTGAGCACAGTATATGAGGGTCAGATATCCCAGGCCCCAAAAAACCTTTTGAATGAAAGAAAGCAAAAACTCACTGTGTCCCATAATGACTCCTTCAGCAATTGCAAGACAACGTGATATTGAAGCATCATCTAAAAAGATCAGGAAGCAGAGTCTTTAGTTCTGATGCCGCTTGTGCTGGAGTTTCGAAGGATTTCCATTGATCTTCATGTTTTATTTATAGAATGGTGGGGTATTGAACCCTGTAAGGCTTCCCTGTCGCAATTAATTTCGAGACGATCAGGTGCAGCTCCTGCCGCTTGGCTTGAACTGGCTGGGGAAGATCTTGAGCCAGCAGCAATCAATGGCCTTCCCAACTGAGTTCTTTTAATCCCCTGATCTTGGACAGGATATGCTGCTTGTCCAAATAGCTAAATAGTTTAAATATTATGGGACGTGGAGGGGCTCCTGCAGGAGGTGGTGGGCATAACGATCAGTGAGCTCGTTCCACAACGTGTATGGAGGCATTCGGTGAGGAGCCTGCCACCTTATCACAAACTTTCTGAATGAAAGTAATTTGATGGTACCTTCCTCCTTTCTGGCAATCCAGAAAGGACCAGATTATTGCACCGACTTCGTCCCTCAAGGTCTTCCAGCTTATCCTCGAGGCAACGGAGCTTATGGCGCAATGTGGACATGTCAGGCACCAACTTTTCCTTCCATTTTTCCACCAAGATTATTCGTGTCTCTGAGTCAACCACTCTTACTGAGAGGTAATCAACCAATGTGTGAAGCTTTTAGAGTTCTCCCATTAGGGCAGAGATAGTTTCTTGGAAGGGCTTCATAGCTTCCATGAAGCACTCCTCAGTTAGAACAGTGCCCGTTGATGGAGGCTTGGTAGCAGCTGCGGCCTGGTGTTTGGGCCTCTTCGCATTGTTATCTTTTTCGGGCATTGGAGGCAGAGCATGGTGCAGTGGAGTATTCCTCATCTCCACATCCATATCGTCAGGTAAAACCAGCAACGATCATCTAGAAGCTATGTAGACTAAGTTAGACCTCCGTTTGAGATGAATTCTTACCATAAAAATTATTAGAAAATGTAAAAATTTACTGGTTTAGGAGTGAGGAGAGGGGATACGCTGTTGTCTCTTAGGCAGCCATCGCATGATCTTGTAAAATCCCATTTTAAATCCTGTGGTGCCCCTCCTACCTTTGGGCCTAGTCACAAATTCTCTTGTGTCCAATACTTTGTGCAGTATGATGGTTTCCACTGGAAATAAACAAGCTAAGCACATATGACACCGAAATGTAGATGTGAAATGTTACTGGGATCTAGAGGGACCTTTAGATTGGCCTGCAGGGGAACAGGGGAAACCTCCCATGGGCCTCAGGCAAAGTGCCCCCACCGAGTAACTAGGCCTTTTTGTACACTCAATCACTCAGCTCTTTTGGAGGGGGTAGGGGGAGTCAGGGAGAGGGAATACAATGAAATGACATCTGATACATGAAAGAAAGGCCACAAGGACAGGTAAGAGAAAAAAATCATTGCGTAAAGCTGTTCCAACCAGAAGCAGGACCCTACAGAAAATGAGATGTGGCATCTTAGCTATGCTATCCTGTGTAAATAAATTATTTGCAAATCACTTTGTGATAATGAATATGGAAAGAACTATATCAATATACATTTTATACTATTCTGCAGTTCATACTCTAGAAGTATTTGATTCATGTACCAATACAAATAAGAGGTGCAATGCTATCCTTCTCACGTTGCCTACATTTCTTCAGTTTCCTCAACTGTTTGTTTTAAGCTTTTCCTCCATTCTAGCTCCTGAATTTAAGACCCCACTGAGTGTCCAACTGCTTGATCAGCAACAGAGAACCACACTGAGCAGTCAGTTTGTGTAAACATTGCCAGCCACACTCAGCAGTAAAACAGCATATTGCAATTTTTCCTTACTTGAAACAGTCTGCTGCAGACCAAAGTACAGTATTAGACACTCATTACAGTTGGTGTAACATGCCTGAGAAGCAGCATATCGGAAAGGCAGTTTGCAAGAAGGTAGTATGTAGAATGCATAAACAATACAAGAAGGCAAACAATTTCCAGCTTGTTTTTTAAAGCACTCAATGCCACAAGCATGCATTCTAAAGCCTAAAAGCCTGTCTGTCAAAGTATCATGGGTATGTAAATCCTCGAGAGTGTGTGTGTGTGTGTGTGTGTGTGTGTGTGTGGGAGGGGTAAAGCTGTATAGGAAACATCTTAACTGGTACTACTTTCTGCTCACCATGTCTTACCCTCACCCCAGCCAACTCACATACACTAAACATAACAATAGTCTTGGCAATCTGTACCAAAGAGGACACATGAAAGTAAGAGGCATTACAAGCAATCGCTTGCCACCTAAAAACTGTAATTAAATGTAATTTAAAACAATATTTCTGACTCTGTAGAGGGACATATAGATAATGAGCACTCATTATTATGGCTACGAGTAGAGCCTATAGTCGTTTTGCTTTCTCTGGCTTTAAAACAGCCGATCGTGGCACCTTCTGTTGGACTTTTGGAAGCATCCTTCCAAAAGCCCAATGCAGCTTGTACCACTCCATCACAATTTGCCACTATGGAGTAATAGCCGCACTACTTCAGCTGTTACTTCTGCATTTTGGGGCAAGAACTGCTCATGCGCGCCTCATGTATATGCGCAGTTCCGCTGGTGTAGCCATCTTGTGAATGGCATATTACCATTAGCTGCAACCGTGCATGTGCGAATGCCAAGCATGTGCAATTCCATCATCTCTGCCATCTTAGAGATGGCACTCAGTGGCACTCGCTCTCCGGAGCTTGCAAGCTCGCCACAGCCATGTCGGCTCTGGCTAGAGTTTGTTAGTTTGGATAGAAAAGGATGTGTTTTTCCATGCTGCCACTGGTTTCAAGTGGGCCCACAAAGGCGGTTCCCCTCTGGGCTCCAACAGCTCCATTCTAACACTGTCTAGAGAAAAAGATGTTTCAGCTCATGGAAACTATAGCCCTACTCTCAGTTACATTTTACTATATTGCACCATTCTTATTTGTGCAGTTTCTGATGAAGATGATAGAAACAGTGTATATTTATAAGGAACCTTTTCACTTCCCTTGTATCACAGAGTGAGTGTGTGCAAGGCAGCAAACCTGGCAGCCATTATGTACCAGTCGCATGTTATTCCCATAAACAGCTGTGAACTATTATATTAGTACCTGTTTTATTGAAAGAGAACAGGAATGGTGGCCCGGGTAATGGACTTTCTCGTCACTCTGTTAAACTCTGCTATACATAGGATAGTAGAGCTATTATTGTGCTGGAATGTAGGTTATTTATACTAGTTGCATATGACCAATAGAACCATGCAATGCATGCTCGTCCTCTTGAAGGGCCTATGAAAAGTGCTTTTAAAGGAGAACTGCGCTGAATCTGTAAGTCATTTTTCCCAGTAGAAGCTGTTTCAATTATTGGTTCAAATTCTGTTATTGCTCTAGTGTTACAGGCTTTTCAGTTATACTAGTGGGTGTTTCTGATTTACATGCTACTGGTAAGAACCATGTTAGAGCTGTGTGATGTAGTTTATGCCCCTAATCTTTTCTGCTATTGTTGGCACAATGGATTCATGTTCTAGTATGGAACTCTGTGGGTGAGTGGGACATACACTACATCGCACAGTTCTAAAATGGCACTTAATACCAGAGTGTAAATCAGAAATAGCCACTGAGATTACTAATAGGTCCATATAGATGGAACAATAAAAAAAATTTGAACCAGTACTTAAAAAATAGCTTCTACTGGGAAAATGACATACCATTTCAATACAGTTCTCCTTTAAGGGGCAACTTTTAAGATGCGTCCATGATTTTAAAATTTAAAGCAATATGAACATTTGATTGGCATTATTTGTTTCTATAAACTCATATTGCTATTAGGACTCACATGTGATATCTGTAGCAAAGGGATATGCATGTTTAATGAAAGCAGCAGTGCACGTTAATGGTGAGAATATCGTCCTACACTTTATTCTGTTTTAGATTGCCCCTTAACTCCTATCTTGTATGATACACTTTTTTCCCCATTTTGAATTTGCTTTTGCACTATGTGTTCACTTGAAATCACAAAAAGTATCATGGTTCAAGGACAGGTTTTCATCAACATTCTGTTGTTTAACACCCTTTGTTTAACATCACATTCCCAGTGACTAAAATGCACTAGCATATATAAGGGGCGTTATGAAATGGAATAAAAAGTATAGGTCAAATTTTTCACCATAACATGCATCTCTCCATTAAATGAGATAGAGGCTAAAGAGGTGTCCCTTTTCATTTTAAGGGTCTCTGGCAGACCAGTCTCTGATAGACAAGAAAATCTGTCATAGAACTGGTCAAATTGCTTGATTTGTACAGGCAGCCTTATTGAAAGAAGAATTATTACAACAAGATCCCCAGGTATTATATCTATCTCGTTGATGGTGCATTATTTTTGATGGAACCAGTTGGATGGTCTGAACACTGCACCATGGGATTTAGTTTTAGCACCCCCTCCATAGGCCTGCCCCTGTGGAGATGGTCAGGTATTGCCCTTTGCGAGATATTAGCTCTGAAGGCCTGGTGGCAGTACTTGACTTATCGTCCCTTCCAGAGGCAAACAGCGACCCAGAGACCCTTGTGGCGGCCTATAATACGGCCATATCAGCAGCTCTGGATGTCGTTGCTCCTATCCGTGTTCATCCTCTCTCCCTTCGCCCTCGATCCCTATGGTTTGACAGGACTCTGAGGGAGTTGCTGTGACTAGGACGAAGGTTAGAGCGTTGCTGGTGGAAGTCCGCCCTTGATGCTGACCACCTTAAATTGATGGATCATTATCATATCTATCAATCTGCAATCACCCGTAAGAAGGCAGAGTTCCTGTACGAGGAGATTGTAGCTGCTTAGAATCAACCTGCTCAGCTTTTTCGCACTGTGGACAGACTGTGCAACCCAGCCTGTCTACAAGTTCGAAAAGCCTTTTCATAGGTAGAGTGCGATGAACTTGCTTGATTCTTTGCGATTAAGGTGGCTGACATCAGGATGGTATGTTGGCCAGCACACTCTATGGGCGTTGTGTTTGACCAGCACTTGATCACTGCCCCACAGCATTCCTGGAGTACCTTCGACCGACCGGAGTTCATGGATGTCATGCGGATTGTCCGGGTTGCACGCCCTACGTGCTGTAGTTTGGACCCAGGACCAACTTCCCTGATTTTGGGTTGTATCGACTCCATCGGTCCGGTCCTTGCACAGATAGTCTGGTGCTCCTTGGAAACAGGAGAGTTTCCTAGCTTTCTGAAGGAGGTGGTGGTAACACCCCTCTTGAAGAAAGCTTCTTTGGACCCCAACTGCCATGCGAACTACAGACCAATCTCTAACCTCCCCTTTTTGGGGAAGGTGATTGAGAAAGTAGTGGCTGTACAGCTGGAGAACCATTTGACCATCCATGACATCTATGAACCCCTCCAGTTCGGTTTTCAAAAGAGGCATAGTACTGAGACAGCACTGGTTCGGGTGCTCAATGATCTCCTGATGGCTAGAGATCAGAAAAACTGTTCCATCTTGGTTCTTCTAGATCTCTTTTCAGCATTTGACACTGTGGACCATGGGGTCTTACTTGATTGCCTGAGGTTCATCTGCGGACTGTCGGGTACAGTCCTCAGGTGGTTTACTTCTTTTCTCACTGGAAGAACTCAGAGAGTGGTGTCCTGAGTTTACTCTTAGGACCCATTTTCTCTATCATGTGGGGTTCCTCAGGGTTCAATATTGTCTCCCATGTTGTTTGCAGTGTACATGCTGCCCTCAGAGACATTGTAAGATGGTATGGGCTGAGGTTTCATTGTTATGCCAATGATACCCAGCTCTACCTTTCTTTTGCACCTGACCATGATGGAGGATGGAGCTCTCTCAGTCTTTAACAACTGCCTCACAGAAATCCAGGACTGGATGGACTCAAGTTGGCTGAAGTTGAACTCAGAAAAGACTGAGGTGTTGGTTGTGGATCCGGCGCACCGGATAGGGGGGTCGGGGGTTGGTTTACCCTCCTGGCTTTTTCTCGGGGGCTTACCACTCCCAACTTCTGCATGGGTGCAAAACCTGGGGTAATTTTTGACGAAGGGCTGAGTCTGCATTTGCAGGTGTCAGCTGTCATCAAGTCCTCTTTTTACCATCTGAGGAATAACTCCAGGATTAAACACCTTGTTCCATCCGGCGATCTTTCTACATTGGTCCACGCCTTTGTGACCTTGCGCTTGGACTATTGCAACTGCCTTTACCTAGGGCTTCCTGAGGTGGAAATCCACCACCTGCAGCTAGTGCAGAATGCTGTGGCCTGGCTTTTGATGGGGACTTCCCGGTCCTGTCATATTTCGCTGGTGCTGTGCACACTGCACTGGCTGCCAGTACACTGGTGGATCACCTTTAAAGTTGGTTTACTGACTTTTAAAGCCCTACATGGACAGAGCCCAGACTACCTGAAAGAGCTTCTGGTTCCTTACTGCCCTGAGCGATCCCTCTGCTCAGCTGACGAGGGATTGCTAGAGATTCCTAGGGTGTGTTTGAAATCTTCTGGGGCCTGAGCATTTATGCATGTGGCCCCAACCCTTTGGCATTCTCTACCTCGTTGGTTACGAGAGTGCACGACCATGGAGGGATTTAAGCAGGCATTAAAGACATACATGTGGTACCAGGCGTTTGGTGACTGATCTCTTTTTTAACTGTATTACTTGCTCTATTTTAAATGTTTGGATTGTCTGATATGTTATTTTATGTTTGTTAGGCACCTTGGTTCTTGAAAGGTGCCATAAAAATAAAGAATATTATTGTTATTATTATTATTTTTAGAGTAAAAAGCCACATTTAGCCATAAGAAATAGGAGGGGGTTTGTGCTATATGGAGCTTGTAGTGTATGTGCCCTGCACTTAAAATGCAGCCTAATGGGCAACTGTATAGTCTCAAAAAAGACTCAGGGAGTGGACAGTGTCCTTCCATTACTTTCAGTGAAGATGGGGTTGACAGTGAAAGAATTATTTAATTATGTGCTATGACACAACCTAGTGTGTCATCATCAGGTAAACACACTCAGCATGACTAACACCAAGGGCCTTCTGCACTGGAGTAGAGAGACAGGGAATTACCACAAGGTATCCCACTCTGTAAACACCATACTGATATTATGAAACATGGTGAGTCAATATAGATTGTTTGAATCTTGTTTTCCTTTTATTTTTGGCTCCATCTGAATGTACCATCTGACTACTGCCTCTTGCATGCTACCTGCCCTGGGACTCAGCCAGGTAGCTTTAGATTCCCTCCAGATCCATCACCTCCTTCTATGTCATACAATCTCCACTTGCCCACTAATGCAAGGTCCCTTTTCCTGCCAAGCCAGGGCATACTTTGGAGAAAATGAATCACAGTGCATGTCATGTGTTTGGCTAGCCTGTCAGGTGTGGGCATCAGTTTGCTGATGCTGCTAGCCTTTAGTAAGTGGTGTGCTTTTCCCCCTTTGTTACTCCCGCCCATCTCCCATTTTCTTATTTGTCCCTACTCAATAATGAGTCCTGGGAGTGTTCCAGGTATCAACAGATCACCTGTGCCACCAGCAGAATTGCCATCAATCGTGCCTTTGTGTTGCTGCAGGAGTGGCCAGTTAGAAGAACAGATGCTCTTCATGGGTTTTATAAGACATATATTTTAATATATATTTCTTAGTGGCATATTTTGTAGTTTTTTGTAAAACATCTGCATCATTCCCAAAATATATTTCAAATACAACAACCATTGCCTTCAAGCATCCTGACCCTGACCTCAGATATATGTTAATATCTAAAGATACTCTGAGCTGTATTTTCCAAATTGGTCAGCTCAAGTGTACCTGTATCCTGCAGTTGCATCTGCATCCAAATTGCCACTAAAAATTTCACCTAAATGTCAAAAATTAGATACACATTCAATATGTGTCTGATTTTTATGTTGGCTTGCGCACACGCATAAACAACATATTGGGGTAGTAGCAGTTTCAGAGGTGTGTCAGTGTTGTGGTGAATGCAGAGCATGCTTTAGTAGGTGCGTCCCTCATTCATCAATTACCCAGCATGCTAGCGCAGACACAAGTTTATGCAAAGTGCCACCAACTTGAAACAAACATGCCGCTGCAATCAGAGACAAGCTCATCATGCAGTGGCACAGATGACATGCCTCCCTACATGCCTTTGCTGGTGAAACATTTCAATAAAAATGGCAGTGGGTCTTGCTGCCACCACAGAATCACAAAAGAAGGCTGACATTCTGAGTGCAATCCCCATGTCAGCATGCTCCACCCCCCCCCACATTGTGTGGCGCACTGGGAGCCCATCCCAGTGTGCTGCTGCTAAGAGAAAGCCGACCGTGTTGGCATGTTCTCCCCCCGGCCCATCCACATTGTGTGGCACACTGGGAGCCCACCTCAGTGTTGCCAACATCAGGCCCCGCCAGAAGTGATGGGGCACACTAGAAGCCCACCCCAGTGTGCCCAACATTTGTTTTAATTCACCTGTAAAGAAAGAAAATGGTCCCGCAAGGTCCGGTTCTTTTTTTGTGTACCTGAAAAAAAGAAAACGGCCTGTTGCTCACAACACCTCCCCTTCCCCAACCTGCACCTACCCTCTGTGCTCCCCACCTCCCAACACCCCCTTCACCCCATACTTACCTCCAGAGGTCTGGCACTGTGATCTTTGGTGGAGCGGGAACACGTCTGCACTCTTCAAAGCCAACTGCGAACTGAAGAAATGCCGGTAAGCTGTATAATGGCATAATTGGGGGTTCAACTTAGGTGGATATCTCAGCCATTTTTTTGAATTGTGGCTCCAAATTTTCAACATGGGGTTCTTGGGACTCCACCTCATGAACACATGCACTGTCATCTCGTTATTCGGTCCCAAAAGGTCATGTCACGGTCACTGCACAGAATCACCTTTTGGGACCGATTAACAAAATGACAGTGCCACTGTTCATGAGGTGGGGTCCCAAAAAGCCTATGTTGCAAATCTGGTTAAAAATTCCAAAAAATGACTGTGTTGTGAGTGTGCATTGTGCAGTTTCCAAGCATGCTGGTAACTTCAACAATTTTTAATATTTCCACTCCAGATTTTCAACATTGCCATTTTTTTCCCACCTCCTTATGAACAGTACAGCTGTCATTTTTCACATCCTTCCCAAAATGTGGTTTCGCATATGTGGTGCACAGTGGCAGTCGCTGTAGGAAATCAATGTTTGGGTCAGATTAACAAAATCACAGTGACACTGTTCATGAGTGGAGATCCCAAAATGCCTATGTTGAACATTTGGTTAAAAAAATTCCCAAAATGATTGAGTTATGGGCGTGCATTGCGCCGTTTCTATGCACGCTCATGACTTTACCAATTTTTCATATTTTCACTCCAGGTTTTCAACATTGCTGTTTTTTTACACCTCCTTATGAACAGTACAGCTGTCAGTTTTTATATCCTACCCGAAATGTGTTTTTGCACCTGTGGTAACAAATGGCTCAGTCACTGTGCAGAATCATCTTTTTGGCTAACGAACTGATAGTGCTGCTGTCAATGAAGTGGGGTCACAAAAAGCCCATGTTGAAAATCTGGAGTTAAAATACCAACAAATGCCTGGGGTGTTAGGGTTTCCAACCATAATGCCCTACCCTGTAGAGACTGACAGGCGTCAGGGGTGTGACTTGGGATTGTCGGCTGTAATGCTCACGCCATTCCACCCCCACCCCACCCTGCAGCTAGTGACTGGCATCAAGGTGTGCCTTGGAGTCTTCAGCTCCAAAGTTCACCCCATTCTCCTATACTGCACCCATCTCAGCATATTTCCTTATGGAATGGAGTGAGCGTAAGGCCCCCAAGACCCCAAGGCACAACGCGACAGTTGTCAGTATCTGCAGGGTAGGGAGAGGTGAAATGACATCAGCATTATGGCCGATGACCCAGAGGCACACCCCAATACCTGTCAGTCTTTGCAGGGTGGGGGCGTGGTTGGTGTCAGTTCAATACTTCCCTGCCATTCCTATTATGCATCTCTCTAACTCCTGCACTACCAATGCCAATGCCAGCAAGACAACATTCGGCATCGGCAAATGCTTGCTCATTTTAACTAGACAAACAGGAATGTTTAGCCAATTTAAAACATGGTATCTAACTTCCCAAGTGCCTGCAGTTGAAACTGTGAAGATGGATCCTGGACAGATCCCTGCTGAAATCCTGCCCTCTGTCTTTGATGGCTAGGAGTGTCTTCTTGTCAGTTTTTTGAATGAGAGTACTACGAGAAGAGGAGAATCCCAAAGACCAACATATTTTATTTGTCATGGTCTAATTATTTTATTTGACAGGAAAAACACTACACCCCTGATTAGAAAAAGAGCATACCATCTGAAATTAGAATTTTAGAATTTTGAAATTCATGGCATGTGATTCTTTTTAAAAACCTAAATAGTATTTGAAATGACAGAACAATAAGGACTGGGTAAAATGTATCTTCTGCTAGTGAAATAAAGGTGACATTCTGATTTTGCTTATGTGAAATTTCAAGAAATTGCCAAAATTGTGATTTCAGTTATTTCTATGTAATTTGAAAAGTATGTGTCCCAACTGTACCAAATTTCATGCATTTTATCCCGCATCTGGCCATGGTGGGGTAGGCAACCCTCAGCCAGCACCACCACTCCCTCCACCATCAACTGTCTTCCCAGCTTACCTGGTGCTGCAATACATCCACGGATTTTACCCACATGGTGGGGTTAGGAGAGGATGGCTACCCTCCCCAATTGTTCCCACAGGCTCCAGTGATGTAGTGGGTGGAGAAATGGTGTGCCAGTATCATTCATTCCCTGCCACACCGAAGAATTTTCCTCTGAGTTTTTCCCAGTCCCAGGCTCGTGGCAAGCAGCTAGCACATGTGTGTGGAGGCGCCCATGTGCTCCCGGTCCAATTTCCCATCCATCCTCCCGACATTATGTCAGCTTCCTTGCATCCATGCTCTGACACCAGGCCTCCACTAGGTGTCAACCAAGAGGGGAACAGCTAGCCAAACCCAATCCAGGATAAAAGAACAGCTTGACGGCTTGCTCAGTGCTGCTGTCACCCTGCCTCTCATTGCCCCCAGCAACCCAAGGTCGAGCCAAACATGGGTCACCGGTGTGATGTGAGGTAAGGTGCTTTTCATTCCCTCAGCACCATTGAGCCAGCGTCAAACTGCACCAAATTTTGATATGATTCATTACCAAGGTCCAAACAGAAGTGTACTAAGTGTCAGATCTCTGTCTTTAAAGATGACTGAGTTATAAGCCTCAAAACATTTGGAAATTTAAAATCACATCTCACAGTTATGTAAATTAAACATATTTGTCCAAAAGGCACCAAGTGTGGTATAACAACTTTACCAAGGACCATACAGAAGTGTACTAAGTTCAGATCTCTATCTTTAAAGATGACTGAGTTATAAGCCTCCAAACCTTCAGACATTTTAAAATTACACAAACGCAGTTGGGTAAACTGCAAGCCCCCCACATGCCTTTTCAGGATAACTGTAACAGAATATTATGACCCTTGGAAATTTCACAATTCAGTTTTTAATTTTTATGAGGGAACGGTCCACAATACCACTGAGATACAAATATTAAATAATATGTTATTTTCATTGCTGAATTACAGCTGAACTATCCTGTTTTTGTTTGTAATTACTCTTTTTTTTTCTACTAACTATTCAGCCACAGCCTCATTGAGGGTGTCACCACAGTTACACCACACATGACTTCTATGACTTACCCCAGTCCTCCGGAAGCACCCATGGCTTATCCCCATGGTGGGACTGTTGGAGTAACCCCAAACTCCTCTAGTGACTGAATACAACTGGAGCAGAGATACCAGCCAGGGGTATTGGCCCATCATCTTGTGTGATGGAGCTGTTTTCACTTACAGTAGCAGCAATTCAAATGACCAGGTATTCCCTGAAATGTTTGTGCTATCTTTAGAGAAACTCCTGCCAGCCTACAGTACCAATGTAGGGCCACCAGAGAGAACCTCTTTAGAAATATCGCAAAATATCTGGATTATGTGACTAAGTCAGTTGCTGCACCTGCATATTCTCATTCCCTCTCTCTCTCTCTCTCTCTATCTGTCTCCTCAAGACTGCGGTACAATGTGCCCCTCTCCAGTACATGCAACTGACATGCACAGGGGCTGTTCCCTCATTTTGCCCTCCCCTTTACCACTCCCCCAAGTACCCCAAGGGGGAACTCATACCATGGGTAGCAGTCAGCCTCTCACTCCAGAGGAGGCAAGTGTCTGCAGGAATGCCCCATCTTCCCCTCCCTGCTGACCCTCTGGATGCCTGGACCCATTCTGAATCTGGGTCACCAGTGTCACAAGTGGTAGATTTACCGCTGTGCTGGTCGACCAACAGTTATATTCCATTTTAAATCCTGTGCTGCCCCTCCTATCTTTGGGCTAGCCACAAATTCTCTTGTGTCCAATACTTTGTGCAGTATGAGCATTTTCACTGGAAATTTTTTTTTTTATTTTATTTTACCAGGAAGAAGCTCCATTGAGCATAGCTCATTTACAAGGAGGTCCTGTGTAGGACAGGACAAATACAAAACAGGGTTCCAGGCATAGACACAGAAATAAATACAAGTTAACAAGTTATGAAAAGTAGTAATGACAGTAGCACAAATAAGTATTCAATAATACACAAAATATACAAAATATACAGGGAGAGTAACCTATAGATGAAGAAGAACACAGTGATACATGATAATGTTTACCTATGTATACTACGGAACAAAATGTTGTGCTAATTACAGCAGAATGATGACAGATAAGCAGTAGTAGGCGTTATAAAGAGGAGGGTAACATACAGATGTAGGAGATGACAATGCAAAACTCAGAACAATCTGAGCAAATATTAATCCTCTAGGTGCATACAAAGACCTCTGGCTACAGCCAGATATGCAAAATATAGTATGAGAACACTAAATAAGTACACAAATAACATGTACAATAGAAGGTAAACATATATAATAGAAGGTAAAACCAGATGGAGGTTATTCAGCATAGACCAAGTGAAGAGTTAGTGGGTACATTTATCTGAGCAGTATTGATTTAGGAGGGACTGGAAGGATGGAGGGCAAACTAGTGTAGAAAGTTTAAGAAGCTTTTGTAGAGCATTCCATGCTTTAGGGGCTGCCTAGCTGAAAGCCATTTTACCATACCTTATGCAAAACCTAGGGACCGTGAGCATTATGACGCTGTGCATTCTTAACAGATAAAGGCCTTAAGATCTGCTAAGGAGGAAGAAATATAAGGAGGTATGGATTTACTTATGGTTTTGTAACACCACATATTTAGATGCTGCAGCCTTCTAGTGCTGAGTGAGGGCCAACCTACGTCATTGTACAAGAGACAATGGTGCGTGAGAGCAGGTAAATTACAGATATAGCGTAAAGCTCTGTGGTACAACACATCAAGCTGAGTCAAATGTGAGGTTGAAGTATTCCCATAACTGATGTCACCATAGTCCAATAAGTGTAGGAATGTAGCCTGAACTAATGTCTTTTTGTCTTCCTGATTAAGGCAGGACTTGTTACAAAAGTAAAAGCAGAGCTTCTATCTCAAATTTTTGCATAGAGCTTCTATGTGTACATGAAAGGTTAGTTTATCATCTATTTACATACCTAGATATTTGAAAGAACTTACTAGTTGTAAAGGTTCATTGTGGTAACACCAAGTTCTGGAGAAGGAGGGTTGGGTTTATGAGAAAGAATCATGAATTTAGTTTTGGAAGTGTTTAGAAGGAGTTTAGATGCATGGAGGTTTAGCTGCAGTATGCTAAAATCATCCTGAAGGGTCTTTAATGCTAACTTTGGGTTTGTTGTATAGAAGAGAATGCTAGCAGAGCAGCTATTTTGATCCAAGTCATTATTATAAATAGTAAATAGAAGGGGCCCCAAGACTGAACCTTGTGGTACGCCTTCAGAGATGGTTGTGCAAGCTGAGGTTAAGCCTTCAAACCTTATTTGTGGATGTCTGTTGGAAAGATCGCTAATAAACCAGTTCAGTGCACTTGTGCCAAGTTCTACACTTACTAGTTTGTTCAGGAGAATGGCGTGACCGACCTTGTCAAAGGTTTTACTTAGATCTAAAAAGAGGGCAGTGTCGGTATGTTTATAGTCCATGGCAGTAAACCAATCATTTGTAACTTTCAGTAGAGCAGAGGCGGTACTGTGTTTAATCCAAAAACCTGATTGCAAGGGATTTATAATTGAGTGGACCTCAAGATAATTTTTTAGTTGATCATGAATTCGTTTCTTGAGTAACTTAGCTAATACCGGCAGGATGGAAATGGGTCGATAGTTGTTTGCAGAGGTTTTATCACCAGGTTTGTGACACAGTTTTCCAAAATGTTGGTACTTCACCTCTCAAAATGGAAAGATTATACAAGTGCAGTATGGGTGCTGTTAGGATTGGATAACCTAATTTAAGAAAAATAGGTTTGATGTCAGCCCCTGAGTTCTTTTTGATATCAAAGGATTGTAAGGCACACTCCACTTCTACATATGTAAGCTGACTGAAGCAAAAGGGGTTTGATGTAAGTTTTGAGGGAGCTGGCTGCTCACCAAGTATGGAATAGGGTATGTTAGGGGCTGACCTGTCAAATACATAGCTTGCGGAGGAAAAGTGCAAATTCAATTCCTCTAACACTAGTTGTCTGTCAGAGATTAAATTATTCCCACTGTACAGCTGTTTAGATGGGAGCACCCCTCCCTCAAGGCCATTGAAAATCTGTCAGAAATTAGAGGGGTTGTGTCTGTTATTATTTAGTTACAGTTTCATAGTAATTTGATTTTGCCAGATGTATTAATGTTGTGCATTGATTCCTTTTCTACTTAAAGAGGAGCCAGTCCTGCTGCAGTTTAGTGCATCTTGCCTTGGCCCATATCCAATCACTATCTTTGAGGGCTGCATTTAATTCCTTAGTAAACCTCAGGGCATTTAATTTAACTTAAGAAAAACAGGGGCTAGAGAATTAGAAGTCCCTAAAATAAAGAATAAATTTGGAATGATGTCATTTCAGTATAAAGCTTCAACAACATGGAATAATCTCCCAATAACTGTTAAAACCCAAGATATGACAGTGGGGAATGTTTAAAACAGCGATGAAACAGGAATTAAGTTTCCGATGTATACGTAATAGCTGAAACATTGTCATCTCTAAACTATCTTTATAAAAATAGGTTGATTGTATGTATGTACATCAGTCCTTTTCCTTGTTTTTTATTATGGATTTGTACTGTTTAATATGAAACATTGTTGTTGTTTATGTCATCAAACAGGTGCTCCTTGAGAAGAGGGCCTTATTGGCCCTAATGGCGTTTTTGTGAAATTGTACTGTTCACTTATTCCTGTATAAATGAATCTTTTTTACTACTTACTACATATTTTTTCCCAGGCTCTGCTTGTAACATAAGTGGCCAGAAGGTTAATAACTGTGTTAACTTGCTGAATAAAGAATTCATTGGCTGCCTGGGCTGTAGGGACTAAAAGGTCTTGCCAATTGATAGCAGCTAGCTACCTTAGGTAGTTGGGTAAATTGAAATTCACAAAGGACCACTTACAGATAAAAGATGATGTAGTGATAGACTTTGGAGTGCTTCTAGAGCAGGCAACAACATTGTGGTCACTAAATACATTGTCAAAGACAGCAGAGAATGAAATTGTTTGTGGTCTGTTGGTGAGAATGAGGTCAAGAATTGAGGAATTTAAGGGGTTATGCTTGTTACGCCTGGTAGGTTCAGTGATAAGTTGATGGAAACAAAAACTGTCACAGAGTTGTTTTAGGTCAGATGATTTTGCAGTGAGCCAATCATAGTTCAGGTCACCCAGAACAAAGGTTTCCTTATTATGCATGGAAGTGAATTGACACCTTGAATTGAATTGGGGTGTATATAGGGCAGACTAGATGGGTCAGTGTGATCCTTTTTTGCTCTCAAATTTCTGTGGCTCTGTGAATCTGTGATGCAGGAAATCTAATAGTTCTGTGCCACCATTTGGAGACCTATAGCAACCCACGATGTTAATTGCCTCTACCTTGGATAGTGAAAGTGTGATGGCTAGGTATTCATATTGTGACTGTTTAGTTTGAGAGGTATCTGGTGCTGAGGTGAATTTGTTTTTGACACAGAGTACTACCCCCCCCAAAGAATGCCAGTCCACTCTGTAGGTAGGTAGGTAACATTTTATTTATACATTGAAACTGCCATTAGGGATCCTAAAATCGCTATTCACAAGGCATACCTGTTTGTATAAATTACAGATGGTTCCAAAACACACTATACATAATACATATACAGTACATATACATTAAATATAACAATAACATTATACAATACAAAGTACATTCTTTGAAAACACCGATATCTTATCAATATTAACAAATCACCTACTACATTGACAACGAAAACTTAGTTCCTGATCCACTGCTGATTTAAAAACATCAGAGATTTCTAGTTCACGAAGGGGGAGGAGTAAGGCAATTCCAACAAGAAGTAGTCTTAAACTGGAAGGTCATCTCACTGAATGGATTTGTTATTTTTGGGATGATCAATTCCCTGACTCTCATGTTCCTTAAATTTATTCCATGATCAGGCTTTTTTAGTTGAGTTACTAAATCATGTGGGAATTTATTTTTAAATAGTCCTCTAACTTGTCCTATCCAGATACCCTTAGCCCTCAGTTCCAATGGTTTCCACCCAAGATTTGAATACATTATACAGTGATGGGTTTTATATTCACATCTTAGCACACAACATGCTAACTTATTATAATGAACATCCAATTTTTGTAGTTGTTTTTTTGAAGTATGCCTGTAAATATGACTTCCATACTCAATTACCGGTAGAATCAATTGGTTCGCTATGGTTAATCATGTTTCTTTTGTCATACAGTGTGATATATGTCTCATTGCTCCTATTTTTGCATTTGTTTTCCTTGTTAATTCTGTCACGTGTTGTTCAAAAGCTAAATGCTGATCAATCTGGAGCCCCAAATATTTGTACACTTTGACTTGTTCTAAGGTTCTACCCCCGAGTCATTTTTCTTAATTCTGGGACATTTTTCCTTCCTGGGGCAAAAAACATTGACTATGTTTTTTTGGTGTTTATTAATAGCCCCAGGGAGGAAGAATGTGCCTTCATGTCCAAAAAATCACTTTGTAGCTTCCATTCTACCTCAAGCTGATTATTTCCTTCTGATATCAATATGGTATCATCCACATAGAGTCAAATTTTTGACTGTTTAATACATTTGGGTAGGTCATTTAGGTAGACTATGAACAAGAGGGGACCCAGGATAGATCCCTGGGGAACCCCTCTTGTTACATTGTCCACCCCAGACTGCTGTCCATTCAAAACAACAAACTGAGATCTTTCCTCAAGATAAGAAGCAAACCAAGGACATGTCTTCTCCTCAATACCTATTCTCCTCAGTGCCCTTAATAGGATTCCATGCTCAACCAAGTCAAATGCTTTGATAGGTCCACGTATACTGCACCCACAGACTTCGCATTCCCAAGAGGGGTTGCTATAAATCTAAAAAGTCTGTGAGTGCAGTAGCTGTGGACCTACCCTGTCTAAAGCCCAGTTGACATTGGGTTAGTTTATTATTTTTTTTCAAGATACTCCATTAATTGTCCATGGACAATTTTTTCCAGTATCTTGGATACCACTGACAACAAGGCTATTGGTCGGTAATTTGAAACTTCCATGGGATTCCCCCCTTTATCTACTGGGACCACTTTATTAAGTTTCCAACTTAGTGGAAATTGACCCTCCTTTAAACTCCAGTTAAAAATATCCCTTAGTATTGATGATAGTTCTAGGGCAGCTTCTTTTATCAGTCTATTATCTAGTCTGTCTGGTCCACTAGCTTCATTGTTTTTCAACTTTTTTATGATTTGTAATACTTCTTTTTTTGTAACCAACCTAAATCTAAACTTAGGTAAATTTTTAACTTTAAAGTCCTCTTGATCTTGATTTTCTTTAATGTTTTTCTTTTGATTTAAATCTAGTTTAGCTACAGGTTTCAAGTCAGGGAGGTTTATAAGATAATTATTAATCAAATCTGCAGCACACTCAGATGTAAGCGTCTTACCATTTTGACTTAAGTTTAACTTCTATTTGATTTTTTACTGGATTTTTGAGATTTTTTATTAGATGCCAGTCAGAACCTGGATCATTTTTTTCCTTGATTTTACATTTGTAATAAGATGTTTTTGACTTCCTTATTTCCTGAATTACCCTATTTCTTGTTTTTTTGTAATTTTTGTTTTTTTTTTTTCTGTATCATAGTATGGTATGGAATTCATATTACTTGGGATGGATAGGGTAAACCATGTTTCAGTAAGGAGAAGCACATCAGGGCAGGAGTGTACAGTCCAGGTACTGAATAAATCTAATTTGTTTAGCATGCTGCACATATTATTAGACATGAATTTCAGTCATTTAGCTATCACAAAATCAGAGGAGGTAGTTATTACGGAGGTGGGCCTGGGGTTCAGTTCTATATTGCCAGAGCATAATAGCAACATCATAATGAGGTGTTTAAATAATGAAGAAAGTTTTTAGAATTTGGGGTTGGCTCTACTTGCCGGATTGCAGTGATTGTTTTTTATGTGGTAGTAATATACAATGTGATGATTAGGGATCTGGGCAGCTAACAATGAGAGAAGGCAAATACTGTAGGAGCTGGGAACATGCCAGTAAGCCATCTGCTTTACTTCTGGTAACCAAGGGGTGTGCATGGGTTTGGTAGTACTAGTACCACTATGTGACTTAAGGCTGGTTGTATCCTTGTTGCACATCACACTATGTGCTAGCGATGCAAACTAGGAAAATCCACATTGCCAACACAGTGCAGTGAGTGTATGTTGGGCTTAACACAGTGAATATATGTTGGGCTTGGTATGCAGGAGAGCTGTCAGACTTGTCAGCTGATAGGTGTTACCAGATAGGTGAGGGGGGTGGAAGCATTGGAGTACTTATGCAAGGGCGAGATCTGATGAAACTGTAGCAGCAAGGGAAGGAGGGGTTATATGATCACTTAGTTCTGTAAGAAGGACTGTATACAGACAGAATACCAGGAATGTAGGAATAGATGAGGAAAGTTAGTTAATTGACAATCATAGATAATATTATTCCTGGGATATAGATAGAAGAAAAGGGCAGCATAGATCAAGTATCAGGTTGTTAACAGAGACCAATTATATGAATGGTGTTGGGCTGGAGCAAAATGACACAGGTCAGGTCAGTTAATGAGTTGATCACACAGACTAATTGCATGAGTGGTGCTGGGCTGGAGTGAATCAAGCAAATGGAGGTTAATAATCAGATGATGATAGTCTGGAAGGGATAAGAAAGAGGTATTAGATGAATCGACAAATAGGCTGCAACAGATATTAGATTGCTCTGCCAAACATACTGGGTAGAGTAATTAAATGTCATATGGGAATGGGAAATTGTATGATTGGCAGTGAAGGATTGAAGAGGTGTACACTTAATTTGGTCAGCTGTTAGTTTTTTTTGCATTGTCGGCCAGTGAGGCAGACAGGAACAGGAAGTATAAAGCAAGGGTCATAAGACAGGTGGGAGGGTGGAACAGGAAGTAAAAAGCAAGGGTCATACAATAGGTGTGAGGGTGGGGGTGGGTCCGTGGGAAGTACTATGCTGCTTGCTGTGTGTAGAGTACCTGGGGGATAGCCGTAGGTCTGTGGGTCTACAGCGGGGGTGGTGGGAGTGGTGGGGAGGGCTACCAGGGAGCAGATTGCCCTCTGTGACCCAGAAAGTGGTCCCAGAAGTGCTGTGCTGATGATCTGGAGCAGACTGGAGAAGAAGGAGAGCTACAGGTAAATTTAAACTTACAAGGGCAGGTTAGCAAGGCATCTGAGAAGGATCACGGGGGGGGGGTGAATGACCACAGCAGTGGACTTCAAGCTATGTTAAACACCTGGATTGTAGGCTACAGTTGAAGAGGGATGCTAAAAACAGCAGCTAAGGCAGGCAGAATATAACCTGTAAACTAAATATACAAATCCCTAAGGTAGGCAGCAAATACAGGCTTTGTTTCTCAGAGACTGAATTACAGGAAGTACAGGAAATAAAGGCAGTACAATAACATAAACATAAAAGGTGATACAGGACAAGGAGATCTTAAAGTAACCAGCTGTACCAGTACAAAAAAGCACAACTACAGGATACTAATATCAGTGCAAAAATAACAATCAGTTGTATTTTCCAGACTCTTGTGGCAGCCACACGGTCTGCAGTTAAAGGTACAAAATGGCGCTGCACACCAGTGACTGGCTTTCTGTGTACAGATTACCAAGGGATAGCCGTAGGTCCATGGGTCTGCAGCAGGATGGTAGGGAGGGCTACCAGGGAGCGAACTGCCCTCAGTGACCCAGACAGTGGTTCCAGAAGCACTGTGCTGATGACTTGGATCAAACTGGGGGATAGCTGTAGGTTCATGGGTCTGCAGCGGGGGGGGGGGACTACTAGGGAATGGATTTTCCTCAGTGACCAACAGAGGGGTTCCAGAAGCACTGTGCCAATGATTTGGAGCAGACTGGAGGATAGCCATAGGTCTGCAGCAGGGGTGTGGGTGGTGGTGGAGAGGGCTACCATTGAACGGACTGCCCTCAGAGACCCCAAAAGTGGTTCCAGAACCGCTGTGCTAATGACCTGGAGCAGACTAGGGAATAGCTGTATGTCCATGGGTCTGCAGTGGGGGGAGTGGGGAGGGCTGCCAGGGGACAGACTGCCCTCAGTGACCCAGAGAGTGGTTCCAGATGCACTGTGCTGATGACCTGAAGCAGACTGGGGGATAGCCATAGGTCTGTGGGTCTGCAGCAGGGGAGTGGGGAGGGCTACCAGGGAGCCGACTGCCCTCAGCGACCCAGAGAGTGGTTCCAGAAGCACTGTGCCAATAACCTGGAGTAGATTGGGGATAGTCCTAGGTCCATGGGTCTGCAGCAGGGTGTGTGGAGGGCTACCAGAGAGCAAACTGCCCTCAGTGATCCAGAGAGTGGTTCCAGAAGCACTGTGCCGATGAACAAGGTAAGCTCATATGACACTGAAATGTAAATGTGAAAAGTTACTGGGATCTAGCGGCTGGCTTGGACTGGCCTAGAGGTCAACAGGAGAACCCCCCATGGGCCTTAGGCCTTTCTTGGAGGGGGAGTCACTTAGCCCTTTTGGTGGAGGAGGGAGAGTCAGGGAGAGGGAATGGACTGAAATGAAGTGACATCAGAAACATGAAAGAAAGGTGGCAAAGACAGGTAAAAGAAAAAAAAATCTGTGTGCCAGGTCGTCCCAACCAGAATCAGGACCCCACAGAACTCTGGAGCTCTGCTGAGGGAAAGAGAGCATGGCTTCAGTTGAAGTGCTTTGTTCAAGCTAGCGTTTGTGACTGTTGCTGTTCTAGTGGCTACTCAGCTCTGCAGGGAGCTCAGTATCTCGTGCCAGCTGGCCCTGTTTGGAGTAGTTTGTTGGTGCCCTGGACTGTGAGTCAGCTCTATGGTTGTGCAGTTCAGTGAGACTTTCATTTCCAGCCCTTGTCAAGCCAACCCCTGCTCCAGTTGGGAGTTCTGCTAAGGAAAGGGGGCATGGCTTCTTCATTTTAGGGTATTTATGTGTTTTCCCCAAGGGGTCTTCCACTGCAGTCCAATCGCTTAAGGGCCATAGCATAAGGACATCATGGAGTCTGCCTGGAGTCAGCCGGGAGGCAGCTGTTCAGCTGTCCGCACTAGTCCCCTGGGCTTCAGCAGGGCCTCACTCTCTGTCTGTCTGTGCCTGTTAATCTGCAAGTGTGTTATTCTGTTGTAATATACGATATGTAAAATAATGCCACCGAAAACGATGTAAAAAATACTGTAATTCACAAATGGAAACTTGGTAATAACATCGATGAAGTCCCATAATACCACCGTTCCAATCTCATAATACTAGCATTCAGAGGTCGGAACAATAGTAATATCAGCTTAACAGAACAGCGCAAGCGCAGGACTCAGAGCTGTTTGCTATGCTGCCAACTATGGCCATTAGACTCGCAACCTGACATTTTCAAACCATGCTTTGGGATTGGTCATCTTGTGTCTGTGGGCAGGCAGAACAGTTTCCTAAACATGGAAGCTATCTCTCGCTTAGTGAGAGTACTTCAAATCAGGTAAAGCCAGTGCCCATCACTTTCGCTAGAACAGTTTTAAATTTTTTTCCACAAGTTAAGCATTTTCTGGCTGATCCTGCATTGTTTTGTTGATCCTACATTTACACTCCTGTAAAAACAACAGGTAGGACATGTTACATGACTGCGGGGGGAGGATGACAGGAGCTACCTGGATTTTATTGCGGTGCTTGGACGGACGTTACGGCTGTCTGAAAAATTCAGAGGGAAATTTTAATCGATCCATTTATTACAAAATAACAGTGTGGCATTACAAGGGAGTACTCCCATCTCGAGGTTCTGGGGACATGGGAACCTCTCAAGCTTTGCTGTCAAGGTTCCCATGTCCCCAGAACCTCTCGATGGGAATACTCGCTTGTAAAGCCCGCACTCCTATGTATTATTCTATTTATAAATTACTCTCCTTGTTTTGTACTCAGCTCGTGAGCCTTACATTTGCATTAATGTATTAGTGTTAGGTAATTGTATTAGGAATTGTTTCTGAGCTGTTTTTATCCTGTTAATTGTAACTTTATAATTGTACCTTTTAGTGTTACTTTCTAGAACACCCTTGTTGGGTCCCTTATTTCATTGAGTATTGAATTGTGAGCATATATTTTATTTCTGTTTTTAGGTGTTACTACTGTGTAGTAATTGATTGTGTTATTTAAATGGATTTTCCTGTCAGTCAAACTATTAGGTTTTACCCATTTTTTTTTCATTATTTATTTTATGTGTTTTTTCCTTTTTTTGCCCGCCCTCAGTCCTGGACATGCACGCGCGCATGTCGAGGCACGGCGTGCCACATCCTGAGATGCCCTCCAGACTTGCCACCCTCTTCCACCTGCCCTGCCACTGGACCTCCACCTGGTGACAGCGGAACTATGCTGGGGCGACAGCCACCCCAGGAGAGGAGAGCTGTTGTTAGGTGCGTGACCCTGCTCCGGCCCTTCCCCCCTGTGCCTGCACCCCAATGACCTGAGGTCATTCCCAAACCCGGGTCAGTGAGATGGCACAAGGTGTGGCGTCCAGCGCCTCAACCCTCAGAGCCACCGGGACGGCCCACTGGTTTTACCCATTTCTTGATTTTATACCTTCTCCTAGTTAGTTTTTCTTATTTTCTCCTATAGTTTTATTCTATCTCCTTGTCCCTCCTCTTTTTTGTTTAAATTGTGTTTCAGGCCTTCTTATTTATTTTAATTCTGGTCCCACATTTTGGTTGACATCCTTTACAATCTCAGGTGTTACTGTTTAATTTTCCTTCTGCATTTCTGTCTCTCTCCCTTTTACTTGGTAACTATTTGCGTAAATTGTTTTTGCACTTTTTCTCCACTATGTGGTTATCTTATCTGGTGTTTCTTACCCTCCTATCTTCTTTCATCTCTTTTCCTTAAACTTCTACCTTCTTCTCCTCCCCCTATTTTAGCCACTTCATCTCCTCTTCCCCTACTCTCACCTCTTCCTTTCTTCCCTCTCTCCTCCATTTGCTCTAGTGTCCTTGGTGTCAAATTCTTCCTGCTCCCTGGCTTCATGGAGCTCACTGGTGCTTACTATCCCCCCAACCCCATTCTCCGTCCTCTATTTCCCTTATGTCTCCTTCTTTCAGGCAGCATTCTGGTTCATTAAGCTCCTTGTAACCTTGTTACTTTTACTAGCAGGTGACTGAGCTTAATCCTGGTCCTTTCACTACTTTTTCCTTACAACTTCCCAATGGAATGAGAGTTGTCCATTTAAACATCCATAGCCTTCTTCCAAAAACTGACCAACTACAGCCTTTTAATGCTTAACCTATGCCCAGATGTCATATTAATTTTATCTGAATTCTGGCTCTCCTCTAAGGTGCAGAGTTCTGCTGTAACTATTCCTGGCTACTCTGTAGCTAGGCAAGATTGCACAAAGAGGAACAGTGGTGTTACTGTTGACATATCCAACAGTATCCAATTTGTGACTGTTCTTGCTGTCTCTTCCCCCCGCTTATGAGTTGCTCCTTCTCAAACTTTCCCTTCCTTTTTCTGTTCCCATATTTATTACTAGTGTTTATTGTTGCCCTGGTATTTCCTATGCTTCAGTTGCTGAGGTCCTTTTATCTGTCTGTTCGAATCTATTCTAACAGGGGTACTAGCTGCACCCTGACAGACCTGTTTAACAGTTCACTGGAGACCAGAGTGGTCCTGGAAAACTGGAGAAGGACAGACTTAGTCCCATTTCACAAAAATGGCAGCAAGAAGGAGGTGGGAAAGTACAGGCCTGTCTGACATCTGAAGTAGGGAAATTGATGGAAATACTATTAAAGGAAAGAATTGTGGAACACCTGGAATCCAGTGAACTGCAGGACCTGAGGCAGCATGGCTTTATAGCGGGAGGTCATGCCAAACAAATCTGATTTTTTTGACTGGGAAACCAGGGTGTTGTATGAGGGGGGGGTAGCCTACTTGGACTTCGGCAAGTCCTTTGACACTATTCCACATAGGAGGCTAGTAAACAAGTTGGGTAGCATGGGGGTGTGCAATAAGGTGGTAATCTGGGTAAGAAACTGGTTGGGGGATAGGAGCAGAGGGTGGTGGTAAATGGAGTTTGCTCTGAGGAGGGGAGAGTGACCAGTGGGTACCACAGGGGTCAGTACTGGGGCCAGTCCCCTTTAATGTCTCCATTAGTGACATAGCAGAGGAAATGGAAGGGAAGGTATGCCTCTTTGCAGATGACACCAAGCTCTGTAACAGGGTGGACACTCCAGATGGGGGGTGCAAAGGATGGGAAGAGACTTGAAATGACTGGGGGAGTTGTCAGAAGTTTGGCAGCTAAGTTATAATGCAAAAAAATGCAAAACAATGCACTTGGGTCACAGAAACCCAGGAGTGCAGTGCAAAATGAGGGAAGAGGTACTACCAGCAACCAAGCAGGAAAGAGACCTGGGGGTAATCATATTGGATGACCTGAAGGTAGCCAGACAATGTGACAAAGTGAATGGGAGCACTAGTGGGATGCTGGGATGTATAGGTAGGGGTATTACCAGCAGGAAGAGGGAAGTGGTGTTGCCACTATATAAGTATTTAGTAAGCTCCCACCTGGAGTACTGTGTTCAGTTTTGGAGGCCACATCTCAGGAAGGACATAGACAGGATGGAGGCCTTCCAAAGGAGGGCTACCAAGATGGTATAGGGTCTATATCAAATATCCTATGAGGAGAGGCTAAAGGAATTAAGCATTTGCACCCTGGAGGAAAAGAAGGATATGATCAAGACCATTAAATACCTCATGGGGGTGAATAATGTACTGTACCAGTGGGAGGCATTTTTCAGAGAAAAGCGTGCTCCAGAACATGGAGCCACGATATGAAGCTGAAGGGGGATAGGTTTAGGAGAGAAGGGAGAAAATACTTCTTCACAGAAAGGGTGCTAGTGGAGGTTGTGGGGATAACAACAGTGGTGGGATTCAAAAAAACTGGGATAAGCACAAAGGAGTCATAAGGGTAGGTAAGGGATGGGAGAGAAAGTGCCATAGACCTGGAGGGGTCTACAGTGTAAGCAATGCAACAAAAAAGGAAGACTGGATGGGCCATGCAACCCTTATCTGCTATCAGTTTCTGTGTTTCTTCCAGAGGTGAGCTTTATATTCTTGGTAACTTTAACATTAATTGGCTCTCCCCCAATACAAATAAAATTGTTCAAAATATAAAGTCACTACAGTTGACTCAAATGATCTCTGATCCCACTCGCCTAAACTTTAAATCTTGAAATCACTCTCTGTTAGACTGAGTCTTCTCATCTCACCCCCACTGTATTATGGATGCAAGAATCCTTCCTGATGCCCTCAGTGACCATCATATGGCTTACTGTGTGTGCAAAATAAATACATAATCCTAAGCCCCCACCCCCAAATGTATTCCTCTCAGGTCCTTTAGGTCACTGGACTTCTTCTGTCTCCTAGCTGACCTAGAGGCAACTGATTGGTCCCCAATCTCAACAGCCAGTAATATCATGTTTTCCCTACAATACTTTCAATCCAAATTTATGGCTGTATGGGATCATCATGCTCCCCTGAGAAAAAACAGAGTATGGGGCTGTCATCTTCCCTGGATTACAGCTGAGATTATGGCTTGCCTCCATACTAGAGACCTTGCCTGGCATTCTTTTAACATCACTGGCTCCCCAGCTACTTTGGCAAACTATCAATGTATTTGTAACACCTGTACCAAAGCCATAAGACTTGTAACGTCTGAATATTTTGTATCCACACTCCAGAACAACATTAATCATCCCTCTATGTTCTGGAAAGTCATCCATTCCCTGTTCTCCCCTCTGACCCAGTCTCCCTCTCCTGTTCTCAAGGTTGATGACTCCCTGGCCAGCCCACTGGCACAGTGGTTGAATTTCCACTTGCGATGCCAGCGACCCGGGTTCAGGAACGCGCTAAGGGTGCTGGAGGGTCGATAGGGGATTGGTTAAAGCCTCTCGGACTGCTCTCCTTCTCCGGGGAGAGGGTGTGGGTCATGCTCGCACTTGACAGACCCCTAGCAGAAGCTGGGGGCTCGCGTAGCTACCAGTGCCAAACATTGGGAGGGGCGGGGAGGGGCGGACGCTGAATGTCATTGCATGTCTCCATCCCTGCCAAGCAAGAAAAACTCCTCGCAGCTGGCCGCGCTAGTGAAGCCTGTCCCCGGCTTCAATTAGCCTCTGAGACCCCCGCTCTCCCCCAGGCAGTTAATAGTCATGCAGCACTCCTGTGCCAAATCCCCGCCCTCTGGGGGGTAAGCCAGGGGTACTGGGGGGGCAAGAGCGTTAAGGGGGGACATTTGGAGGTGGAAGCTCAGGGGGTGCCGTGACTAGGCTGATGTACGGCGGCCAGCTGCGGAAGCAAAAAAAGGGGGGGAAGGGTTGATGACTCCCTCATCTCTGACCCTTCTATTGTTGCCTCATCTTTTAACTCCTACTTTGTTACCTGTGCCATCTCTCTCTCTCTCATCCCTTCCTCCTCCTCCTCACCCCCTTTCTTCTCTCTATCTACCTTCTCCTCCTTTTAATCTCTCTTTTTCCTTCACTTCTACCACCACTTCTGCTTCTCTTAAGTCTGTGCTTGCTCTTAATACTCACAAACGTGGTAGCCCTGATGGCCTTGATCACAAACTTCTACTTCTCTCAGCCCCTGCCATTACACTGCCTATTGCCCTGCTAGTTAACCTTTCTTTTTCCTCTGCTGCTGTTCCTGAAGCCTGGAAGCAGCCTACTGTCATTCCTATCCCTAAAGGTGGTGATCCCTCTTCTTCTAGTAGCTATCATCCTATCTCTCTCCTTTCTACCATAGCAAAGTTACAGGAATACCATGTACTATCACAACTCTCTTCCTTCCTTGAATCCTCCTCCTTCACCCCATTTCAGTTGGGTTTTTAGGAAATCTCACTCCACTTCCACTTCCCTCCTTCCGGTCACTGACCCAATCCTCACAGGTATGGATCAGGGTCTGATCATGTCCACCATTTTTGTTGACCTTGCTAAAGCTTTTGACACAATAGCACATCCTGGCCTTCTGGGCAAACTTAAAGCAGCAGATTTCTCTGACTCAACAGTAAGCTGGTTTTGTTCTTACCTTGATGGAAGGTCTCAAGCTGTCTGGATAGAAAGCTCCATTTCCTCACCACTCCCTTTTTACTCAGGCATCCCTTAAGGGTTTGTCCTGGGTCCTATTCTCTTTTCCATATTCTTGAATGACTTCCCCTCTGTCTGTTCCTCTGCATCCATTCACATGTAGACTGATGATATAGTTATTTTTGCATCTGGCTCCTCTTCCTATGATCGTACCTCACAGCTTCAGCTTGATTTTTATAATATTCAGCATTGGTTCTAGTCTAACCGACTATCCCTCAATGCCGAAAAAACAGTCGACATGAATTTTGGCACCCATCAGAGGCTCTTCAGATTCACCCCTCTTACTTCATTTATGCTATTATTGAGGATGTATCCTCTTTTAAGTCCCTCGGGTCTAGCTTGACCATCTTGATTTCTCAGTTCATATTGATGTCATACACCAAAAGCTCCACCCTATGCCTTGTGCCTGTGTGGTCAGAAAAGCTCTTCTAAACAGCGCATGTAAGAAGAGTGCTGTAAGAAGAGTGCAACAAGGACAGTGATAGGGGTAGAATAGCGAAAGGCAGTTACCGTTACCCCTCTGTAGCTGTCATGTCACAAGGAGTTACTAGAGGATGTAAAGAAGAGCTGGAAAAAAGTTGGTGGCTGGCCGAGCTGCTCCCATGGTGGAGAGGACTAAGGCACAGAGCAGCTCGGCCAGCATAGTTCTGGAGACCAGGGTTCTGGTTGTGGTCACCGATTTTTTTCAGTGAGGCGGGTTTCCAGAATTTTTACAAGTCCGTCTCACAGTCCCCCGAGTTTTCCCAAAATCCAACTCCCCTCAGAGTTGATTATTTTAGTAATGGGGTGTGTGGGGCAGAGCCCCTTGTCAGAGGGAGTGCAGGAGATGTGGTCCCCATAAAACATAAATTTAGTATTTTGTTTTGCATGCATGGTAGCGGTCTTTGGTGTATGTTTGGACCACTACCATGTGGATGTGTGTGTTTTTGGTGGACGCTGTTGTTGCAGGCACCATTGTTGCGGTGCTGTTCTGTTCTGGGCAGTGCTGTTGTGTTTGAGGTTTAAACCTAGTGCCAGCTCTGTGCATGGTACAGGAACAAAGCAAGTATACCACTTCCTGTCCTCCGAGAGGGAGCTCCCAAATCCTTCCATGCTGGATTGGACCCCCTCTTCCACTCTTTTTGTCATTTTGTTTTAGATTGTTCCCCTTGTATCCCCATTGCTCACTCTACTTGGCCTTTTCATTCCCTTCTCTTGATGCCAGGCTCATTTCCCATTGTGCCTCCTTTATATCTAAATTCTGGTTTGGTTCCCTTCCCTCCCACCCAATACATTCTTCGTATCTCTCCTTCAGCTTCCCACTGCATTCTGCACAGTAATACTTCCCATTTTCTCACTATTCCTTCTAGAAAATCTACTGTTGGTTAATCTGCTTTCTCATACTGCTTTCCTAAACTGTGGTCCCTCCTTCCCTTTTCAATTCTCTGCCTCTTCTGCTTACTCCTTAAAATCTCTACTTCATGACTAGTCTTAACCCTACTGCAACTGTTCCATGACTCTCTTCCTCCCGCCTCCCCCCCCTCCCCAGTTTTTCCCTGGCAATCTGCTTCCCACATTATCTATTCATTGCTAGGTAAGAGTAGTCGTATCACCTAAATTATATCAATTTTTTCCTGTTACATGTACTGTATCTGTTATAGAAACAAAGACAATTATGACAGAAAAAGACCCTCCCCATCATCTCTGTATTCTCCTCCCTGGTCCTGTCACCCAGGTAACTACTATTCCCTTCATTATGTCTCACCCTTGCTTGAATCCCCTGACTGTTTTCGCATCCACCACCGCAGCTAACAGACTGTTCCAAGGTTCCACCACTCTTTCTGTAAAGTAGTATTTCCTCACATCCCTTCTTAACCTACCTCTTGTTAATTTCCATTTGTGTCTACGTGACCACGAATTGGTATTCAGGCTAAATAGTTCCCCACAGTTCACTTTGTTAATTCCTTTAAGGAACTTGAAGGTCTCAATCATATCTTCCCTCTCCCTTGTGGTCTCCATTGAGTACATATTTAGTGCATTGAGGCACTCTCATAAGATCTGCCCTGCTTGCCCTGAATCATTTTTGTTACTCTGCACTGCACTATCTCAAATCTATCCTTATCCTTCCAGAACTGGGCACAGTACTCTAGGAATTGTCAGTATTTTATATTGATTTGTCTTTAATTTTGATTATGTGCCTTGACATACTGTATTTATGGTATATGATTTTCCACATCTCCTACCCCCAGGACACATCCAGAAATTAGCTGTTAGCAGCTCAGTATGTTTTCCTGGTGACATTTTTGAAATAAATAAATATTTCATTTTATTTAAATGTTTGGTAACTGGGAAAGACACACTGAGCTGAGGCTCATTTCTAGGTGTGATCCAGGGGAAGGGGAAAGGGGAAACGGAATAAACAGCAGTTACAATCAACTGAAGTGCAAGTACTTTTAAATGTGTATATGTATTAAGGATGGGATATTCAGAAATGCACCAGGCATGGGCGCAAGCCTGGCGCAGTGCAACTGGGCTGTGCCAGGGCATGGACCAGGTGATATTCAACAGTGCTGCACCATGGCTCAGCATAGTTGAATATGGCACTGAGTGCGCCCGCACTGCGCACGGCACAGTGGCACTGCACCAGTGCAAGTGGCAGGAGAGGAGCAGGGGGCTGCGCCAGCACAAGTGCAGCTTGCTAGGTGCAGAAAGAGCGATATTCAAACGTGAGCATGCAAATGAGGCCATTATGAATGCACGGCACAAATGGGAACATTTGCATGTCATTATGTCCCCATTTGCATGCAGGTGCCCTGATCCCCGGTGACTTGCACCTGGCGTCCTGCCAGGCTGCAGCCGATGGGGACCGATGGCCCCTGCCCCTCAGCAGGCAATGCGCCCCAACGTCTGATCGCGGGCTTCAGCTACAACTAAAGTACCCCCTCCCACCTGCACACTCCAGACCTGCCCTGCTCCCCCCGGTCAATGGTCAGTGGCAGCTCCCACCTGCAAGCAGCCTGGCCTCGCGACTGATAGCGTACAGTACGCAGCTGTACGCCCATTAGTCTCCTGCATCCTGGGTCAATGGCGCGTAGACTATATTATACTAGTCCCGAATGTGAATGGTTCATTCACATTTCGGGGCTGTGTAGTACAGTCTGCTTTTTTAAACCTCTGAAAGGTACATGCTTGCATTCTAAAGACTAAAAGCCTGTTCAAAGCATCATGGGTATGCAAATCCTTGTGTGTGTGTGTGTGTGTGTGTGTGTGTGTGTGTGTGTGTTGTAAGCTGTACAGAAAATGCCTTCATTGGTTCCACATTCTGCTGACTATGCCATTACTTAGACTTCAGCCAGCTGACTCACATACACTAAACATAACAGTTGTCTTGACAGTCTGTACAAAAGAGGACACATGAAAACAAGAGGCATTACAAGCAATCACTTGCTACCTAAAAATTGTAATTAAATGTAGTCAAAGGAAATTACTGTTACTCTGTAGGGGGACATACAGATAATAAACACTCATTATTAGTTTGGATAGAAAAGGGTGCCTTTTTGCCATACTGCCACAGGTTTTAAGTGGGCCCACAAAGATAGTTCCCTACTGGGCTCCAACAGCCCCATTCTGACACTGTGTAGAAGAAAATATGCTTCATATATTAAAAACTATAGCCCTACTCTCAGTTTTTTTCTATATTGCATCATTCCAACCTGTGCAGTTTCTGATGAAGGAGATTGAAACAGTGTATATTTATACAGAACTTTTACTTTCCTTTGTATCACAAAGTCAGTGTATACAGGGCAACAAACCTGGCAGCCATTTTGTACCAGTCACATTTTACTCCCCATAAACAGCTGTGAGCTGTTATATTAGTACCTGTTTTATTGAATGACAACAGGAATGTTGGCCCGGACAATGGACTTTCTCGTCACTCTTAAACTCTGCTATACATAGGATAGCAGAGCTATTGTTATGGTGCTGGAATGCAGGGTATTTATACCAGTTGCATATGGCCAATAGAACCATACAATGCATGTTCGTCCTCTTGAAGGGCCTATAAAAAGTGCTTTTCAGGAGCAACTTTTAAGATTCATCCATAATTTGAAAATGTAAAGCAATATGAAAATTTGATAGCCACTATTTATTTCTGTAAACTCACTCTGTGTTTAGGGCTTGTGGGTGTTATCTGTGGCAAATGGATATTCATATTTAATTAAAGCAGCAGTGCATGCTAACAGTGAGAATTTTGACCTAATCTTTTTATCCTGTTTTAAATTGTCCGTTAGCTCCTGTCTTGTTTGATGCACTTTTTTACTGCGTTTTGAAATTGCTTTTGCACTATTTTTCATTTGAAATAAGAAAAGTTCTTTTAATACGGCCCAGTCCAAGTTTTCATCAGTAGATCTGTTAGTTTTTTGAACACCATTGTTTAACATCACTTTCCCAATGACTAAAATGAACAAGCACATACAAGATAGTACTTCCTGACCTTAAGAGACAACAGACTATAAAACAGTAGAAAATATTTCAAAAGTAAACAAGAAGTGCTAAAGCAGATTCAAAATCAGGAAGGAAGGGTATTGTACAAGGCAAGAGGTTCAGGGCATTATGAAATGGAATAAAAAGTGTAGGTCAAACTTTTTACCGTAACATGCACGGCTCCTTTAAATGAGGTAGAGGCTAAAGAGGTGTTCCTTTTCACTTTCAGGGTATGTGGTAGACCAGTCTCTGATAGACAAGAAGATCTGCCAATGAATTGGTCAACTTGCTGGAGGTTTTTGATTTGTACAGGCAGCCTTGTTCAGAGATGAGGTATTATAACAAAATCCCCAGGGAGTTATGATCTGCCCTATTGATGGTTCCTTATTTTTAGAGTGAAAAGACACATTTAGCTATATGAAATAGGAGGAGGTTTGTGATATACAGAGCTTGTAGTTTATGTGCCCTACATAGAAACATAGAAACATAGAATTTGACTGCAGATAAGGACCGTTTGGCCCACCCAGTCTGCCCATTTCCCTGCCTACTGGATAAGCTGCAGATCCTAGTTAACCAGTAGCCTACTTCTTTCTACCTCCACCCCCTAGAATTGCTTTATGACTGTCCCATGCATGCTTGAATTCCACCACTGTTTTTGACTCCACGACCTCCTCTGGAAGGCGTTTCATGCATCCACAACCCTCTCTGTGAAAAATACTTCTTAAATTACCTCTAGAGCTCTTCCCCTCATCTTTCAATTGTGCCTTGTTCTTGCACATCTCTTTTTGAAAGATGCTACCTCTTGGACTTTGTTGATTCCTTGAGGTACTTGAAAGTTTCTATCATGTCCCCTCTCCCTCCTTTCCTCAGGCTATACATATGCTAAGCTCCTTAAGTCTCTCTTCATATGTCTTCTCCGGTGCGGACCCTGCACCATTTTATTTTTGCCCTCCTCTGGACAGCTTCCATCCTGTCTATGTCTTTGAAGACTGGGTCTCCAGAACTGCACACAGTACTCCAGATGGGGTCTCACCAGCTGTCTGTACAGAGGGATAATAACTTCCTGTTTTCTACTGGTGATGCCTCTCCTATGCATCCCAATATCCCCCAGCCTCCTTGCTGCCCTCTCACATTGCTTGCCCACCTTTAGGTCATCTGATATGACTCACCCCAGGTCCCTTTCCATTTTGTTGTTGTTAGTATCTCACCCCCATTGTGTACTCTTCCCTGGTTTTGTTTCCCAGGTGCATTACCTTGCACTTCTTAGCATTGAATCTAGGCTGCCATACATTTGACCATTCCTCTAACTCTTGCCAAGTCCCTTTTCATCCTTTTCCACCCCACCTTGTGCATCAACCTGTTGCAGATCTTTGTGTCATCTGTAAAGAGACATACTTTTCCTTCCAGTCCCTCTGCAATGTCACTTATAAAGACATTGAAGAGGACCGGTCCTAATACTGAACCCTGTGGTACCCCACTAGTAACCCCCCTTTCTTCAGAGTGGACTCCATTTACTATTACTCTCTGTGTTCTATTCTCCAGCCAATTTTTTACCCAGGCTGTCATCTTGGGACCCACTCCCAGGCTAGCTAACTTGTATATTAATCTTTTGTGTGGGACTGTGTCAAATGCCTTGCTAAAGTCTAGGTAGGCCATGTCCACAGCCCCTCCCTGATCTACTACTTTGGTCACCCAGTCAAAGAAATCTATCAGATTTGTCTGGCATGACCTTCCGCTGTGAATCCATGCTGCCTTGGGTCCTGTGCCCCTCTGGCCTCTAGATACTCAACAATTCTTTCCTTCAGAAATGATTCCATCATTTTCCCTACCACTGAGGTTAAACTGACAGGTCTGTAGTCTCTGCTTCTGCCTTGCTCCCACTTTTGTGAAGGGGAATCACATCTGCCCTCCTCCAGTCCTCGGGTACCACCCCATCCTCCCATGATTTGTTAAACAGGGTAGTCAGTGGTGTCACTAATTCCACCCTTAGTTCTTTTAGAATTCTGGGATGAATCCCATCAGGCCCCATTGCTTGGTCCACCTTCAGTTTTAAGAGTTCTTTCAGAACCCTTTCTTCTGTAAATGGACTGGTATCAACTTCTGTATCCAGAGTGTTTCTACTGTTTGTTTTAGGTACCGCCCTGTACCTGAAATGTACCTAGCGGTGAACTGTATGGTCTCAAATAAGACTCAGGGAGTAGACAGTGTCCTTCCATTACTTTCAGTGGAGATGGGGCTGACAGTGTAAGAATTATTTAATTATGTGCTATGATACGACCAGGAATGTCATCATCAGGTAAACACACCCTGCACGACGGACACCAATGGCCTTTTGTATTGCAGTAGGGGAATGGGGAATTATCACAAGGTAACCCACTCTTTGAACACCATACTGATATTATGAAACCTGGTAAGTCAATATAAATATTTTAAACTTTTTTTTTCCTTTATTGTTGGCTCTATCTGAACTTACCATCTGGCTTCTTCCTCTCACCTGCTGCCTGCCCTGGGATTCATCAAAGTAGCTTTAGACTCCTTCAGACCCATCACCTCCTTTCATGCCATACAATCTCTGCTTGCCCACTAAGGCGAGGTCCTTTTTCCTGCCAGGTCATGACATACTTTGGAGAAAATTAATGAAAGTGTGAATCATGCATTTGGGTGGCCTGTTAGATGTGGACATCAGTTTGCTGATACTGCCATCCTGCAGTAAGTGGGGTGTTTTTCCTTCTTCGCTACTCCCTCCCATCTTCCATTTTCTTATTTGGCCCAACTCATAATATGTCCTGGGGGTGTTCCAGACATCATGAAATCACCTGTGCCACCGGCAGAATTGCCACCATACCTGCCTTTGTGTTGCTGCAGGAGTGGCCAGCCAGAAGAACAGATGCTCTTCATTGGTTTTATAATATATTTTTAATATGTATTTCTTAGTAATACATGCTATAGTTTTGCTTTAAAACGTTAGCATAATTTACCAAAATATATTTCACATACAACAATCCTTGCCTCCAAGTGTCCTGATCCTGACAACCTCATATATATGTTAATATAGGAAAATACTCTGAGCTGTATTTTCAAAACTAGTCAGCTCAGGTGCACTGGTATGCTACGCTTGCATCTGCATCTGAGTTGGGACTGAAAATGTCACCTAAATGTCAAAGGATGTGACCATTTATAATCAAAGACACAATTTATGTAAAAAATTAGATACAAATTCAATATGTGTCTGATTTTTTTTTTCACAATTTTAGCTAGACGAACTGGAATGCTAGCCACTCTAAAACATGGTATCTAGCCTTTCTAAGTGCCTACAGTTGAAACTGTGGGTATACGGATCCTGGACAGATCCCTTCTGAAATCCTGCCCTTTGTCTTTGATGGCTAGGAGTGTCTTCTTGTCAGTATTTTGAATCAGGGAAAACTATGAGAAAAGACGAATCCCAAAGAACAGCATATTTTATTTGACTTAGAGAATTTCGTCTGAAAATAGAATTTTAGAATTTTGAACCTCTTAGCATTTGACACTTTTTAAAAACATAAATCTTATTTGAAATGATATTACTGTAAGGGCTTGGCAAAATGCATCTTCTGCCAGTGAAATTCTGGAAAATTCTCATTTTACTTCCATGAAAGTTTGAAAAGTTCCTTGAAGATTTTGCAAAATTTCACCAAAACTGTAATTTCAGTTTTCTGTCTAATTTAAAACGTATGTGTCCAAATTACACAAAATTTGATATGATTTGTTCCCAATGTCCAAGCAGAAGTGTACCAAGTGTCAGATATCTGTCTTTAAAGGTGAGTTATAAGCCACCAAACATTCAGAACTGTTAAAATTATATTTAACAATTATGTAAACTAAATGTATTTGTCCAAATTGCACCAAATTTGATATGATGACTTTACCAGGGTCAGTAGTGCACCAAGTTGCAGATCTCTATCTTTAAAGATGACTGAGTTATAAGCCTCCAAACTTTCAGAAATTTTAAATTTACATTTCAAAATTATGTAATTTACAAGACACCCCCCCCCACCATGCCTTTTCAGGATAACTATAAGTAAGCAATAATAGCCGACAGGGTGGGTGGTATTGGGCAATACCGGACTGCCCAGGGGCGTAATGAGGTCTCGACGCCACAGGCGGAGGGCCTTATAGTCCCTTGGAAGTTCCAGTTGCCCATACCGCTCAATTCTGAGGGTATTATTGCACTTAGAAAAATGGACACAGCAAAGTCATTTTCTATAGGATTACAAAAAGTTAAGTAGTTCTATAAAAAATTGTGTACTTTCCATTCTTTTGTTTTTCTTGGAAAAGTAGTCCCTTCTGGCAGTAGATGGCAGTAGAGGTGCTGTAATGTTTGCTAATGTGCTTCAGGGCACCTCTCTACCTAATTTGTGTGCTTTCTTTTAATTTTGGACTCCATTTATTTATTTATTGTAAGTTCTTTTAGTGAAAACGAAGTGATAATGATGATGAAAGGAGAGACAAAAGCCATTAGTGGAGTGCCCGATCGGCGACTGGTAAAGTGTAAGTGAAACGTTTTTGGGTGCTGGCAGTTGAGAACATCGAGGAATTTTAGGGTGGTGGAAGTTAAGCAGATTGAGATCTTTTAGTTTTGATAGTTGTGCTGTGCTTTTCGGAGGTAGGGCGTGTGTGAAAGGAAGTCGAGAGAAGCAGCGTTTCTCAGGTCAGATGCTGTGTGGAGTCTCGCGCTTCATGGTCGAAAACAGAGTGTCAGGAGGCAGTTCCGTTAGCTAATCATTGACACAGCTTTCCTTTTGTGATTCAAGTTCTGTTTTTGTATTGATGGCTACTTTTTTTTTTTTATATTATTTTAGATAAAATAAGGCAGGTTGGGGTCGCGTTTCTCTCGGCCGTGGTGGTTGTGTGTCGCTCTGGTTGTCAGTGGAGACAAGATTGATTTCGGGAGTGAGTGGGCTGGTGGCTGACTGGACAACAAAGGAGGGAGAGTGAGTTCAATTAGAAATACTGGAGGTATTGTTATAATGTTGAAAAAAACTGTACAGAAATAATACGAGAAAAGAGCTCAGTTGCCTGCAATGTGGTAGTTTGACTGGGAGCGCTATGTCTCGCTTTAGCGAGACAAAAAAAATGGCGATGTTTTTGAATTGAGTCACCGGGTTTGAGCCAATTAGCAAACAAGGTTGACACCATGATGTTAGTTATGTTGGTGATGGGGTCAGGTGACTGGCACTTTTTATTTGCTGGGCATCTATTGAAACTTAATGTACCCCTCTGGCAGGGGTACTAGCCAATCAGACCCCAGCAAATAAAAAGCCCATTTTCTAACACAATATAATGACCATCGGAAATTTTACAGGACACTGTCCCTAACAAATGGAATGTTCACAACATGATGATTTTGCTGCAAGTTGCTATACTAACTATATCAGGGTGGGGGTGGTATGCCCTTTGCCAGGAAACTTCACTTTAAATTCACTCAGCTAACTGGGAGTTACCTTAAATGGGAGGTGACAGAAACAAACTCAACTGTATTCAAAAGGGAATGGTTCATAATACCACTGAGAAGACTAATGCTAAATAATATGTTATTCTCATTGCTGAATTACAGCTGTACTCTTCTGTTTTTGTTTGTAATTACTATTTTTCTACTGACTATTCAGCCACTGTCTCATTCAGGGTGTCACCCCAGTCACACCACACATCACTTCTATGACTTACTTCAGTCCTCTGGAAGCCCCCCTGGCTTATCCCAATGGTGGGACTGTTGAAGCAATCCCCAGACTCCTCTGGTGACTGAATACAACTAGAACAGAGATCCCAGCCAGGGGTATGGGGCTTGCAGTAGCACTCATCATCTTGTGTGACTGTATGTGCTGGTTCAGGCTGCTCTAAGATTAAGACTATGATCAATCTATATCTGGATCATTCTTAAATGGTCAGGCATGGAAATCAATTCTTAATATGAATAAGGATGAACTCCACTAAACATTGGAATTCTTCAGCAAAAAAACTGCTTTTAGTTGCTAGTAACATCCACACTGAATATGAGGGCAACAGTTTCGTGGCTGTCGCCACTTCTTCAGGCCCATACAGTGTTATAGCTGAATAAGAAAACATATAAAATAACATTTTACTATACAAGTATTGCCAGCATTCAAAAGTCCCATCTTAATTATTGTGGGTCTAAAACTATACCCAATAAAACTGATTTATAAGATATTTTGTAAACAAGACTTCTTTTTAAGAAGACATTTCTGTAATGTTAACTTTGTATTTCAACAAATCTCCTCTAAGGCTGTATTGCTCCTTTCATTCTTTGTTATTCCACTACATTTGTGCATATAAGTAATATTAAATAGTACTAGAAATCTTAAGAATTGTCACTTTTGGAGACTGGTATTTAATACTCACATTCAATAATGAAATATTTGTCCTATATTATATGTTAGGCTATGTGCATAAAGTAAAAAAACATTAACTTAGTTTTTTAAGTCACTGTATTATGCCAGGAAAATATATAATGTAAGTTAAAGTAAATTAATCTGTTATCTTGCTAAAACAATGTTTCAATTTTTTGTTTTAAGTAAAACTCTTCACCTCCTTATTGTATTTTTCTTCTCCTCAACCTCTGTCCTTATCTCTCCCTGGAGTGGCAAATGTCAGTATCATGCCTAGACAAAATGTAAGGATATTCAGATAGGGAGTTAAAAAAAATAACCATAAGCAAAAATAAATTTAAAAGGGACATAGTGGATTATAGAGAACATAAAGTTTACAGTTGTTTTTAAAAGCCAAACATGTATAGAGGATACACAAAGTATACAGATTCACAAGATAACCAGACTGACTCTGACAGTGGAGACAGTTACATTACTAACCCATATACTAGGTCAAGTAGACAGCAGAATAGAAGGGGACCTTTTTTAGAAGAAGGCAGGGACAGGAAGGACCAAGGAGAAGTGATACCATACCCACCCCTGGAGGATATAGAAGAAGAGAGGAGGTACAATCCAAGAGAGGGGCTGCAGAGGCGAGGACCGATACAGAGGCAGACCAAGCTACCAGAGAGAAGGGAGTGGTAGAGAAGGTGGAAGAGGAGGCAGAGGAAGAAGCAGAGGAGAGGGATTGAGAGGGAGAAAGAGATGATGGAGGATTTGATGCCTATTTTTAATATAAGTCATAGGAATATTGCAGAAAACGAAACTGAGGTTCTCAGTAAGGGCTTATCATTCTCACCAACCAGAGGCCTTGACCAATTCCAACTTGAAGTAGACTTACAGTGATTTTATAGAAAGATCAGATTAGCTGATTGGTTTGAGGGTCAAGAACCACAACCAACAACAAGAAGGCAGGTTTTACAAAGGGCACTAGGCATACAATTAACCCACCGAAAAGTAAGTAAGGACACAGTGGAAACTTATTTAAAAGTTGTGGACAAACAAATAAGGAAAATAGTAAGCAATATGGACTTAGTCTTCTTGTATGCTGGTCCCCTGGATGCCTGGGGTCATTCTGTACCTGGGTCACCAGTGTCATAAGTGGTAGATTTACCATTGTGTTGGTCAGCCAGCAGTAATATCGCATTTTAGATCCTGTGGTACTCCTCCTACCACTGGACCTAGTTACAGATTCTCTTGTGCTCAATACTTTGTGCTATATGAACATTGTCACAGGAAATCAACAAGTTAAGCACATATGACACTGAAATGTAAATGTGAAAAAGTTACTGGGATCTAGGGGCAAGCTTGGACTGGCCTGCAGGGGAACAGGGAAAACCCCCCATTGACCTCAGGCAAGTGAAAATCTCCTGAGAAGCTGGATCTTTTTCAGCAGCAGAACCACTCAGTGCTTTTGGAGGGAGGCGGTGGAGTCAGGGAGAAGAAATGAAATGACATTAGAGACATGAAAGCACAAATATACAATGTATAAAATTCTACAGTTCTTACTCTAGAAGTATTTGATTGAAGTACTATACCAATGCTACTGAGAGGGGGAAAGCTATCCTTCTCACATTACCTACATTTCTTCAATCTCCTTAATTCTTATAGAAACATAGAAACTGTCAGCAAAAAAAGACCTCTTGGCCTATCTAGTCTGCCCTAAAGTCCCTACCTACTGTGCTACCGTAGACCCTAATTGATCTCCGGCCTTAATCCCCCAAGCCCTGTTACTAAGGTCCCCCTGTGTCTATCCCATTCGTGTTTGAAACCCAGTCACATTTCTGGTACTCCAGCACCTCTCTGCTGGGAGGCTGTCTCCCAGGTGTCTACCACCCTTCCATGAAAAATATATTGCCTCACATCCCTGTAAGTCTCCTTCTAGCTTCATATCGTGTCTCTTGTCCTTGAGCATCTTTTGTGCAATATGCCACCTCCTGTACCTTATTGATACTTGAGGCATTTGAATCTTTCATCGTGTTCTCCTTTTTCTCATTTCCTCCAGTGAATACATATTTAATTCCCTGAGTCTTTCCTCATAGGACTTCTGATGCATGCACCATTTTGATTACCCTTCTCTGTACCGCCTCCACCCAGTCTATGTCCTTCCTGAGATGGGGCCTCCAGAACTGGACACAGCACTCCAGGTGTGGCCTCACCATTGATTTATATAGGAGTTACACTACCTCCTTTTTCCTGCTGGTGAAACTCCTCCCTATGCACCCCAGTCCTACTAGCCTTTCCTATTGCCTTATCATACTGCTTTGCTACCTTCAGGTCATCAGATATGATGACCCCAGATCCCTTTCCTGTTTTGTTGTTGTTGGCCAACTCCCCCAAATAATACGCTGTTCTTGTTTCTGTGCCACATGTATCATTTTACATGTTTAAGCGGCTTCAGTTGTCAAACCTTGACCAGTCTTCCATTTTTTAGGTCTTCCTTCATTTTCTACCCCCACACCCCCCTGTATGTCCACTCTGTTGCAGATTTTTGTATCATCCATGAACAGGCATACCTTTCCTTCCAGCCCCTCTCCGATGTCGCTAATAAAGACATTGAAGAGAATCGGTCCCAGTACTGACCCCTGTGGCACTCCACTGATTAGCTTACCTTTCTCAGAGTGAACTCCATTTATCACCACCCCCCTAAGTTCTGTTACATAGCCAACTTTGTACCCATTGTACCCACTCCCACGCTACCTAGCTTGTTTACCAGTCTTCTGTGTGGAACAGTGTCGAAGAGCTTACTGAAATCCAGGTAGGCCACCACTCCTCCCTGATCCACCTTCCTTGTAACCCAGTCAAAAAACTCTATCAGGTTTGTTTGGCAAGATCTACCCTCTGTGAACCCATGCTGCTTCGGATCCTGCAATCCACTGGTGTTACGTATTTCCCAATCCTTTCTTTAAGTAGAGTTTTTATAACCTTACCCACCACTGAAGTCAGGCTTACAGGTCGATAGTTTCCTGCCTCCTCCCTATTCCCACTTTTGTTTAGTGTGACCACATCTGCCCTCGTCCAGTCCCCCAGTATGTCCCCTGCATCCAGTGATAGACTGAATAGGGTCATCAGAGGCGCAGACAGTTCCTCCTTTAGTTCCTTCAGTATCCTAGGGTGAACCCGTCTGGCCCCATTGCCTTGTCTGCTTTTAGTTTTGCTCATCCCCTGAGGACTCTCTCCTCCGTAAAAGAGCTAATATCCACCTCCATTCCCTTTTAAGCTTTTCTTCCATCGCTTGAGCAGCAACAGAGAACCACAGTGAGCAATCAGCTTGGGTAAACAATGCCAACCACACTCAAGACCAAGACAGCAACATTTTCTTTCTTAAAGCATTCAGTCTGTTGCAGACCAAAGTATTAGACACTCATTACAGTCAATGTAACATGCCTGAGAAGCAGTATAACAGAAAGCCAATTTGTAAAAAGGCAGTATGTAGACTGTACAAACAATGCAAGAAGACAGACAATTTCCATTTGCTTTTAAAACACTCAAAGCCACAAGCATGCATTCTAAAGCCTAAAAGCCTGTCTGTTCAAAGTATCATGGATATGCAAATTCTCATGTGTGCATGTGTGTGTGTGGGGGAAGGGGTGAAACTGTATAGGAAACATCTTACCTAGCACTACATTCTGCTGACCATGTCCCTACTGAACCCTCACCCCAGCCAACTGACATACACTAAACAAAACACTAGTCTTGGCAAGCTGTGCAAAATAGGACACATGAAAGTAAGAGGCATTACAGAGGCCCAATCTGACACTGTGTAGAGAAAAAGACGTTTCAGATCTTGGAAAGTATAAGCCTACTCTGTTACATTTTACTATATTGCACCATTCCTATCTGCAGTTTCTGATGAAGGAGATTAAAACAGTGTATAGTTACATAGAGCTTTTTCACTTCCTTTGTATCACAAAGTCAGTGTACTGAGGGCAGTAAACCCTGGCAACCATTATACTTGAAGTCACATTTTACTCCCATAAACAGCTGTGAACTATTATATTAGTACCTGTTTTATTGAAGGAGAACAGGAATGTTGGCCCGGACGATGGACTTTCTCGTCACTCTGTTAAACTCTGTTATACATAGGATAGCAGAGCTATTGTTGTTGTACTGGAATGTAGGGTATTTATACTAGTCGCATATGAGAAATGGAACCATACAGTGCATGTTCGTCCTCTTGAAGGGCCTATAAAACGTGATTTTAAGGGGCAACCTTTAATATGCACCCATGGTTTCAAAATTTAAAGTAGTATGAAAATTTGACAGCCATTATTTGTTTCTGTAAACTTGTAATGGGTTTAGCTGTTGTGGGTGATATCTGTGGCAAAGGAATATTCATGTTTAATTAAAGCAGCAGTGCAAGCTAACAGTTAGAATTTTGCCCTACTCTTTTTATTCTGATTTGGACTGCCCCTTTGCTCCTGTCTTGTTTGATGCACTTTTTTTCTGCATTTTGAAATTGCTTTTGCACTATTTTTTCATTTGAAATAAGAATATGTGTTCTCTTTTTAATATGGCTCAGTCCAGCTGGCCCAGTGCTGCTGGATGCCTTATCTCACACTACGCTGGCAACCGGTGTTCAGGAATGAGCACAGGCTGCTGGGGGTTGGCAGGAGAGGAGAGGGATCAAGTGTCCAAGGGACTGCTCTCCCTCTCTGGGGAATTCCGGTGACTTGCCCCTAGTGCAGGCTGGGGGACAGTGCACCAGTGCTACAGAAGAGGGGCTGAGATGGGGCAGACACCTGGAGGAGCACGTCTTGATGTGTAGACACTCCCTCCGCTGGCATCATTGCATGCCCCACTCACGTATAGGGAAAAAACAGGAAAGTGGTCCCTGGTTGCGCAGGATGAAGCAACCATCTGCCACAGGCCCCGACTCCGAATGGCACTCCTTGAACTGGATCCTGGTCATGGTGAGTTGAGCTAGGGGTGCGTTCCTCACCACCCTGCCATGGAGGGTAAACTGTGGGGGAAGAGGGGTATGCTGTCTGATGTCAGGGTGTGGGGCTGAATGGGTGGCTGAGGATGGATGCCGACTGGAACCCATGGAGAAACAATAAAAAATATATATATATATATATGTCTCAGTCCAAGTTTCCATCAGCATTCTCTGTTGTTTTTGAACACACTTTGTTTAACATCTCTTCCCAGTGACTAAAATAAACTAGCATGTAGCAGATAGTACTTCCTGACCTTATATGAGAATAGTCAGAACAGCAGAGAATATTTCAAATGAAAACAAGAGGTGCTAAAGGAAACCCAAAATCAGGAAAGAAGGGTACTGAACAAGACAAGAGGTATGGGGCATTATGAAATGGAATAAAAAGTATAGGTTAAAATCTTCGCTGTAACATGCACTGCTCCTTTAAATGAGGCAGAGGCTAAACTAGTGCTCCTTTTCACTTGCATTTGTGGTAGACCAGTCTCTGGTAGACAAGAAGATCTACCAACGAACTGGTCAGCTCAGAGGAGGTTTATGATTTGTACTGGCAGCCTTACCCAATGAAGAGTTATTATAACAAGATCCCTAGGGATTATAATCTGCCCCATTGATGGTGCATTTTTTTAGAGTGAAAAGCCACATTTAGCTGTGTGAAATAGGAGGAGGCTTGTGCTATATGGAGCTTGTAGTGTATGTACCCTGCATTTGAAATGCAGTCTGGTGGTGAACTGCATAGTCTCAAATAAGACTCGGGGAGTGGACAGTGTAATTACATTACTTTCAGTGGAGATGGGGTTGACAATGTAAGAATTATTTAATTTTGTGCTATGATACAACCGGGTGTGTCATCATCAGGTAGACACACCCTGCATGACGGACACCAAGGGCCATTTGCATTGGAGTGGGGCAAGGGGGAATTACCAGAAGGGTACCCACTCTGTGAACACCATACTGATATTATGTAACATGGTAAGTCAATATAGATACTTATATTTTTTTCTTTTATTTTTGGCTCCATCTGAACATACCATCTGGCTCCTGCCTCTTGCCTGCTACCTGCCCTGGAACTCAGCCAAGTTGCTTCAAACTCCTTCCCGATCCATCACCTCCTTCCATGCCAAACAATCTCTGCTTGCCCACTAACATGAGGTCCCTTTTCCTGCCAGGCCAGGGCATACGTTGTAGAAAATGAATCAAAGTGCATATCATGTGTTTGGTAGGCCTGTCAGAGGTGGGCATCAGTTTGCTGATGCTGCCAGCCTGTAGTAAGTGGTGTATTTTCCTCCCTCTTTTACTCCCACCTATCTACCATTTTCTTATTTGGCCCTACTCATAATGTGTCCTAGGGGTGTTCCAGGCATTAACAAATCACCTGTACTACCAGCAGAATTGCCACCAAACCTGCCTTTGTGTTGCTACAGGAGTGACCAATCAGAAGAAGAGATGCTCTTCATGAGTTTTATAATACATATTTTAATATATCAAACAAAGAAGTGTGCACTGGGGTGCTGGTGCTCTTGAATTGCAAACATTGGAACTGTAGAAACTGTGCAGTCACCAACCAATATAGCTGGACACCACAACCTTTCAACTATCACCATCAAAAAAGTTTATTCATTTCCCTTCATGGGTTACAAACATACACATAGAAACATAGAAACATAGAATTTGACGGCAGATAAGGACCACTTGGCCCACCCAGTCTGCCCATTTCCCTACCTACTGGATAAGCTGCAGATCCTAGTTAACCAGCAGCCTACTTCTTCCTACCCCCACCCCCTAGAATTGCCTTATGACTGTCCCATGCATGCTTGAATTTCACCACTGATTTTGACTCCACAACCTCCTCGAAGGCGCTCCATGCATCCACAACCTCTGTGAAAAAATATCTTTAAATTACTCTGAGAGCTCCCCATCTTCAAATTGTGCCTCTTGTTCTTGCACACCTCTTTTTTTGAAAGATGCTGCCCTCTTGGACTTTGCTGATTCCTTGGTATGACGCTTCTATCATGTCCCCCTCTCCTCCTTTCCTCGAGGCTATCATATTAAGCTCTTTCGTTTCTCTCTTCATATGTCTTCGGTGCAGACCCTGCACCATTTTAGCTGTCCTCCTCTGGACAGCTTCCATCCTGTCTACGCCTTTGCAGAGATTGGATCTCCAGAACTGCATACAGTACTCCAGATGGGGTCTCACCAGCTGTCTGTACAGAGGATAATACTTCCTGTTTTCTACTGGTGATGCCTCCCTCTCGCATCCCAGTATCTCCCAGCCCTCCTTGCTGCCCTCTCACATTGCTTGCCCACCTTAGGTCATCTGATATGACTACCCCAGGTCCCTTTCCATTTTTGTTGTTGTTAGTATCTCACCCCCATTGTGTACTCTTCCCTGGGTTTTGTTTCCAGGTGCATTGCCTTGCACTTTAGCATTGAATCTAAGCTGCCACACCATTTGACCATTCCTCTAACCTTGCCAAGTCCTTCTCATCCTTTCCACCCCACCCTGTGCATCAACTCTGTTGCAGATCTTTGTGTCATCTGCAAAGAGACATACTTTCTCTTCCAGTCCTTCTGCAATGTCGCTATAAAGACATTGAAGAGGACCGTCCTAATACTGAACTCATGTACCACATTAGTAACCCTCCTTCTCTGAGTGACTCCTTTACTATTACTTCTGTGTCCTATTCTCCAGCCAATTCTTTACCCAGGCTGTCATCTTGGGACCCACTCCCAGGCTGGCTAACTTGTATATTAATCTTTTGTGTGGACTGAGTCAAATGCCTTGCTAAAGTCTAGGTAGGCCATGTCCACAGCCCTCCCTGATCTACTACTTTGGTCACCCAGTCAAAGAAATCTATCAGATTGTCTGGCATGACCTTCCCGCTGTGAATCCATGCCTAGGGTCCCAGCCCCTCTGGCCTCTAGATACTGACAATTCTTTCCTTCAGAAGTGATTCCACCATTTTCCCTATCACTGAGGTTAAACTAACAGGTCTGTAGTTTCCTGCTTCTGCCTTGCTCCACTTTTGTGAAGGGGAATCACATCTGCCCTCCTCAGTCCTTGAGTACCACCCCATCCTCCCATGATTTGTTAAAAGGGTAGTCAGTGGTGTCACTAGTTCTACCTTAGTTCTTTTAGAATTCTGGGATGAATCCATCAGGCCCCATTGCTTTGTCCACCTTCAGTTTTAAGAGTTCTTTCAGAACCTTTCTTCTATAAATGGGCTGGTATCAACTTCTGTATCCAGAGTGTTTCTACTGTTTGTTTTATGTACCTCCCCTCTTCATTTGTAAATACTGAGCAAAAATATTTGTTTAGTATCTCTGCCTTTTCACAGTCTCCTCTGCCCACCCTCCTCCCTTTATTAAGCCTCACTATCCCTCCTTGGTCTTCCTTGCTCCCTGATGTACCTATAAAGGTTTTATCCCCTTTTAACCGAGTTGGCTATCTTTTCCTCGATTTGGGCCTTTGCTGTTCTGACTGCCTTCCCAGCCTCCTTTTGCTTTAACTGATACAGTTCTCGTCCTGCTCCTTTCAGTATTCCTTGTACTTCCTGAATGTTTTCTTTTCTCTTGAACCTTCACTGCCACTTCCTTTGAGAACCATAGTGGTTTCTTACATCGCTTTTGTTTTGTTTATTTGCTTCACACAAAGGCTCATACCTCTGTGATGGCAGTTTTATTATTCCCCATTGTTCTTCCACCCCTCCTTCCTGCCCATTTGCTAGTGCATTCCTTGGCATTCACCCATTTTGGCAAAGTCAGCCCTCCTAAAGTCCAGTACTTTTGTCTTTGTATGGCTTGACTCTATTGCTGTGTTTATTGTGAACCATACTGTTTGATGGTCGCTAGTTCCCAGATGGCTACCCACTTTACATCTGTGATCCTCTCTCCATCTCCATTTGAGAGAATCAAGTCTAATATTGCTCCTCTTGAGTGGCTCCAGTACTAGTTGTCTCAAGGCATGCTCCCTGTAGGCATCTAGAATAACTCCACTTTTTCAAGTGGCAGCTGCAACTGCACTCCAGTTAACATCTGGCATATTCAGATCACCCATCAGCAATATCTCCTTTTTCTGCCATTCTAAGTATACTTTCTATAATTTCCTTGTCCATTTCCTCCCCTGAGAAGGGGTTCTGTCACTAACCCTTGTGTGAATTGTGGTGCCATTGCCTGTCTCCAAATTTACCCACAGGTGTCTTCTCCTCCTCCTGTTTACCCTTTTGTTCTGTTGCTTTTATTCCTTCCCTTATGTAAAGAGCTACTCCTCCTCCTCTTTTACCCTCCCTGTCCCTCCTGTAGATAGTGTATCCTGGTATGTTTACGTCCCAGTCATGGTTTTGTGTGTACCATGTTTCTTGACTGCCACGATATCCAGATGTTCCTCCTCCATCAAGGCCACTAATTCAGGAAGCTTGTTACCCAGATTACGGGCATGGGTACTCATTGCTCTCCATTTTTGATGGCTTTACCTCTGTTGCAGCATCCCCACTGACCGTTCTACTCGGTCTTTTTCTCATTTAGTACCCTGTTTTGAAGGGAGGCTGGGATTTTCCTGCTGCTTGTCAGTGCCTCCTTTGACTAGTTTAAAAGCTTGCCAATGAAGCATTTAAACTGATTGCTCAAAGACTTGTTCCCTTCTTGGACAGATGCAGACCATCCTGCCGAGTATAGGCTGGTGTCCTCAGTGGAACCCCAGTCCCCAATGAAGCTAAACCCCTGTGCTCCGCACCATTTTTCAACCATTCATTAAACTGCATGGTGCTACCATCACCTCCCACATGCCTTTGACAGGCAACACCTCTGAGAAGGATACTGTGTGTGCTACTTGTCTTAGGCCCTCCCCAACTCTGCAATGTCCTCCTGCACTGCTCTAATCTCATGATGAGCCAAGTCATTTGTCCTAGGTGGACAATTACGTCCAGCTCAGACTCCCTTGCAGCTATTCTCATGATCCTGAGGATCCCTGTCCCTCCAAGCCATGGCACCAGGCAGGCACCTTACTTCAGTTTTCCCAGCTCCCCCCAGTTCTATACCCCTAATAATTGAGTACCCCACCAGGAGCAGCTTCCTTTCCCTTTGCTGTCCTCTGTCTCCTTCCTGTGGGCCTCCCTTGTGACAGTTGTCATCAGTCTTCTCTGCAGGTGCATCCATAGGGGAGCTATGTTCCCCCAGAATAGTGTATGGATTGTGGAGTGGAACAATTGACTTGGTGTGCTTCTGTTCCACCATCCTCACCCTCCCTGAGCCCACTGTGGTTCAACTGCTGTGCTTTCTTTGCAACCTCTGGGGTGGTGGTGGTGCTAGTGCTCCCTGGATGGGGAGGTTCCTTCCTACTGTCCAGTGTGGCCTGGGGAAGGTTTCCTACTATTGTCCAGTGCTGCCTGAAGACGGGCAACTTCCTCCCTCAGGACAGATAGTTGTCTGCAAATAGGGCAGCATCTCAGCCTCCAGAAAGACTCCTGGAAGATTGCTGCCCCCACAGCCATTACATTGCACTACTCCCACATGTTTATTTACTTTTTGTGTGTGTGTGTGTGTGTGCATTGTGTGATTGGTTATATAGAAATATATATATTATATACAATTGTATGCTTATATTGTCAGTGCAGTGTGCTAGAGAGGATATGACAGTGATATGCACCTTGCCCTCTTGAGGAAATGATGTCAGAACCTCAGGTATAAAGGAACTATTTCCAGGGGTGGGTGGGGTGAGGGTGGGAAGAGGTTGGGCCTAAACTGTGCCCTCACAAAACAATCAGCTAAAAGCTCTCACCCACCTCTGTGATGAGTGCCTTCCTGTCAGCAAGATACCCTACTCAACAATTTGACAGAGAAAGTACCCTGCTAATCAAACAGAGAAAAATCCAGACATCCAAGTCAGACACAGGTAAACCTCTCCAGCCCCAAAACAGCCTGGTGGTTTGTTAGCCACAAAGGCAAATCAAATATGCAGTTATTTCAGCCCTTCTGAAGATGCTGACAAGATAAGCAGTTTTGAAAACCCTCTTCCTGAATTAAAAATTAAAATAATTAAACACAAAGCAATACCACTGTAAAAGTGAGGAAAACTTCTCTCAGATGTAAGCAAGAGAGAGAGATTAGTTACAGATAGCTAGTCCAATATAGTATATCCCAAGCAGCTTCTCAGTTGTTTCAAAGCACACCCAGCACACAACTTGGAAGAAGATGGACTTCTGTCTCAAACAGGATCACACCAGTAGTTTATAGTAATTGAACAGTGCTGAAATGGTCAAGCTAGACAATTGGCTGTGATGCAGGCCTCTGACTTGTGAAGACAATTTCCCCCACCTCAGGCTATGTCTGGCATCCAATTACAAACTGCAGCCTTTGCTATTTTAAATCACACAACCCCACCAAATGTTGCAAAATATATTGATGCAGATTGTCACAGAATTCTAGTAATCAGTCCAGTTAGCCACAAAGGCAAATCAAATATGCAGTTATTTCAGCCCTTCTGAAGATGCTGACAAGATAAGCAGTTTTGAAAACCCCCTTCCTGAATTAAAAATTAAAATAATTAAACACAAAGCAATACCACTGTAAAAGTGAGGAAAACTTCTCTCAGATGTAACGTGTTTCAGACATTGCTGTGTTCTTTATCAAAGGTCATTGATAAAGAACACAGCAATGTCCGAAACACATTAGACATGTTTGTAACCCACGAAGGGATATGAATAAACTTTTTTGATGGTGTAGTTATAATGTTGTGGTGTCCAGCTATATTGGTTGATGAGTGCTTGGTTTCTACAGTTTGAATATTTTAATATATATTTCTTAGTGGCATATCCTATAGTGTTGTTTTAAAACATTAGCGTCATTTACCAAAATAGTATTTCAAATTCAACAACCATTGCCTCCAAGTGTCCTGGTCCTGACAACTTCAGATATATGTTACTATATGAAGATGCTCTGAGCTGTATTTTCAGTGGTCAGCTCAGGTGCACTGGCATGCTATGCTTGCATCTGCATCTAAATTGAAATTCAATGTCAAAAAGTGCAAGGTGATGTATATAGGGAACAAGAACCTGAGGACAGAGTACTGGTTGGGGGGGGGGCTGTGCATGACCTGAAGAAAAGACCTAAGGGTCATCATCAGTGACTCTGTAAAACAATCAAACCAGTGTAACAAAGTCTGCAATAAGGCAAACAGTGCACTGGGGTGTATAGGAAGGGGTATTGACAGCAGAAGGAAGGATGTATTACTACTTCTCTGTAGATCACTGGTGAAGCCCCAGCTGGAGTACAGTGCCTAGTTCTGGAGTTCTCACTCAAGGAAAGATAAGGACAGGCTGGAGATAGGGCAACATAGGGTGACCAAAATGATTCAGTGCCAGCAGGGCAGATCTTACATGAGGATCGTCTCAGGGCACTAAACATGTACTCGCTGGAGGGCAGATGACAGAGGGGAGGTTTGGTAGAGACCCTCAGGTTCCTGAAAGGAATGGATAAGGTAAACTGCGAGGAACTATTTAGCATAAGTAGCAGACCAGGGACACAGGGGCACAAGTGTAAACTTGACATGAGGAAAATCAAGAGGCAAGTGAGAAAGTTTTCTTTTACAGAAAGGGTGGTGGAACCATGGAACAATCTGCCAGCTGATGTGGTGGGTGCCAGACCTATCAGTGGTTTGAAATATGGTCCAGGCAGAGTGAAGGGCTTAGTGGTTGCTCAGGGTAACAGCTGTAGGGCTGGTAGCATGGGGGTGGATATTGTGGAATAGAACCCTGTATGAACAATAGGTCCCGGGTTTGTTAAAGTTTATGGGCAGAGTGGATGAATGAGTGGTCTTTTTCTGCCATCATGTCTGTGTTTCTACCTTTCAATGAGAAGAGGTGAATGTGAAAGATCAACATATTTTATTTGTCATTACCTAATTAAAATATTTTATTTGACAGAAAAAAAATACTACACCTCTGATTAAAAATAGAGCATGCCATCTGATATTAGAATTTTAGAATTCTGAAACTCTTAGCATGTGACACTTTTTAAAAAAACATAAATATTATTTGAAACTATATAACAATAAGGGTTGTGCAAAATTTATCTTCTGCCAGTGAAATTCTGGCAAAATTCAGATTTTTGCCTCTGTGAAATTTTGCGAAAGTTCTGTGAAATTCGCAAAATTTTGCCACAATTGTGACTTCAGTTTCTTCTGTCTCGTTTAAGAAATATTTGTCCAAATTGCACCTAATTTAGTATGATTACATTACTGATGTCCAAACAGAAGTGTACCAAGTGTCACATCTCTATCTTTAAAGGTGACTGAGCTATAAGCCTCCAAGCCTCCAGAAATTCTAAAACTACATTTCACAATTATGTAAACTAAATGTATTTGTCCAAATTGCAACATGTTTGGTATGATGGCTTTACCAAGGTCATAGAAACATAGACTTTGATGGCAGATAAAGACTGCTTGACCCACCTAGTCTGCCCATTTCCCTACCTACAGGATAAGCTGCAGACCCTAGTTAACCAACAGCCTATTTCTTCCTACCCCCCGCCAGACTTACCTTCTGTTTGTCCCCATACATTCTTGAATTCTCCCACATTTTTAGACCCCACAACCTCCTCAAGAAGGCTGTTCCATGCATCCAGCACCCTCTCTGTGAAAAAAATACTTCCTCACATTGCCCCTGAGCCGTCCCCCCTCTATCTTCAAATTGTGTCCCTTTGTTCTTGCACATCTCTTTTTTTGAAAGATGCTACCCTCTTGGACTTTGTTGATTCCACTGTGGTACTTAAAAGTTTCTATCATGTCTCCCCCTTCCTCCTTTCCTCAAGGGCATACATAATAAGCTCCTTTAGTCTGTCCTCGTATGGCTTCTCTTGCAGACCGTGCACCATTTTAGTTACCCTCCTCTGGACTGTCTCCATCCTGTCTATGTCCTTGCAGAGATGGGGTCTCCAGAACTTCGCAGTACTCCAAATGAGGTCTCACCAACTGTCTGTACAGAGGGAAAACAACTTCCTGCTTTCTGCTGGTGATGCCTCTCCCTTTACATCCCAGTATCTCCCCAGCCCTCCCTACTGCCTTCTCACATTGCTTGTCAACCTTAAGGTCATCTGATATGATTACCCCCAGGTGCCTTTCCATTTTTATTGTTGTTACTATCTTCCCCCCATTGTGTAATCTTCCCCTGGGTTTTTGTTTCCCAGGTGCATTACTTTGCACTTCTTTGCATCAAATCCAGGCTGCCATACTTCTGACCATTCCTCCAACCTTGCCAAGTCCCTTCTCATCCTTTCCACACCTCCTTGTGTATCAACCCTGTTGCAGATTTTTGTGTCATCTACAAGAGGCATACTTTTCCTTCCAGTCCCTCTGCAATGCAACTTATAAGGACAATAAAAAGGACTGGACCCAGTACTGAACCATGCGGTACCCCACTAGTAACCCCCTTACAATTACCTTCTGTGTCCTGTTGTCTAGCCAATGTTTTACCCAGGCTTCCACCTTGGAACCCACTCAGGCTGGTTAATTTGGTTATTAATCTTTTGATGGGGACTGTCAAATGCCTTGCTAAAGTCTAGTTAGACCATGTTCACAGCCCCTCCCTGGCCTACTACTTTGGTCACCCAGTCAAATAAATCAATTAAATTCGTCTGACATGACCTTTCCACTCTGAACCCATGCTGCCTTGGGTCCTGTGCCCCACTGGCCTCTAGGTACTCAACAATTCTTTCCTTCAGAAGGGATTCCATCACTTTCCCTACCACAGAGGTCAAACTGACAGGTCTGGAGTTTCCTGCCTCTGTCTTGCTCCCACTTTTGTGAAGGGGAATCACATCCACCTTCATCCAGTCCTCAGGCACCACACCATACTCCCATAATTTCTTAAAAAGGGTAGTCTGTGGTGTCACTAGTTCTCCCCTTAATTCTTTTAGAATTCTGGGGTGAATTCTGTCAGGCCCATTGCTTTATCCACCTTCAGTTTTAGGAGTTCTTTCAGAACCCTTTCTTCTGTGAAAGGACTGGGATCGAGACCCCCTCTCCAGAGTGCTTCTATTAATTGGATTAGGCACTTCCCCTCCTCCTCTTTTGTGAATACTGAGCAGAAGTATTCATTCAGTATCCCTGCTTTTTCACTGTCCCTCTCTGCCCACCCACCATCCATTCTATTCAGTCTCACTATCCCTCCCTTTGTCTTTCTATGCTCCCTGATGTACCTATAAAAGGTTTTATCCCCCTTCTTAACAAAGTTGGCTATCTTTTCCTCAGTTTGGGCCTTTGCTATTCTGACTTCCATCCCTGCTTCTTTCTGCCTTAACTGGTATAGTTCTCTGTCCTGCTCCTTCTGTGTTTCCTTATACTTACTAAATGCTATATTTTCTCCTGACCTTCCCTGCGACCTCTTTTGAGAACCATAGTGGCTTTTTCTTTAATTTTGGTTTGTTTATTTGCTTCACACAAAGGCTTGTTGCCTCTGTGTTGGCAGTTTTGATGTTTCCCCATTGTTGCTTCACCCCTCCTTCTAGCCTGTTTGCTAGTGCTTTTCTAGGGCATTCTCCCATCTTGTCAAAGTCAGCCCTCACGAAGTCCAGTACCTTCACTTTTGTATGGCTTGACTCTGTAGCTGAGTTTATCATGAACCACACTGTTTGGTGGTCACTTGTTCACAGATGGCTACCCACTTCTGCATCTGAGATCCTCTCACTGTCCCCATTTGAGAGTATGAGGTCTAAGATTGCTCCCTCATGAATGGGTTCCAAAACTAGCTGTCTGAGGCATGCCACCTGTAGGGCATCGAGAATGGCCCTGCTCTTGGATGTGGCTGCAGCAAAGGTGCTCCAGTTAACATATGGAATATTCAGATTCCCCATCAACAGTATCTCCCCTTTCTCTGCCATCCTAAGGATGCCTTCTATCATATCCATGTCCATTTCTTCCCCTGAGATGGGGGTCTGTATACAACCCCTGTGCAGATTGTGGTGCCATTTCCAGTCTCTAAGGTGATCCACAGTGCCTTCTCTCCTCCCTGTTTACTCTTTTGTTCCATTGCTTTTATCCCTTCCCTTACATAGAGAGCTATTCCTCCCCCTCTTCTCCCCTCCCTGTCTCTCCTGTAGGTTGTGTACCCTGGTATGTTAACATCCCAGTCATGGTTTTCTGTGTAGCATGTTTATGTGACTGCTATGATATCCAGGCATCCCTCTCCCATCGAGGCCACCAGTTCAGGGAGCTTGTTACCCAGACTACGGGCATTGGTACTCATTACCCTCCATTTCTTGATGGCCTTACCCCTTTTTGCCCCATCTCTGTCCTTATTGCCTTTGTCATTTTCTCCATTTACCCCTGCCCTTCTCCCTATCAACATCTCTATCTTGGTGTTTACCTCACTTACTATCCCTGATTTTTTGGGGGGCAGCTGGGATTCCCTGCTCCTTTCCAGTGCCTCCCCCCTTGGCTAGTTTAAATGCTTGCCAATGAAGCATTTAAACCTATCACCTAGGATGCAGGTTCCCCTCCTGGACAGATGATGACCATCACGCCAGTATAGGCCTGCATCACTTCAGGTGGATCCTCAGTCCCCAATGAAGTCAGAACCCTGAGCTCTGCACCAGTTTTTCAACCACTGATTGAATCTCATGGTGTGGAGCACCCTAGCCTCACCCATGCCATAGACAGGCAGCACCTACGAGAAAGTTACCGTGCATGCTACTTGTCTAAGGCCCCTCCTGAACTCCACAAACTCTTCCTGCACTGCTCTGATCCCTTTCTTAGCCAGGTCATTTGTCCCTAGGTGTACAGTGACATCCAGCTCCCTTCCCCATGCAGCTGCTTCCACGATCCTGAGGATTCGCTCCCTGTCCCTCCAAGCCATGGCACCAGGCAGGCAGCTTACCTCTCTCTCCCCTCCCTCCCCCAGTTCTACCCTCCTAACAATGGAGTCCCCCACCAGGAGTTGTTTTCTTCCTCTGTGGGGTCCCATGCCACCCTTCTGTGGGTCTCCTTCGTGGAGGTTCCCAGCATCCTTCCTGGTCTCCACTGCGGGTGCCTCCAAAGAGAAACCACACTTTGCCAGAACTGCATATGAATTGTGAAGATACAACTGGAGGTATACGCCTCTGTTCCACCACCCTCACCCTTTCTGAGCCCACTGTGGTCCAACTGCTACTCTTTCTTGGCAATGTCTGAGGTGATGGCAGTGGCCCTGGTGGTCCCTGGGTGGGAAAGAATGTCCCTTAAATCCTGTCTAATTCAGCCTGGAGATGAGCAAACTCCTCCCTCAACCCAGAGAGCCAAGAGAGGTGCCTGCAGATGGGACAACACCACATCCTCCAGAATGTCTCCATACAGAACTGTACAAAGATTCAGATCTTTATCTTTAAAGGTAACTGAGTTATAAGCCACCAAACTTTCAGAATGTTAAAATCGTATTTCACAGTTGTGTAAACTGCAGAATTTTAAGGCCCTTTAACTTTAAAACTAGAGAACAGAATATCACCAATATTGTTAGGTTCATTGATCCTAAATATTGGGCTTTGAGGCCACCACCATGGCCCAGGCAGTAGAGAATTGAGCTGTCATGCTGATGACCCGGCATCAGGAGTGAGCCTGGGAAGTCATGTTGGGAGGCAGACCATTGCAGAGACAGCTGCCACTTGGCATTTCATCTTAGTGGGGGAGGGTTGGCAGCAGGTTTCACCAACACAGTGACCCCTGCGTCTGGGCCAGGAAGCTTGCTCCTGTGCCACAGTGGAAGCTATTACTGTGTGAGGCTGATAGAGGCACTGACCCCACCAGGGGAGATGGGAGGGAAAAATGTTGGAGAAATCCTCTATAAACAACTGAATGATGGCTGGCTTCAACCTGATCAGGATATATCCCTGTGAAAAGGGTATATCACTGAGAGAGGAGATGCCAGCCAGAAGAAAAACCAACATGGGAAAAAAGAGGCTGTATGTCAGCACTCTAATCTCTTGCTCAAAGGCTGGCCAAGTTATAAGGTGCCAAAGGTTCCAAAATAACATCAGTGAGTAAAGTTGAATTTCATGAGCTTTTGTGAAATTGTCTAAGGTTGTGATACTTTTGTCAAAGTCATGTCCATACATTGTGCCCAGTCATACACTTGAGTTGCCAATGTAGAGGAAGGTAAAAGCTGGGTAAACTGGCACAATGGTAGCATTCATAGGAGGCTCCATAGTAAAAGTACTGTGGTGCCAAGTGTCAGGTCACTATCTTGAGTGACAAACCATGAAGAATAGTCATGGACATCACTGTGCACAAGCTTGAATTCTTGCAATATGCCACATAACCACTAGAGATCACTGACATAATGGCTTGTGGGAAGCACACCCACGTGCAGCATTGTTTCTGTACAACACCGGCTGCTGACTCTTTAATAACGGTGTAGATAACAATATATATTTTTACTATTTGAAAACAGTGGCACCAAGTGACACCAAGTCTCAAGTCTTGCAACTAGTTGCAACTTAGGCCACTGTGACAGAAGTATCTGGATATCTTTAGTCATGATGAAGCATGATGCTGGACATCACTGTCATAGGACAGGGCCATGATGCTAGTGCATGTAGGGTGATCCAACTAAGTACTTTGTGAAAATTAAATTCCACAAGTGGATTTCTAGCGGCATTACATATTATGCATCCATGAATTTATTTTTATTTATTTATTTCTAGGAAGTACGTTTGAGCCAAAGGCTCTTTTACAGAGGTTCCACATCGTAGTAATACATGGGCATAACATCATTTACAATGGCTACAAGTACATAAGCAGATACAAGGAGGTTCCATGCCTAGAAAGACATGAGTACATCAGGTTACAGAGGTTACATAATTACAATAACAGGGATTGCATAAGTAAAATTATAAAAAGTGTCTGAGAACTATAGCTCTCTGATTGGTTGTAAACATTCTATTAGCCCTATGTTAATCTTTGATTAACATACATGTACAGCCTAATCATATGCTGAACAAGGTTTAACACTATTTAAAAAAAAACATTTTTATCATAATAGCAATAAAGCAGTCCCGGGGTTATGTTAATTTAAGCAATAAGGCATGACCAGGGGACATGTAGCACTTGGCTGTGCTTCGTGCCTCTTTACACCCCCAGAGGGTGATTAACAGACCATTAACATAATCCCTGGTCATGCCTTATTGCTTAAATATACAGACACATAATTTATAGCAGGCTAGGTTGACAGGTTGTTAAGTGAACACCTTGAGAATCTACAGGATATAGAGTGAATCAGGTAGGAAACAGAGGATGATATAGTCTTTAAAATAATTAATTAATACTAAATGCAAGGAGGCGAGAACGTGATGGGCAGCAGTTCTTTTGTCTTAAGTGCTAAAGAGTGTAGTCATAAAGGAGGGCTAGACTCAGTGGGAGAAGTGCTGAGGCGGGGATCTGGAGCCTACTAGGTTAGTGTTAGTTAGCAAGAAGAGAGGAGAAGGCAAGGGTGTAGGTTAGAATGAGGGTAGCAGGAAAGAGGAGGGAAGAGTGGGGTGGGGAGTTCAGGTCTCACCGTCACAGTTCCTGTTTGTGGTGAGGGCCACTAGGAGTTTATTTTTAAAGGGGCCTATTTTGTCCTCTTGCGATGCCTTCGTCAAGCACATTAAGCCAAAGTTGTGCCTGGTATATGTAGGACCATTGGCCTCATATGGTTCTACAGAAAGGGATGCAGAGGGCTGAGCTGTTTGTACCCCTAGTGCATCTGATGAAATTAGGTCAGCTAAGGAGGCTTTTCAGGCCTGGGGTGGTAAGTCCTAGCACAGACTTCTTGGTGAGCATGCATACTTGATAGTGGAGGCAACTGTCCAGGTTGAGCCATTTTGTTTGAGTGTACAACTCGCAGGTGTGAGTGAGATGGGGTACACCTAGGACTAAACGACATGCTTTGTTTAGTGTTGTTTTGATATGTTTCAAAGCAGTTTGGGAGGCAGCCCTATATACTGCTAGACCATAGTCTATCACTGAAAGGAATGAGCTATTTACAGCAGTTTTGAGTGCCTCTGAAGTCAGGTCTTTTCAGTGTCTCTACAGCAATCCTAGTTTTGCATTTGATGACTTTGCGACTGCGTCTATGCGTTGGCTAAATAAGAGGGTGTGGTCCAGTGTCAATCCTAGGTATTTAAATGTTTGAACCATCTCCAGGGAAGTGTTTTGATTGTTATGAATGCAAACTTGGTGAGTGCGGTGTTTGTTATGTGATGATGCAAATAACATACTCTTAGTTTTTTTTATAATTGAGGAGCAGTTTTGATTGAAGGAACCAGTGCTCAGCCGTGGTGAAATTAGCCTGCATTTGCTTTTCCAGTATGTAAGGATCAGAATTACATGAATATAGGACCGCATCGTCTGCATACAGTAGTAGCTGGTCGTTTACGATTGAGGGAGGCTGTTTAAGAACAGGCTGAACAGTAGAGGGCCAAGGATAGAGCCTTGAGGAATACCTGTGTTAACACTAAGGTTGTCTGAGAAGGTTTCTAGGATGTTCACTTTTTGGACCCTCCCAGATAGGTAGCTTCTGAACCATGCTACTGCTGCAGGGGTGCAAATGATACCAATTAGTAATACCTAAAGTAGCCACAATAAGTTTTAACCTACTCAACATTTATCCAGCTTAGTTAGATTCCAGGACATTTACTTTGGTATGCTTATCTTTAGTGCACACCTGCAATAGCAGTGGAGCTATACACATCCACATATTTTGAAAATGTTCACACAATTTAACAAATAATTAAACTGTGAAATGTTGATGTTCTGTAATTTACAATTTACACAACCAATTACCTCTTTATGCAGCAGTTTCTATGACTCTTTCAAGGAAGTAGGCATATACATTTTCAGTTATCTAACTCCACAGGTGGGTAAGTGGTCCGCATAGAAATACTTTCAGACATTCTCATATGAAGAATAAATTGCTAGACTTTGAGCCCCAATAATTTACCTGCCCCTCATCCAAATGTCATGAAGCATCCTTTTATGGACCCTTCCAAACAATACACATGCCAAATTTCTTTCAGATCTCTGGCTATAATACCAACCAAGCTAGACCCAATTAAATAATTTCAGAAAATTCCCCCACATTTTGCAAAATTTCATGAAGTTAATGGAATTTCACAAAAATCTTCCAAAACTGGAATTTGCTAATTTCGCCCAGCCTTCAGTTTTGATAACTTTTCCAATAAATGTATTTATCATGCTGTCTAACCTCCAGATAAATGCTTATCTGTATTTAACCCTATTAGTGCTAGGGTGGTGTGGTAGAGAAAGGGGCCCCTTCTATCTACAGTAGCAATGAATGGTGGGAGCTGTGTGTCAAGAGACCCTGTGTGATGCATGCTCTTACATTCAAGGTTGCAGTATCCTGGTGATCTTCTCCTCCCCTACTGAGCACTGCTGGATGTCTGACTGTGGCAGAATTGATGAAACACAGACACACTTAGATGGAAACAGCAAACACAAGCACAACATTTATTTCAGTACAGCACAGCCCCCTCAGGCAATCCTGGCAACTGATGATGGTACAATCACAGTGAGATCAAAACAGTCTCAGAGAGGTGTCACACTTAGATGGAAACAGTTTTGAAAGTTCAGGATGAGGGCGAGACACAAATCTTCAAAAGGCTCCTCATATAGGCAATGTCCTGAAATCAGAGTGTCCACAAATAGTATTTGCACAGTGCATGTCTATTCAGTGGGTACCCAGTTAGATTAGTGCTACAAGAACAGCATCAGTCAAGAGAGTTCTAGTCCGTGTAGCACTAACATAGACAGTGAGAGGGGATTTACAGTGCTTTCTGTATGGGCTCCCCTGGTTGTTGTCCATGGTGCTTATGGCACACAAGAGCATCAGGATCAAGGAGGCTGGCTGAGCTGCTCCTGTGGTGTGGAGGGCTGGGGCATCGAGCAGCTTGGCCAGTAGCATTGGAGAACAGGCTTCAAATCCTGGTCTCTAACTTTTTTTGTGCACTTGGAACTTAGAATTTTTTACATGGGGCCATGGAAACAGTATTTCACAGCCCCACAAATTTTAACTTTCCCTGTGATCCACTCCCCTGGAGTGAGAATCCTTCAGTTCGAGAGATGCGGGGGCTATTGTTGCCGATGGCATTGTGGTCAGCGCTATTTGGCTATTTAGTGTACGTCCCCACCAGAAAAGGAGTCAATGTTACATTGCTGAAGAATAGGCATCAAACACCAGTGGCTTTGCACAAAAAGCATCACTGCAGCACTTTCCATCAGAGTTTGCATAGTCTATTGGTTGTCTGGAACAAACCAGCTAAACTGGTGAAAATTAAGCATTTATAGTACATTAACTCAGGAATGCAATCCAACAATCTAGGTCATTTGCTTCCATGCCCTAAAGTTCTTTATTATTTTTCTTCAAACGGAGTGTGGTTTTAGCCTTTTATCTTTAGAGTTCGGTCAGTTTTAACAGTCAGTAATAATGTAGTGCATCTTGTAGACTCACACAGGTCCTGTCAGGTTAACAGATGCCTATATTGCACTATTTCTAGTTGCCATCAATCCTGATCTATACCACAGTGTTCTTGTAGACTCTCTGCCTGATCTGCCAATGCTCCTATACTTTTTTTTAAACGTGAAAAGCCTTGGATCACAGCACTGTTGAAGGAGAACTTTGTGCATACACTTCAGACACTCGCTGCTTGATCCATTCAGCTCAGTTTTCTTTGGTGTTGTCCGTGGCCCACTCATGGACATTGGTAGCTATATCCCCACCACTGCTGCACCTTTTTGGCTACTTCATCAGTGTGTCAGAGCTCTCACAGCTCCCAAAACTGAACAGCAACTAAAGGTGCTCCTCCATTCTGATTGTTCAGAAGTCAGTGTTTTGATTGTCTGTTTTTGGGGTTGACTTTACTTAATGCAACTTTTATTTGCCAGGGAGGAAATCTAGCTGGGAGAATATCTGCAGTCATTTGTGACTAGACCTGTTACTTAAACTCTGTGAAATAGGTGTTTGAAAGGAAAGAAGGCACTCGTTGGAGTGGTGGGTCAGAGTTGTAGTTGATTGTTTCTAGAGGGCACGGGCTTTTCCCTACCCCACCTGCCCCAAGTGCATCATTTCCTTTATATCACGGGTTCTGACATCACTTTCCCAAAAGTGCAATTGACATACACCTGTTCATATCCTTAACAGCACAGCACACTAAATAGGGGGTAAACACACTCACACGCACAAAAAACAAACAAACAGAAAAATCTTAAACAGGAAGGGAGACAGACATGTGGGGAGTGGTGCAATGCACTGGCTGTGGAGTGACAGTCTCCTGGGAGATGTTCTGGAGGCTGCATTGCTGCCCTCTTTGCAGGCACCTCTCTGGTCTAAGGGAGGAGGTTGCCCATCTTCATGCTGACCTGGTAAGGATTTGAGAAACCTCCTCCCCCACCCAGGGGTCACCCAGGCCACCACCACTGCCTCAGAGGTTGCTAAGAAAGAGGAGTGGTTGGACCACTGTGGACTCAGGGAGGGTGATGGTTCCTCTATGGAGGCACCCACAGCGGAGACAAAGAGGATGCTGGGAACATCCACAAAGGAGACCCACAGGAGGGTAGCACAGGATCCCACAGGGGAAGGAAACAACTCCTGGTGTGGGACTCAATCGTTAGGAGGGTAGAACTGAAGGAGGGAGGGGAGAGGGAGGTAAAGTGCCTGCCCCGCACCATGGCTTGGAGGGACAGGAAGCAAATCCTCAGAATCGTGGAAGCATCTGCATAGGGGAAGGAGATGGATGTCATTGTCCACCTAGGAACAAATGACCTGGCTTGGAATGGGATCAGAGCAGTGCAGCAGGAGTTTGTGGAGTTGTGGAAGGGCCTTAGACAAGTAGCATGCATGGTAACTTTCTCAGAAGTGCTGCCTATGTATGGCATGGGTGAGGCTAGAGTACTCTGCACCATGGGATTCAATGACTGGTTGAAAAACTGGTGCAGATCTCAGGGATTTGGTTTCATTGTGGACTGGGGGCCCACCTGGAGGGATGCAGGCCTATACTGGCATGATGGTCTGCATCTGTCTAGGAGGGGAACCAGAATCCTAGGTGATAGGTTTAATGCTTCATTGGCAAGTATTTAAACTAGCCAAAGTGGGAGGCACTGAAGAGAAGCAGGGAAATCCCAGCCCCCACACACAAAACAAGGTAGTTAGTGAAGAAGACACAAAGGTACTGTAGGGAAATTGATAGGGAGCAGAACAAGGGTAAATCCAGAAAAAGACAAAGGCAGTAAGGACAGGGATGGGCTTAAAAGGGGTAAGGCCAACAAAAAATGGAGGGTGATGAGAACCAATACCCATAGTCTGTGTAACAAGCTCCCTGAACTAGAGGCCTTGATGGGAGAGGGACACCTGAATATTGTGGCAGTAAAAGAAACATGGTACATAGAGAACCATGACTGGGATGTCAACATACCAGGGTACACAATCTACAGGAGGGACAGGGAGGGTAAAAGAGGAGGAGGAGTAGCTCTCTACATAAGGGAAGGAATCAAAGCAACAGAACTAAAGGGTAAACATGGAGGGGAGGAGGCACTGTGGGTCAACCTGGAGACAGGAAATGGCACCACAATCTGCACAGGGGTTGTTTACAGACCCCCATCTCAGGAAGAGGCAATGGACAAGGAAATGATCAAAGGAATCCTTAGAATGGCAGAAAAAGGAGCGATATTGTTGATGGGGGACCTGAAAATGCCAGATGTTAACTGGAGCTCCTTTACTACAGCCACATCCAAGAGCAGGGTCATTCTCGATGCCCTACAGGAGGCATGCCTCAGATAGCTAGTGTTGGAACCCACTCGGGAGGGAGCAATCTTAGATCTGGCACTCACAAACGGGGATGGAGAGAGGATCTCAGATTTAGAAGTGGGTAGCCATATGGGAACAAGGGACCACCAAACAGTGTGGTTTACAATAAACATAGCTGCAGAGTCAAGCCATACAAAAGCAAAGGTGTTGGGCTTTAGGAGGGCTGACTTTGTCAAAATGGGAGAGTGCCTCAGAAAAGCTCTAGCAAACAGGCAAGGAAGGGTGGAAGAACAATGGGGAAAAATTAAAACTGCAGATGATTGATAAACAAATAATGAATATTATCATGTGAAGTTTAACAAATTTATAATAACACAGAATATTAAAATATTATTTTCACATTGTTTAACAGTTCCCCAGAAGAAGCCACCTTGTGGTGAATTGTTGGGACTGAAATAATTTCAATAAAAAATACAGAAGAATAGTTCTGCAAAGAACTTTTGTGTATGGTGTCATTTTGAGCCAGAGCGGTTGAACTATTTTGTTTTGACGTACTTTCACACCACTCTTAACACACTCCATGTTGAAGAAACACTTTCTTGAACACAGATAGATTTCCCCTGGGAAACCCTATTCCTTTGGAAAATCAAAACTGCCATTACAGAGGCAACACGCCTTTGTGTAAAGCAAATCAACAAAACAAAATGAAGAAAAAAGCCACTATGGTTCTCAAAAGAGATGGCAGGGAAGGTTAAGGAGAAAAGGATAGCATTCAGGAAATATAAGGAAACACAGAAGGAGCAGGACAGAGAACTATATCAGTTAAAGCAGAAGGAGGCAGGGAAGGCAGTCACAACAGCAAAGGCCCAAACTGAGGAAAAGATAACCAACTATGTTAACAAGGGGGATAAAATCTTTTATAGGTACATTAGGGAGTGAAGAAAGACCAAGGGAGAGATACTGAGGCTTAATAAAGGGGAGGGAATGTGGGCAGAGGGTGACAGTGAAAAAGCAGGGATACTGAACAAATACTTCTGCTCAGTATTCACAAAAGAAGAGGAGGGGGAGGTACCTAAACCAAACAATAGAAACACTCTGGATAGGGGGGTTGATACCAGTCCATTCACAGAAGAAAGGGTTCTGAATGAACTCTTAAAACTGAAGGTGGACAAAGCAATGGGGCCTGATCGGATTCACCCCATAATTTTAAAATAACTAAAGGGAGAACTAGTGACACCACTGACTACCCTCTTGGCCTCTTTAACAACTCGTGGGAGGATGGTGTGGTACCTGAGGACTGGAGGAGGGTGGATGTGATTCCACTTCACAAAAGTGGGAGCAAGGCAGAGGCAGGAAACTACAGACCTGTTAGTTTGACCTCAGTGGTAGGTAAAATGATGGAATCACTTCTGAAGGAAAGAACTGTTGAGTACCTAAAGGCCAGCAGGGCACAGGACCCAAGGCAGCATGGATTCACAGCAGGAAGGTTGTGTCAGACAAATCTAATAGATTTCTTTGACTGGGTGTCCAAAGTGGTAGACCAGGGTGGGGCTGTGGACATGGCCTACCTAGACTTTAGCAAGGTATTTGACACAGTCCCACACAAAAGATTAATAGACATGTTAGCCAGCCTTGAAGTGGGTCCCAAGGTGGTAGCCTGGGTAAAAAATTGGCTGGACAACAGGATACAGAAGGTAATGGTAAACGGAGTCCACTATGAAGAAAAGGGGTTACTAGTCGGGTACCGCAGGGTTCAGTACTGGGACCGGTCCTCTTTAATGTCTTTATAAGTGGCATTGCGAAGGGACTGGAAGGAAAAGTACGTCTCTTTGCAGATGACACTAAGATCTGCAACAGGGTTGATACACAAGGTGGGGTGGAAAGGATGAGAAGGGACTTGGCAAGGTTGGATGAAGGGTCAAATGTATGGCAGCTTAGATTCAATTCAAAGAAGTGCAAAGTAATGCACCTGGGAAACAAAAACCCAGGGGATGAGTACACAATGGGGGGTGAGATACTAACAACAACAACAAGCATTTGTCAATGCCGAATGTTTGCTTGCTGGCATTGGCAGTGGTAGTGTAGAAGTTACAGAGCTGCGTAATAGGAATGGCAGTGAAGTATTGAACTGAAGCCAACCCCACCACCACCCTGCAGAGAGTGACAGGTATTGGGGTGTGCGTTTGGGTCCTCAGGCATAACGGCCACGCCATTTCACCACACCCCACCCTGCAGACACTGACAAGTGTCACGGTGTTCCTTGGGGTCTTTGGCCCTTATGTGCACCCCATTTCATTAGGAAATATGGTGAGATGGGTGCGATATAGGAGAATAGGTGAAGTTTGGGGTCAAGAGTCCAAGGCATACCTCGATGCCTCTCACTGACTGCAGGGGTGTGGAATGGTATGAGCATCACAGGCAAGAATCCCAAGTCACACCCCTGATGCCTGTCATTCTCCACAGGGTTGGCTTATGGTTGGAAACCCTAATACCCTCAGGCATTCGTTGGTATTTTCACCCAAATTTTCAACATGTTTGTTTTGTGACCCCACCTCATGAACAGGGGAATATCAGTTTGTTAGCCAAAAGCTGCTTATGCACAGTGACTACGGCATTCAGCACCAGAGGTGCAAAAACATTCCGAACAGGATGTAAAAAATGACAGCTGTACTGTTCATGGGGAGGTGTAAAAAATGGCAATGTTGCAAATCTGTAGTAAAAATATTAAAATAAATGGTGAAGTCATGAGCGTACATAGAAACTGTGCAACGCACACCCGTAATATAATTAGGTTGGGGATTTTTTACAGCAGATTGTCAACTCAGGCATTTTGGTGCCTCCGATCATGAACAGTGTCACTGTGATTTTCTTTATCTGTGTCGAACAATGATTTCCCACAGCGACCACGCATCTCTGCGCTGAAAGTGTGAAAACACACTTCAGCCATGTTGTGAAAAATGACAGCTGTACTGTTCATAAGGAAGTGTGGAAAAATGCCACTGGTGAAAATCTGGACTGAAAATATTACAAAGTCATGAACTAACGAGGGTGCGTGGAAACTGCACAATGCTCATTCGTAACACAGTCATTTTATGGACTTTTGTCACCAAATTTTCAACATAGCCATTTCAAGACTCTGCTCATGAACAGTGTAACTGTGATTTTCTTAATCTGTCCAAACATTGCTTTCTCCACACCAACAGCACCATTGTGTGCTACATGTGCGAAAACACATTTTGGGCGACATATGAAAAATTGCAGCTATACTGTTCATAAGGAAGTGTAATAAAATGGCAATGTTGAAAATCTGGAGTGAAAATATTAAATTTGCAAACTTACGAGCATGCATAGGAACTGTGCAACGCACGCTCGTGAAACAGTCATTTTTAGGAATTTTTTCACCAAATTTTCAACATAGCCATTTTAAGAACTCTGATCATGAACAGTGTCACTGTGATTTTCTTAATTTGTCCTGTACATTGATTTTGCACACCGACTGCGCCATTGTGCGCTACATGCATGGAAACATCGCTGGGTGAGATGTGAAAAATGACAGCTACTACTGCTCATAAGAAGGTGTGGTAAAATGGCAATGTTGAAAATCTGGAGTGAAAATATTGAAAATTCGCGAACTTACGAGCGTGCGTAGGAACTGTACAACGCACGCTCGTAAAACAGTCATTTTTTGGAATTTTTTCACCAAATTTTCAACATAGCCATTTTAAGACCTTTGCTCATGAACAGTGTCACTGTGATTTTCTTAATTTATCCCGCACATTGATTTCACACACCGACTGCGCCATTGTGCGCTACATGGGCGGAAACACGTTTTGGGTGAGATGTGAAAAATGACAGCTGTACTACTCATAAGAAGGTGTGGCAAAATGGCAGTGTTGGAAATCTGGAGTGAAAATATTGAAAATTGGCGAACTTAATGAAAGGCAGTATAGAACTGTACAACGCGACGTCAGAAAACAGTCATTTTTGGGAATTTTTCACCAAATTTTCAACATAGCTATTTACCACCTTCACCTCACCTCATGAACAGTGTCACTGTGATTTTCTTAATTTGTCCCATACATTGATCTCACGACAATCGACTGCTGCATTGTGTGCTATATGGGCTGAAAACACGCTTTGGGTGAGATGTGAAAAATGACAGCTGTACTACTCATAAGAAGGTGTGGCAAAATGGCAATGTTGGAAATCTGGGTGAAATATTGAAAATTTGGCGAACTTACGAGCGTGCATAGGAACTGTACAACGCACGCCTTCGTAAAACGAGTCATTTTTGGGAATTTTTTCACCACATTTAACATAGCCATTTTACCACCTCACCTCACCTCATGAACAGTGTCACTGTGATTTTCTTAATTTGTCCCATATTGATCTCGCATTAACCGACTACCATTGTGTGTGCTATATGGGCGAAAACACGCTTTGGGTGAGATGTGAAAATGGCAGCTGTACTACTCATAAGAAGGTGGGTAAAATGGCAATGTTGAAAATCTGGAGGAAAATATTGAAAATTTGCTTAATTCATTATAGCACGTGTAGGAACTGCGCATGCACGCCGTGAATACAGTCATTTTAGGAATTTTTCACCAAATTTTTAACATAGCCATTTTAAGACCTCTGCTCATGAACAGTGTCACTGTGATTTTCTTAATTTATCCTTACATTGATTTCACACAACTGGCACTGTTGTGCATACATGAAGGCGGAAACACATTTTGGGTGCGGAGGTGAAACATGACAGCTGTACTGCTCATAAGAAGGTGTGGGTAAAATGGCAATGTTGAACATCTGGAGTGAAAATATTGAAAATTCATGAACTTACAAGCTCATGCGAAGAACTGGCGCAACGCATCAAGAAACATTCATTTTTGGAACTTTGGCACCAAATTTCAACATGGGGTTTTTGGGACCCTTTCTCATGAATGATGTCACTGCCATGGCGTTATTCAGACCCGCAAGGGTGATTTCGATGCAGTGAATTTTTTGAAGGCTTTGGGGGACGGGGAACACAGCACAGCCGACGGATTGGAAACCTCTGCCGGCAATACAGTGTGTGCGCAGCGATGCATGCTCATGCGGTGTGTGTGTGTGTGTGTGTGGTGGAGGGGGAGCTTTACAAGCAGGCGATATTCCATCACTGCTCACTCAAGCGTAGCTCCCCTTTGAACTGTATGCTTACTGCATTTTGGAGCTTGTCATAGACAGCTCCAGCATGCATTGGCTTACAGGGCCGCTGCTGTGCAACACACTGACTGAATTGGAGGAGGAGGTGACATACCTCTCAAATTTCCGATGATGGCACTATGTTTCTTGCACATGCGAGCAAGCAAATATAAAAATGGAAAGAGACTTGGGAGTAGTCATATCAGATGACCTAAAGGTGGCCAAACAATGTGAGAAGGCAGTAAGGAGGGCTGAGTGGCTACTGGGATGCACAGGGAGAGGCATCACTGGTAGAAAACAAGAAGTTGTTATCCCACTGTACAGACAGTTGGTGAGACCCCATCTGGAGTACTGCATGCAGTTCTAGAGACCCCATCTCTGCAAGGACATAGGCAGGATGGATGCTGTCCAGAGGAGGGCAACTAAAATGGTGCAGGGTCTGTACTAGAAGCCATACAAAGAGAGACTAAAGGAGCTTAATATGTATACCCTGAGGAAAGGAGGAAGAGGGGAGACATGATATAAACTTTCAATTACCTCAAGGGAATCAACAAAGTCCAAGGAGGTAGCATCTTTCAGAAAAAGAGATTTGAAAGAACAAGGGGGCACAATTTGAAGATGGGGGGATGGCTCAGAGGTAATGTGAGGAAGTATTTTTTCATGGAGAGGGTTGTGGATGCATGGAACGACCTTCCTGAGGAGGCTGTGGAGTAAAAAACTGTGGGGGAATTCAAGAAAACATGGGAACATGAAATTAGGGAACATTGTTTAACCAAGAGTAGCCCACTAAGCCAAAGCTTGTTTTCAGATGTGACCCAGGAGCACACAGAAGTTAAATGACTTGCTCAGGATCACACACTATGCACCTAGACAGCTGTGGGATTCAAACCCAGGTCTCCAGATCTGCAGTTCAGAACCATAACTCACTACACTATACTGCTTCCACATAGGACAGACATAAAGCAATTCTAGTGGGGGGTTAGGAGGAAGTCGGCTGTTGGTTAACTAGGATCTGCAGCTTATCCATTAGGTAGGGAAATGGGCAGACTAGGTGGGCCAAGCAGTCCTTATCTGCTGTCAAATTCTATGTTTCTATGTTCTTCCGATGTCTCAGCCACCATGAATAGAACACATACAAATGAGTTTAGAAAAACGTATCTCAAACAGTAACAATAAGATAAATCATAATATATGTTGCATTGGAAGCAATTAGTTGAAATAGCCATATGTGATCATTAGGAGCTAAATGGGCAATGTATATGTTTGTATGTATGTCTTAATACATCCTTTTTAAAAATTGGGGGGGAGGATGAGGAGCGAGATCAAGCTGCCGCAAGGCAGCTCTGTTCTCCGGGAAGGATTGGAGGCTCCCTGGTCACTGGCCGCCACCTGGTGGAGGATGGATGGTGGTGCTGACCTAGGGAGCTCTGATGTTAGCCACGGAGAGGGGCAGAAGGGTCTGATCCAGCATCACAGAGCGTGCCTGCACCTCCACACACGCACGTCACCTGTGTGCTGGGGCCCCAGGACCATGGGAGAAAACAGACAAAAAAAATAAATAGAAAAAAATAAATAAATACTGTGTACTCAGATAGCCCTCCAGTTTGCTATGCTTTTGGCATCAAATGATTGTCAACAGTTTCACTATACCAGAGAATCACCCTGCCAGTAGGCCCCCAGGAACAAATAAAGTTTACTACCCAGTTGACCTTCCTTGTAAACCACAAGATAAACAGCAGGACCATTTGACCACACATGCATATAGAATTTGATCTGGTTGACCTCTTGGTATTTTCTGGGATACTTCAAACACTCTGCCAATTAACTGTAATGAAACATTTATGCCACATCTCCCTTCCCTAGTCTGGTCCTGGCACTGTGTGACAACACCACACTGTAACTGCATCGGCCATGCCATGCCATCTGATGGGACAGTCCATCAGCACTGGCATTTTGTGAGCCCTTCTTATGTTGTGTGTGCATATTGTATTCTTGCAGTGCTAAGCTCCAGTGCAACAACTTGGCATTACTAACATACTATTTGCCAGCAGATTAGGCCTTATGGTCTATCGAGTCTGCTCGAACCTCAGATCCCTAGTTGGGTGCCGAGGCCCTCCCCTCCCTTGTGTTCCAGAAACCCCTATCATATATCCCCACCCCCCTGGGACAGGCCATCATCTGATACATCCACTTTCTGTGTATGTCGCACTCTCTCTTGAAGCCTCCACTGTGGATCTCTGAACCAGCCTCACCAGGCAGTGCATTCCAAGGGTCCACCACCCTCTCAGTGAAAACCTCCTCCTCTTTTCCCTCACCTTCCACCTTCCAACTTCAAACCATGCCTCTGGTGATACCTCCCTGCTTTAGTCTAAAGATCCCTCCATGTTTACCCTATTTATTCCTTGAGGTACTTGAAGACCTCAATCATGTCCCCCCTCGTCTCTCTCTCCTCCAATGAAAACAGGCAGAGCTCCTCAAGTCTGTCCTCATCGTAAAATTCCCTAGCCCTCGTGATCATCTTAGTTGCTCCTCCTGTACCCTCTCAGGAGCTGTATGTCCCTCTTCAAGTGTGGTCTCCAGTACTGTACACAGTACTCAAGGTGTGGTCTAACCAGTCCATTGTACAGCGGTATAATCACTTCCTTGCTCCTAGAGTGATCCCCCTTCGATGCATCCCAACATCCTGTTTGCCTTGCTAGCCGCTCTCCTGCACTGCTCAGAGTTATTCACATGCATCCACCATGACCCCTAGGTCTTTTTCCCTATTGAGGCCTCCAGCGCCCCTCCCAGGGTGTACCTGTGTTTAGGAGTTTCACCAAGATGCAACACCTTGCACTTGGTGATATTGAAATTTAATTTCCATGTGTGAGCTCAGCTTCCAGGGTGTCCAGGTCCTCTTGCAGGGCCAACCTCCCTCTTCTCCCTCAACTGCTGCCCCATCTTGGAGTCATCAGCTAAGAGACTCATTTCACACCCTGTACCCTCCCTGATGTCCGATATGTATGCATTAAACAGGATCGGACCCAAGACCGAGCCCTGCAGTACCCCACTACCAACCTCTCTAGGGTTCGAGAGCTCCCCACAGACCACTACTCTCTGGGTGCATCCAGCTAGCCAGTTTTCAATCCATCTGACCATCAAAGGGCCTACTCCTAACCCCATCAGTTTCTCCACCAGACCATTGAGGAGGACAGAGTCAAATGCCTTGCTGAAGTCCAAGAATAATACATCCACAGGCTTTCCCCTGTCCAGTTCTGATGTTACCCATTCGTAGAACTCCACAAGATTGGTTTGACATGATCTACCTGGCACAAACTCATGTTGCTGACTATCCAGACCTCCCACCTCCTCCAAGTACACCCCCAATCGTTCCTTTAGTATACTGTCCATTAATTTTCCCACCACCGAGGTCAAACTGATGGATCTATAGTTACCTGGTACTTCCCTCGACCCCCCTTTATGGATTGGCACCACATGTGCCTCTCACCAGTCCCTAGGTACCCTCCCTGTCTCAAGTGACCTGTTGAAGAGCTCTGCTAGGTGCAGCCAGTATGTCCACCATCCCTATAGTACTCTCTCATAGAATGCCATCCGCCCAGGAGATTTGTCTTCTTTAGGGTCTCAAGGATAACCACACCCTTTGGCGGAGATAGCATCATCCGCCCCTCCACCTTACTGGTCTTTATCTCATCCATATGTGAGCCCCTGGGGTACCTCTCCTCCCTCTTGCTCCATTTCTGTTGCTCCCTGATCCCACTCACTGCCGCTTATCCCCATCGTGCCTTGCTTTGTAGATATCCCATCCCTCCCCTAGTGAACACAGAGGCAAAGTACTGCGAAATACCTCTGCCTGGTCCTCGCCTCTTCCACCCACCTCCTTCTGATCTCAATCTGCTGAGATGGCCTTTAGTTTTTTCTGCTCCCCAATGTGTACCGGAACAACCCCTTTTCCCCTCCATGTATCCCCTGTGCCAGCCGCTGCTCTTTACTTGACTTTGCTCCCCTCACCATCCAGGTGACTTTTCTAGATGCAAGATGGTACATTTCCTTATCCCTAGCCCCTCTTGATGTTTTATATTTTTTGTAGGCTGCCTTCTCTTCTCTGACCGCTACCTGTACCTCACTGGACCACCAGCATGGTTTATGTGACCTTGCTCCCTCACGTTTCAACTTAGCGCAGATCCTGACTGCCTCATGAAGTCCCCGTTTTATGATCCTCCCATCTCCTTTCCACACTTGTCACTGATGTAATCCCCTCAAGTGATCCTTGAGAATATTTCCATGTCCACAAAGTCTGCCCCCTGAAGTCCACTGCCAGTGTTCTAGATCTCCTCCCCCATGCTTATTTGAAACCAGACAGTATTGTGGTCGCTCCCAGTCAGGGGTCCTCACAACCAGGTCCCTTACCAGATCCCCATCTGCCAGAACCATGTCCAGGACATGCCCTCCCTTGTGGGCTCCATCACATGCTGTGTTAAGAACACATCCTGGAAGCCGCCCAGCAGCCTCTGCTCTAGCCACCTTAGAGGACATGGTTCCCCAGTTTGTACCTGGCATATTAAGGTCTCCCATCAACACCACTCCTTCCCCTTTTGGTCCACACTGGGCAATGATGTTGTCCAGCAAACCATCCTCTAGAACATCACTCATCCCAGGGGCCATATACTACACCCAGCTTGACTTATCTCCTGCTGGGGATTGGCAGGTGACCCATAAGGCCTCCACGCTTCTCTGCCTCTTCTACCCTAGCAATTTCTATGTCATCTCTAATGAACATAGCCACTCCACCCCTCTGCCCTCCTTTCTATCCTTCCTAAGCATAGTGTACCCCATGCGTTTTAGGTCCCAGTCCATGGTTTTTGTTGGCCCACATCTCCGTGACCATTGCCAGTCCACCCCCTCGAACAGCATGGCTCTGGAACCTAGCAACTTGTTTCCCAAGCTCCTGGCATTTACTAACACCAACCCCACCCTTATCCCTGATCCCCTTTTGTCGAACCCCACCCCAGGTTCCTTATACTTCCATCCTCCCTCTGCTCCTCCTGAAACCTCCACCCCCAGTCTCTCCTCCCCCTTGGGTTTGAAGGCCACTCCCCTCATCTGGAGAAGAGGGCTTCTGGTCAGCCCCTTCCTTATCCCTTCCCCCCCCTCACAAGCTTAAACCACACCTTTCTTGAATGTAGTCAGCCATCCCCTGTTTAAGGACTTCCTTCCCTAATGGGGCAAGATGAAGCCTGTCCTGGCATACAGTCCCTTATCCTCCCAAACTCCTTTCCAGTTCCCTAACACCCCAACCCACCTCTCTTCACCCCACTTCCTGAGCCAGTCATTAACCTCTGTGATCTTCATTTTTTCTTCACTGAGGCCTTTGGTACTGGCAATATCTCTGAAAAGGAAATGTTGCATCCATTATCCCGACAGACTCTGGCAAGTTCTTGAACCTTGCTTGATTTCCAAACGCTATTTCCACTAGATCATTAGTTCCAAATGCACCAGGAAATCCGTATCCTCCACAATCCCTAACCAGTTCATACACCATGAACTTTGCTCTGTGCACTGTCAGCCCAGAGATACTCACTACCTTCACCTGGCTATGGCATCCACCCCCCTGTCCCCCCACTGGATACCCCTAATCATCGAGTCTCCCAATAACAGAACCTTAACACCGCCATCATCCTCATGGTTACCTCCACTATGCCTCTCAGCCCCCCATCCCCTTTATTCGTGATCTCAATTCCATGGGAGTCTTCCTGCCTTATTAGAGACCCCCTTGTCACCCTCCCCTTTCTGCCTCCCTTATTATTTTGCCCACTTAACTCAGACTCCTCTGAATAGGTGTCCCCTTTAACTCTCTCTTATCCGAACCATTTATCCTGGCCCTGATGGTTTCCCCTTTCCCCTAACACTATCCGCCCCCTTGTAATAGTACCCCTGCCTCAGAGGCTCTCTGTGGGTCCCCTTTAGCTAAGGCCCATCCTTGATACTGACCCCTGCTGAAAGGGGCTCCTCTCCACTCCTTGTCTCCCAGTTTTCTCCAGTCATGCTCCTCCCTCATGTCTGCAATATGTTGCATCTCCCCATCTGCTTAACATTTATGTTTCTCTCTCCCTCTGGGACTATTTCTATCCTTTCCATTGCTGGTCTGTGATGCCCTATGGGTTTCTGACCCTCCCCCCGCCTCTGTATCAGTTTCCTCATTTCCACCATCCCTTCCTCCTCTAGGTTGCTTAGTAGCTCAAATTTATTGTGACACTCTATGTCAGCCTCCATCAAGTAACCCGAGTTTCCCTGACTGCACCTCTAAACTGCCCCTCTTCTTCCACTCTTGCTCTATTCTCCTTAGGAGCTCCCTTCCCACAGTCTGCTGTTTTAGGCTTCCCCACAACAGCCCCTCCTGACTCTTCCCCCTCCACTCTTTTTGTATTCGGAATGTTCACCCTGTACGTTTTTCCCTTAGCATCAACATCCCTATCTAAGGGTCCTCTGTCCCTAATATCTCCCATCTGCTTGCTGTAACATAACATCCTGTAATTTCAGAGCGTTGCCCCAGCCTCGCCACTCATGCGCTGTAGCCATGTTAGTGCATTATGGTCTGTGACCACGGTAAATTCTCTGCTGTACAAGTAGGGCTGCAACTTTTGCAATACCCAAACTACACTCAGACATTCCTTTTCAATAGTGGCATATGCCACTTCCCTCGGCAGGAGTTTTTGGCTCAGGTAAACAATAAGGTGCTCTTCCCCTTTGAAACTGACCTGGCTCAGCACAACCACCACCCTACAATTTGATGCATTTGTGTGCATTATGTATTTTAGACCATAGTCAGGGCTGGCTAGCATTAGAGCCTGACATAGGGCCTGCTTTAACTGATAGAAGGAATTTTCACACTTTCTGACCAGGGTGCCCTTTCAGGCATTCTCTTTTTGGTCAGATCTGTGAGAGGTGATGCAATTGTGCTGAAATTAGCCATAAATTTGTATTATATAATGGCAAGGAAAGAATCCTGGGTTCTGATTGGTCAGTGTGTGCCTGAGCCACTGATGTTATCCCAGTATAACTTCACTGCATCAAGTACAGGCACACACATGACCATATGACAGAGCCAGGAATCATTCATCGTCTCTACAAGTAACTGCCAGTCAGAGCTGCTGCTGTCAAGCACTTCAGCCCCCCCCAATGGCACCACCTTCCAGAGCTCAGTCTTTAAAATAAAAATAAGTCACAGCTCCTCTTTCCCAGCTGGAAGTAATGGATAAGTGCCCTACATCCAAATTACAGTTTTTTTAAAACTATGCAGTGACCAGCTTCACACAATAAACAGTATGTGCAGTATCTCAGCTTGAAATCCTGAACTCTGCTTCCACTAGCCTTTTTTTCATTTTGTTTTTCTCCTCCAGGGCAAAATAACCCAATATTTCTCCCTCACAAGGTACTGGGCACATACCGTCCGGTTTCGGAAAACCTAAAGTCTCGCTCCTCTCTTCACTTGTTCCAGATCTGCGATTTCATCTCATACAAGATGACAGGTCCCACAACAGGCAGCATGTCCAGTTTAATTAGTTTGTGGATAGAGTTGAATGTGAGGTGAAAGCGAACTACCACTAACAACAGAAAAGAAAAGATGGAGGGGGTGGAGCAGAGACGAGCAACATGAAGAGAAAACTGTGTGTAAGTGGGCAGCTAGATGAAGAGACAGTGCCACTCATTTACTAGCAGCATGACCTACTGGCCAAAAGGGAACTATTATTTTCCTACATATACCTCCACATTGATAAATGACCTGACAATCTGCTGAAAAATGTTTTTTTAATATTTTTTTTCTATTATAAATGAACCGTTGTATAATAGCAATAATGCACTCCAGTGTGTGTGTTGTGTTTTGATAATGTCACTTCTGAGCCACTGGATGCACTTGGCCTCACACCCAACCATCCCAGGCATGATGTTATCCCAGTTCAACAGACACCTTGTCATGCATTATTGCTTAAATATTCAACAGTCCCCAAAATGCTCGTACCCATTTTTTGGGTTGTGGGAGTGGGCCATCCCTTTATAAGAAATACAAAATCACACATGCCCACACAATGCAAAGCATCATGGGCTGCATGTGCAAATCACCACAGAATATTATGCTGGTTCAACTTTAAGCAGAAATGCATGGTGCCGAAAGGCCTCTCACACAGTTTGCAAAGGGTACCAACAGAAGACATAGACACGTGTTTCGTCCTACCAAGACTCATTAGTAAGCCTCATCTGTTTGACACCCCCATGGAATGAACCAGCTACCCTAAGATGATCGATTTGGGTTATGTTGTGGTGAACCCAATTATGTTGGCACCCTTTGCAAACTGTGTGAGAGGCCTTTCGGCACCATGCATTTCTGCTTAAAGTTGAACCAGCATAATATTCTGTGGTGATTTGCATATGCAGCCCATGATGCTTTGCATTGTAGGGGGCATATGTGATTTTGTATTCTTTGAAACTTGGCTTCCCAGCCAAATGCACTTTGGGGTAACCATTGCCTCAGTGCTTGCACACAGAGGTTCTTTGTCTTTTAAACTGTTTTTTGTTTTAATTGGGTTCACCACAACATAACCCAGATCAATCATCTTAGGGTAGCTGGTTCATTCCACTGGGGTGTCAAACAGATGAGGCATACTGATGAGTCTTGGTAGGATGAAACACGTGTCTATGTCTTCTGTTGGCACCCTTTGCAAACTGTGGAGTGGCCTTTCGGCACCATGCATTTCTGCTTAAAGTTGAACCAGCATAATATTCTGTGGTGATTTGCACATGCAGCCCATGATGCTTTGCATTGTGTGGGCATGTGTGATTTTGTATTTCTTTGAAACTTGGCTTTCCAGCCAAATGCCCTTTGGGGTAACCATTGCCTCAGTGCTTGCACACAGAGGTTCTTTGTCTTTCATCCCTTTATAGCCTCCACCTTTTTAGATGCTGGCTGGATGTGCCCCCATCCCACTCAATATCCGACATATGACACTTTGACCATGACCACCTGAAACTTTCCAGCTTTGCCTGTCAGCTTTGCAGCTTGCAGTCTTTCAAGGATCTTGCTCACATGTGTCAGATTCTCCTTCCAGGTTTAGTTAAATATAGCAACATCATCCATGTAAACCATACGGATATCAGCTGCCCCTGACAACACTCAGTTAACCAGCCTCAGAAAAGTAGCTGGTGCATTTTTCATTTCCAGTGGAATGACCAAAAATTCATACAGGCCAAACAGAGTGATAAATATTGACTGCTCCCTTGCTAAAGCAGTTAAAGGTACCTGCCAATCTCCCTTTAGGTCTATAGTTGTTAGGTACTTTGCCCCCCTCCCTAACTTTTCCAGTATCTCCGCTGTCCACATAATGGGATATGCCTCAGACACTGTGACAGCATTGAATTTCCAGTAGTCCACACAAAACTTGTCATCCCATTTTTTTCCAGAATAAGAACTGGCGAAGATCAAGGACTATTGGATTGCTGGATAACCCAGAGATCTAGCATCTCCTTTATCTCCTCCTGCATGTGGCATTTCACACTCTCAGTGACTCTATAGGCACACTGCTTTAGTCGCTGCTGAGTCCTTGTGTCCACCTGATGTTCTGCAAGTGGAGTGAACCTCAGCTCTGCTGAGAACAGGGTGCTGATAGAGAGCAGCACCCTCTTTATCTGTACCATCTGTGCAGGTGTCAGCTGCCCTGAGAGTCCACTGATGCTTTTCCCATACTCCCTGTGATGCTCTGCCCCTGCTTCTGGTTACCTGTATGATATTTATCTTATAAATAAATGGTCTGTGTATGAAATGTCAGTATGTGAGGGACTTGGCCTTTAACTTTCAAGGTAAGTAGCTGAAACCACAGGATGTTGTAAAACAGACCAGAAGAACCAGTTAATGAAGACTTCCTTACAGAAGGGTATTTTATTACCTTTTTATGACCTGCCCATGCTTCTGAAGTTGAAACTAAATGTGAGTTTTATGACGTTACAGGAGGCAGGGAAATTGGGCTAGTTCCTCTCCTTTTAGGATATAACCAGAAATGTGTGAAGAGTCATAAAATCCCACAGATCACACTAGCACAGGAAATCAGGCCAAGAGGACATGAGTGTGGGATTGTTAAATTCAAATAGAAATGTTTAATTAAAGACTGTCATATTTGGGAAATGGCTAGTTACAGATTTTTCAAAAACAATGACTCACATCCTCAGAGACACTTATGTCAAAAATTATCTAAGGGAGGTTCTAGCTGACCTCATCAAAAGGGGGGTGGGGACAAATAGAGTTAAAAATGAAACATTGTATATGGGATTGTGACATATGATTCTAGACTCTGGCTGGGAAAGCAGTTAGAAAGGTAATAGCTAGAAAAGAATTAATTATCTGTGGTAGGAGTGTTTGTTCTGAAACTTTCTTTTTGTTTTACAAGCGTGTAAGCTGTATGATATATTGTTCTGTGTTTAATTTTACCATTTGATAATGTGTTAGTAAATAACCATTTCTTTGAAACACTGTCTGGGTGTCTTCTCAGTTTCTTTTTGCATGTGATGTATATGGGGTTAAGTCTGTCAGCTGTTAAAAGGCTTGATGGTGTTCCTAAGCTTGGAAAAGGTAAGAATATACTTAAGGTCTCGTACTGAGTTTTAAGGGTTCATTTTGGAGACCTGGCTGGGTGCCCCAGCAAAAGATTGTACTTCAGTCCCAAAGAGGGTACATATCTGAGCCTATAATTGGTATGCTAGCATAAGGTTCACAGTTTAAATCCCTGCAGAACTTGAGGCTAAAAGGTGATTCGGACCCAAAGCAAACAGGAGGGTTACCCTGTCTGTTACCTGTTCACACTATTGCGCTCTGAGGTTGGCACTGTGGGAGCAGAGGGCCTGACCTGTGGAGTGCGTTTGTGACAGATTTGGGTGGCAGTGGTGCGATTTAAGTATTTGGTAACACAAACTTTAACAGTTCAGTGTGTCAGCTTAATACTGTACAGCTCACTTGCAAAATAAGGCAGTGATTTATTTTAAAAAGGTAAACAGAACTATATCATTTTGCTTACAGTCAAAGTTCCTACTTGTTTTATTTTTTTTCTAAAGTGCAAGTTAGAGTAGCCGTAGTTAGGGAAGAAGATGGCTTCCAGCTACAGCGGGTACACTGCAGACTACTTGAGGCAGTTGTACCAGGACAGAGGAGTCCTGTATGAGGGGAAAGCCAACAAGCAGACTCTTATAGATGCTCTGATGGCTGCTGATGGCCAGAGCATTGAGTCACAGTCTGTGACTGGAAAGGACCAAACCTTGGGCATGGAGGGGCCAGTGGCCAGTGCAGTGTCCAGATCCAGTGAGGAGGACAGTATGGCCAGTGCAGGCCAGGGGTCACAGCAGCAGGGGATGGTCACTAGCATTCTGGAGCCAGAAGCAATCAGGCTGCAGATGGAACTGTGGAGGATGGAACTCAAGTTTGAACAGCAGAAGTGGGAATTTGAGAGAGGAGAAGCAAGGGTAGTGAGCCTAGAGGAGAAGAGGGAGTGAGAACAGTGAGAAGCTGACAATGAAGAGTGTGAGCATCAGAGGCAACATGAACTGGAGAAGATATGACTCCAACCACTAGCACCAGAGCAGGTAAGTGGCCTGGGTTGAACTGGAACTTCAGGACTGGGTTGCAAATTAAATTCCAAATTGATAGCTGAATTTAAAGAGGGGGAGGATATGGATACCTTTTTAAATTCCTTTGAAAAAGTTTGTATTCAAGTAAATATTCCTAGAGGGTCCTGGAGCTTCCAGCTATCCCCGCTACTTACTGGGAAAGCTCAGGATGCATTGGGTCAAATGGACAATGAGGACAGCAATGATTACAGCAAACTTAAAGCTGCACTTTTAAAAAAGTATGAATTAACTGCAGAACATACAGAGCTAAATTCCATAAGCTCAGGAGAAGCCCTGAGATTGGTTATGAGGAGCTAGCCATGAAACAACGTCAGTTTTTAAAACATTGGTGGGAAGGAATTGAAGCAAACTCTGTAGATAAACTTGAAAGTGCTGTATTGTTAGAGCAGTTTTGGGGGGCATGCCCAGCAGAGCTGAAAACCTGCGTGGAGGACCGAGATCCCAAAACAGTGCAAGAGGTTGCTGAACTCTCAGACCACTATGCCAAGAGCAGACCTGTTCTGAGAGCGAAAGGGGTGGGCGTGGCAGCGCAAAAAGGGAAAAGTGCACCTTCAGGGAAGCTAAAATCCTCACTGCCTCCACCGAAACCAGTTAGCCCCAGGTTTCAAAGAAAAGATTTTTCTGAGAAAAGAAATAAATCTTGGGTTTGCAAAGAAATTGGGCATATTGCTAGACAGATTCCCAAAAGGACAAGCAATATGCAAAGTGGTGCTAGGAAAGAAGTGGGTTGTTTGTGTGTCCCTGAAAGCATGCCTGTAAACATGAGGGAACACATGCACCCAATCACTGTGAATGGTGTACAGACACAAGGGTTAAGAGACACAGGGGCATCCCTGACATTGGTAAAAGGGGATCTGGTAGAGCCTGGTCAGCTTATACCCAATCAATTTGTAACTGTACGAGGATTTGCTTGGGAGGAGAAAATGTTGCCACTTGCTAGTGTCCTCCTAGCCTGGGGTGAGATGGGGGAACTGTACAAAAGGTTGCCATAGCTGAACCTTTAGCTGTTGATGTAATCATTGGCAACAATCTCAAACAGGGGATGTTTTGTGCAGTTACCTGCAGCCAAGTGACAAAGGAAAATTGTGGAGCCCCAGACCCCATAGAAGCCACTCTGGAAACCACTGGGAGGCTGGTTCCCCAGCCTGGGTCTCCTGATATGGAGACTAATGAAAGGGGGGTAGAAAGTTCCCCAGTAGCAGTTATCCAAACAGCTATGGAGGGTTACTCCAAGGAAGAAAGGGTGACCCATTGTCAGAGGGTTAGGGATGACAGTGATCCTGAGTGCCCTGATGCTAGAGCTAGTTTAGATACTGAAGGGGACCTGTCCCATTGCCTTGGGAATGTGTAAGGAGTTTGAAGCTGCTCAGAAAAGTGACCCTAGTCTAGAGAAACTGAGGGCTTGGGCAGACACTGACAGAGCACAGGGAGGTGATGGGAAACATAATGTTTATTGGGAAAATGAACTGATGTACAGTATACGCAGGATGCTAGACTGAGAGAGGGGTGATAGGCAGGCAGCTTGTTGTTCCCCAGGGGTACCATGAGCAGCTGCTCAAAATTGCACATGATATTACCTTGTCTGGTCATCTGGGAATCGCATGCACTATGCAGTGGTTGGCCCAGAATTTCTATTGGCCCAATGTTACCATGCAGGTGAAGGAGTATTGCAGATCTTGTCATCGGTACCAAGAAATAGGGAAGGCAGGTAAGAAAACCCAAGCCACCCTAATTCCATTGCCCATAGTGGAAGAACCATTCCAGAGGGTTGGAATAGATATTGCAGGGCCTTTAAATACCCTCAGCTCCTCCAGGAAGAGGTTCATCCTGACTGTGGTGGATTATGCCTCCTGGTATCCAGAGGCAGTCACCCTATCCTCACTGAGGACAAACAAAGTGGCAGATGCCTTACTTGGGATTTTTTCCTGTGCTGGGTTTCCACAGGAGGTTATCACCGATCGAGGGGGTTCCTTCATGTCGGACCTGATGAAATGTTTGTGGGAGAAGTGTGGGGTGGTGCAGAGACACACAACACATTATCACCCACAAGCCAATGGGCTTGTGGAAAGATTTAATGGTACCCTTAAGACAATGCTCCAAGCCTTTGCTGAACAGCATGGGAGGGACTGGGAAAAAATCTTCAGCACCTGTTGTTTGCATACAGGGAGGTGCCCCAAGAGTCAACAGGGTTTTCGCCCTTTGAGCTCTTATATGGATGCTGGGTACATGGGCCCCTAGACTTGATCCAGGAGGACTGGGAAGGCAAGCATGCCACCCAGGGAACTCTCATAGAGGATTGTGGCCTTAGGTTTAGGGAAAGGCTGAAGGAGCTTATGGGGACAGCCCAGAGCAACCTGGCAGCTGCCCAACAAAAACAAAAAGTGTGGTATGACTGCAGAGCCAGAGATCACTTGTACACAGTGGGTCGGGAAGTCATGGTCCCATCCCAGTCCAGAAAGACAAGCTGCAGGCTGAGTGAGCAGGACCGTACAAAGTAGTCAGAAAGGTAAATGATGTGAACTATGTCATAGAGTTACCTGACAGAAGGCATACAAAAAGAATGTACCATGTCAACATGATGAAGCCACATGCTAATAGGGCTGACATGGTGTCTACAGTGTGTAGTCCTGGGGAGGGGATGGACAAAGGAGACCCCCTTCTGGACTTGCTGGAAGAAGCAAGCAGGAGTCCTCTGTGGAGGCAGTTAAATTGTCACCCCAGCTGGCCCTGGACCAGATCCAGAAAGTAAGAGAGGTTTTAGCAGACTTTGCCCCATTGTTTAGCACCAAGTCTGGACTAACCCCCTTAGCCACACACAATGTGGAGACAGGGACACAGATGCCCATACAGCAGACAGCATATTGGGTGTCAGAGGCTGTCCAAAAGGACATTAGAAGGGAGGAGGAGGAGGAGGAAATGCTGGATTTAGGGGTAATCCAGAGATCCCACAGCCCCTGGGCCTCACCTGTAACCCTTGTGACCAAGCCAGAAGGCTCTACTCATTTTTGTGAGGACTATCATGGACTGAATGCAGTCACAAAGTCAGATGCCCACCCGATGCCATGGACGGCTAAACTCCTGGACAAGTTGGGAGGGGCGATTTATCTTACAACAACTGACCAGAAAAAGGGGTATTGGCAGGTAGAGTTAACTGACTGAGTTAGGGAGAGGTCAGCCTTCATCACCCCAATAGGATTATTTGAATTCAAAGTAATGCCTTTCAGAATGAAAAACACCCCAGCCACTTTCCAAAGGTTGGTGAACCAGGTGTTAAATGGTGCTGAGGAGTATGCCGTGGCATACTTGGATGACAGTGCCATCTTTAGTACCAGCTGGGAGGAACACCTGTCCCACCTTAGGGAAGTGTTGGGCAGGTACAGAGGGCCGGGCTCACTGTCAAAGCTGAGAAGTGCCAGGTTGCCATGGCTGAAGTGGCATACTTCGGGCATGTTGTAGGCCAGGAACAGCTCCGTCCTAACCAAGTAAAAATAGAGGCAATCAAGGCATGGCCCAGACCAGAAATTCAGAAGCAGGTCAGGAGTTTTCTAGGGACAGCAGGGTACTATAGGAAATTTGTACCCAATTACAGTGCCCTGCTTGCTCCTCTATCTGAGTTGGTAAAGAAAAGGATGCCTAAGAAAATGACCTAGGAACCAGCCTGTGAAAAAGCCTTTACCAGACTGAAGGAGGTACTCTGCAGTGCTCCTGTGTTGACAAGTCCTGACTATAGCAGACCTTTTATAGTCCAGACTGATGCCTCAGATGTGGGTATCGGGGCAGTATTGAGCCAGACATCCAACCAAGGGAAGGATCACCCCATTATGTACCTGAGTAAAAAGTTACTTCCCAGGGAGCAGGCATACTCTACTATGGAAAATGAGTGTCTTGCCATAGTGTGGGCCCTAAAGAAGTTAGAGTCATACTTATATGGGCAGCATTTTGAGGTACAAATTGACTACAATCCCCTGGTTTTGCTGACACAAATGGGAAAAATTAATGGCAGACTATTAAGATGGAGTATTGCCTTGCAAAGGTATGACATGACAATCTCACATAGGGCTGGAGCAACCAATCAGAATGCAGATGGCTTGTCTCGTCTATATGAGAAATGAACTGACTTGTGGAGCTCATCCCATGCAGGGGATAGAGCCCCCAAATTCAGTCTAGGTGGGGAGGAGTGTGAAGCTCTGCCCCTGCTTCTGGTTACCTGTGTGATATTTATCTTATAAATAAATGGTCTGTGTATGAAATATCAGTATGTAAGAGATTTGACCTTTAACTTTCAAGGTCAGTAGCTGAAACCGCAGGATGTTGTAAAACAGACCAGAAGAACCAGTTAATGAAGATTTCCTTACAGAAGGGTATTTTATTACCTTTTTATGACCTGCCCATGCTTTTGAAGTTGAATCTAAATGTGAGTTTTATGACGTTACAGGAGGCAGGGAAATTGGGCTAGTTCCTCTCCTTTTAGCATTTAACCAGGAATGTGTGAAGAGTCATAAAATCCCTCAGATGACACTAGCACAGGAAATCAGGCCAAGAGGACGTGAGTGTGGGATTGTTAAGTTCAAAGCGAAATGTTTAATTAAAGACTGTCATATTTGGGAAATGGCTAATTACAGATTTTTCAAAAACAATGACTCGCATCCTCAGAGACACTTATGTCAGAAATTATCTAAGGGAGGTTCTAGCTGACCTCATCAAAAGGGGGTGGGGACAGATAGAGTTAAAAATGAAACATTGTATATGGGATTGTGACATATGATTCTAGACTTTGACTTGGAAAGCATTTAGAAAGGTAATAGCTAGAAAAGAATTAATTATCTGTGGTAGGAGTGTTTGTTCTGAAACTTCCATTTTTGTTTTACAAGCTTGTAAGCTGTATGATATATTGTTCTGTGTTTAATTTTACCATTTGATCATATTGTAGTAAACAACCATTTCTTTGAAATACTGCCTGGGTGTCTTCTCAGTTTCTTTTTACATGTGATGTATATGGGGTTAAGTCTGACAGCTGTTAAAAGGCTTGATGGTGTTCCTAAGCTTGGAAAAGGTAAGAATATACCTAAGGTCTCTTATAGAGTTTTAAGGGTTCATTTTGGAGACCTGGTTGGGTGTCCCTGGTGAAAGATTGTACTGCAGTTCTGAAGAGGGTACAAATCTGAGCCTGTAATTGGGTATGCTAACATAAGGTTCACAGTTTGAATCCCTCCAGAACTTGAGGCTAACAGGTGATTCAGACCCAAAGCAGACAGGAGGGTTACCCTGTCTGTTACCTGTTCACACTATTGCGCTCTGAGGTTGGCACTGTGGGAGCAGAGGGCCTGATCTGTGGAGTGCGTTTGTGACACTCCCCTCTTACACATCTGTTAGTGGCTCCATCCACCCTCATCTGCCTGGCTGCAAACTGTCATGACAGTCTCTGTCCTGTCATGATAAGGTTTCATCATGGTGACATGATTAACTCTGTGTTTGTGCCTCCTTTTGGGCATTTCTGCAACACAGTTCACCTCGTCCACCTGTTTTACTGCTACAAATGGATCCTCCCATGCTGCATGCAGTTTGTCCTGTTAAACAGGGATGAGCACAATCACGCCTCTGTCCAGTGTTATAGATCTTTAGGAACTATGACATGAACTGTAGTCTTTTTCTTCTGTCAAAGGATAGTGTTTCTTGTACAAAACCCCAGTGCTTCACATCCTGTTTGCAACGCTTCAAATATTACCATTTTTTCATGCCACTATATGTTTCTTGAGTACAACCTGTTTGTGCTGTGGTCAACAGAAAAATAAAAACAGTCTCCATCAGAATGAGAGAAAGCTGATACACTTGGGCCCCACCTCAGTGTGCAGGTTCTGCCACTGGATGCTGATAGTTGTTAGGGGGGTGATAGCCCTGAAAACCCCTGCTATGGAGGAAAGAACTATGGGGAATAAGGCTAAGGCAGCAGCAGATGAGTCAGTGTAGGATGGGGCTAGGTGGTCACTGGATCACTGGAGGTCCTGAAGGAGGGGGTTGTAAAATATGCCTCTAGAGAAGGAAAAAAAAATATCTGAACAAATTAGCAACTTCATTTACTGTTACAGGTATAACAAATATCATGGGTTATAATATAATGTCTGAGTGTGTATTATTCATCATTTCTTGCCTATTCGTAGTACCACAAAGTTACACATACACCCGTAATGCAATACATTATGTGTATATATTCAAATCACCATCAGTGAATTAAAGTGGAACATCCATTCTTAAAGGCTTCATACTGAAATGCGGGGCTGCCTCAATTTGCTTGTTGTGTGCAAATGTAAAATATTTACTTACAGCTGTATCTTGAATTTAAGGTTTATTTACTTGGTCCCGCAGTCTCTCTGCCCTGACACTTTGTACTGACAGCTCCTTTTGGGGCATCCCAGAATCTGGCTGTAAACATGTTTCTGGTATTTGTTTTGGGAACTCATGGCTGCTCATTCTTTTTAATAAAGAAGCATTTTAATTTTCACACTTTTGTGGAGCCTCACTTTTTCCTAGTTCCTTTTGTGGGTGTGCTGAGCTGTCTTTTGTTCTTGTTTTTTGCAAATGTAGAGTTTTTTACACTCACTGCAGTATCTACACTCCTACAGACCTTGATGTCATTTGTAATGAGGCACACTTTACCCTGTAAACCATTACCCATGTCACTAATGTACATGTTGAAATATAATTAATAATATAATAAGATATAATGCAGAAACAGAATTACTGAATTGCAAAACCTACAGTATACAAAGATGCCAAAACCAGAAAATATTAGGTTTATTACAGTTCGGAATTACTGAAGGCAGAAATCTCACTATTGACTGCTACTAGTTAATGCATACCAAACGGGTATCTTGCAGCATTTGAATTGTTATTATGTTACAATTATGTTACAAGAAATAATCCACATTTAAAATACACTTACTAGCATATACGTAAATGCCATATACACCGTGTAATTTGATTTGAACTTCCCAGACATGGATCTTTAAATAAAGATGTTTTATAGTGGACTAAGCCAGTTCCTATTTTTGATTAGTCATAAGGCTGTGTGTGTCCCCAGATGTTCATTAGAGTCACATGGGCTCTATTTTCAAAAAAGATTTCTCCCATTCTGTGACTGCTGCATTGCAAAATTCATTTGCAAATGTGGCCTGCAGAGTGTACAAAAAAAGGAAGAGTTAGTGAAATTTTATCATCAAAACTCATGCGGTGGGTTGTTGGAAGAAAAAAACTACTAATTACATATGTAAACCCCTATCGGGGACTTACCTGTGAGCCCCTGAAAAAAGGCTCATTTCCCTGGGGGTTTTGGTCCACCCCCATCTTTTTTGTGTCCAGATCATGGTTTTCCTGACTTGCCCCTATGTTTTCTTCTTTCCTGCAGACCCCCGCATGGGTTTTAGGTGGTAGCGGGGCTGGAGGAGCTAATTCACAGAGCTGCCACCTATTTCTTTGGCACTCCTGTGCCAGGGTGAGCTTCGCACATGTGCAGAAGTGCATTCTCATCTGGCCATGCACGGCCGGTTTTGGGGTTGCCTCGCGGGTGGTCCCGGTCCCAGAGCAAAGTAAAAGAAGGACCAGGTACCTTAGTTAAAGGGGGGAGGCAACCAGGAGAAAGAAAGGAGATTTTGTGAGTGCCAATCATGCTCAAGCCATAGGGATGCTGCCTCATTAATATTCATGAGGCGGCATGAATAAAGATAAGTTGGGAGCCTGTCTAGGGCATGTAAATAGCGCTAGTGACAGGCTGGAAAAGGAATAAATAAATATTAAAAAATGTACCCAAAGGAGAAAGGGAAGGCTGCCAGTCCATGGGAGTGTAAACAGATAAAATGGGTCCACAGACTGCAGCCAGGGAACAGAAAGTAGGGCTATGTGTGTGCTGCCTAGGGCTTAAGGTAATGGTAGCAGTGACTGCAAAGGGGCTGAATGAATGTGTTAAGTATTGCAGTCACTAAGCAGGGCACAGGGGTGGCTATGGCTATGTGGGAAAAGGTATGATTAAAATGAAGGGTTTGGCTGCAGGAACTTTTGGAACTTGGGAGTCTGTATTAAATGTGGACACTATTTACAACAGCCACCATGTTTGGGCAGCCATGTGACACAAGCCAGCCAACCATTAAGCCAGGATCCTTGCCAGAGACTCTAGGACTGTGTAAAAGGACTTTTGGGGAAAATACCGGGGAAAATCTAGGTGCCTCTTTCTGCACCAATGGGAGCCTCATACATTTTAATTTTTGTCTAAGGACAGTGGCTCCAGCCAATGGGGAACAAGGAAAGGGCTACCAAATAAAGAGGAACAGTTGGACTTGAGTCAGTTTTGGGAGAACTCCTCCAGAGGGAGGGGGGCTCTTGCTCCTGGAAAGAATGGGGACTGAGAATGGGGTATGCCAGTAATTTGTCCCCAGGGCAGAGAGTGTCTGCCCCATCAGAAAGAGAAGCTGGAGAGAGAGGAGAAAAGTTTGATAAAGCAGCAGCTTGTGAGAGAAAGAGAAAAGCTGCAGGAAATGGACTGTGTGTTGTTCTGAAGCTGCACCACAGCAGTGATAAATGCGCAGCTTGAATAGAAAGGAAAGCTGCAGACTGCGAGGGAAGATGTTGAGTCTTGATCCTGAGATAAAAGGACAAAGGTTGGGTGAACCTGGAAAAGAACAAAGGTTGTGTCTAAACCTGGTGAAAAGACGGAGTACAGAGAATAAGAACAAGGAATATAAATGTGCTGAGAAGAGGAAAGAAAGAGTAAGCTTCTTCAAATCGGAGAATTGCTGAGTACCTGCATAGTGAGAAAAGGGACTGGGTGTGCAGGGGATGATGTGAGCCAGAGCGCATAGTGTGGCCATGTTAATGTTGAAAGACTGTGAAAGCAGAAGGATGGACAGGTGGTTTTCAGAGATTCAAGTACCTGTTTTCTGCTCCTGAGATACAGCAAAAGAGAAAGAGAGAGAATGCTGTGGCTACCCATCATGGCAGGAAAGAGACGGAAAGAGAAGCAGCTGAAGAGAATGTGCTGAATGTTGCTGCTGGCATCCAGGGTCAGGTGGAGAACTTGCTAACCCCATCAAGTGGGGTCTGTTGCTGCAGGGGGCCATGGGTCTCATACCCGAGCTAGGGCACTCTGATTGAGGGAGCTGGGCCGTGGGGCCACTCCCCGATCTGGGTCCTCTGTGATGGTAGGCCTTGCGTACATACTCTGTAACAGAGCATGTAATGGGCCAAAGGGGACAAGCTACAAGATCTGCAAGCAAGATGGAAGAGAGAAAAAGCTGCAGCCTCTGTGCCCCTGTTCAAGCATCAGAGCCCAGTTCTGCCTGTGTTGCCATCCTTCCCAAGGACTTCAGAGAACTGTGCTATCCAAGAACTGATTCTACAGAACTGTGAATAAATTGCAGGAATTGCCCAGCTCCTGGGGACTGTAAATAGCTGAGCAGGCACATTAGGGCTGGAGGCAGAGCCAAGGGAAAAGGCATGTATAAAGTTACTTAATTCAAGTAAGCACGCCAGCACTGGCTACCAGCTGCACCTCAGGCCTGCAACATTAGAGCTGGGTACCCAGGTACCGGACGTTGGAGAAATGGACTGGGACCTGTGGGACTAGGTTTTGGGCAACTGCAGCAGTTAGCAAGTTAGACCGGTACGATGGCTGCATTGATTGAGATCTGAGTGAAAGCGAAGGGAAATGTGATTTGGGAAATGCAAACTGAAATGCTTACTTGAACTCTATTCCAGTTACCCATACTTTAACCCTCCCCCTGTAAATAAACCTGGAATTATTGTTTTGCAGTGGAAAATGGATCCAGAGCCTGATTTTAGTGAGCCTGTGTATTTGTGAAATGGAAAGGTAAATGATGTTACTGAATGTGGGGAGGTTTGAATCGTGGTAAGTCCATGCCTGGGGCAACTGTTGGGAAGGTGAGTTGGTACAACATCTCAGGGAGTTATACTGCAGATAAGCAGACCCACTAAATATGTACTCTGGATGGAGGCACCGCCATTGTATTTTATCTTTTGGGAAAGGACCCCGTTAGGTCAGCTATGGGAACCCAGGCCCCTTGCCCTTTGTCGGGGCCACAAGGCAGGGGCAGTGGCCCTCTCCTGGATGGCGCCAGAGAGGGGGTTACACATATTACCTTCAGTAGTATGGTTTTAGTAATCCATGTAGCTATGTAATATTTCATAATGATAAGGAGTGTATTTTACATAAAAAAATGTCAGGCTGGTCTGTATATGCACCACTTCAAGAGGCTAAATACTATGAGTATTAGGCTTGGTGGAGAAAAGAACTGAGGACCCGTGCCATTTATTATTTCTAGTAACAGAGGAGGAATGAAGGCAGCATGACTGTGCAGTTAGGCTTATCCCCACAGAGGCAGTTCCTTATAATAACCTCAGTAGGCAGTGGTGGGATTAAACAATGGCTCAGGCCATGTATGAAAGTGCTGAACATGGAATGATCAGCACAACTTTTGCCAGAGATACCAACAGCAGGCTTCCTTGAATACAGGCCAAAGCTAATTTTGTGGTGCTTTGCTGAGCAGCTCGATGCTGTCCATCGAAAGGGTGTGAACTTAATGACTTTTCAATTGATTCCATGCTAACAATACATAGATACATAGATACATAGACTGTGTCAGGCAGATAAGGGCCTATGGCCCACCCAGTCTGCCCATTTGAGCTTGTAAATTCAGTTTGTTTTCCTAGAAGTCTGTTGCCCCTTACCCTTGACCTCCAGAATTCCTTTATGTCTATCCCATGCATTCTTAAATCCTGTGATTGTTTCAGCCCCCACCACTTCCTCTGGCAGGGTGTTCCACTTGTCCACCACCCGTTCTGTGAAGAAATTCTTTCTCATGTTTCTCTGAATCGTCCTCCCTCCAACTTCATCCCATGCCCTCTAGTCCTGGAACATCTTTTTCACTTAAAATATAGCTTTCCTGCACCCTGTTCCTCCCTGTAAGATACTTGTATGTCTCTGTCATATCCCTCTCTCCTCCTCTCCTCCAGGGAGTACATGTTCAGTTCCTTCAACCTGTCTTCATAGGACTTGTGATGCAATCCATGCACCATCTTTGTTGCCCTCCTCTGAACTTCTCTACCCTGTCTATGTCCTTACGTAGGTATGGTCTCCAGAACTGTACACTGTATCCAGGTGGGGCCTCACTAGTGTCTTGTGGAGCGGAATTATGACCTCCTTTCCTGCTGGTGATGCCCCTGCCTATACATCCCAACATCCTATTTGCTTTACCTGCTGCCTTGTCACACTGTTTCCTACCTTGAGGTCATCAGAGATGACAACCCCAAGATCCCTTTCCTGCTTGGTGCATGCTATATCCTCACCCCCAACTGATATATTGTGCCAGGGTTTTTGTGCCCTATATGCATTATCTTGCACTTCTTTGCATTGAATTTCAACTGCCAAACCCTGACCATTCTTCAAGTTTCTGCAGGTCGCTTCTCATTCTGTCTACAACCTCTGGTGTGTCTACTCTGTTACAGAGCTTTTGTGTCATCAGCAACAGTGAAATTCTGTCTTCTAGGTCCCAAGTAATGTCACTGATGAAGATGTTGAATAGGACCGGTCCCAGCACTGATCCCTGTGGTACCCCACTGGTCACTCTTCCTCTGTGGAGTGATAGCCATTTACCACCACCCTCTGTGTCCTGCCACCCAGCCAGTTACCTACCCACCACACTACTGTCCTGCCCACACCCATATTCCCCAGTTTGTGTAATAGTCTTCTATGTGGCACAGTGTCAAAGGCCTTGTTGAAGTCCAGATAGGCCATGTCCACTGCCCTCCCTGATCCACCTCCCTAGTCACCCAGTCAAAAATTCAACGAGGTTGGTCTGACATGACCTCCCTGGTGAAACCATGCTGCCTTGGGTCCTGTAGTCCATGACAACCAGATGTTCCACCAATCTCTCCTTCAGTAGTGCTTCCATGATCTTCCCCACTACTGAGGTGAGGCTGACTGGTCTGTAGTTCCCTGCTTCCTCTTTGTTCCCACTTTTGTATAAGGGGACTACATCTGCTTTCCTCCAGTCTTTGGGTACCTCCCCTGTTTCCAGTGATCGGCTAAACAGGATAGCCAGAGGTTCAGCCACCACCTCTCTTAGTTCTTTAAGGACCCTGGGTGCACCCCATCTGGCCCCATTGCTTTATCAACTCTTATTACTTCCAGTTCCTTCAGGACCCTTTCTCGTGTAAAGGGACTTGTGTCCATTTCTGCACCATTCTCACCCTTGTACTCCTTCAGACCCATTACCTTCTCTTCCTCAGTAAAGACTGAGCAGAAATACCTGTTCAATATGTCAGCTTTACTGTTGTCATCCTCCATGCAGCCCCATCCTCCCCTTCAGTCTCACTATCCCTCCCTTTGTCTTTCTTTTTTCACTTATGTACCTGTAAAGGTTTTGCTCCTCTACCCACTGATTTTGCAATGTGTTCTTCTGTCTGAACTTTGGCTTCCTTACTGACCTCCTGCCTCCTTTGCTTCTCCTGGTACTTCTCCCTATCCCCTTCTGCCTGTGTCTTTTTGTATTGCCTGAATGCAATCTTTTTGGCTTTCACTTTCTTTGCTACCTCTTTGGAAAACCATAATGGTCTCCTCTTCCTTTTCCTCTTGCTAACCTGCTTAATGCATAATTCTGTTGTTCTTGTAATCCCCATTTTAAATACTACCCACTGTTCCTCAACCCCTGACTCCTGTACCATTCCCTTAATGCCTCTTTCAAGTTCAATGTGCCAACCTGTGCTAACAGCAGCTGTAAGTTTCAGTCTCAGAATCTCAAGATAGGTTGGGAGAATCACCATCTGGCCCACGTGGAGATCATTCCTAGCCCACTGCAGGATGGAGGGGCGTGATGTTGCTTGTTTGAGTAGTTGCCCTCAGGAAGGACAAAACACACAGTAGAGGAGGAATAAACCATGATCTCAGCAGGTACAGTATAGTGCTGGGAGGGACAAGGAATGCCATTTTTTGAGAACACAGTGGGAAATTACATAGTTTGGATGGAAGGGTAAATCCACACAAAGAGTAACTTTATTTAGTTTTTGGTAACCGGCTAGGTACACTCAGACAATTAAATGCCTATTTTCAGGTACAACCCCAGATGGTCCAGAACAGACATAACAAACTCCAAGTATCGAACAAAACAAAACACAAAGACAATTTTGAAATGCCCTCAGTGTTGGCATGGTTAGGGAGGGTACAGAACAAAAACATAAAAAGTTACAAATATTGCTCAGATACAAAGTAGGATATGTTTGGTGCCTTTGGGGACCGTGACATAAACTGAAATATTTTTCTTCTGTCCTAGGATAGCATTTCTTACCTAGAATCCATATGAAAGCCAAAAAAAGACTGATTTTATTATGTCTTTGATACTTTAGTTTTTTTGACATCAGGACAGGGCTGTAGCTGCAGGGTGGCAATCAGAGTCACTGCCCCCGACTCCTCAGCACAGCAATCCCCCACATGCTGTCAGCCTACCTGCAACAGTGTATTGGGTGCCAGCTTCCTCACTGCTAGTTGTTCACTGTGGGTCCATCCACCCAGTTCACTTATCACAGTGTTACTTCCTCGGCTCGTGGCTGGGGGGCAGGGTTTAACAGAACTTTGGCAGGAAGTTGGTAATGGGCTGGGAAGTAGCATCAGGGGAGTGACCTACTTCCCTTATTCAAAAACATATACAAGTGCCCTCATCCATACCTCTCAATCCCCTGGCAAAAGAATCTGGACATTACCTTTCAACTTTTGTCACCATAATGTAAAGCACTGGCATGCAACGTTGGGATACAGACACCATCAAACATGGAAATCCATGTGTAATCCCCAGGCGGCACTACTCCTAGAGTTACACCCCTGCCTACTACCTAGGATGTAGGTTGAGGGGTCTGGGTTCCCAAACTTTACTTAAAAAATGGTTCTTTCGTAAGGTGTCCTAATGCACAGTGCCTCCACCCAGAGTTTACCTTTTAAGTGTGCTAGCTGTTACTTGGTACAACCCTCTGGGATGTCATACCACACACTATTACCATTTGCCACCCCAACACATGACCCATTAGCATTTCCCCACATTTCAGACATTTCTGTAAGTAAAGATTCTCTCTAATAATATGCTCACAACTACATATTTGCAAAGAACACCAACGATATTTATTTGGGGGCATAAAGGATTAGAAATGGGAAACAAAGGAGTAGAGGTTATGCAGTGATTAATATTTACACATTTACAATTGATTAGATTGGTTTTGGTTGCTGGTGAAAACCCTCCAGCTGGGTGGATACTAGTTATCAAATAGAAGAAAAGCTATCAGATCATACCAATGTAGATCTCTAGAGCCCTAGCTAGCTAAACTGCATTAAATCAGATGGAAACACATTTCATTTTTCCCACCACTGGTACCAGTTCCCCAGACTCAGTATAAAACCCTGCAATCTCACACATTACCCTGGGTACCCAGTTACCAAAAGTCCTGAAGATGGTTGCAAGCCTGGTGGATGGTGCCGCTGTATGTTGGTCGGCTTGATTGAAAGGAGAGAATTGTGTTTAACTTGAAAGTAAACCAATAAACAACAATTTGTAATTCTCAAGGGGTGCGCAGTGGTTTCCCTTGTAAGTTGCAGTGAGAACTTTGGGTTGGATGTAATCAGCCGGTCACACCAGATTTGGAAGTTGAGCATTTCCTTCTGACTGTTTAGCACATCTATGTGATTTTAAACACTCAGCACATCTATATGGTTTGAAACACTCAGTACATTTATATGACTTAGAACATTACAGTATATTTATATTTTAGACACATCCAGTACGTAAATGAAGGGATAGTGCCTTCAACCAGGGGCCAAGAGGGCTGCCCTGGTCAGATCATTTTAGGGAAAAAGGATAATTTCCAGGTTATAGCAAATCCAATTTTAACTTCGGGGTCTCAGTCTGCTATGTGGCTTGCAGCTATGGCTTGCAGCTCCACAGGACGTCTTGACCATATTGTTAGCACAATTACATATCAGCACATTCATATGATACTTTTGGGCTCACTTGGGTCCCCCAGATAGTTATAGGATGTTTGGGCTCACTTGGGTCCCCCCAAACAGTTACGATTAGCAAAAGTTCCAACATAAAGTCCCACCCTCGCTGGGCAAAGGTTATGTGCAGCAGTTGCAGGGTGCAGACCCTAGAACGATATCACACAGAACAGTCCCTTGGGCAAGGCTGCCCCAGTTTGCAGATTTCTTTCTTTCTTGCACCGGGTGGTACAAGAGTACTCACTCAGGCTCCTCTCAGTAGATTCTCCACAATTAAGGTTCCTGATGTCTTCAGTTCTCTCACAACTGAGGTGAAATCATCTCTCTCACAGCTGGCTTGATGTCTTCAAGTTGCAGGTCCACGTCTTTCCCCAACATGGAAGAGAGGGTTAGCACCTGGGGGACATTCTGGCAACCCCCAGACTAGCAAGAACTACAGAAACTAAATAACTTTAACTACTAAGAAGGCAAATACCCCCTCCTGAATGGAGAGGATTAGCTGGATCTCCAGGCTTGGCTGCATGGCTGGGGGCCAGAGCCCCCACCCCTGTGGGGGTTCCTGCTCGAATATGGTAAAAGGCTGAAAAACACAGTCTCTTATGGGCTCTCTTGAGGCTCCTGATTGGCTGAAGCTTTTTAGTGCATGGCCTCCGATTGGCTGGAGGGCCTGTCAGTCAAGAAAATTAATTATTTTATTTTATTTATTTATTTATTTAGTTTTTATTGACTGGGTAAGTGCACTAGACAAATCCTGCCTATTTTCAGGTACGACCCGGGGCAGGTGGATACAGATTAATGCCAACAGACCTTGACCCAGATTAAGCTGTTCGTGGTATTTTTCGTGAAACCTCACTCAATGCACTGTTGGTTTGCTGTTTTGGCGCCTGAAATTAGGTCCCTGCAAACCCCCATGAGTACTTGGTTAATTTCCCATGATTGTTGGCTAATATCCCACAAGTCCTGGCTTTTTTATTCTAGCTTTCTGATTGGCTGTGCTTCTTTGTTATAGCTACTGAAAACACACAGGGCCAGATATTCAAAACTTTGCGCCGGACAAAAACCGTTTGCGCAGGTTTAGCGCAGGATTAGCGCGGGTCTGCTATATTCAAAAGGCCAAATAGTATGGGCAAACTGCATTAGCGCTGGGCAAAATTATAATGTGTGCAAGGGGCAAACTGACATGAATACAGGCGCAATGCTATATTCAGCGACTAGCACCGTGCTAAATGGTTTTGCGCGACTTAGCGCAACACTTAGCGTGGTGTACATTACCACCCAGAAAAAGCTTGTCTTAACCCTGGGCAATCAGCGTTGCATGACACTATGGCTTTGCGCGGTGTTTGCGCGGGTTTAGTGCAGGTTTTGCGCGACCCTAACAAAGAAATATGACACATTAATAAAGCCAAACATAGAGGAAGCATGCTGCTAACTGATGGCATCACAATTATGCCATCATCTGCCACCAGTCCCAGCCATGCCAGGCAGTAAGTGGTGACCCTGCTGCCAATGGACAGCATGGCAGTGTGGCCATACAGCACACACCTGCGGGCCACACTTCTGTGGACACCAACAGATGCCAGCACACACATGCAGCACTGTGGGCATGGAGGATGTTGAGGGGAGTATGTATGGGTGGCGAGGCTGTGCCACAGACCAGATGTGGCCACAAGGCTGGGACACATCATGCAGTGCACATGGGCCAGTATTGGGAATACCCCAACACCAGTGTGCCTTTCGGATAACATATGTTCCCCCCGCCACATACCGCACAGCTGTACAACTGCCACAGCACACAAAGCCAGAAATGTACATGTCACTGTGAGCATCCCATGCCACAGGTACAGCATCTGTGGGTCACACAACAGCGTAACAGTAATGTCCACTGTCAGTAAACACCTGCAGGTTGGGCCTCTCATTGTGTACAGTGCAGTCATCATCACTGCCCTACACACCATAGGCAGTGCTGTGTCCCTCACACTACTGCCCTCCTTGCTACTGTAGTGTCTGCTGTGCACTGTAGCATGCCCTACAGTGTGACAGTTGCATGCAGCACCACCACCACCACCACCTGTGCCTATGCTGTCTTGTCCTCTGGGGTACAATATGCTATGCTGTGCTGTACTGTTTACATGTAGCCTGCAGCTATCATTGTGCACTGCCAGACTGACCTACAGGTGGAGCTGCGGTTGGACCTGGTCAGCCCCTGTACTTCCAGACTGACCTATAGGTGGCTCTGTGGGACCCTGCAGTAATGCTGGGCAAACTGCATGCAAATCAGGGTATAATGAGATACTAATCTGGTTGTTTGCCCAGGACTACCTAAGTAGGCTCATTTGCATAGCACTTTTGAATATGGCACATTTTAGCTCGGGCAAACGTGTTTGCCCCGGGCTAACTGCTTAGCTCCGCACTAATGTGTTAGTGCGGCGCTAATGGTATGGGGAATAATATACAGTTTTGATCACTGTTCTTTCACATCTGCTGCTTCCTGCAGCTGTACTGAGTCCATGCATTTGCTGGCACACACATTGGCCATGTAGGTCGTCTGTACCTGCCCTCACGTTGCTGTGCACTGTGTTGTTGTTGTTGTGGGTTGCACTTCCTGGTTGCTTTCTTCAGTGCTGTCTTGTTCCCAGGTTATTTTTGCCCTGCACTCCCAGACCAGTTTGCCCGGCTTCCTTAGCCTGCAATATTCAGCAGGATTAGCACCGGGCTATTTCCATTTCAATATAGCTTGCTCTGTGCTCCGGGCTAAGTTTGCCCGCCGGGCAGTGCTAATTTAGCCCCTGGGCAAAGTTTTGAATATCTGGCCCGCAGTCTCTTAAGCAGATTAGATACAGTCTCAAAGTTCTGGTGCAGCCAGAATAAATTAGATATTTGCCCAAATGCCCCACAGTTCGTTAGCCCTGGATGTGTACTTGTTGTCACTGCACAGACCTTTTAAATTGCTCTGTCCGTTTTCCTGTCACTGCTGCCAATATTTAAGGATGCCTTACAGCAGCAGACAGGCTGTCTGTCTGAGTCTCAGCATTTGTCTGGTGCAGCCAGGATTAGAGCATTTATTTATTTTAAATACTTTTTCCTTCTTGTAACACTTTCCCCCCCAAGTACATGCACCAGGCAGTTACATTTATTTAAACATTTTCTTTTGCTTTTCAGCTGCATCCGAGAACAAGCTTCCCTGAGGGCAGAAGCACCCTCATGAGTATTATTATGGATTGGGGCTCTGGTTCATTAATATTCATGAGCCCCGATCTTAGACAGCTCATGGATCTCTTAAATTACTAAAAGTAGCGGCTGCTCTGGGCCCTGTCCATGGTCACTGGGTTCCACTTAGCTGATGGGGATACTGGGACTGACCTAACACTTCTCAGTTTGACCGCAACTGTAGTGGTCGCTAGATCAAAGGCGCCGCTCGTGCCTGCACAATCCCCGCTGCACCAGAGTGCTTGACAGTGCAGGTGATCATGGTGAGGATTCTCAGAGCCCCATAGGGCTGGATTAATGTGTGGGCTAGACTGGGGCACCAGAAAGGTGCAGAAGGACCAGGAGGACAGAAAAAAAGTATCCAGGCACTTCTAGTAGTGTTGAGGAGAGCAGGCTGAAACAGGAGCTACAGGTAAGCCCACGATTTGGCAGGGGGGTTACACATGATACCAATTCTGCAAACCAATCATTTTTATGTATTTAAATTGAGCTTTGAATAATTATGAATTTATGCTTTAAAATCTGAGCATGCAAAGTGAGGCAGCACCTTCTCTATGAAGGAAAACTCCTTTCTTATGTGGGATGGAGTAATTATGAGTGGAAAAATGAGGGGCACATCCCTTGAATGTTGGCAGTACAAAGGTATGAAGAGGGTGACTCCGAAGCATAAAACCATCAGGAAAAATAACCAAAATCAAGGACACCATCTTAAAGAGTAGAAATACTAGCCTGGAAAGCAAATGTTAGTATATATGGCTCAGTGTAAAAAATATTTTTGAAAGTGGATTGAGGCATTTACCTAATGGCAACAGTGCAAGTGTAACCAGCCTGTCTCTTCATTCAGCTCAAGGCCAGTTACTAGAGGGTACTCAAAGGGTTAAGCCTGACCCTGAGAGTTGTCCTTGGGCGGAGGGGTCCTGCTTGTAGACAGGAGGCCAGATTTTCAAAGGGCCCTTAGAGTGATGTAAGCTACAGCCAATGGCAGTCTGTGGCAAAGCCTGGTGCACAGAGACTCTGCAACAGATTTTGGAAGAAAAGTGGGCCAGGAGTCAAAGTCCCCACAGCTACCACAAGCAGTCCCATGCACCAAACAGATGGCACAAAGGGAAGGGATTGACAGAGGCTGCCATCAGCCCCTGGCCTGTCACTTCCCATGTCAGACACAGCGTACTGCTGCAGACAATAGTTGACCCCATCCCAACAGAAACTAGTGATCACACTCACACTTGGATGTCCAAGCGAACTGTCAATGGCCATTGAAATAAGAAATGTACTGACTACATTGGATGGAGTTTGCAAGAAAATCTGACATCTACAGCCACAGTAATGTCATGATGGCCAAGCATGTGAGAGTGCCACTGGTGTCCTAGATTGTGAAGAAGCACACGTTTACCTCCGTGGTGCCATCCGTAGCATCCAGTATGCTCCCCTAATAGAGAATGGACTTTGTATATTTGCTACACAGTGCATGCGATGGTTAATCCAGCCTCTGGTGGTATTGTGCCACTGTTACTAATGCAGCCAAGTACTTGTTTGCCGAAAGACACCTAGACACAGCAGTAGGCATGATTCAGTAAATGTATACATATGTAATCCACAGTGTAGCCACACATGTAGTGCACACTCACATGCTGAACACCCGCTCATAGCAGTTGGCCTCAGATGTGTATTGTGAAGCCTGGATCATCTTCATCTGCACTGGCTATGTTTCATTTTGCTGCAACAGATGTATCCTGTCTTGTCAGAAGTTCTGCTGAGTGGGTGTATGAGTGAGGTTCTCATGGTAGCTGGAAGCACGTGGGAGGCTGTCATAGGTGGCACAAAGCTGTTTGTCAACCTGCCCATGTTCAGCAGCATGCCATGTGGGCTCCCAGAGTCTAGTGTGCACGCCCACCATGTGCTGCAGTTGCAGTGCAAGGGTCCTTGGACCAGATCTAGCTGGTCTATGCACAGGCAGGATGTAATGATTTTGGGAATCCACTTTATGGCGCAGGGCCCCTCTCTGCCATGGTGCAGCCCGAGCTTCATCACAAGCCTCGAGTACACAGCCCTGTTTTGGATGCAAGCAATGTTCCCAAAATCAGGAATGATGCATGGTCTGGCACAGGGTGCGCCTTGCATCATTTCTTTTTGACGCAAGCACTGTACATCATTCCCTGGCCTTTGAAAATCGAGCCCAGGATGACTGAGTATTGGTGCCATGACTGTCCCAACTCAGCTAGAAGTGGAAAAAGCCAGCATGAATATTCACGGTCCTGTCCTTCATCTGACTAACTATAAGAGAGGAAGGCAAGTGTGGGGGAGAGAGGAAGGGCCCTAGAGAGAGGTGCAGAAAGAACAGCAAAGGGAGCCCAGTTCAGGCTGTGACTGAGCCAAGGGGGCCTGCAGGTCCAGGGATGGTGGTAGAGTCCCTGGGTCTGGGTGGCACTGGTCCCCTCTGGCAAGGTCTCTGGAGGAACATCAGGTAACAGCCAGGAAGATGAGGCATCCCAGGATGTTTGTGCTGAGAACCAGCAGTTCAAGAACAGTATAGCACAACAGGGAGTTTTGGAGGGCCACCCCTCAAGGAAGGTTTCCAGGATTTGTTAAGATCTACTCCCACCAAGGATGATGCTAGAAAGACAACACATTTGTAAGTAAGCGTTTAATAAAAGATTGTCTGTGAAAGGAAAAAACCTAGGTACAGTTGTGAGTTATCCCCTGGCATGGTAGCCAAATGACTGGGTCATCAGGAGGAGGAGGGGGGACCTGGCAAGAGCTGGGGTTGGTAGGTCCCCAGGATGGGGCCATGCAAGGAACTCTGTTCTTTGTGCTATTTGGGCTGTCAAGAACATTGCCAGAGGAAGGCATGCATGGCTATACCAATTATAGTTTAGGGCTAATTGTGATAGTAAAAGAAATCTGTACTCCTTTCCCCCTCTTACTATGGCACCTTGGCATTGGACCACATTTTGTGTTAAGGCCTTGTTCCTATTGTGGAAATGTATTTGCCTTGAAAATTATTCACTTTTATATGAGTTTATCTTTTTTTCCTGTTTGGTACAATGCCATTTGTGTGTTTATGAATTTCTGATTGTACCCTGCCAGTTGCAACCATTTTGTTTGTGTATTACTGTTTTATTTTTTAATAAAATATTTTTAAAAAAAAGAGCACTAGTGTTAATAACTGCAAACTAAGCAGTATCTTTTCAAACTGTTCAAGCCATTTTGCACATTCTTAAATTTGCATGTTGTAAATTAATTGTGACTTACCAGTAAAAATAACCAGCAGCTATGGGCAGCAATCCATTCCTTGAGGAAGAGGTAGAATACTTTGAAGTGCCAGGATCATTTTTATTGTCCTAGTCCTAAAACAAAATTGTATTATAATGCAAATCAATGTCTGGGAGCACAGTGTTCTTTTTTTTTTATAATTTTATCTTTTTTCCCACCTGGCAGGACCCCGTCATTTTTTCATCCACCCTGGTCATGGCTGCCGGAGACCTCCACCACCGTCTATGGCTGCGAGGTCCCTCAGTCACACCCCAGCTTACCCCTGGAGTGAGTGCCCCGCCACCTCTTCAGTGACCACAGGAACCAATGTCTGGTCAGGGACCACGAGCGACGGTGGTGCGGTGAGGTCCTCCGGGAGGGCTTCATATGCTGCAGTGGTCCTTGCCCGCCTCGCTTTTCCTCCATTTTTGTTACGAGGCGGGGGCGTGCAATGATGCCAGCGTCCGCCCGCCTCCAGAACTGCATTCGTCGGACGTCTGAGATCCCCGGCCTCCGCCAGAAGTCCTCAGTCATGATCGCTTCCTCACCCTCCCCGGAAGAGAGGCAGTCCATGGATGCTCCATCCTTCTCCCCTGGCCAACCCTCCGACAATCCGGGTCCGTTCCGAACCCGGGTGCGGTGTCATAGCGGAAATCCACCACCGCTGCGCCAGCGGGCCGGCTCACAGTGTTCTTCTTGTTTCCTATGGTACAGGTGCCCCTGCTTCTCTTCGCCACTGACCCATGGTGGCGAGGTATACTGTAGGTGAGAGGTACTGGTGTTTCATGGCATAAGGTGGGTGCGTCTCTAAAGAGAAGTGCCTCCTTATACCCCTAGATACAGGATGGTGCCCAGGCCTTACATGAGTGGTGTATAAATGCTGGACTTTTGCTAATACTTGAATGTGGACATGCTTGGAACTGATCCGATTGTGCTCCAATGAGATGTTGTGGTGGTGGGGAACTGAAATGCTGTGGTGTTTTCTGTTCCTGTGTGGACATTGCCCACTGCCTGCCTCCTTGTTAAGGCTGGGTTCAGGAATTAGGAGCTAGAATGGGGAGGGAGTATTATGTGTTATCATTGAACTTGATGGCAGAAAAGGACCCCTTGGTCCATCAAGTCTGCCCCTTTTCCCCCTGCTAACCTTGAGCATCCCCCCACTCCCTTGTAACCCCTTATGCCTGTCCCATGCCCTCTTGAAGCCCACAATGGTCTCAGCTCCCACCACCTCCTACTCTGGAAGCCTGTTCCAGGCATCCACCACCCTCTCAGTGAAGAATCGCCCTCTTGTATTACCTCTGAAGTGCCCCCCCCGAAATCTCAGGCCATGCCTCCTTGTAGTGGTGCCCTCCCTCATGTGGAGTAATCGCCCCGGGTCCACGTTGTTTATCCCGTTGACATATCTGAAGGTCTCTATCACGTCCCCTCTCTCCCTTCTGGTCTCCAATGCGTAGAGCCCAACTCCTTACAGCTCTGTTCATATGGAATGTCCTTCATCCCTTGCACCACCTTGGTCACTCTTCTCTGGACCCTTTCTTGTTATTTTATTTATTTATTTATTTATTTTTACCGGAAGAGACAGACTAAGCTGAGAGCTTGTTTACAGGTGCGATCTGGGAGCACAAGGAAGTTAAGTAACTTGCTTAGGGTCATACAATATCACATATACAGATACTGAATAAGAGTGGCCCCAGCACGACCCCGGGGTATCCCACTCGTCACCCTCCCTGACCATTAGTGCTCCCCATTTACTACCACTCTCTGGCTTCTATCCTCCAGCCAGTTTTCTACCCATCTAGTTATTTTGTCCCTCACCCCCATACTTTCCAGCTTGTTGACCAGTCTTCTGTGGGTACTGTGTCGAAGGCCTTACTGAAGTCCATATAGGCCATGTCCACCACACCCCTCGACCTATTACCTGCGTCACCCAGTCAAAGAATTTGATTAAGTTAATCTGGCATGACTTCCCTCTAGTGAACGCATGCTGATTGTTGTCCAGTGGTCCATTCACCCCCAGGTACTCTGTTACCCTTTCCCTGATGAGTGCCTCCATGACCTTCCCCATCACTGCGGTGAGACTGACCAGGCGGTAGTTCTTCCTCACCTCTCTGCTTTCCCCCTTGTGGATCAGCACAACATTTGCCATCTTCCAGGACACTGGCACCATTCCAGTGTTCAAAGACAGGTTGAACAGTCTCACCAGTGGGGGAGCCAACTCCTCTCTCAACTCCCTGATCACTCTTGGGTGCAGCCCATCCGGCCCCATGGCCTTGTCCACCTTTACCCTGCCCAGTTCCTCTCTAACTTTCTCCATACTGAAGGGTCTTGTTTCCATCCCTATGCCCCCTTCTCAACTTCGTCCCTGCCCACCAATCCTTCATAAATACCAAGCAGAAATACCTATTTATCTCTTCTGCATTCTCCCAGTCCTCCTCTAATGGTTCCTCCTCCCCAAGTCTTGCAATCCCTTGGACAGTCTTCCTCCTAACTCTCACATATCTGAAAAATGTTTTATTACCACTCTTGACCTGCTTTGCTATCCTTTCTTCTGCTTAGGCCTTTGCCCTCCTAATTTCCTTCTTTGCAAGCCTCCTTGTTTCCCTGTAAACCTCCCTGTCTTCTGCCTTCTGCGTTCTCTTGTATTTCCTAAACACCATCCTCCTGCTCCCAACCACCCATGCTACATCCCTATTGAACCACTGTGGCTCCTGGTTCTTTCACCCTTCCTAACCCTCCTTATGTACACCTGTGTGGCTTCCGTAACCCAATCTGTAATAGCTCCCCATAACTCCTCCACTACGTTTATTTTCCACATTCCTTCCATCACCTCCCTCACTAATCTTCTCATCGTCACTAAATCTGCTCACCTGAAGTCCAGTAATGTTGTGCTGGTTCAGCACACCCCCCTTCCTGCCCTCACCTTAAACCCGATGGTCCTATGGTCGCTATTCCCTAACTCCTCCCCCACCTCCACCTCCTCCACATTCTCCCCATTAGTCAGAAGCACATCCAACAGGTTGTTCCCCAAAGTTGATTCACTGACCAGCTGTTGAAGGAACACTCCCTGCAATGCCTCCAGAAACTCCCTTCTTGCCACTTGCCATCTTGCCTGTACCTCCAGGAGACTGCTGCCTTCCAGGTCATTCATTCCCAAGAGGAACACCGGATGTACATTCCTATCCTGATCCTTACCCCATGAGGGAATGTGGTGGATTACCTCCAGCGCAGTCATTCCCAGCAAGCACTCAACCCACACCGCACTACTTCTGCTCCCCCATTTGATTCCCTTTATGATAGAATCTCCAATCAGCAGCACTTTGCCCCCTATTTTTTTTTATTCACCTGTGTCACAGCTCTCCTCCCCCGAGGTACCAGTATGTGCCTTGTCTGTAAAATCAAACAACTGGTATTGGGAGTGGCAGGAGAGAGCAGGTGTTTTGTTTTTTTTCTGTAACACAAACTGGACAGAGATCAAGGTGACTGGAGGAAATCCATAAAGGGAGACTGAGGGTGTTTGTTTTTTAAAAAACAAATTGGACTAGGATTAGGGTGGCAGAAGGGAGCCAGCAGAGGGAAGAAGCAGGTATTATTATTTTAATAACAAATTGGACCATGATGAGAGTGGAGGGAGAGAGCCAGCAGTGGGAACAAGTGGACAAAAACAGATCTTGGAGTGGAGGAAGCAAGTCAGCAGAGGGAGGAAGTGATAGAATAAAAAAGAAAAATTAGAGACCCAGTGGTGAAGGCTGGTAATGTGCCACACTTTCATGTTGGAGATCTGCTGGTGGGTTTATAGTGCAATTCAGAGGCATCATGTGATGACTCCACGGGAGGGAGCAAGTTCTCCGTCACTTGCCACAGTGGCATTAATGTTGGCATTAATACTGTAGGTAACTACACAATGTCAACCACACTCTGCTTCTAGGACTGCTCCACAGAAAGTTCCTAATTTGAGTTAGTTGAGTGGTAGTAGGGTCACTTAGAGGGGGGGAAACACAGAATTTTGTTTGCTAAAACACATTTCACATTCATAAAGTCACCTCCGAATAAGGAGGGAACCATTTGATTTTTAGTTTTAAAACTGAATGAACTGCAAGTTCATGAGATCATGATGTTTCAGTTGCAGCAGTAAAGCGGGGTGGCAAAGTGGAGGTATCATCATCCAGAGGATGGAATACTCTGGTATGAGCCCCACACTCTGTAGATTATATAAGCTATCATCTGTGTCCCCAGCAAGTGGCTTTGACTGCCTGCTGTCACCCTTTTTGTGCCTGTATGTTTACTTTCCATACTGGTTTAGCCTTCCCTGGTACTTCCTGCCTTCCAGGTCAGAGGTTTCAGCCAGCCCATTGCCTGAACTGCTTCACTTGTCTGTGCCAGTAGTCTTCAACAACAGCCTTCTGTTACTATCTGCCTTCCTGCCCACTCTATAACTGATTGGCCCCATTCCTTGGTGGTAGCCTGGACTGGGAAGAGCCTGGAGCTTTAGAATCTGCCCTATTCTGATGCATCTGTGGTGAAATGGAGTGGAAAAGTGGGGTGGAGTTGTCTGGAGTCAGCCAGAGCACTGGGGAAAGAACCTGCCATGATGCTCACTTTTGGAGCAACACTACTGTATTTGAACTTGTTTAGTATCTTATCTCTGAGTGCCTTGACAGGGAATTTATTATCTTGTCTGAAAGTGTTCCTCATAACTCTTATTATTTGCTTGCTGGTAATAAGTACGAGGCAGCATAAATCTCATAAACAACTTAACTATGATAAGTGTGAATTCCAGAGAACAGTTAGTTGGCAGCCACCTGGAGCACAGAAGAACTTGTTTACAACATTGAAAAGGTTAGAGCCAAGGTCACAACATTCTGTGCTCTCATAAACTCTCCTGCAGGGTCATATTACCTCATGCTGTCTGCTGCAAAATATATCTAAGAAGAGGGCTGCTAATATCTAGAAAAAGCAGACACAAACATTTGTTATTCTTCTATTAAACCTGCCCTCTTAGTTTTGTTTTATGGCCAAAGACCTGAGAAGAAAACAATATATAACTTCAACATTTTCTGAGGTTTCTAGTTAGTTTTTAGGTTAATATGCACAGAAAGCTTTATAAGCACTTCCAGGCTTAATTTATAACCAGCAACCAGCATGTTGGACATTATACATAATATATAAACTGCTTGGGAAAGGGGTTTCAATTTATCCCAGGGGTGTCCACTATGACAGGGGTCACCCTGTCATAAGCCCATTGGGCATGCAGGGTGCTATGTGGCCATTTGCATGCCCATTATAGGCCCATTTGCATAGGCTGTGCCAGAGCTTAGGGTGCCCCCCCAGGCCCTGGCTGAGAAGCAGTCATAATTCCCTGGTATCTAGTGGTCCCTCCCTCCACCAGATCCCATACCCAATGTCCAAAACCCTTTCCCCTGGTGTCTAGTGGTCCTTCTCCACACCCAATCCCATGCCCAATGTTTAAAACCCTTTTCCCTGGTGTCTAGCGTCCCTCCCCTTACACAATCCCATGCCCAATTTTCAAAACCCTTGTCCCTGATATCCAGTGGTCCCTCTCCCTGAGTAGCCCCATCCCCAAGAAGCTGCTGTGACAGCCCAAAAGCTGTTTGTGTGTCCCCCCAAAGGTTGCCAAGGTAGGCACCATGAGGTGAGGTGAACCCCTTCCCAGCTGTTCCGCAACTAGTACTAGTAGTGGTGCTCCCATCTTCCAGGAACTCCCCCCCCAAACTAATGATCCCTATCCCCATTTCAGCAGCTGCAACCAGTCCCCTGCTACAGGGTGCAGACCAGGGATTGGTGCACTGCCACACAGTAGATTATTCCATACACAGTCAAAAGAAATCTTCCCCCTACCCCAAATGTACCGCAGTTCATGGTCCTGGTCCCTGGTGTCTAGTGGACCCATCCCGCCCCATCCCCAAACATGCAACCCTCTCCCCACACATCCTGTCCCCCAAACACTGCCAGGTTCAGTGGATGGTGAGCGACACAGCCCTCTGAAAATTGCCACAGCCACCCACCGTCTGACAGAAGCAGGGAGTGAGCTGCTGATTTATAGGTCAAGGCACATCACCCTTGGCCTATAAATAGGCAGCACGCTCCCTGCTTCTGTCAGACAGTTGGCAGCCATCGTGATGTGTGGAGGACTGTGTTGCTTGCTGTCCACTGATCATGGCACCGTGTTTGGGGGATGGGGACAGGTGGGGCCAGAGGGGTTGGATGTTCTGTGCCATGGGGGGGCCACTAGACACCAGGGACCTGGACCACAAACTGTGGTACACTGGGGAGGGGAAGATTATTTGTGACTGTGTATGGAATAATCTACTGTGTGGCAGAGTACTAGTCCCCGGTCTGCACCCCATATCAGGGGACTGTTTGCAGCTGCTGAAACAGGGATGGGGATCATTGGTTTGGTGCGGAAGTTCCTGGAAGTTGGGGGCATTGCTGCCAGTACTGGTTGTGGACTAGCTGGGGCAGTTCACTTCACCGCATGGTGCCTGCCTTGGCAACCTCTGCGGTGGAACACATGAACAACCTTTGGGCTATCCCAGCAGCTTCTTGGGGATGGGGCTACTCAGGGGGAGGGACCACTGAACACCAAGGTCAAGGGTTTCAGAGATGAGATATGGGATTGGGTGTGGGGAGGGACCACTGGACACCAGGGACAATTGTGCTGAGGGTCGGGTGGGGGATGATGCAGTACCTCTGCCAACCACTGTGGTTGCACAGATTAAAGCAAGTACTCAGTCAGTGGTATTTGCACCATGCAAGGGGAATGCACAAAATGCCCTTGCTCAGCTCAAATGCTCTGAGTATTAGACTGAGTTGATATTCAGGTCCCCTCCCCTTCATTTGCATTTTGCGCCCCCCTCAGCGCAAACCCAGTCTGAGCACGCAAACCTGGCTTCTGTAAATAGCAGCTCTGTGCAAAGCCCAGTTTGCTTACACAAATCCAGGTCTGCACCCAGGCAAAGTTTTAAGAATTGGGTCCCATATGCTTTTATAATTTTTGAATGTAGTTTTAATAAATAAAACATTGAAAACAGAGTTGACTACTATAAGACATTTTAAATAGCATATTAATATTGTGACAAAACCAACTGATTGTCTAAGTGAAAAATGTGAATATGTAACAACAGTGGCTCCTAGAGGCTAGTTTTATGTTATGTCTGCTGTTATGCAAAAGGCAGTGGAACATTTTTCCAACTTCTAGTGAGATTATAAAAAGCCCTACCTCAGTGCTGAGATAGGATAGATAGGGTGGTCAGTTGGATACTGACTGAGGAAGGTGGAAGACCTCCTGGTAGTGTGTGCTTTCACACTGTTTGATTCATGCAAGGCTGAAGAAAAGCCTTAGAAACTGTGGAAGCTAAGCAGTTGTCTGACTTGCCATTTTGCTTTCTGTATATTTCACTGAATAAAAATAAAATGACAAATGCATTTGTGCATTTTTTATGCACCTGACTTGTGGTCTGTCTGAAATTGTGTTATCCTAAACCTACGCCTGGTGACAGGGCTCATTTACATGGCTGCTTTTGTGGATAGCGAATAGCACAGCTACGCTGTCCATTAAGGAGCCATACTCCTGGCTCCATATTGGGGCAACACTAATGGGGTTAGTGCTAACTTGACCTGGCACTATGTTCAGTTCGATAGTGCAGGTGTGCTATCTGGCTGAACATAGCAATCTCAGACACCTGGGTAAGCACAAGGCGCAGTGCAAAATGTTGTACTGCTCTTTGTGCCTCTTTGAGAATTGAGCCCATGTAGTGCATTGTGTTTTTGAGTCTCTGATAGTCCCTAGTGTTCTGTTTCCTGTGTCTGTGGCAATTTTATTTTAACCTGCATGCAGAAGATTCATTTTAATTTTATTTTGACTTTTCCTTGTTAGTTTTATGGTGCCCCAGGGTAGCCATGAAAGCCTCTTTTGTTGCCTGTTATCTTTTGGAATTTTCCCAGAATGCATCTGGGAATGACATCAATTAGACCTAGCACTAAAATAGGAGCTCAGGATCCTAGTTATAATCTAGTTATGACATCCAACTGCAACTGCTTGTGAAAGTTACTCGCTTTGAAGAAGTGTTTGCCCTCCCTCCCCAGCCGAAGTCAGATTTCTCTAAGTGATGACAATTGTATCATGGATGTTAGGCAGTTTTCTTTGTAAAGTGCTGTCACTGAGTCATAATAAAGCTGAGCCACCTTTGAAGGCCTTAGGTCTACTTGACATCATTCCCAGAGGCATTCTGGGAAAATTCCAACAGATCAAAAGCAATAAAAGAAGCTTGCATGGTGACCCCCAAGGCAATAAAAGTGGCAGGGAAAAGTAACAAAAAAAAAAAACTTGCCACAGACACAGGGAACAGAATGTCAAGGACAATTAGAGAAACAAAACTCAATGCACAGCATGTGTTTTTATAATTTTGGCATGTTATTTTCCTTTAAGGCAAATTTTAAGTATATTTTAATTTTTTGGGTTACTTTAAATTTCTGGGAATGCTCCTCTAAATCCAGACTCTGCCCAGATTACTTTTTACAAATTCCCCCATATATTCCAAGGATTCAATTTCCTGTTACAGCTGAACATTGCCAGTCTTCATTCTAGTGTAAGTTTGCTGGATTTTTAACGTGCATAAATGTTACTGATTTTGATGAAGTGATTTTATTGAATGCATGATTTTAGTCTAAAGTTCAAGATAATTCAATAGCCTTGGATTTTTTTCAAGAAATTGGCTGGGTTATAGGGTTTCTGCTGTTACGTAGAATGCAAAGCAGGCAGAGAGACTGCAGTGAAAAGTTTGGTAGTGTTGGTTACGAACACAGCTAAAACAGGCTGAAATGTCAGAAATGAAATACAGGAGCATGGCAGAGGCAGGACACAGAAACGAATCAGCACACTGGCAACACGCTGCAAATTAGGCTCAAGTAACAGGACAGTGTCTGGTGCTCCCCTTGCAGTGCTGCAGCCTGTGGCAAGGAGAGTCAAGTCAAGTGGAGGCATGGGAAAGTGATGGGATGAGGAGCAGAGGTGAACTGGGACTTGGAGAGGCACACTGGCTGTGCCAGTTGTACTGGTTGTTTGGAGGGATGCTGGAGAATGGCAGCAGCGCTGTCACAGTGCCAAGCCCAGGATGGAGTGGAACTGAGTTGTGCTTGGGACTATTGCCTGAGGCCAGTTTGATGAAGGTTACTGAGTGGGTATTTTCATTTTACCCCACTTGGTTCAAGCACAATGGAAGTCCTAAAACAAACACAGAGGACTGAATTTAAAAGCCCTTGCATTTCAGAGGGTCATTAGAACTCAGCAGCAAGTTGCACTTAAATACTCTGATGTCGTGTACAAGATGCAAAAGAATGCTATTCACATTGGTTTTTTAAATCCTTTCTGTATTTTAATGAATTACTTAGAAACAATCTGAGCTAGTTAAGCAGCAGTGTTAACACCGTCTCTCTCATGAACATACTAAGATGGATTTGTATTGTAGAATTATGTACATTCTGTTTTTTGAAAAGGGATAAAGAGCAAGCCTCAAAAATATATTATCAATATTTATTTTGTCAGACTGAGCAAATCAGTTCTCGGGTTGGCTCATTGATGTCTGTGTTAGTGACATCACAAGCTTAGAGCTGTTACTCAACAGAAGTGTTTTCTCTTTGAATACAGAGCCGCTTTGACTCAATTAAATATAGATGGCTGACTGGTTTGCACCAAGATGCTAGTTGTAGGTGTTCAATATGGCAGATTTTTGGTCAAATCATGGAGCAATAAATATGTGTGTGTGGGGGGGTTGCAATGGAAAGGTCTAGAAGACGAGGTGTATTTGGGATTAAGTGAGCTCTGTCCTAGGGTGGCTCTCCAAAAACATTGGGTGTTTGAGAGCTGGTAGTGCCACCATCAGAGAGTTAGTCTAGGGTGTCGAATTATTAGTTATTTGACTCCAGGATCCAAATCAGTATGTGGGCCTGGTCTGGCCAAGTAATGCTTGATGCAGTGGGGTACCTACAGGATGGGTACCATGGCCTTAGTTATGTGATGGTTCATAAGGTGGATTTCTGATTTTACTTGGAGCAAAAAGTGTTGTAGGGTGTAAGCCAAAATAGATCTAGGGGCTGAAATATTCTTAAAGCCAAATGCATATCATTACTGGGCTCTTCTTCTTTAACACTGAGTGTTCAGATGCTGTCAGCGGCACTCTCTGAAAGTGATCCCTCATCTACATTAAGAATCTACTTGGAGGAGTCCTTGCTTTCTGTTGCCATGTTCTCACTGACAAAGAGACATAGATCTAAGATATTGACTTTGTCTTTTTGCATGTCTGCAGTAAAGTTTAACGTGCATGTTTAACATGTCTGTAACTCCAATGCTTCACTCATTGTCCCATCCCATTTGCAAAGGATGTTATTGATATAATGGTACCACTGCAACTCAAAACAATTCCATTATTCCCTAAATGCTGAAAGATAACCTCCTAAAAGTGTATCATAGTTTTAAACCTGTGACACATTAAGTTCCAGCCAGCTTCCACCCTCTGACAAAGGTCCAGTGCAGAAAACAAGGACTGGGATGTTTGGGTGTATAGGAGTCAGTTCACATATATTGCACTTGCACTATGAATGAAATTCCTATTCTTAAATGCTCGTTTGTTTCGTTGTTTTTTTTGGCAGTTGATCGAGAGTTGTAGCACTGTTCATCAACTGTGCATGCTACTGTGGAGGATGAAAGACTGGATAGTTTGATACGTCTGATTGGATCAATATACCGTATGTCTTACACAAAGATGGTATAGACCACAGGCTCCCAGGGCCACACTTCATGAAGAGCAATAGCATTCTGAGCAGAAAAAGATGAATTTATACTAAAAGTTACATTATGTCAAAATAATTTAGGACATGATTATTTTGGTAAGGTAAGAAGTGTTAGGGAGTATGAGTAATAACAGAAAGGAAATAATTCTTCAGCAATGAGGGAATTCCTTTGAGAGAAGAGCTAAGATATTCACATGAGAAAGGCAGGACAGGTTCAAGGGTCATTTTACTGAAAGAGTATTCATAAACTCAAGACGATTGCACTCATCATACATTTAAAAACATGATCACTAATAACAGAAAAACATAAGAACACATAAATGACATTAAAAATTATCAGATTCAATTCACCTAAAGAAGCATATAAAATATAACAGCAGAGGATTAAGATATATGTCATTTTATATGTATATAAAATCATGGCAATAATGTAAACTTTATTCAGTTTATGACAAAACCTGTAATAATTCAAGTAGATCAGATGCTAATTTAACATTCTAAGTACAGAGCAGAATAAGAGCTATTGCAAAATCTGCACTAACTTTTTTGGAGACTAACAAATATTACATTATTATATCTGTGCTTTTCTAGGTCAGAATGTAACTTACTAGGAATTGGAGGCAGAATCCATCTCTCATAAATCCACAAATTTCATACAGTCCAGTATTACTTGAGAAAGTTCAAGAGAATTCAAGGTATCACAAGTACAGTAGATGCTATGGCTATCATAAACAGGCATCCCATATTTCATAAGACGTTACCTTATCAGTCCTAGCCTAATATACACAGGGATTTCCTATGAGCAACTTTATCGCATATCCTGTGATATGGAACTATCTTACAGCCCAATTTATAGGATTTATAAGAGGTGTGATAAGTGATTTCATTCAGCGTTGTTAACGTTTCTTGGTTTGATGTATCAGAAATTCTCAAGGAAGCCATTTTAGCAAAGAGTTTGAGATTTTGTAGAGCATCTCCTGTGCTTAAATCCAGGAGTCCCATTTGTTTAGTACATCTAGTCAAAAATGTATACCGAGTCATATTCTGTTTAGCTATAATTTCATTCAAGCATAATCTAGGCAGTCAAATATCTACAGATGTTACAAGTCTAGCTCAATAGTTTATCATCCACTTGCATATGATGCTTTGAATAAAGGGAAGTCCCCTTTCTGCCCTCACAATAATACCATGAACAGCTTTTTTTAGTAAAGAAACAAATTCTGAACAATTTCAAGTTCACTGATACTACTAGCATATCCCTGAACTTCCTTTCCATAAAGGAGCTGTACATTGACTTTAGTCGCGTAGGATTTAATCATGACTTGAAATGAATTCCCTCCAAGGACTTGCAAACATGTGTATACTCTTAATAGGGGCTGCAGATTCCTTTTTCTTATTTCTGACTTAAATTCTCCAGTCTAAAGATTTATTAAAATTGACCTCTGAGTATTAGAAATGATCCACTACTTCCAGTTAATTTCCACTCAAGTCTAAATTCTGCTTCATTTTCCTATACTTTTTACCAAAAGTCATAATTTTGAAATTAGCATAATTAAGTTCCAATCCTAAATATGTCAAATGTTACTGTACTGATTTAAGTGCTCAATCTTGCTTGAGATAATACAGCCATAGCCTCAACTTACAGTATAGAAGCAGGCTCATTTTCTGGTTATTTACTGTAGGGGAAAATGTTTTAATTGCCTGAACAGCATTATTCAGTGTATCTATATATAGATTGAACAGAAAAGGTGAAAGAAGACATCCTTTGCTTACACAGCAATTAATATTTCTTTTATTTATTTATTTAGAAAAGATTCACGAGGAAGGCAACATAAACTGTGAAACAGCTTGTTTCCAGAAGGGTCCTGGGAAGGGGGGAGGTTACATAAGAAGGAGGCGCAAACCTCCGTAAAACATTAGCATGAACATTACACTACAAGCCATGTAGAAACAAAACGTGTAAATTACATCACATCACATTACAAGCCAGGTAAAATACATGGACGTAACTCTGAATATAACAGGGACTTATTTGGTATAATTCAGTTATCTAGACAAGCGCAGAAATATCATGGAGTCATAGAGACTCAGTATCAGCATTCTGTACACAACATACTGACAGGGTAGAAAGATCAGTACAAGACATAAGAAATAGTCCTAGTGAGCACTACCAGATTAAGACAATGGTGAAGGGCTGGAACAGTAAACCAAGCTAGGAGTGCGAGGAAATGGGCAGGCAGACATAGACAACATAGGATATACTGTAAGTGCTTATAGTGGTTGGGGCCAGGACATTTTCCCCTACAGGATATAGGGAACCCTGCAAGAGGAAAAGGAACAGCCAGGGGATTGAAGAGATGGAGATAGAGGAAAGGGGGACCATGGGAGAGATAGGCAGATGCAGATAGAAGGAGGGCAGGTAGGATGGTAGACAGCTGAGTCAGTACTTGCTTATAGTAAGTGTAGCCGGGACATTTTCCCCTTCAAGATGTTGGGAACCCTGCAAGGGGAAAAGGAACAGGCAGAAGAATGAAGAGAAGGAGATAGAGGGAGGGGGGAACATGGGGAAGATGGGAGGATGGAGAAAAGGGGAGGTCAGGTAGGATGGCAGAGAGCCGTGTCTGTATTTACCTACAAGGTTTGTGGTGTAGGAGATTGGAGGTAGAGGGAGGGGGGAGCATGGGAGAAAAGGGTGGGATGAGGCAGAGGTGGAGGAACAGGAGTGAGGGGGAAGAGGCACTTTAGAGGGGAGGCACTTTAGGGAAGTTAGACGGGCCTGTTATAGGAGTGAGGGAGAAACAGCAAGACAAGGGGAGAGGGAGGGTTTGTGGCAGGAGGTGGAGATGGGAAGATGGGAGTGGGGTGGGATTGTGGTAGGGAGGTAGATGAGGGTAATGGAGGTGGGGTGGGGTGGGGTGTAGTGATGGTGATGGAGGGGGGTGGGGTGTAGTGGAGGAATCTGGTGAGGTAAGCATGGGACAGCTGCAGCAAGGAGGAGGGAAATAGAACAGAGGAGTTTATTCGGGTCTACATCAATTGGCTCCTGTGAATTCATGCCCTGTCAACTCGCTCCTGATGACCCGCTCCCTTGTCAATTGGCTCCGGCAAAATTTGCTCCTTGTCAAACTGCTCCCACTCCCACACCACAGTTTAGTATTGACTGTCAATCACTAATTCAATTAATGCTTTCAATTAGTTCAGCCTGTTAATATGGCAAGTTACAAAGCTGCCCTGGGGAAATCAATCCTGTTCCTGCAGCACTTGTTCACAGTCTGCAGAATGGAAGCTAAGTTTATTCTGTCCCAGAGAGGTCTAGGATAATCACACTCCATTTCATCACTCTCAGATCCCGGTTTTCATTTACCCTGGGTCTCAGCTGGAATCATTGACCTTTCTAATGCTTGTGACTTTGCTTGGCTCTTGTATAAGGGATTGAATTCCTGCTCTGATCTGAGACATTACAAATAACTTTGTAAATCCTGGAATAAAGCTGTTCAGGAAGCTAAATCTCACTGTTTCTCTGTGAATCTCCAGATTAACCTTAACTGCCCGATCACAGTTGCCGCAAAGGTCATGGCCAGATATTTTTTGAAATTTCTGTGATATCGCTAGAGGAATTCCCCACTTGCCTGCAGTATGACAGTAGGGCCAGCAGGGAGAATCTCTTTAGAAATACTGCAAAATATCTAGACATCTCTGGAACCATTGTGATACAATAAAAGAAAAGTGAGCTAAAACAAACAACACTGTAGAAGAATTTCATAGAGGAATGCAGTCAATCCTCTGCATGTCTCATCTAACCTTGTGGAAATTTACTGAAGGCATTTAGGGCATACAACATAAACGGGAGGCAGACATTGAACAAATCATTGCTGGCAATGCACCCAATTGTTCAGAATGGGTTTACAAGGACAACGCATCAAGGCTCGAGCAGATTATTGACAAGTCCTCAGAATGCACAACTGAGGAATTTCTACAAGGGTGGCACACTGTTTCAAGTATTGATTTTTAAAAAGAAAGAAACACAGCATGATTTTAATTTTATACCTTAAATAAGGATGTACTTTTAACTGGATATGAACCTCTGACTTCAGCACTAACATTTACTATGTTTCCATTGCGTCACTGCATCACCTGACTAAGCGTATGTCACATGACGATGGAGTGTACTGCACTGCGATTGATTCCAAAATGCAGACTGCAGATTTTGGTGTAACCCCCCTACAAATGGGGGTTTCCAAAAAGTCTTCCTTGAGCTTACCTAAATGCTCACTGCCAGGCTGGTGTCCTGCGTTTTAGCAGTTTAAATGTAATTGCCAGAGCCTGTATAGCTTCTGTGTACTGTCTCTTTAAGAGCAACCTGATTGCAGCTTAAGTAATCTGAGAGGGGAGCTCTGTTGAAAGATGTAACTATTTATTGAAAATCATTTAGAGTGGTAATGATAATGTAGTTTGTCTAAGCTACTTTCCTTGTAGCAAGGACTGTTTTGTTTGTCTCCACTATCTTGGTCCTGGACTGCAAATTGGATCAATCCGTACTGGTGGGACCTAAAATGTAGATGGACTATAGCAGCTGTCTGAATTCAAAATCTGTAGGAACTGTAGTTTGAACTTTTTGGGCCTTTTTTGCAACTGAAGGGGTAGCTCTTGCTTTGACTGACAGCCAAATCAGCCAACCAAATCTTTTGGATCTTGGGGAAGTACCGGGCAGCTGGCAGTTTTCAGTTAGTTCTGAGCTGGGAAGTGAAATGAGAAGAGCTCAAGCGTAATTTGGGCAGCAGTCCTGAGTGGATTCGCATGGGAAAACTGTGAAAGGGCTGAGTTTTCGGTTTGCATGTCTGCCTGCTGCTCCTGAGAGGGAGAGAAGAGAATTATTTTGGACGAAATCCAAGTTTGTGTGACTAAAGTAAACTACTAAAGTGGGCTAGGCTCAACCTGAAGAAGACTGAAGATTTTGCTGAATGCGATCGGCCTGTCAGGAGTTACAGCTACCCTTAAGCTCCCAGTGTATGCAGAGACTTTGCGATTGTGACCGGGAGCGCTTTGCCTGGTACAGTAGAATTCCCTTACATGTAAATGTGTTATTTGCTGCTAGTGGGTCGTGAGTTAGCTCCCCACTGTGTGAACTGTGTTCTGCTTGCTGGAAGCTGTATCCAGCCCAAAATGGACTGCATCCAAATTTGTCTGCATGCGGTCTGGGCCTTGCCAGACTGGCCCAGCCAGACTACCTGCTGCACAGAGAAGCCATCGACGAGAGACCTTCCTGGAGATCAGCCCCCTGCTCCATGCTTGAACAGGAATTATGCCTTTGTGACTCGTGTGGGCCCTGCTTCTCCTGGCATTCCAGATCAACCACCTGCAGTCTCGATTTTCATCCAGCCTGTGTCCAGTCTTGGGTATTGTGAGTAAATACCAGGGTAGCTCCCTGCAACAACAGCTTAATCTGAGTGTCATCTGATTGTCTTGTTGTTTCGTTTCCTTTATGAACTGAGCCCTCTGGCTCCAAATTACAAATATTGTGTACTGTGCATGTTGTGTTTTCCCTCACAGGGCCCCAACCAACTGCAATCCTGGGCAACGGTCCTGGCTAGCCCATGTCTTCTCCACCTGGGTATCCAAAGGTGGACTGTGTGGGGGATTCAAAGCGCATGCATAACTGCTTGACTGATATAACTTTTAAGCTAATTAACCTGATTTTGCCCCTCCCTTGTTCAAGTCCCCAGAATAAATCAGATCTAACTTTTTCTGCATGTAATCTGACTGTGGTTCCAGTTTGTGCTCAAAGTACTGTACTGTTGCTATTTGCTGTGCATAACCTTGTTTTACAGGGGGTCCCCAGGGTCGAGCCAGAGGAACCAGTCCTGGTGGTAAGTGCAAACAGTGTGGGTACTTGTGTGGTGTACCAGGGGTATTGTGAAAGTGATTATTGTACAGAGTTCAGGCCACTAGAGGGGAAAGAGGGGGGTTACAGTGTCCCGGAGTGCTGTGCCCAGGTTAGCTTGACCACTACCAACCCTGATCTTTGGGTGGAGGCACCCGTTTCAGAACTCAGGCCCCTTAACCTGCTACTAGCAAAGCAGGCGGGGTAGTAGCCCTTGGGATAGCACCACCTGGGGTTACATTAAGGTAAGAGAAGTTATTCTAACATGCTGTTATGCTGCTGCAATGAGTTAAACTGAGTATTAAATAACATGCTTCTAAAAGAAGTTCTGCGCTGTTATGCTGCTGCTATGATGGATTTTTCATAATATTCTGAATTGCATATTGATTCTTGGTTGTAATGGGGGAGCGAATCGACAGGGAGTAAAATGTAAGCAGAGCATAAAGAACGGGAGCGAATTGTCGGAAGCATACTTTCAGGGTGCGGATTGATGGGAGTGAATTGACATGCTCCCAGTTTATTTGTGGGGTTAATTACAGCTGCAACAGGTGCTCTGTGTTTCTCTGAAGAAGGAGTGCAAGGGAATGGTGGGACTGTGCAGAGCAAACTTCGAAGGGAAGAGAGTTCCAGGTACTAGGAAATTTGTATGAGAAGTCAAAGCAACCAGAGGAAGTATGCTGTGGTGGGATTGCAAATGTTCTGTGCGTAGAGGAATGAAGGGAGTAGTAGGATGGTGGGGGGATAGAGAAGAGGGAGGTCGGGTAGGATGGCAGAGAGCCAAGCCAGTACTTATCTACTAGATTTGTGGTGTGGGACAGACGCCTGGCATTGAGGGATGGGAATGAAAGTGAGGTATAAAGATTGCAATGGTGGGGGGGAGGGGCATCCAAGTACATAGCGGCAGAATGAATTGAAGAGAGTGTCCAGTCTAGAAAGGGTGGTCTTAGGAGCAGAATTGTAAACAATGTCCCCAAAGTCGAAGACTGGGAGGATCATCTTTTGGACAATTTTGCATCTAGCTTTTGTGAGCAGACAGCTACGATGTCTGTACAGAGCACTGAGCTTAGGGAATAGTTTTTTGTGAATGGCATTAACATGTACACTGAAGTCTAGATTTTTGTCTAGCCGCAGCCCAAGGTATTTGAATGAGGGGACATTGTCCAGTGTGGTACCAGTCAGGGTATGAAAGGCAGGGGTGGAGTCAAATCTGGACAGCTTTTGTCTGGTGCCAAAGGTCATAGAGACTGTCTTTTTGACATTCAGAGAGAGTTGGTTAGCACTAAACCAGCACTGTACATTGCTAAAGTCCAGTTGAAGGCTGGCAGTCACTTCAGAAGGGGAACTCCCAGAGGAGAATAACATGGTGTCATCAGCATACATATGTATGCTGGCAGATATGCAGATGTCAGGGAGATCATTTAGGAAGATGGAAAACAGAATTGGGCCAAGTACCGATCCTTGTGGGACTTGCTGGAGCGGAGGAAGAAATGGAGTTGTCAACTCTGACAGATTGGGTCTGGCCAGTGATGTATGACTGGAACCAATCAGTTGTGGAGTCACAGAGGCCTGCCACAGTCAGCCTGAGTAGGAAAAGGGAGTTGGCGACAGTGTCGAAGGCTTTAGCCAGGTCGGCAAATATGGCAGAGGTGATGCATCCCTGGTCCATCCTGTTGAGAATGGAGTCAATGAGCTGGAGGAGGGAGGTGGTAGTGGAGTGGGCCTTATGGAATCCAGACTGGAAAGGTGTGAAGAAGAAGGAGGAGTCAAGGAAGAGGGAGTGCTGCTCCAGTGCCAGGTGCTCTTGGACTTTAGCCAGAATAGGTAGAAAAGATATAGGGTGGTAATTGCTAGGATTGGAGGAGTTCTCTCCTTTGGGAAGTGGGATCATGGTAGCAAACTTCCAAGTCTTAGGTATAGACATGTGCAAGGAGAGGTTGGTTTAGTACATAGGTCAGAGGGAGAGCAATAGTGTAGGCAGAAAGAAGGAGAAGTTTAGGGTCAAGACCATCTGAGCTTTTTCCTTTGTTGGGATTCAGGGCAAGTAGTACTCTTAGGGTATCATCAGAGTGAACAGGTTTAAAGGTGAAGCATGAGGTGAATGTGGATTGAGAGTAGGGAGGGGCATTAGAGGGAAGGGGAGTGATAGGGAGGGGATGCAAGGAGGGAGGACACACAGGTAAGGAAGAAGTTATTGAGATCCCAGCCACGGAAGGTGTGTCATCAATTATGCGGGAGCCAATTTTGAGGTCTGGAGGGGGTGGAAAGGTGGGGGAACAAGGCATGGATAACCTTCCAAAATTTGGTTGATGGGTTGTTTATCTTATCATGGAAGGAGGTATTGAAATAGTCCACTTTGTCGAGGCAGATGGCATGGGTACAGGTATTATGGAGTGTTCAATAGTGGTGAAGATTTTGAGGGGTGCCTGAGGACTTGTAAGTGGCCCACACTCGGTCACGTACCCGCTGGCATGCAACGAGTTCAGCAGAAACCCAGAGTAGGTGGTTACCTCTGACCCTTGTGTTTTGTTAGTGGGCATGGTGGCCCCAGACAGATAGGAATTGCAAACAAAAGTAGGACAGGGCTGCATCCACAGAGGGGCAGCGGAGATGGGCAATCAGTCAGTACTGTTCAGCTTGCTGTGGATGGCGGAGATATCAAGGGAATGGAATGAGCGGATCTTAAGAATAATAGGGACTTTATTTGGTGGATTTTGTGCACGCAGTAGCCCATGTGATGGTCACTAAGTGCATCAGGGATTGTACCAGACTAATGACATGTTGTGGGTGTGTTGCTAGAACCCAGTCTAGTAAGGTGTGTTTAGCGGATTTATGATTTAGGTGCATGGGTTCTTCTATTAATTGCTTGAGGTTCAGGGATTGCTTGCTGGTGAGCCAGTTGGTGTTAAAATCCCCAAGGGTTGAGTACATCGGAACAGAAGGCAAAAGTCTCCACCACATAATTAGGAGGGTTGTGTTATAAAAAAGGGAAAGTGTTGCATGGGGGGGGGATTTATTAGTACATAGGTGGGTTTGGTGAACATACTGGTGTTATTATTGTTCATTGAGGTTATGAAAATAAGGTGATACCGACTGTGGGCGGGGCAGCGGGGCATGTGTATTACTATAGGGATTCTAGATACTCATGCCTGATTTGCAATTAGTGTCAATGGGGGTGGGAGGGAGGTTGGGATAGTTAAAAGACAAATGGAAGAATGTTATGTTGTGTTGTGAGACATTTACAAGGAGGGGGAGTACAAGAGAAGGATCAGTTGGATGTAGGGGATGTTATTGAACATTATACAATTTTGGGGGGGAATTTTTTGCTTATTCTATTACTGTTTAAATGTTTTTCCTGTCGTATGTCTGTTTCTGCATTTCATAATATACGAGGTGTGATATTAAGACTGGAAGGGTATAATAAAGTGGTACATCTGGAGGCATGGGGGTACTCAGTGGCAGACTCTTATTCTTGGAGAACGGAGATAATCGGAAATGGTTAATGGGCAAGAATTGACAGTAACTTCTTGGAATGTAAAGGGAGCCACGAATCCTATCAAGCGTACAATGCTCTTATCTGCACTAAAAAAATGGGGACACAAGTGGCATTATTGCAAGAGACTCACTTAACAGAGGCAGAGCACGTCAGTGGCTCAGTAGGTAGCACACTCGCCTCTGAGGCTGGGAGATCAGAGGGATGTGGGTTCAGTTCCCTCATCTGGCAGTTGGGTTAATATCTCAATACTGACACTGTAGTGCAGCATGAGGGAGGTGCTGCACTTCTGAGGTGCCGGTTTTCAGATGAGACGTTAAACCGAGGTCCCATCTGCCTGGATTGGTGGTAGTTCAGGTGGATGTTAAAGATCCCATGGCACTTATCGAAGAAGAGTAGGAGAAATTTTTATTAAGAATACAAAAACAAATACAACAAAATAAGATAAACAGAAACAACAAAACATAAGGCAAAAAAAATTAATTACAAAGCAACAATACACAGAAATAAAATAATGAAAGAGTAGGAAATGTTAACCTATCCAGTCCACATTCTTCCAAAGCAAAGTACCTACAGTGATCCCCAGAGTGCTGAATTCATAAGCATAGAGAGCATCCAATTCTTCCTGTATGTGAAAAAAAACTTTCTGCAACTGTAAATGCTTGTTCTGTAACACTCTTAAGCACCGAGCCTTCTAAATATGCCATTTAAGACAGGCTAATAGAACATACACAGTACTTTTGTGCCATTTGTGCCATGCCACTGGAATCTGTTCTAATACCAAGATGTTATAGGTAATAGGACCGCAAAGCGGTTCACCCCACCAATGTGCCAAAGCATACCAAAAGGATTTAGTATGGAAACATTCAAAAAATAAATGCTGCATTGTCTCAAACTGTCCCTGACAAGAGGGTTCCTGACAGACTCTATCACATAACTGCTTATGCTTATGTTTTGCCCTCACATTAAGTTTCTGAAGTACACACAACCAGACCACATCCCGCATCTTTTGTGGAATTCTAGGTTCTATTACACTTGTTAACAAGGAAAGTGTATCTATACAAGCAGGAACTGAAAAAAGGGGATCCTCAAAATAGCAAGTAGAAACAATATTAGTATAAACAGACTTCCGCTCATGTGCTACGAACCAACTAAGCTCTATTTTCCATAGTCTAATGTATTTCAACGTGAGTTGAACATACAAGGGTAACTGTTTATCCACAGGATTCCATTTTCCCTGTCCCCAAGCTTTTAAAAAAGGGCGTCCCTACAGGGACATACACATACAACCCATGACATTTTGCTCTAACAACAAAGGCCTAATCGAACTATAGAAGAAATTACCAATAAATTGAACAATGGGATGTATCATACCCAGGCTACCAGCTTTCCAGGGTCTGTAGGTGTGTGCTCTCTTCATTGGGTTCAAATGGCTACCCCACAGCAGCTGAAAAAATAGACTAAAATTTTGGAATACATATCAAATGGTAATGGAAAAATACAAGAAAGAAATAAAAAAAGAGGAGCAACATAGAATTTTAACAAGAACACACTTTTTTTCCATGTCATTTTCCAAGATTGTCATTTCTTTACTTTATGAAGTGCTTTGTCATAAATCTCATCCCAGTTATATTGTACTGAGTCTGGTGAACCAAAATACACACAAGAAGTTTCAATTTTTTATCAACACCCGGGATGTCAAAAAATTGAACGCTAGAAGTCTGACCTAAAGGCAATAAGGAACACTTAGAGGTATTGATTTTAATACCAGTGCTAAGTTGTACAAAATGTAAAAAAAACAAGAATACGTCTCCCTGAGTCAGTATCTGCAACAGAACAAATACAGTCATCCGCATAAGCCAACATTTTAGAGAAACGATAACCCTCTGAGGAGACAATAGCAAGAACATCTTTATCCAACTCAATAAACCACAGTAAGGGGTCCAAACCAAAGACAAACAACAGCGGACTCAGCGGGCAGCCCTGCTGGACTCCAATCTGGTAAGGAACTGAGATACCCAAATGTCCATTAACCATGGGTGTTACTTTTGCTGAACTATAAAGAGTTTGAACTAAATCCAAAAAATTAGGAGGTATACCATAGTATGCTAGAATAGCCCAGAGATAATCATGACACAAAAACACGTATCCAGGATTTTAGGGGGCAGACTTTGGGAAAATGGGGAGATACTTGAAAGAGGCATTAAGGGGAATGGGACAGGAATCAGGGGTTGAAGAACAGTGGGCAGTATTTAAAATGGGGATTACAAGAACAACAGAATTATGCATTAAGCAGGTTAGCAAGAGGAAAAGGAACAGGAGACCATATGGTTTTCCAAAGAGGTAGCAAAGTAAAGCCAAAAGACTGCATTCAGGCAATACAAAAGACACAGGCAGAAGGGATGAGAAGTACCAGGAGAAGCAAAGGGAGGCAGGGAGGTCAGCAAGGAAGCCAAAGCTCAGACAGAAGAACACATTGAAAAATCAGTGGTTAGAGGGACAAAACCTTTACTGGTACATAAGTGAAAAAGAAAGGCAAAGGGAGGGATAGTGAGACTGAAGGGGAGGATGGGGGTCATGGGAGGATGACAACAGTAAAGCTGACATATTGAACAGGTATTTCTGCTCTGCCCTTACTGAGGAAGAGGAGGGTAATGGGTCTGAAGGAAGTACAAGGGGTGAGAATGCAGAAATGGACACAAGTCCCTTTACATGAGAAAGGGTCCTGAAGGAACTGGAAGTAATAGAGTTGATAAAGCAATGGGGCCAGTTGGGGTGCACCCCAGGGTCCTTAAAGAACTAAGAGAGGTGGTGGCTGAACCTCTGGCTATCCTGTTTAGCCGATCACTGGAAACAGGGGAGGTACCCAAAGACTGGAGGACAGCAGATGTAGTCCCCTTATACAAAAGTGGGAACAAAGAGGAAGCAGGGAACTACAGACCAGTCAGCCTCACCTCGAGTAGTGGGGAAGATCATGGAAGCACTACTGAAGGAGAGATTGGTGGAACATCTGGTTGTCAATGGACTACAGGACCCAAGGCAGCATGGTTTCACCAGGAGGTCATGTCAGACCAACCTTGTTGAATTTTTGACTGGGTGACTAGGGAGGTGGATCAGGGGAAGGCAGTGGACATAGCCTATCTGGACTTCAGTGAGGCCTTTGACACTGTGCCACATAGAAGACTATTACACAAACTGGGGAATATGGGTGTGGGCAGGACAGTAGCGTGGTGGGTAGGTAACTGGCTGGGTGGCAGGACACAGAGGCTGGTGGTAAATGGCTGTCACTCGACAGAGGGAAGAGTGACCAGTGGGGTACCACAGGGATCAGTGCTTGGACCGGTCCTATTCAACATCTTCATCAGTGACATTGCGCAGGACCTAGAAGGCAGAATTTCACTGTTCGCTGATGACACAAAGCTCTGTAACAGAGAAGACACACCAGAGGTTGTAGGCAGAATGAGAAGGGACCTGCAGAAACTTGAAGAATGGTCAGGGGTTTGACAGTTGAAGCTCAATGCAAGGAAGTGCAAGATAATGCATATGGGGCACAAAAACCCTGGCACAATATATCAGTTGAGGAGTGAGGATATAGCATGCACCAAGCAGGAAAGGGATCTTGGGGTTGATCATCTCTGATGACCTCAAGGTAGGGAAACAGTGTGACAAGGCAGCAGGTAAAGCAAATAGGATGCTGGGATGTATAGGCAGGGGCATCACCAGCAGGAAAAGGAGGTCATAATTCCGCTATACAAGACACTAGTGAGGCCCCACCTGGAGTACAGTGTACAGTTCTGGAGACCATACCTACATAAGGACATAGACAGGGTAGAGAAGGTTCAGAGGAGGGCAACAAAGATGGTGCATGGATTGCATCACAAGTCCTATGAAGACAGGTTGAAGGAACTGAACATGTACTCCCTGGAGGAGAGGAGGAGAGAGGGATATGATAGAGACATACAAGTATCTCACAGGAGGAACAGGGTGCAGGAATACACTATTTTTAAGTGAAAAGATGTTCCAGGACTAGAGGCATGGATGAAGTTGGAGGGAGGACGATTCAGAGGAAACATGAGGAAGAATTTCTTCACAGAACGGGTAGTGGACAAGCGGAACACCCTGCCAGAGGAAGTGGTGGGGGCTGAAACAATCACGGGATTTAAGAATGCATGGGATAGACATAAAGGAATTCTGGAGGTCAGGGGTAAGGGGCAACAGACTTCTAGGAAAACATAAACTGAACTTACAAGCTCAAATGGGCAGACTGGGTGGGCCATAGGCCCTTATCTGCCGACACTGTCTATGAATCTATGTATCTATGACGTAAGGCGTCAAAGGCTTTTTCCTGATCTAAAGCTAGCAAACAACCAGACAGTTTGTTCTGTAGACCCTGATCTATCAATTCCCTAATAAAAATTAAATTCTGGGAGATATTTCTACCAGGAACTGCACATGTTTGTGTAGAAATTAACAATTTATTAGCAATTGCCGCAAAATGGTGATTTAGAATACTGGCCAAAATTTTGTAGTCTGAGGTCAACAAACTCAATGGTCTCCAGTTTTGCAGAATAGCAGGGTCTCCCTTTTTATGAATAAAAAACATTACCCCATTTTCCATGCTAGAGGTTAATCTTTTTCTACCCAAACTGCTTGAAAAACAACAAGCAGCCAAGGTGCAAGAATATCTGCATACATTTTATAAAATTCATTTGGTAGGCCATCTAGTCCTGGTTTGGTATGTGCTGACAAATGACCTATAGCCTGGTTAACTTCATCTATAGAAATAGGGGATAATAATGCCGTAATGTCAAGTTCTGAAAGTGACGGGATTTCAATATGATGAAAAAAAGGAAAAAAGGAATCAGAATCAGGTTTAGTAAAACTCTGTGTAACATATGTTTGAACTATGGTCCGAATACTTCTAGTATCATGAACTAATAATCCAGTTGAAGACTGTAAGGCAGTCATACACAAGGGTGGCAATTCCTGATCAGAAGGGTTCACCTGCTCTCGGGTGCCAGAAACAACATACTTTTGTTGATATCTATATCTTTTTTCTTGTGAGTGAAGAAAAGCTAGAATTTTTGCTTTAATATCTAAAAACTCCTGGTGTTTAATACCCTGTGAAGAACACGCCTGTGATAACAAAGCCATATATCTAGCTCTATACCCCGGATAGGTAAGATACGAACTCCAGGCTTTAGTCCGAGAAACCTGAAGAAAAAGAAACTTAAGGTCCTGTTTTGTGTCTTCCCACCAGTCCAGAGGACTATCATATAAAAAGACTATATCTGACTGCAGTGAAAAAAGAAATGCAGCTGCGTGGAAAATGCCATATCCTGCAAAAGAAACGTATTCAATTTCCAATAGGCACGTCCCAACAAAAGTTTTTGATAATACCCAATAGTCAGTTTCAGAATTAAATGGTCAGATGTCTCTAATGTTAATGTGGAAATAGCAAAACAGGAAAGTCTCCTGGACAAAAACCAGAAATCTATCCTTGAAGAGATAGCACATTTATGAAAGGTATGCTATGGCTGCTGGTGTAATAAATCATAAGAATCCATCAAATTATTAGTTTCTAAAACTTGAAACGAGGCACTGGTGTCACAAAACATTTTTTGAGTCTTACGTCCCCAATCTTGAGCAGCTAATCCGCAATTAAAATCACCACCCCATAAAACTAACTTAGAAGTATGTAAATATGGAGAAATGCAGTGAAACAGAGCTGATCTATCGGCTTTGGACTGTGGAGCATAAATATTTATAAGACGGTATGTACAATTAGAGACAACAATATCCATAAACATAGCTCTACCAGGTAAAATGTCTAAGAGTTGTAACACCTGAATAGAAATGCTAGAAAAAAAATACTCAAACCATCACATACATCTTCTCCTGGTGACCAGAAAGAAGCACCCCAACGCCAGTCCTTTCCTGCTTCTTTTATACATGCCAGGGAGCCCAATCTGGTATCCTGTAAAAGTATAATGGAACCAGAATATGCACTAAGACTGGCAAAAGTAAGACTCCGCCTTGACTGAGATTTAATACTGTTTACATTAACAGTAATAAAGGAAATGGCGTCTGTCAGAAGAAAAGAAGGAAAAACCAAGGACTAACTAAAAAAACATATCACTTCCTTTTTTTCGGTTTGGGCTTTTCCTTAACCTCTATATCTAGGACATGATCAGGAAGAGAGAAGGCCTGTAACAAGCAGAGGGGGATTCTGCACTGTAGATGCACGATTTGTATCCACAGGGCCCCCAACAAGTCCCTTGTTTTCTTTAGGAGCAAAGCCAATAGTAAAGCGCTCTATATTCGGGATATGAAGCAGTTCAGGGATGGCTACTGAATTAGAAGAAGAAGCCAGGGTCTCTATAAGCAACTGCTGGGATGTGGAAGGAGTAAAATTGAGAGACTCACCCAGATCCAAAGGATAGTCCGAAACGGAATAGAAGGGCATTGAAACGGAAAGGCCATACTCCAAAACAACTGCAGATAGTGGTCTGACTACAGGGGACTGCGTGGCACCAGTCTGTACCTCTTCCTGTTCCCAACCGTCGGGTAATACCGCACGATGCTGCTGCAACTCTTGCAGCAAGATGTTCCGAGTAGCAACGAACTGGCACTCCACATCATGGAACTGACGGTTAATTCCATCCACATCACGAACTGGATGCACTTCACCCACCTCTGAGGGGACGTTGCATGGTACTTCCAATACAGGTACAGAAACTGCTGCCGTTGCAGCACTCATATCCGAGATAGGTTCCAAATCCATGCTGATCACACAGTCCGGTGGAAGCTGAGGAGGTGATCAGCTCCTCATCCTCCCGCTCGTCTTGCCATGCAGCCGTCTGCAAGCACTCTGATGAGACTCCACGATCTAGCAGCGCCCTCTCTCGAAAAGAGTAGGTGAATTTCCCCAGTGTCCTGGCCAAATTTCTCCCATTCACTAAAATACCACTAACAGCTTAATCTGGTTCAGTTTCAGTTGCTTACCATCTGTATCCCCCTCCCCCTGGTTGCCTCTGAAAAAGGGACTTCTAGGCCCAGTGGGCTTACCGGGTCAACAAAATTCAATAAATAAAATAAATGCCAAACTGGCACATGGGTGGGTGGGGAGATGCTTTACGGCCTCCTGCACCTCCTGCAAGCGAGGGGTTGCTATCCTTCTTAGTAGGAGTCTGCCATTGAGGTGAAAAGAATTGTTAAGGACCAACGGGAGGGGAGATATATTTTTCTGGTGGGGCAGCTTCATGGTGAGCCTATTACATTTGGGAACGTTTATGCACCAGCAACATATGAACCACAGTTATTTCCGGGCTTATTGGATTTATTAACTAGGGAACAATTCCCAGGCCTGATTCTGGGTGGAGACTTAAGCAGTACACTGGACCCCTTTTTGGACCACTCGGAGTGGCGGGTGGGTATGTCAGATCTGGACTTAGTAGATAGCTGGAGGATGTTGTATCCAGGGGCTAGGGAATATACATTTTTCTCGAGCCCCCATAGAACATGGACAACAATCTATTATATTTTGATCCCAAGAGAATGGCATGATAGGGTAATTGATATTTCACATGGCCCTATTCATGTATCAGATCATGCCATGGTGATAGAAAGGTTCAGGATGTGAGTGGAGAGAGGCGTTCCCCTGCAATGGAAATTTCCCTCATATATGCTCACTAGTAAGGAGTTCAGGGAGTGTCTTGCAAATCACTGGGAATTTTATAAAGAGACTAATATAGGGTCAGAAGTATCTAGGGCTACATACTGGGATGCTGGAAAAGCCTTCCTAAGAGGTTCTATAATAGCGTATATAGCCAGGGTAAAGAAAGAGAAGCGGGAAAAGAGAAAGGAGTTGGAAAAACAACTTAAAGAATTAGAGAGGCGAGTGGCCCAGGGGGAGAGGGGGGGCAGTAGAAAGGCTTCTGACGGTCACACAGGAGGCTTTAAATTCTTTGGTGCGAGGTGAGGTTAGAACATCATGGTTCTATTGTAAGCGTCAAATGTTCAAGTGGTCAAATAAACTGGGCCCCCTCTTGGTTAGACTTATGAAGGGGGTAAAATTTTGCCCAGCCCTTCCCCTTCCTGTGTGTTAATTTATAGGCATCTTCTGCCAAATCTCTTCCCCACCCACAGCACTTTTCTCTAAACCAACAGACAGTCACACCAGCTTGCTGACCCAACCAATCAGCAACTTCACTACTCCCTATTGCCAACTATCAATATCCTCCTCCAGAATGGGAGCTTGTACTGATACTCCTATCACTAATAGCCATAGGGTTCCACAATGAAGATGACCCTATTATATAATCTAAAGTGGTCAACCCGCCTAGTTTCTCGGAACATCCCCGTGGCTGACACCCATACCTCATATATGTCTTGCCATTGCTGCATCGACTACAGTGGTACAATCACCATAAAGTTACACACATCACCACATATATGTCTCAGACAAGGCCCCACTACTGGGTATATAGATCCCCACTAAGCCTAGTCATCAAACTGCTAATTGGTATCCCGACACACCTTAAATCCACAGGAGCACCCAAAACAAAGAGTGGCAACAGAATAAAAAAGGAGGACCAAAGACAGCCCCTCTCCTGTCACTGGCAGCCCTTATGAAATTACTGATCTTCCTATTGCTCTGTATTGGTAATGTAGAAATCAACCCTGGACCTCTTGAAAGCATCACCTCCCTCAGACCTATCCTCAATTAAAGGCCTCAGTTTCCTGCATATTAATGTATGCAGTCTGTTGAAAAATTTACATTGCTACAATCCTGGTTGCCCATACCTTGCCAGACTTTCTTGTGATAACTGAGATATGGCTCAAGACCACCACAATGGACAGGAAGTTAACCTACCTAACTATCAGCTATTCAGAGCTGATTGCCAAACAAGGGAGGCGGAGTAGCCATATATGTAAAAGCTGGTTTAGTTGTATCCTGTACTGCTGCAACATCTATGCCCAAGGAATTTGAGTGTCTATCTCTAAAAGTCTCTCTCCCCAATACAGCAGCTTTCCATTTAATTGGATGCTACAGACCCCCCTCTGCTGAACATAAGCTCTTATCCCACCTGGGAAACCTGGTCAAGTCCTGTACTGAAGAAGTCATTATCATAGGGGACCTGAATTTCAACTGTCTCACCCAGGCAGCTACACCTCTGGTATTATTCTGTGACACCTATGGGCTCACACAGTTAATTAATGAACCAACAAGACTAAATGCAAGGAATAGTAGTAACAGTACTCTACTTGACATCATACTAGTGAGTAAACCACATCTATTGACACACGCTGGAGTGCTCCTATGCGACATAAATGACCACTGCCCCATCGCAGGGTAAGATCCAACAGCATTAAAACAGATCCTGCAAAATTCTCATGAGGAGATCCAAGAAAACATCAATATTGAAGGATATCTGCATGATCTAGCCTACTATCCACACTGGCAAAAGTTCTATCTTGCACATTCTGTAGAAAAAGCTCAGCAGGTGCTAAATAGCATTATATTAAATGCCCTTAACACCCATGCCCCAATCTCTAGTATCCGAATAAAAATAAATCCTGTCACTGGTTTCAGCTGACCTCAAAGCTGCACTGCTGGAGAGAGTAAACTTTGAAAGTAGCAAGAAAAACTAAGAATATCATGGACTGGATGATCTTTAGGAAAGCCAGGAATAAATGCACCTAGGAAAGTTAAGGATGCAAAGGCTGCCTACTACCTGGCCTAGTCGACTCCCTCCTACCATAATACTGCTAGAATTTTGGGGCACCATCAAGGGTATGATGGGCCAGGATGTTAACAACCCTTCCAACCCATTTACAGTAACTATGGCCCCATTACTGGCACATTGGAAATCCTGGATGCATTCAACAACCACTTCACAACAGCTGGCCTTGCTTTGACTCCTCCCAGCTAACCTATTAAGGGATCATTTAAGCTCCCACTATACTGTGAACAAAGAGTTGACTCCTCCTTTAGCTTCAAACCTATACTGTTGAAACAAGTTGAGGATCTATTATGGCATCTAGATACCAAAAAGTGCAGGAGCAGATCTTCTGGACCCATTCTTTCTAAAGATTGCGTGTCATGTGCTTGCAGTCCCCTAACTCACCTCTTTAACCTTTCCCTAAACTCTGGCTCTATTCCACGCTGTGGAAGATAGCCCAAGTGGTCCCCTTCTAAAATCAGGGGACCTATGGATCTTAATAACTACAGGCCCATTTCCATCCTACCTGTGTTATCCAAGATGCTGGAGAAATTAGTGAGTATTCAGTTAAGGGAATATCTGGACAATGCTAATCTATTAATTCCAGTTCAATCTGGATTCAGGGCCAAACATAGCACTATCACTGCATTAGCCAAGGTCACCAATGATTGGCAAACCGAACTGGATAAAAAGAACAATGTCTGTGCAGTATTCCTGGACCTGAGCAAAGTATTCGACACTGTGGACCATGAACTGCTACTCTCATCCCTACAATCCATTGGCCTAGATCCATCCTCCCTTAAGTGGTTCAGATGCTACCTCTCTGGTAGATTACAGCAGGTAAAAGCTGAAGGTGACCTCTCCCCATTAAGACCACTGTCAAGAGGAGTCCCCAAGGCTCTATTCTGGGTCCTATCCTTTTGCCATTTATATAAATAAAATTGATTCAACCCTTACCAAGTCCTCAGTACATCTCTTTGCTGATGACACTGTACTGTATGTCAGCAACCCTTCACCTAAAGTTGCTCATGAAATCCTACCATAGAATTCTACCTGTTACAACATCAGCTTCTCAAGAAAAAGCTTCTGCTAAATGCAAAGAAAACCAAAGCAATGATGTTCACAACCCAAAACTCCACCAACACATCCTCTTCAATCAGTCTCCCCCAGATATGCACTATACTTGGAGAAAATAATTTCAAATACCTAGGTGTGTGGATTGACAACAGACTTGACTTTACTCAGTATCTAGAACAACTGCTGAAAAAGCTTCGCCTAAGGCTTGGCCTCCTCTACAGATTAAAACCCTTCCTTAATAGAGATTCAAAGATGAGATTAGTCAGGCCATCTTTCTATCAGTCATTGACTCACAGACTTCCTCTATAGTCACTGCTCCACCCCTACCTTCAAAAGTTGGATACCTTATACCATAGAGCAATAAAGTTCATTACAGACCTGCCATATAATACTCACCTTGTTCTCTCTATGATTCATTTGGATGGGTTTCCCTTCATGTCAGGAGGAGCAGAAATGCAGCTCTATGGATCTACAGAGCTTTATCAAAAAAACTCCCAAGCTATATCCTGGACTGCTTCAACCTGACCACTCTCAGCTCCTATGCCCTAAGAAGCAACAATATCATCCTGCTCAAATTGCCCAAAGTCAACACCAAAATAGGGAGGGCAGCAATCAGCTACTCTCTGGCCATAGCATGGAACACCCTACAAAACCCTAAAACTGTCCATTATCATTCCATTTACATCCTTCAAGCAGCACTGTATAGCCTTCTTCACAGAGAAATGCAGTTGCTACCGCTAGAGATAGAATAGTCATCCCACAAAAGCATATTCCAATCACATATGGCATATTCCTTCCAGCCAGACACCGCCAGCATATGGCACCCAATATTCCCTTCACCATCCTTGTACTCATTATGTGAGTGACTGTCATAGCCCTCATTGTGATATATATGTATTGTACATATTGTAGATGTTAGTTTAACTTTCTCTTGCCAAGCTTTAATATGTGAATTCTCTGTATATTATTGTGTTATAAATAACATTTTCTTGTTTCTGTATGTATAACTGTCTCATAAGTATGTGATGTAATTGTTGCACACCAACTCGAACCTTGACCTTATCAGGTCCATCTTGTAAATGAGCCTTGCTCAATGATGATCGCCTGAATAAATAAAGATTTGATTGATTGATTGATTGATTGATTGATTGATTGAAATGCCCTACTAGGATAATAGGGATTAAGGATAAGGAGTGGAAACTACAAAGGGAGGAAAAAAAGATGAGGACCTGCTTTCAAGAATTTTATACCCGGTTATATAAGGCGGAGGGTATCGGTGGGGCACAAGGGGTGCAGGCCTTCCTAGATAAAATAGATTTGCCCAACCTCATAGAGAATCAAAGGAATTGATTAAGTTAATCTGTAACTAAGACGGAGGTTCTAAAGGCTATTGGGAAATTACAAAAAGGAAAGGCAAGTGGCCCAGATGGATTTCCTGTAGATTTTTATAAGGCTTTTGCAGAACAGTTGGCTGAAACATTGAGTGAGGTGTTTCGGGAGGAGTAGGGGGCAGAGGGTCCACAGATCCCAGATACCTGCTTCGATGCCACGATATGCTTAATTCCCAAACCGGGTAAGGATATGTTGGAATGTACCTCGTACAGGCTGATCTCTTTATTGAATGGGGACCTTAAGATCGTTGCTAAAGTTTTAGCCACAAGACTGGAGGACTATATGCCTGAGCTGATTCACCCAGACCAGACTGGATTTATAAAGGGGGAGTTGTCCTATCATAATAAGCGTAGGTTGCTTAATGTGGTTTGGAAAGCAGGGAAAACTTATATCATCTCAATGGATGCGGAAAAAGCATTTGATAGGGTGGAGTGGGAGTACCTCTTTGATGTGTTGATCTGGTTTGGTCTGGGTGACTCATGCGTGAGGTGGATTAGAGAGATGTATCGGGCCCCTAGAGCTAGGATCCTGGTTACTGGTATGTATATGGAGCCCTTTATATTGGAAAGAGGTACCAGACAAGGGTGTCTGCTTTCACCGCTGCTGTTTGCATTGGCACTGGAACCCCTAGCTGTGGCAGTAAGACAGTGCTGGGAGATACGGGGTATTAATGGGGAGAGGAACACTAAACATAAAATTGCACTGTACGCGGATGATATGTTACTATTCATTATGGAACCTCAAAGGTCTATGCCAACAATATTTGAACTAATTTGCTATGTTCTCTGGCTATAAAATTAATCTAAGTAAGTCAGAGATGCTGTGTTTTCCCAAATTAGAGGGGGAGGATGTGCAATGGGGAATACAATGTCGGATGACAAGCATAACATATTTGGGTATCAAAGTGGGTAAGACAATTGGATCATTATATGGGTTAAATTACATACAGCTGGTATGGGGCATATCAATTTGTTGAAAATGAATGTTCTCCCTAGGATCTTGTACCTATGCCAATGATCCCGTTGCGTATTGTAAAGAAGGATGTCGATAGGTTAGAGAAGCTATTCACCCAGTTTATATGGAGGGGGCATAGGTCGAGAGTCAGACTTCAGAGACTAAAAGCTGAAACGGATAAAGGGGGTCTCAATGTCCCAGACCTAACAAATTATTATTTGGCTATACAACAACGCTATATAGTAGACTGGGTGTTCCGGCTAGAAGTGGCAAGCTGGGTTGCATTGGAGGAAAAGGGATGCATAGGATGACTCTCTGCATACTTATATAGTAATGGTTTACAAGCCTATACCGCTCAGGGGGGATGTAACCCATTAATTAAAACAGTATTAGAAGCACAGAGCCTACTCCAGAAAACTAGGGGAATTAATAAAGGGGAACCATACTTGATACCAGTGGTGGGGAACCCTTGTTTTCTTCCAGGGTTGGAGGATGGGGTTTGGGGGAATGGGAGAAGGGGGTGAGATGTGTGGGTAATTTGATTGGTAATGGGATTTTAAATACAGTGGAAGATATTACTCAGAGTTTAGGTTTGCAAGGGCAACAGCTTTTTCGATATCTCTAACGTCAGGCATTTATTTTAAAATTGGAAAGGGAAGGAGAGGATGCACAAGGATTGGGGTCGATCGAGACACTGATTTTTGGGGCACAGAAAGATCCTAAGTGATTTATTGGGAAGGCTACAAAGGTGGGGAAACAAGGTCTACCAGACTACACGCAGAAAGTGAAACAACTGTGGGAGAGAGATCTGAAAAAGGAGATCTCGGAGGATAACTGGCAACAGATATTGGTGGGACACAGGGGACTCTTAATATGTAATAAGTTTAAGGAGGCTTATTTCAAATTTTTACATAGACTGTATTATCCACCAGTGGCAGTACACAGGGCGCATCCATCTGTCTCTCCCGTGTGTGGGAGATGTAAGAGAGAGAGGACATATATGCATTGTTTTTGGGACTGCAGATGGCAGGGTACCCCATCTAAATAGACCCAATTGTAGGGTTGTTTGTATTATGCCCAGATGAGACAGAGGATTGGGACCCAATGCCACATTGGATAAGAATTTTAATGATAATGGCCAGACATTGTATACAAAACATGTGGGTCAATAATGTGGTACCAACTATCCAGCAGTGGCGCCAGCTAGTGATACAGAATTTGGCACTAGAAATATTATCCTTGGTAATTAAAAATAAGGTTGAGGCCTTTTACAGAGAATGGGTACGCTTCCTAAAATCGCTTAGCAGAGAAGAAATGGATATTATATGTTATGGCCTCATGTGAGAGGGACTATACTGAAATAGGGAATTTCATGCCTCATGCTCATGCCCAGAGCCATGTTTAGGCATGTCTACCCATGATGTATGCTTATATGTATCTATGGTGTATGTATGTTCACATCCATGTCTTATATGATAGTACCTTATCATATCCACGTACCGTCAGGAAATCTGAGGGGTAACTGTGGGGGAACATGATAAGTGTATGTAATTTTAATCAACTATGAGATGCATTAGTCTGTATGTCTGTATGTGTGTATTGTCTTTGTTGCACGTGTTGTTGCAACCTATAAAATCAATAAAAAGATTATACAAAAAAAAACCCCAAGGAGGTACAGTTCCCCAGGGGTGGCAAGGGATGAGGTGTTGGAGAGGAGGTCAGAGATAGAGGAGAATTAGGAGATGGAGAGGTTGGGGCAGCAGTAGATACCACTGATGTAGATGGGGAGGGAGGAGGAGGAGAGGGAAATTTTTATTAGTAGCAGCTCATAGGTAGAGGGGAGGGAAGTAGTTAAACAGATAGAATATTTGATAGAAGTGGAGATATACATGATGATACCCCCTGCCCTAGACTTACGGTCCTGGCATACGACAGAGTGCCCAGGAATGGAGATGTCAGTGTTTGGGATTTTGGAGCTGAGCCATGACTCTGAGATAACGAGACTAGAAGGCTTTTGTTGAGCAACAAGTGGCTGCAAGAGGTCTATTTTGGGGAGGAGGTTTCTAATGTTTAAGTAGGCTGTGCTTAATCCCTTGGGAAAGTTAGTTGTAGTAAAGGGGGGACCAGAACTGGGTTCAATGTCACCAGCTGAGAGAAGTAGTAGTAGTAAGATTAGTACTCAAGATACTATAGCTGACCATTTCATTATTCGGGGGTGAGGGAGGTTGGTGACTGGGGCGGTGTCAATTTTCCAGATGCAGCACCTAGTAAAGGCTTATAAGGTGGCCAAGTGGAGCCCCGTGCCATAGAGGAATCCAGCAGCAGGGCACCACGGTGAGTGTATGGAAGAGGACTGACAGGAAGAGGCATGGGTAGGTGAGGTTGAGGGAGGGCAGGTTGGTGGTGGGAATGAATGGGTGGGCTGTGAGGAGGAGGGAGGAGGGATGTAGGGGTTATGAGTAGAGGGACGCAGGCAAGGAAGAGGAGCAACATGATAGTCTGCTGAGTGACAGTAGAATTATTGTGTGTCAAAAATAGGCAATGGTAATTATTGGCCGAGTACAGTATCTGTTGGAGTAAAGGAAAGAATGCAGGACAATAGCAAAAGGGCAAATCATATTACCCTACATACTGATTCTGACTTGGGCTGTGATGTTAGTGTGAAGCTTTTTAAGACTATCTAATCATTTCATATCAATACCATGGCTAATCAGAATGTCCCACAGTCTGTTCCTATTTAAGTAGTCAAAAGCAGACTTAATGTCCATAAATGCAGCACACAACATACTTTTTATAGTCAACGTATTCACTCATGATGTAGTTTAAGACAAAGAGCTGATCCATAGAGCCCATTCCTTTTCTAACCTCCCCTCTGACAGTGAGACAAAATTTGGCCTGAGTCCACCCAGCTTTGTAGTTTATCGTGAACAATACGTGAATATATTTTTGAAGGTATGCTAAGTAACATAATTGGTCTGTAACAGCCCGGCAAAAATTGGTTACCTGTTTTATAAATAATAACTATGAAACCCGTTCTCCATGAATCTGAAACTACAAGATTTTCATTGATTTTTGTGAAAAGAGGTGCTAAGAATTCACCCACCATTTGGAATTATCCCTGAATAGTTCAGCAGGCAATCCATCAACGCCTGGGGCTTTGTTGCCTTTTTTGCATTAAAATTGCTTGTTTAACTTCTGCAACTGACACAGGTTCCCAACTTACGCTATCAGATTCCAGTATGTGAATATTATTGTCTATGACTTTGTATTTAGGTTGATATAATGATTTAAAGTGTCAGACCCATAGGTCAGCAGTAATACCAGAGTCTAGATAATTATTTCTATCACATGAGCCTACAGAAACCATCTTCCAGAACTTTATAGTATCCTTTTCAACTATTACTTCTTGAAATTCTGACCTCAGATTAGATACATCTGATAGACTTTTTTTTCCTGTCAGGTATTTATCCTCATTCAGCGGGCTGTAGCTGTGTGTCTGCCAACCTACCAGACTCCCTGGACGTTCGGGAGCTCCTAAGGCCATGCAGGTCCCAGTGGATCCCGGAGCTGGCCCGGAGGCCTCATCCTGCTGCAGTCCCAGATGTTTTTCTCCTGGTCTTCTCTCTTCCCCATTACACTGGGCCCCAGACAGAGAGGCACATGTGCATGGAGGTGTGCATGCACCCTATTGCTCTAGTAATGGCCCCTTCTCCCCACCCCATTGGCCTAGTGCTCTAACTCCCTTGGCTTGCGCTGCCCCCTAGCCTCCACTGTGAAGCAGCCAAGAGCTGATGGAAGCACAGATCCCACCGGAGAGGAGAGCTGCCAGTCAGTAGCTCCATCCTACACCGCACCCCCCCCATGCCGACCTCCAACGACCCATGCTCATTCCCGAACACGGGTTCCCAGCATTGTGAGAGGTAAGGCAACCAGTACCTCAGCCCTCTATGCCACCTGGCCAGCCCTAGATAGACTTTTTTTATGAATTATTGTTTTATATTTATTGTTTTATACAAGATCAAGCTGGCAGGGGTAAAGGTGGATAGCCTTAGCGATCACTGCACAGTTTTCTGCCACTTGAGTACCAAAGGGACTACGGTTCCTCCTGTATTGATAACTACCAGAAATCCAGTAAACTCAACATAGCCTTTCTAAGAGAGGAAGTTGGCAAAAGCAACTGGTCAACCCTTGATTTCTCCGCCCCAGTAGATGATGTGCTTTGCAAATTCTGCAGTCTGTTTTCAGAAGTCTGTGTTGCATTAGCCCCTCTCAAGAAGCTATGAATTAAGGGGAACAGGCAGGAATGGGTCACACCTCATTGATCTGATGAGGGCTAGGGATAGAATAGGGGTTTTCAAGCTTTTGGTGTGCTGGGACCCTCAGACCAAAAGTCAGATGTAGCAGGGTCCCCATACTTGCAACAACGAACAGAGGGTAGAGGGACGGGGCACTTGTTAAGTTACTTGCACATATAAAACATGCTTTTTATTGATTTGCCATTTTAATACAATCATACCGCTCATTTTAAAACAGTGAATGAAGGCCAATATAGACACTGCCAGTGACATTAATGAGAATCAGTTGTGCTCTCAGCAGAGTAATTGTGCTCTGAGCCTCAATTCCTTTCACAGGACAGCCAAAGGACTTCAGTTGTGCTATTAATAGAGCAATTCAGCAGCCATGTGGATTTGAGTCTACAATTGTGCTATGAGCTGAAGTTCAGTTTTCAGAGCAGCCAAAGGCTTTCAGTTGTACTTTCAGCAGAGCAAGTCTGCAGCTGTCTGTGTTAAATTTAAGTATTTCTCACCTGTTGTTTCCAGGTGAACAGGGCAGGCACAGTTAAGCAAACTGTTATCAGATGTCTGTCTGAACTGATTTGGTGTCTCGGGGGGGGGACAATATCAGAAGGGGAGAATGGATCTGACACGGAATTCAATTGTGCTCTGAGCAGATCGCTAAGTCAGCACCCCGCGAAATGGGAATTCAGTTGTGCTCATCTGTGTGGGTTGAATTCAAATAACACACAAAGGATTTCAGTTGTGCTCTTAGCATAGCAAGTCAGCAGCCTGTGTGGATGAAATGCAACTATTTCTTACCTGGAATTCAATTGTGCTCAGAGCAGATTACAAAGTTGACAGCTGTGTGGTTTGAATTCACAGAGCACAAAAAGGATTTCCCCAGTATTGATCAGAACAGATTAGGTGTTTTGAGGGGTGAGTCATTTTCGCAGGGGCACAGCAGATCTGACATCTGACACCCACACTTACAAGACAAAAGAATACAATTGTACTGTGAAGCAATTATCATCGGAGGTATTTATCGCTTATTTATCAGTGGGCACAACTTTACTTAGTCAGCCGTAGTCAACTATAGCTGTAATTTACATGGCTTTGCGATCCACCAGAGTTTCCACAATCAATATTTTGGCTCCTCTTTCCATGGACCCCCTACACCTTGCTTGGAGCCCCCTTGGTGGCTGCAGACCACTGGTTGAAAACCCCAGGGATAGAAAATGGAGGGCATACAGAAAAATGTCTAGCAGTGCAATCCTGATTGAAGGTGAAGTTTCGCAGCAGTTGCAAATCACTATCTAGAAGGTTAAAGAAGTACCTGCTGGTCAAAAAGCAATGTGAGTTATCTGACAAGGATGTTCAGCAACCTGGAGAACCATCAACAACATGATGGGTACAGAAAACAGGCCTTGCCCCAACCTCTTAGTTACTGAATTGGGCACCCTCACTGATCCCCTCAAAACCGCTTAAGAATTTAATACTTACTTCACCAACACAGAGAAATACATCCCCCCCATGGTGCCCCCAAACACAGGTGCACAAGTCGGGGACTCATCATCCCCCAAGTTCTGTTTCAAGGTCCTATCTCCCAAGGTAGTGCATAAGTACCTCAGTAAAAGGAACCCTTGCCCACAAGTGGGTTTAGATAACCTAGGCTACAGGTTGGTCAAGGCCACAGCTGACCTGCTGTACCACCCCCTGGCTAACATCTTCAATCACTTGCTGAGCATGTGTCAATTCCCTTCACTTTGGAAAACAGCCACTGTAGTCCCTGTGCACAAGACAGGCAGCACAGCTTGACTAAAGAACTATAGGCTCATCTCATTACTTGCCCCTCTCACCAAAGTCTTTGAATGCATCATTTTGGATCAGTTTCTTGACTTTCTAAACAATTTTGGGACCCTGAACACCACCCAGCATGGCTTCAGGCTTGGACATAGTACAGAGAAGGCTCTGGTGGGGTTTACACAGGACATTCATCAGCACCTAGACTACGGCCACCTACAGCAGCAATGGCGGTGTTCATTTACCTTAGCAAGGCCTTTGACCTGGTTCATCACCGACTATTAGTCAAGGGACTTGGTGATATTGGCTGCTCTGAGGAAGTGTGGCACTGGTGTCGGAGCTACTTAACAGGGCAAAAACCAAAAACAAACATTGGTTCTTGTCTCTCCCCTGTGCTATCAGTCTCCATTGGAGTTCCACAGGGGTCCATAGATACATAGATACATAGACAGTGTCGGCAGATAAGGGCCTATGGCCCACCTAGTCTGCCCATTTGAGCTTGTAAGTTCAGTTTGTTTTCCTAGAAGTCTATTTCCCCTTACCCCTGACCTCTAGAATTCCTTTATGTCTATCCCATGCATTCTTAAATCCCGTGATTGTTTCTGGCCCCACCACTTCCTCTGGCAGGGTGTTCCACTTATCCACCACCCGTTCTGTGAAGAAATTCTTTCTCATGTTTCCTCTGAATCGTCCTCCCTCCAACTTCATCCCTGCCCTCTAGTCCTGAAACATCTTTTTGCTTAAAAATAGTGTTTCCTGCACCCTGTTCCTCCCTGTAAGATACTTGTATGTCTCTATCATATCCCTCTCTCCCTCCTCTCTCAGGGAGTAATGTTCAGTTCCTTCAACCTGTCTTCATAGGACTTGTGATGCAACCCATGCACCATCTTTGTTGCCCTCCTCTGAACCTTCTCTACCCTGTCTATGTCCTTACATGGGTATGGTCTCCAGAACTGTACACTGTACTCAGGTGGGGGCCTCACTAGTGTCTTGTATGGTGGAATTATGACCTCCCTTTTCCTGCTGGTGAGTGCCCCTGCCTATACATCCCAGCATCCTATTTGCTTTACCTGCTGCCTTGTCACACTGTTTCCTACCTTGAGGTCATCAGGGATGACAACCCCAAGATCCTTTCCTGCTTGGTGCATGCTATATCCTCACCCCCAACTGATATATTGTGCCAGGGTTTTTGTACCCCATATGCATTATCTTCCTTCTTTGCATTGAATTTCCAACTGCCAAACCCTTGACCATTCTTCAAGTTTCTGCAGGTCCTTCTCATTCTGTCTACACCCTCTGGTGTGTCTACTCTGTTACAGAGCTTTGTGTCATCAGCGAACAGTGAAATTCTGCCTTCTAGATCCTGTGCAATGTCACTGATGAAGATGTTGAATAGGACCGGTGCCAGCACTGTCCCTGTGGTACCCACTGGTTACTCTTCCCTCTGTGGGTGACAGCCATTTACCACCACCCTCTGTGTCCTGCCACCCAGCCAGTTACCTACCCACCACACTACTGTCCTGCCCACACCCATATTCCCCAGTTTGTGTAATAGTCTTCTATGTGGCACAGTGTCAAAGGCCTTGCTGAAGTCCAGATAGGCCATGTCCACTGCCCTCCCTGATCCACCTCCCTAGTCACCCAGTCAAAATTCAATGGGGTTATTCTGACATGACCTCCCCTGGGTGAAACCATGCTGCCTTGGGTCCTGTAGTCAATTTGACGAACCTGGGGCCCACTGGGTCCATACTGGGCCCACTGTTTTTCAGTCTCTTTTGGAACACTCTCCCACAGGCATGCAGAAAGTCGAAAATCCTACTCTATGCAGACAATGCTGTGATCTTCATTGAGGGAGTCAACCCCAAGGACATACAGAACACCATTCAATCCAACTTCAACTTGGTACAACAATAGTTCATTGAACACAAGCTTGTGCATAATGCAACCAAAATCAACTGCATGAGTTTCCACAGAACCAAGAAAAAACTGCCCAATAGTATTAACACCAGGATTAGTAGTATCCTTAATGGAACCACCATCAAAAAAGTCCCTGTCTTCAAATACATGGGTCTCTAAATAGTATTCCGCCTCACCTTTAGTAACCACATTACTCACCTTATAAAAACAATGTACCAGAGATTAGGCGCACTCTACTGGATTAACCCTTTCCTTATCCCCTCAACAAGACACTTCCTAGCTCAAATCTTCCTGATCCTGCTCATTGACTACAGCATATCTCTCTATTTAATGGCAGCTGAATCTGAGTTCCACAAGGTCAAAATCCTTTATAACCAATTTGTTAGGATCACAACACAACTCCCCGCCCAAACCCATCACTGTGTTCTCCTTAACAAGGCCAATTTGCCTTCCCTTGGCTACAGAATCAAGCTTCAAACTGGAATTATGGCATGAAAAATTACCACAAATAAAGTTCTGCTCATCTTCAACACTTACCTTCAACACAAAGTCTCACTGGCCCACACTAGATCCTCGGCTATGACCTACTTCAGAATCCCCACCCTGAGGACTAGTGTTGGTCAAAGGGCCCTACTGTTACAACTCCCCAGTTTCTATCTGTACATGTTGCTGACCAGACTGCTGTTCACTGCCTTCAAATCGAAATTGAGGAGCTGGATACTTGACTCAAACATATGTAACTGCTTGTAAATTGCCATAAATACACACTGTAATTGCACTTAACTGTCAGTCTGCAATATACTACTTGTTTTGCAACCCCCTGTCCCTTACAGTTGTCTAGTCATCTATGAAAATGGGCAGATCTTTGCTCATAGCCCTGTCAGCTGTTAATAAATAATTATTCCTTCTTAACTGAGATGTATGCTCTTCTGTCTTATGCTGAACCATTTTTTGCTCTTCTTCCTAATGAATGAATAATGTGTCTACTATTCTTACAGCCTTGGTCAAACCAGTAAGCAATTTGCTTTTCCCCTCCTTTTCTTCTCTTGGTCTGATCTATTAATTGATCATACAATTGCACTGACACAATTGAATCAACTGGGAATTATAAATGCTAGTTTGATATTTTGCAGCTCCTCTGTCTTGATAAGTTCATTTTTTATAATTACATTTTATTAGATATTTAACAATGTAACAGGTAAGTACAACCTATATACACAGGCAGAAATACAAGAAATGTGGGTGGAGGCTGTAAAAGTCAAAAATTCACAGTTATGTCACATTAAAACATAGTTATTAGGAGGTTTTACATCTATATGCCCTCAATAGCTCCAAATGTTCAAAAATGTACATGGTACAAAATCTGAATCAGTCTCTAGTTTGTAAAAAGTGCACTTTCTCCAAATTTCATTAAACACGGGCATATGATCCGAGTAATGATAGGAATATTTTTCAAGGTAATAAATATTATCTATTATAGAAACCCAGTGTGATAGTGTTAGGTGTTGTGGTTGCAGCCATAATTTAGTTACCACTTTCTTGGTTCCTGCCTGTAGGATTAATAATATAGCCGTTTTAACTGCCAACTCCTTGGTCTCCCGACTGGTGTTGGAATTCTCAACAGAACCAGTTCAAGAGCCAAAAGGCCTTTGACTCCAAACAAAGGTTCTAGTATATGGGCAATACCATTCCAATAAGTAGTTAGAACAGGGCAAGACCAAAACATGTGGGCCTGTTCTGCACTCTTCTCTCTGCAGTTTTGCCAACATTGGCCTGCATGTTCTCCTTTGTATTTCATCTGCCTGGTTGGTGTTCTAAATAACCACATGCAATATTTCCAGGCAAGTTCCTTAAGATAAAGGGCCATGGAAAGTTTATGATTCAGAAGAGAGTATTTTAACTACTGTGATCCTTCACAGTGGATTTGAACTGAACTGAGAGGCCAGGGTGATCCGTGCCATGAGATTCAATGACTGGCTGAAGAGCTAGTGCAGAGTTCAGGGTTTTGGCTTTATTGGGAACTGGGGGCCAACCTGGAGAAATGCAGGCTTGTACACAAGAGATGGTCTGCATCTGTCCGGGGAGGGGGAGGGGACCAGGTTTCTGGGTTAAAAGGTTGACTGTTTCATTGGCAAGCATTTCAACTAGCCAAGGGGGAGGCAGAAATAAGCAGGGAAAACCAAACTGCCCCCCACCAGACACACATACTAAGGCAGACAGTAAAAAGGATCCTAAGTATGAGAATACACAAAGGAACAAAACATAGGGTAAAACCAGGGGATACACAGGGGGAAGGGATAGGACTGGTACTAATATGGGAGAAACCATCAAAACATGGAGGGCCATGTGTATAAATGCCCATAGCCTGGGTAACAAGATTCCTGACCTAGTGGCCTTCATGGCAAAGGAAGACCCAGATATTGTGGCAGTTATGGAAACATGGCACACATGAAGACATGACTGGGATATTAACATACCTGTGTACACAGTCTACAGGAGGGACAGGAAGGGTAAAAGGGGAGGAGGGGTAGCTATCTACATCAGATAGGGGATCAAAGCAACTCAGATAAAGGGGAAACAGGGAGGAGAAGAGGCACTGTGGGCTACCCTGCAGACAGGAAATGGCACCACTATCCATACAGGGGTTATCTACAGACCCCCAGCACAGTAGGAGGAAATAGTTAGGGTGATGGTAGAAAACATCCTTAAAATGTCTGAAGAAAGGGACATGGTGTAGGTACGGGACATAAATATGTCAGATGTCAACTGGAACTCCTATGGGGCAGCCACATCCAGGAGCAGGGACATCCTGGATGCCCAGCATGGGGCAGGCCTCACACAGCTAGTGGTGGAGTCCACCCATGAGGGCAGTATTGGACCTGATGCTCATAAATGGAGACAGAATAACATATGCATCGGTGGGCAGCCATCCAGGGTCCAGCAATCACCATACTGTGCAAGTATAGTTCAAAGTAAAAACAGTAGAAGAGCAAGCCACACAAAAGCAAAGGTCCTAGACTTCAAAAGGGCAGACTTTGCAAAAATGGGAGAATGCATCAAGAAAGCAGTGGCAAAGGGATAAGATGGGGGGGTAGAGAAACAGTGGGAGCAACTCAACAGAGCCATAACAGAGGCGACAAGCCTTTGTATGAAGCAAGTTAACAAGGCAAAAAGAAAGAAAAAAACATTACGGTTTTCTAAAAAAGTGGCAGAGAAGGTTAGAAAAAATGGGCATTCAAAAAGTACAAAGTAACACAGAAGGAAGAAGATAGGGAACTGTATCAGACAAAGCAGAGGGAGGCAGGGAAAGCGGTCAGAAGTGCAACGGTGCAAACAGAAGAAAGGATAGCCCAGACAGTAAAGGAAGGGGACAAAACCATTTTCAGGTACATTAGGGAAACACTATTGGATCCAAGATTTTACAATGGGGAGTGTGGTGGTGGGACTTGATATGCAAATTCTTTTAATACTTTATTTATTTGCTATTATCTTGTTTTACTACATTTTAAAGACAATACAAATATAGTTTAGAATATATACAGTATATTTTTTTCTTAGAATCAATAAATCAGACTTCTTTAACAAAGTGAAATGCAGCAGCAGCAGCAAGCAAGTAGGTTACAATGCTGGGGGGAGGTGCTATCATCCCCTTCACTCCCCTTTTGATCTGCCACTGTAGGGGGAAAAAAGACCAAGGGAGGGATAGTGAGGCTAAGCAAAGGAGGATGGGAGTGGGTAGAGGAGGACTTAGAAAAAACTGAGATCCTGAATGAATACTTCTGCTCAGTATTCACAAAGGAAGAGGAGGGAGAGGGACCAAAATTAGGCAGTAAAAAAACACATGGAAGAGAGGTGGACACCAGTCCATTCATGGAACAGAGAGTGCTAAAAGAACTCTTGAAATGGAAGGTGGACAAGGCAATGGGGCCAGATGGGATACATAGCAGAATACTAAAGGAACTCAGAGAGGTGCTGGTGACACCACTGACAGCCCTGTTCGACAAATCATTGGAGGAGGGAGTGGTGCCAAAGAACTGGAAGAGGACAAATGTGATACCCCTTCACAAAAGTGGGAGCAAGGTAGAAGTGGGAAACCATAGACCAGTCAGTTTGACCTCAGTGGTAGGGAAGATGACGGAATCGGTGTTGAAGGAAAGGATTATAGAACATGTAGTAGTCAGTGGGGCACAAGACCCAAGGCAACATGGATTCATGGCAGGAGGGTCTTGTCAAACAAATCTGTTTGATTTCTTTGACTGGGTAACAAGGGTAGTAGATCGGGGGGGGAGGAGGAGATGGCCTACAGTACCTAGACTTTAGTAAGGCATTTGACAAAATCCCACACAAGAGGTTAGTAAAAAAGTTGGACAATCTGGGAGTGGGTCCCAAGGTGGTAAACTGGATCAGAATTGGCTTAGCAATAGGACACAGAGGGTGGTGGTAAACAGAGTTCAATCGGAGAAGAAGGGGTGACCAGCGGGGTGCCACAGGAGTCAGAGCTGGGGCCAGTCCCTTTTACTGTCTTTATAAGTGGCATTGCAGAGGGACTAAAAGAAAAGGTATGCCTCTTTGCAGATGACACTAATATCCACAATAGGGTTAACACTATGGGGGGTGGGTGGAGAAAATGAGGAGAGACTTAGGCAAGTTGAAGGAGTGGTCAAGACTGTGGCAGCTTCAATTCAATGCAAAAAAGTGCAAAATCATGCACTTAGGTAACAGAAACTCAGGGGAGGAATACACGATGGGGGGAGATACTAGCAATAACCAACATGGAAAGGGACCTGGGAGTGTTCATAACATATGACCTAACAGTAGCCAAACAATGCAAGAAGGCAATGAGGAAAGCCAGTGGGATGCTGGGTTGCATAGGAAGAGGTATCACCAGTAGAAAACAGGAGATGGCAATGCCACTGTACAGACAGTTGGTGAGACCTCATCTGGAGTACTGCGTGCAGTTCTGGAGACCACATCTCCAGAAGGACATAAACAGGGTAGAGGCAGTCCAGAGGAGATGAATGAAAATGGTGCAGGGACTGCACCAGAAACCATACAAGGAGAGACTGAGGGCTCTCAATATGTATACACTGGAGGAAAGGAGGAAGAGAGGGGATATGATAGAAACTTTCAAGTACCTCAAGGGGATTAACACAGTTCAGAAGGGCAGCATCTTTCAGGAAGGAGATGTGTAAGAGCAAGGGGTCACAACATGAGGCTTGATGGGGAAAGACTCAGGGGCAACGTGAGGAAGTATTTTTACACAGAAAGGGTGGTGGATGCACGAAACAACCTCCCTGAGGATGTCTTAGGGGCAAAAACAATAGGGGAATTCAAGAATCCTTGGGACAGACAGAAGGCAACCCTAGTGGTAGGAAGGAGAAGATAAGTTACAGATCATATAGGATCTGGAATTTATAAAATAGGTAGGGAAATGGGCAGAGTAGGTGGGCCGAGTGGTCCTTATCTGCCATAAGATTCTATGTATGTATGAATATCGACATTCCATTACGTACTGATATCAAGGAATCTTTGATCTGGTTTCTGAGAATGGAGTATATAGTACCCACCAAATGACTTTCCACCCCCTCTGCTGGTATTGTTGAAGTAGGGTAAAAAGTGCAGCTGGATGCTCTGGGAAAACCCTGTGATAGGAAAGTAAGATATGCAAATAAGCCCTGAGCTGCAAATAGTGGAAGCTGTCTGTTTTTGGAATTGAATATTTGGTGCTCAAACCTGCAAAGGGAAGTATACCTCTGCTGTACAATCGCTGATGCAGGTAAATTAACCCACACCAGGCTCATCTGCGTAGGAAGGGATTCAGTTTTGGATTAGCATGGTTGATGAGTTCTGAAAATGGAACATTGGTTAAGGGTGACCACTTAAGCCTTTTAGAGTTGGCCATCTGTATTGTCTTCCATTATGTATACTGGTAGAGCTGTAGTTTTATTTAAAGTCTCTGGTAGTTTTAATATCGATATTCAGTGGGAAATTATCACTATTCATCCAATCAGGAATTTTACACTGTTTTACCGCATGAAGTTAAACAATGTCTATAAAACACAAATCTATAACAGAACCACCCAAAGGCATATGAAATGTAATCACCCCAGCAAGATCACCAAGCTTACATCCTCTATCATTAATCTTTCTGTCTAAGGGCTGTGTAATGGGAACATGCAAGGCATCATCTACAGTAGTAGCCACAGACATTGTCAGATATTTCTAGATATTTTGCAAAATTTCTTAAGAGTTTCTGTCTGCTGCCTCTACTGTGGAAATGCAGAAAGCAGGAGATTTCTCTAAAAAAATCACAGAAATTTCAGGAAATATCTCACCACATCTTTGGCTGTGACTGTAGGATCCAATTCTTTTTTTTTTTTGCTCCCCACTCTCCTCTCCCTGATGGCCCTCCTTCTGCTCCCCTTGGTCCTAGCCCCATCACCCTGGCATTCCCCAGGGCTTTCATGGGTCGCTCCCTGTTCCCCCAGAGCTTCCCCTCTGGCGGGGGAGATGGAGGCCTCCCCTTACCTTCCACCATGGATCTCCACAAAACACTAGTAATGTTGGAATAGTTATCACTTAAATAGTATTCAGTATCTTTCAATAAACTGAACAGGTATTCCTTTGACAGGTTTGATGATGCCTGTGGATGTGCACATTTACAATAACCAAGATTGGAATACCATTTGTAGTAATAAGGTTACCAAGAAAGAAAAAAATGAAACCCAATTTTCAGATGCACAGGGCTCAGTTTTAGAAGAGGGACACAGGGTATTATCAAGCCCCGTGACAGAGGCAAAAGGAGTTGCAGATGCACAAAAGCTCCTCAGACACTAATTTTCAAAGGGGTGGTGCATTTGTGACATATTCCCAACTTTACGGCACCTTGCGCCAAAGGGTTGGCCCAAGTGCTGCTATCCCGGATGCAAAGTTAGACCAGGCAGTAGCTGGTCTAACTCTCTGCATCCCAGGTTCCAGACTTACAGTGGGTGTTTGTGGCACACATCTTTGAAAATCATGCTTGCCACAAGGCATGACGCAAGTCGCCACTTGCATCATACATCCTGCTGCAAGTCTAGTGTGCCACTGCATCTCATTGGAAAATTGAGCTCATAGACTCTAGATATGCTTTTGCTGCAATTAAAGTTAGCAGGTCACCTGCTGTTCTCCCAGATTTGTTTTGTTTTAACTTTTGAGCTGGGAAACACCATTGCTGAAATCCTGGGAATAGAATCTACTTATCACTTGTAAGCCAAGTTTCCTGGAAAGTTATGATATCAACATTTCTGATTTGTTCCATCCGTATATCATAAATTTTTGATTCAAGGCCTGCAATGTTTCAGGATAATATCTTTATGGTGTTTCCATTACTAGTTGTTTGTCAGTTACCATCATCTATACTGGAATCATCAGAACACAGCAAGGATGACTCTAAGTCTATTAGATCTTGTGAGATTATTGAATTGATATTTTAATCATAGCCTTCACATTCACTGTATGAGACAATGCTACTGTTTATTCCATTGCACAGTTTGTTCCTTCCTCAAACTCCCGGGGTAACTTCCAGTTCTAGTTCACTGTCAAAGTAATGTGTAATTTCCACTGACTTCATGTATATAGTAATTATTTGTTGTCATTTATGCTTTCTCTTATGGCCTGTTGTTTTCAGTTGCATACATGTTTCTACTTTAGTCGATATTTGTGGCATATTTCCCCATTCCCAGTTTTTCCGAACTGCTCAACTGCAACATACAGTATAGACTAATCCCCAAGTTTTCAAATGCCCTTCTTGCATTAAAAATCTAATCTCTGGCTTCAACATTAACAAATATCAGACAAATTCAGCATTTACTTGGTTTTGCATGGAATTTATTGACAGATTTTACACTTGCCCATGTTATGGTATATAATTTCTGGCAACTATTCCCTTGCAGAAATTGTATACCATAACTTTCAAGGCCAATGGATTTTCATTTGGTGTTTTTGGTAGCCCATGCAAGCAAACAGTTGGGAGGATTATTTCTTGCCAAATTAATCTTTTTTTATGTTCATAGTTTTCTTTACTGTCTTTAGTTATTTCTTTGCTTGTGTCTTTTTGACAGGCACATCAATATGCCTCAATTCTAAACAATTTTATTGGTCATTTTTTGGCTGCTTCATTTTGTGCCCTGTCTGGTGTTTCTAAATTGCACGGATTTTTCATTGTGAGTTCGGTTAGTCTGGCAAATGGACAGATTTATCTTTGGGTAGCTTTTCTTGATTTCTTGAGTTCTTTTTTCCAGTTTGTTGATCCATTTTAGTTTGGGTTCTGGGATTTGGCTTACTCTGTTTTACTGGCAAGTTTTGTTTTGTTCCTGCATTCAGTTCTTCAGTCAAGAACTATTTATTTCCTGAATCTCCTTATTAGCAATTTCCTCCATAACTGATTATATTGTTTCAATTATCACTCCAGTTTTCACTTCTACCTCAGTAGCTTTCTGCTCCTGCATCTCTAAGTTTACATCTACTAGAAGTTTTAGAAGGTCAGTCATCTCTCTGAGTAGAACATTGGTTTAACCAGTTCATTTTTAATCTCATAGAGACTTGTATCTTGAGTATATTGTTCTTTAGTATTAGGATTGTGTCTATACTGTTTGTTTAAATTACAAGCCCCCCAACCCCGCAGACTAGTTACTCAAGCTATTCTCTTCTTCCCTCCATAGATGAGGGATGTCTGGGGAAAGTAAATGGGATTTCAAACTTAGTCTTTTTACAAAAGGAGACATAAAGTTATCAAAATCAAATATGTTAGAATTCTCGTGGGGGGACGGGTGGATGATTTCTTCTGTTCTAGCTTCTGGATTAATGGATTTACCAGATCAATGCTTTTCTCAACTTCCTGAATAACAGAATGCAAAATCTAGGCCACCTGAGTATTGACAATCTCCTGCACTGGCTTTATATTTTGTAGATATCAGAGTCTGCAATACGAAGATTATTTAAATAGACATCTCTGTCATCTGGGTTCAGGGTGTGGACTTTATTACTATCCACCATTTTTAATTCCATTCTACTTCTTGTGGTCATTTGTTCATTCTGTACTGCTCTAGCTTGTGAGACAAAATAACACATTTCTTTCACAAGGGGGTGTTCTTGTTTATTGCCCCCACCTCCATTTTTAATGGGGGAAGAGGAATATTGAAGCAGTAACTGTCCACACATTCTGATGTTCCCTTTGCATCTTTCAGTTCAATCTGACTCCCAGGTGTGAAAAAATAATTTATTATTGTATCATTATTCTCACACTTCTTCTTGTTACCATTTATTGTTGTTGTTTTTTTTTTGGTTTTGAGGACATTGGCTGAAACTGCTGTTTTTTTTTCTTTCCCACCAATTTAAAACAATGTTAGCACAAGCGAAAATGTGTGCTCACCAATGTTATCTAACTGGATGAGCCTTTGTGAAAATCAAATCAAGTTTCTAACTACTTAGCAACTCCCTTAGAATAATACAACATAAAATTACTTAGGGGCCCTGAAACTGTGACAGAATACACACACACACACACACACAAAAGAAACAGAGAGAATAGACAGATAAGAAGACAGCCAATTCTATGGCTTAGGAAAATGTTATTAAACAGTCTCTCTTTGTACTAGACTAGTTTCCTTTGAGTGGCTTAGAAAATGACCTTCCTCCAGTGTGATGCTATATAAACACATTTTGCAAGCAAAAAGTCTCTTGCTTTAACTGAAGATCAAATTTTGACCAGTCCATATCAACAACTAAGCACTTGCTCTCAGGGTACATCTGATATAGGCTATAGCAGCCAGTATGAAAAAATGATGTTCTGCAAAAGCTTTGTCCATTCTCCAAGCACAGCCCCACAGAAAATCTTCATAAGACCACAGTATAAATGTAATAAAACAAAAAGCAATACAAGCAAATGGAAGAGTTAAAAAGGCTCACTATTAGTTACTGCCGACTAACGGCCACTTTTTGATATTAGTCTGTGAGTATACAAAAATAGTGACTAGACTATGACATCTGCTCTTTGTTAAAAAGAAGAATGGGCCAGATAATATCAATAATAAAGTAAATAAATCTCAAAAAGTTTTCAAGTAACAGCAGAATTATATTACTTACTGGTTGCCAATTGGTTACAGGTTACTCAGGGTGCACAATCCTTTGGTTCAGCACAATCGCCTTAAGCCTTCAGTTTTCTTAAAAACTTGTTGTTTTATAAAATAGATAAAAGTGCTGCATTTAAGAGCTAAAGATTGAATTACTAAGCTACTCTGTAAGGTTTGAGTCATCTGTCTAAGGATGCCAACTCTTTCCTTTGGCTTGCTTTCACTAGCTGCATCATTGTGCTTGTGTGGAGACTGCACTTATAAATACCAGTTATCTATGCTATGACATAATATCAGATCTACTAGGTCATGGACTGGAGGCTTAAAAGCTAAGTCCAGAAAAATGAGCACCCAGTCAGTTCTTCATGTAAACATAAATAATTTATTAAAGTGCAGAAGTGCAAAAAAGTTTGGCTACACAATGCTATGGAGCCAGCCGACAAGACATCTTACATTTCGCTTGGTAAAAGCCAAGCTTCATCAGAGATAACAAGCTAACCATCTCCATCACTATATACTGTATACACTTAAAAACTCTTGTTAATCCCATCACATCTTTTGTTATCTAAATTAAACAATCAAGTGCTAATAGCAATACATCCTTTAGGAAACTTCAGACAATTGATAAATACATCCTACAAATTGATTGGCTACATTAAATGTACAATAGCCCATTCCAATTGGTTTATAAAATGACTCTAATTACGCTTATGGTAATCATGCCATAAGAAACTAGAACTGATTTAATTGTTTCAATCAAACTCTAGGCAGTTGTTAAATAAATAGCACAGGGACATGGTCATTGTTTCACCAATGAATGATTAAAACAATGCTTCCATAATGCCTTATTTCTTAGGTCACCATTAAACTGAAATTTGTTCCATGTCACTGTGTAAATCAAACAACATATTTATTTATTTGTTGTTGTTTATTTTGGCATCCCCAAAAAATATATGTTTAACTTGTAGGTACCATTAAATATAACCAGGTCCCAAAGTAATAAACCCCTTCCACTCACAAAAATGCTGCCAGATCAATATTATCATTTAAACCTAATCCCTCACAGGAATTTAGTACAAATATACGGAAGCTCTCTCTTTGCCCTATAATCTTTTTAATATTGCCTCCCCAAGGGCCCACAGTGACTTTTTCTAGTCCAATGAATTTTATTTCATGTTTAACACTATGGTCCCTATATTGATTAACATGTTGTACAATCGCATAAGTCAAATCATTATTGGCCAGTGCCCTGATATGTTCACTGATTCTTACTTTAAATTCTCGAACAGTACGTCTGATGTAAAAAAAAAAGCTCTAGCAGTTAATTAGCATAAGAATGATTTAAAACCAAAAAAAGAAAAGAAAAAATACATTTTCTAACAGTTTTGGGTAAACATTTGTGCCAAAAATAGAAAATGCCACTACCTACTCATCCTAAATATAGCACACGAGTATAGCACATAGAATACTAAAAAGCAGGCATACAGAGATCCAGCACATTAGGGCTAATAAAATTAAATGTATGAAAAGAGGTATTCCATTTGCTCTTAGAAACAAGTATTCATATGTATCTAAACATTTACTAGCATGTACTCTAAAATCCCATTAGAGTTCAAAATTTTAAAAATTCTACAGTTAATTTTCCTTTTTTTGGTTTCCACACACTAGCACTCTTAATAGGTCCCAGGCTCCTGAGTTCCTAACTCTCAGGGGATTTACTGTCTGCCTGACTATCATAAGCCTTTTGACCAGATCTGTGGTGACTTTCTACATTCCATTTTCAACTTTCTTCTCCACTGTGCCTTCACAATAGACATTCACTGGTCTCCAAAATCCCAGTTCTCAACCTTTACTCAGTTTTTCCTCAGCCTCTGCTTTGTTTTCTTCAGCTTGGACTGCTCCTCCACTGATGCTTCAGAAAAAAGACACTGGGCAGTATCAGAAGAAGAAGAAGAAGAAGAATCCGCATTTATATAGCGCTTTTCATACACAGTATCCCAAAGCACTTTATAAGCAATGCTAGACTGGTAGTGAAGTGACTGAATGTGTGGTGGCGGCCATATCACACATCATCACCCACACACAGCCTGGATAATTGCATGAACCAGTTTACTGGAAGGGGAATGTTGGCCAGGACACCGGGAATGTTCCCTGCTCTTTACGAAGAGTACCCTGGGTTCTTTTACTTCCACCTGGACACCCACCAGGACAACACCAGGATGGGCAGAAGGGACCTCAATTTAATGTCTCATCCAAAGGACGGCACACCTCAGCAGTACAGCACCCCCCAATACTGCACTCGGATACCAGTGTTCTTTAGGTGCAAGTCCATCCTGGTGTGGGACGAGAACCAACAAACTTCTGGTCCAGAGGCGGATGTGCTACCAACTGAGCCACTCTGACACCCCAGTCAGCCTGATCCCTGAGCAGTTCCTCATATTGTTGGTTCCATAGTTCTTCCTATGTTCTCACAGGAGCTACAAGGGGAGACAAGAACACAGAATATTTCTGGTGGGAAAAAAGCCACAACTTCTTTGTAAACAAGAAACTTTTCTCCAAAACAGATCAGGCAACAATGGCATACCATTTAAAATTCCTGGTAAACACATAAGAATATCTCCAGTCAGTTACTCTTCAGCTGCATCAACACACAACCACCACAACTGCCTCTCTCCTGCAAATATCTAAGCACTTCCATCTCACATGCCCTCACTACTGAAGACCTGTTTCCTCAATATTGTTTACTCATTCTTCCTACAGATGTCTCACCTTACTGAAACAATTCTCTCATTAATTATTGTGCAGCAATATAACTTTAAGTGTAAACTCAGCTTCTTCTGTTCAGAATGCTAGTGCACCTGATGAAGGGACCTATATGGCCCTGAAAGCTTGTTTACTATACCATGTTTGAATAAGACATACAGTATGTTGGTGCAGTAAAAGGTATCAAACTACAGCAATAAAGTAAATTATAGATGGAGGAAACTTTGGGGGCATATTATCCATCTTTCCTGATGGTGCCTTAAGTTGCACAGCCTTTGATATATTTCTCTGCATAATACAGCATGTTTCTTCATTCAGCATTGTTTGTTTAGATGTACTAAAGGTTCCAAAAAAACAAAACTGATGTCATGGCCTCACCCCACCACACTACCCTGACAGACTGAGGCTACAGTTTTGGGACTGACTGGCATACTTCAGCTCATTTCTATTATTTTGCATGACTGTGAGATGTGGTGATCCTCAGCTGTTATTGTAAATAGTTTTATATTCATCCTAATCCTTTCATAACTACATCCATTAAGGAAAATGTCAGAGCACACCCCGGGCAACTCTCTGCCGGTAAAGATTAACTCAGTTAATACTACTATTTGTGATAGAATGGGGATTCTAGACTCCTTTAACAATCATTTTGCTGTTGCAGGTCTTGCATTTGATAGCTCTCCTGCATGCTTGGCATGCTTGCAACTAGGAGTGCAAGATGAGCAATCTCCTGCCCCTGGCTTCTCCTTCCAGCCTGCATCCCTGAAAGAAGTCAAAGATCCGGAGATCACGTGATGCAGGCTCACGGGTAGTGTACTCTCTACGTCTCCCGCTCACTCGAGGCTTTAAGTTAAGTTTCAAATTTTTTTAACTACGGAAATTACTAAAAACACGCAGCTAAGAAGACAAACAGTGTGCTACGATACTCAGCTGTTGTTTTTCTACCTAGCATGGAAGCAGAGATGAGGCAAGCATTGCCAAAACACACGCTTCCTTCTACGCCTGAAAAAGCCAGTAAAACAACAAGGCCGCAACCTGCCTCAGCAGAACATACCTCTCAAAACCAAGATCCCAACATCCTAACAGTGGAGAGGTTCCTGATGGAGCTCAAGCCATTCTGTGAAGAACTCTGATCGTTAACTGCTGAGTTTAAATCCATGGCCAAGGCTCTAGAAAATGTTTCGACAAGGGTCGGGACAATGAGGCACGAATTGTATCGGTGGAAAAACATCTGGGGAGAATAGAGCCGGAGCTAGTATCAATGAGGCAGAAGATGGCTTGACTGGAATCGAAGACTGAAGACTTAGAGGGCCATAGTAGATGCAACAATGTGGTGCTTATAGGTCTGCCGGAAAAAGAAGAGGGGGCCGACGCAGTCCTCTTTGTCCAAAAACTGGTTGCAAAGCCTCCCCGTATGGTGCCTCTTACTCCATAGAGCAAGCTCACCGAGCCCTTCGCTCAATTCCTGCAGCAGATGCCCCCCTCGACCCCTAATAATCTGATTCCTGAATTATCTGGAGAGGCAGTACTTCTTGATGAAGGTCCAGAGCTTAGAGCAAGTAAAGTGGGGCGAAGTCCAGTTAAGGATCACACAAGATCTTCCTGTGTCTGTTCAGCAGCGTAGAGCTCTTTTTCACTCTCTAGTAAATAAATTGATACCAGCGGGGATTAAATTCAAAATGTTATACCCCGCGAAGTTCCAGGTTTTGGTGGATGGCACTTGGTCCAGCTTTAAAGACCTGAAGTCTGCGGAAACCACTCTGAAAATTGCATTTCCCAATTTATTCAGCGATCGCTGAAGTGGGGTACAGTGGTGCTCTATATTATGCGTGGTGGTACGAGCATTTGCTGTAATCCATTAAGATAAGGAAAGATTTTCACTTTGTTTAGTGTACGGACCACCCCAAGTGACGGTATTTGTGCATCAGATTTTTACCCCTTAGCTGAGGCTGTTGGAGGGCACCCTTGCCCCGGAGCACCCGCGACGTTCCTGAATCGCCCCCCGCCTGAAGCTGAGGCTGTTGGAGGACACCCTTGCCCCGGAGCACCCCGCGACGTTCCTGAACTCGCCCCCGCCTGAAACTGAGGCCGTTGGAGGGCACCCTTGCCGCAGAGCACCCCGTGACGTTCCTGAACCGCCCCCCGCCTGAAGGTAACTGCTGCTGGAAGCCGAAACCGTGAACAGCATTTTTTCACCCTTTGACTGACTTTTTGAATTTGGCGCCTCTTTTAAGCTGCATCTCCCAAACGGTAGCACATCAAGCTGCATCTTTTAAACGGCAGCACATATAGTAAGCTTGTTTTGGCTGCAAAAGGAAACGGTGCTGCAGCATAGCAAAGCACTTTAACTCACAGTGCAGTTTGCTTTTTTGGCTGCTTCACCTTGACTAAACAAGCTGTCCCCCTCTCTCTGCAGATCCCTGGCCTGCAACGGCGGTCGGCACTGTACTGAAGGACCGAGTGCTAATATTTGGGAGGGCGCTTACATTTTACATGTCTCTACTTTGGATGAAGTGGATTTTAAAGCGCTGATGTAACATAGCTGCAGTGATTGTACAGTTAGGCTGCTTACTTGAAATACGTAGATACAAACCGCATACCTTTATATTAATGAAATTTATTATACTGCCTATGCTGCATACTGTAGAGAACTGTTCTGCAAGATAGAATCATTTTAAAGTTCATACTGCCGTTGAATGTAATCCCACCCGCCTTCTTTCTTTGTTTCCTCCCTCCTCGTTTACTTCTCTTTTGTCCCCTTCTCCTCCCTCTCAAAGCTCCTCCAATCTACATTCTCATGACTGCAGCCTCCTATAGGATAACACTCACCCTTTCTCTTTCTCCTTAGCTGAGGCTGTTGGAGGCACCCTTGCCCCAGAGCACCCATAACGCTTGAACCCCGCCTGAAGGTAACTGCCTGAAATAAAATCATGCAAATGTATTTTTCCCTTTGTCTGACTTCTTGAATTTGGCTCTTTAAGCTGCATCTCCCAAACGGTAGCACATCAAGCTGCATCTTTTAAACGGCAGCACATATAGTAAGCTTGTTTTGGCTGCAAAAGAAAACGGTGCTGCAGCATAGCAAAGCACTTTAACTCACAGTACAGTTTGATTTTTGGCTGCTTCACCTTGACTAAAGAGCCATACCTCTTGCTCTGCAGATCCCTGGCTTATAGCGGTCGGCACTGTACTGAAGGACAGTGCTCTCTTCCCGCGAGTCGCTTAGCGACTGCTCCCCACCCGCCCCCACCACACTCATCCTGGCCGGCTCTAGCTTTATAGGGTTAGGCCACGCTTTAACACACCCCTGTGACGCCCCTGAGTGGAAAATTACTATCTCCTCAGTTTTCCATTAGCAGGTTATACTGCTCTACAACTAGAGGGCGTATTGAAATAGTCAGCATCCTAAACTGTTTAATCAAATAAGTAAGATTTTAATTTCTCCAACCCCTTTTTTCTTCTAAGGCTTAGCTCTTTCTCTGACAATTAAATTTTTTTTAACCTTATACTTAATATGGTCATCAAGGACTTTGCAACTCTTCTACTTATTACAATCCTCTTTAACCCCTTTCTGGTCCAAGTCCCCTCCAGACCTAAAAAAACTTCACTGGGCTGTATTCTAGCTATCAATCCTAGGCCCCCTTTGTTTCAAATGTCCTTTCTTTACCCCTTTGAAACCTTCTCACTTATTATTCCCCACAAACTCACTTACCACTTAGCCTACTCCCTTCATAAACCTTTAGTCTGCAAAATTCCTCTCCTAACTCTTTCCACCCATCATAAGCTGTGGCACTTCCTCTGCCTAGCATTACTTCTATCTGGGGACATTGAGCAAAATCCTGGACCTATTACAACTAACCAGTCACCAAATAATGCGACTTGGTTAGACTAAAGGGACTACGGATTGCGCACATGAACATTAGGAGCCTCTTTCGCAATCTGTCGGAACTTGAGGCATGGGTTGCACAGAACCTCCCTGACATCCTATGCCTATCAGAAACCTGGTTAAAGCCCTCTATTGCTGACCATCTGTGTGCATTACCCAACTACAATCTTATTAGGCAAGATAGAGCCACCTCTAAGCATGGGGGTGGGGTTGCTATCTACTTCAAACAACACCTGCTGCTAACCCAAAATGTTCTTCCTACCCTATCTCTTTGTGAAGCACTCCATGCTATGCTTCTACTAGGTTCAAAGAAGTTGCATTTAATCTGTGCCTATAACCCTCCTGTGGGAGGGATAAAAGGCCGAGAAGAACTTCTCCAACTAATTGATAGTAATGCTGATCATAACGAAGTCCTAGTATAGGGTGACCTAAACTTAAACTGGGCTAGTAAAGCGTTTCAAGCCCTCCATACCTTAGTGCCAAGCCACAACTTTCATCAGTTGATCTCTGACCCTACCAGGGTTAGGGCTCCCTCTCAGTCTAGCACGCTTATTGACTGGATCCTTACAAACTGCCCTGATAGCATCAGCTGCTCAGGTACATTACCAGATGTAATCAGTGATCACTCCCCTATCTACTGCATGTGGAGCTCAAATAAAAAACCATCTCCGCCCCCAAGACTTGTAAAGTTTCATAACCTTGCCAATTTTAACCCTCTTCACTTTATAAATGACCTCTCTATGATTGACTGGTCCTCCATTCACAATGCATCAGATGTCCAGTCTGCCCTTGATAGCTTCCTTACAAAATTTAGTTGGCTCCAAGACTTCCATGCTCCATGGATCACAAGGCGCTTTCGAGGTACTCAGATGAAGTGGCTAACAAAAGACCTACTAACCCAGATTAGGGCCAGAGATAAAGCCTGGCATCTTTTTAAGTCCACAAGGTTGGAATCTGATTACTGCCATTACTGCTCTCTGAGGAATGCCTGCAAAAGAAACATCCATCTATCTAAAAGCACCTTCTGCAGGAACCTGCTAATAAACGCCTCTGGTGACACTAAGAAATTCTGGACTACCATAAAAACTCTCCTGGGCTCTAATCAAAAGTCCCATACAAATAGCATGTTACTTAATGGTATACACTGCAACAACCCACTAACCATAGCCAATACCTTTAATCACCATTTCTCAGATTTATCAAGCTATCAGTCCTCCTTCCAAAATTATAGCGCTGCTCTGTCCCCTTGTGACACCAAACCACCACCCCCAAACCCCCCTTTAGGTTCCGGATCATTCATAAAAGAGAAGTTGAAAAATTGCTTCTCTCCATCCATGAAAACAATAGCCCTGGGTCTGACGGTCTTGAACCTAGGCTCTTGAAAGTAGCGGGCCCTTTCATAGCCTCCCCACTGACCAAAATATTTAATATGTCCTTATGCCGTAGTATAGTCCCAACTATATGGAAAGTTGCTAAAATCACTCCTATTCCAAAGAAAGGAGACCAAAAGGAAATCAAGAACTACCGTCCCATCGCTATACTCTCTGTCTTAAGTAAAATCTTGGAAAAACTAGTCGCCAAACAAACGATTGAATACCTCCAGAAATATAACCTCCTTTCTAGCTCCCAACACGGCTTCCATAAAGGTCATAGTACCACCTCTGCCCTGCTAAAGCTGACTAGTGACATTTACTCTTCTATGGACTTAGGCCTCCTGACTGGAGCAGTTTTTATCGACCTTACTAAAGATTTTGATCTGGTAAACCACTCACTCCTTCTGTCAAAACTTCGGTCTTTTGGTTTCTCCCCAGATACCATAACCTGGTTTAAAAGCTACCTGACTGACAGGCAACAGGCTGTGGTCTTTAACTCTGCAACCTCAGATCCTGCACCTATCCACGTTGAGTACCCCAGGGCTCTATTCTTGGTCCTCAACTCTTCACAATCTTCATTGATGACATCCCCTCAATTGCACCGAATTGCTCATCTCTGCTCTACGTGGATGATCTGGTTATCTACCACAGTGCAAAAACTTCAACCTCCCTACACCATCCACTTGCATCAGATTTTGCGAGTATCCAAACCTGGCTCACTGATAATAAACTAGTCCTCAACTCTAGCAAATCCTACTCAATGTTGTTTGGCTCTCAGGCCAGACTCAAAGCTAATCCAAATCCCCTTATCATCTCCTGTGTGGACAGCTCTCCTCTACCCTCTACCAAATCCTTCAAATATCTTGGTGTCACCTTGGATGAATCTCTTGACCTTGACCTTCATATCTCTACTATCTGTAAGTCGGTAAATGCTAAGTTAGGAAGTGCCTATTGCACCAGCTATGCACTTACCCCTCAAGCCAGACTAGCCGTGGCTCAAGGTTTCCTTCTGACGGCACTAGTATATGGCTCGTCAATCTTCCTATCTGCATCTAAATCCTCCCTTCATAAATGGGACACCACTTATAATAGCATCTGTCGCTATGCCGCTGCCTCACCACGTTTCAAGTACCACTGCCACCTCTATCGGGAATTAAAATGACTTAGCCCTTCCGCCTGTCATCTTCAGACCTTTGGATCACTAATTGACTCCGTCACCAGAACAGGTCTCCCCCTATTCCTTTCTTCCGCACTGGAACTACAACCTCCCACTCATGAATTACGATCTAATGATAAAGCCCTTCTGCGTGTTCCAAGATGTAGAACTAATATGGGCACTTGTGCATTTTCCTATACTGCTCCTAAATACTGGAGCTCTGTACCCCTCTCTAGCCATCAAACAAACACCCATGCTGTCTTTAAGAAACTACATCAGGAACACCTTCACACCTTACATCCCTGCACCTGTTTTAACCCACCTTGAACCCTCACTCATTCTTGCCCTCTCCCCATCTACGTCCAATCTACCCCCTTCTTACTTTCCCTCCTCTCACGACCTATACCTGCCATGCTCTTTCATCCTCTCTTTCCGCCTCTCTCTCCCTCTCTACTTTTCATGGCACTTATTGTACTGTAACTTACTACCTTCCCATGTTGTATTTTTTTCTTTTGTTACTAATCCTGTTTTTTACCCCTGTATTCACAGTATCTCAGCCTTCAGTATTCAGAATGCCAAAGTACTTATTACACACTGTTATTAGCCTGATATGTACTGCCTTCATGTGCTGCATCACATGTTTATTGTTTGTCTGTAAAATGTTCTCTCCCGGGTTGTGCCTGAAAATAGGCATTGTTTGACTAGTGCACTTACCTGGTCACCAAAAGCAAAATAAATAAATAAATAAATATGGGTCTGCATGAAGAAGGCTACATCGTGTACTCCCTTTTGTAAAAAATTTTGGTGTATGTTAGCCTGGCTTGGTCTTAATGCTGTCATTGGGCAGGCTAACAACTCAGCTGCCACTTGTTTCACGGTGCTCCCCGCAGTAAAGCATAATTGTCCAACAAGTTCTTTCGTACTCCTTTAGCCGATAGAAATGTGGGGTTCCCTGAGAATCTAAATCATGGAGAGAGTGACACTTCGTAATTGGAAGTCTGGTGCTACACAGCTCTACATGAAGGAATTGCCTCTCACTGCTCCCCAAAAAGGTACTGAGTGTTTTCCATGCAGGAGCGAGCTCATTTACCAAATTCACGGTGGATCATGTCTACTGGACTTTTGGCTCCCCTAAATAAACTCATTGTCTAAATTAAACAGTTAAATGAGGGGATAATTGTACGAATTTCATTGCAGTCTATAGTATAATGCTTTGGTATGGTAACTAACACATTAGCCTCTTATCTTGCAGAATGAAGGGGGTGCTTAGACAAGAGTTCACGTTAATTCCCAAGTGGTAGTTCTGTAATTAATAAAAGATAGCCCCAGAAGCGATTCCATGTGTTTTGGCTCCTTTGCGATGGTTCTGCCTTTTGTTGCACTCTGCGAAGGTATGCCTGCACACTGGAATGTTATCGGCTATTTAACGTTTGATACTATTCGGACATATGTCCTAGTTCATTATTGGATTCTTTGCAGAGGGAAGGAGTTCACTCCCTCTTTTCTTTCTTATATTCTGGCCCTTCCCTTTTTCCTATGCTCCTGTTTCAAAGGGGCTATGTGCATACTAATGCTTCAAGGATTCAATGTCTGAACAAGTTGGTCTAATGGGCTGAGTGTCACCCGTGCTACAAAGCTTTCTACAGTAATCTTAGCTGTGTGGGCAAGTATCAATGATTTTTGTTTCATTTTATAGGCTTGGGGGCGTTCAAGCAAAGAACTTATTAGCTCAATTAATTTTATTAATCGTGGCCATAAGGTTTTTTGGTGGATTTGTTTTCTTAAAAGTAATACAAACTAATGGCCACAAGATGTCACCCTGGGATTTTATTTATTATTTATTTATTATAACATCAGTTTAAAAACCTTTGAGCCAGAGGCTCATTTACAAAGGTACCTCGTCGAAGGCAGACACAACATACATACATGAGGTAATCCAAAATAATGTACAGTAAAAAAGACAAGGCAAGTAGCAGGCAGAGGTGAGACAGTCAGCAACAGAAATTAACAATAGGCAAATGTCACAATTGCAGGCGAATGAGTAACCAAAACACCATTGTCAGTTTAGACATTTTTTTTTTTTTATACGTGGGCAGACAGCAGGGGGGGTCAGGGGCAGTGGCAGGAGTGTGAGACGAGCAAGTGGTTTTTTAGATAGTTTTTGAAGCTGGCGAGTGAGGGGGCATTTGAGATACCAGCAGGTAGGGAGTTGTACAGGGAGGGGGGCTCTATAGAAGAACGCCCTTTGGCCCTGGGAGGTCCGTACCCTAGGGATGACTAGTGCAGTTTTGCTGGAAGCACGGGTGTGGACAGTGGGGTTGGAACGACGAATAGAGTTGGCAAGGCCAGGTGGGGATAGACCATGGAGGGCTTTGAAGGTAACTTGGCAAGTTAAGAACAGGGCAGCTCATCGAGGGTTGAGTGGGAAGCCAAGGAGTACAATTGACAAGTATGGGTGAGTCTAGAGGCACTGATGATAAGTCTCACGCTTTGTTAGCGTAAGGCACGACCCTTTGAAGGGCTGTCGGGTCGACTGCGCCATAAACAGGGAGGCCGTAGTCAACTAGCTAAAGCACAGAAGAGGTGACTGCCAAGCCAAGAGAGTTAGTGGGAGGCATTTTTGTGCGGTAGAGGATAACAAGCCGAGCATTGGAGGCTGAGGTCAGTGCAGAGATATGGTTATGAAAGGAGAGGAAAAGTCGAAGATTAAGCCAAGGTATTTATAAGAATGCAAAGTTCCAAGGGGTGATCCTGCAGCGGAGAGAACAGAGAGAGGGAAGTTACTAGACTTATTTTGGGGTGGGCAAAAGCATAGATTTAGTTTTCTTCAGGTTGATGACAAGGCGGTGGTCAGAGAACCAGCTTTCAGCTGGAGGTGAAGGCACGCTGTAGGGAGTTTTGGAGTAAGACGGGGTTACTGCCAGAGGCAAAGAGCACAGCGTCATCTGCGAGAAGGATTTTACCAGCGCAAGCTTTGGGCAGGTTGTTGAGAAAGAGAGAGAAGAGTAAAGGCCCAAGAATAGAGCCCTGGGGAACACCAGAGCAAATTTGGCAGGTAGGGGATAGGGTACCACCAACCCGCACACATTGGGAGCGGTTGTACAAGTAGCTTGAGCACCAGGAGACAGGACCAGAGGCAAAGCCCACACTGGCAAGGGTGGCTAATAGTAGAGGGTGAGAGACGGTATCAAAGGCTTCGATAGGTCTATAAATACCGCACAGGAGGCGCCTGCATCAAGTGACTTATGGAGGAAGTTAGCAAACTCCAGGAGAGCAGTATTGGTGCTATGGCCAGTTCTGAAACCATGCTGTTCAGGACAAAGGACCTCATATTTTGTAAGGTAAAGGGAGATTTGACTGGCAACTATTTTCTCAAAGCTTTAGGGGGAGGATAGAGATTGGTCGGTAGTTACCTCAGAGTGATCTGTCACCAACTTTGTGAAGAGGGGTAACAGTAGCGACCCTCCAGATGGCAGGAATTGCCCAAGGCAGAGGGATTTATTAAAGAGGCAAGTGATGGAGAGATGACCTGATCCAGGACCTGAAGGAGACAGGGATCAAGGGAGTCATTGCCGATTGAGTTGCATTTTAGGGTTTTTGTAAATAGGGCCTAACCTCGTGGGTGGACACAGTGCGAAGGTAGAAAGGGGTGGGGATGAGAGGAGCAGACAAGGGGAAGGGATTGAAGAAGTTGCATGGGAGCACTGCACTAAGGTCAGTGAAGCGTTGTTGAGGTGAGTAGCAATGAGTGCAGGGTCGGTGCAGGAAGACCCATCAATGTTAAGATGTGCAGGGGAGTGAGCGTGTGCCACCATTAAGCTGCTGATATTATCCCAGAAGGATCTAGGGTTGCCCCCAGGAGGAGGTAAGAGTAGAGTTGTAATAATCTGACTTAGCTTTGCGGACAGCCCACCTACATTTATTCCGGCAGCTACGTAGGCCAGTCTGTCAGCAGGGCGCCAGTTTCAATGGCCAGGTACCACAGGTTGTCACTGCTTGGAGCAGTGAGCGTAAGGTAGGGGGTAATCCAGGGGTGTGCCTTTAATTTAGATCTATGGGTGAATGGGGCGACGTGTCACAGGCAAGGTTAAAGGTATGGACAAAGAAGGCTAGCGCCTTGTCAATATCAGGGTATCTTAGTAGCGGGACCAATCAGTGCCAGCTAGGTGGCGCTAAGTCTTTTAGCCCACAGGGTCTAAACCACGACGGCGGGTGGTGAAAACAGGGGCTTAGGCAGGAGGTTGACCAGAAGAAAAGAACTGGGGAGTGATCACTAAGGCAGTCTGGGAGGATTTGAGCGTTGTGGGCCTTGGTTGGGCCTGTTAGTGAGAACCACATCCAGAAGAGTGCTTGTTCCGATGCTAGGATTTAACCTGGTGGGTTGAGAGACTAGCTGAGTCAGGTCAATGGCAGCGAATGCCTCACGGGAGGTAGACTCCTTAGGAGATAGCCAGTTGATATTTAGATCACCTACCAGGATTTGGTCAGAGGGGTTAGGAAGAGAGATGAAGTCAACAAGGGGCCCAGTGCATGGGCTTGATTTTTGCAGTATGTAGGCAATTGTCAGGAAGATTGGGGCCCTAGCAGGGTCAGGAGACAACTTTAGGTTAGGGCCTGGGCATTGAAATCAAGGGTGGGGGCAAGACTATGAAGTGGGTCTTTAACATAGATGGCACAGCCACCACCCTCTTGCTGATTCTGTCAAGCCGATGGAGGGAGTAGCCTGGGAGAGAGACCTGGGCATCAGAGGTGGAGCTGGACAGCCAGGTTTCCACTAAGGCAATCACATCAGATTATGATCAGCCACCCAGCAATGTAGGGAGTCCAGTTTTTAGGAGGCTACAGATGTTAATAGATGCGTCATGCAGACCAGAAGATTTACAAGGGGAGATATTGGGGACCGCCCAGGATTAGGATGGATATTGCCAGAGAGGAGCAGAAGGAGGAGAGCCGCCTTAGGAAGGAGGTAGTGGTGGAGAAATTTCGCGGACTGGGGAGGGGTAAGGGGGTGTGCGGTACAAGGGATAGGCAGGGAACTGTAGATGGGGAATGCTAGCAAGAAGTGATGGAGGAGAGCAGGGGGAGTGGGGAGGGGAGGCCAAGGTGATGAAGGGGTGTATGGGAGGTAAGGGTGAGTGTATGAGGCTGGAGGGGCAGGGGGGCAGGAGAGCAACAGGGACGAGGTAGAGCTATGTTGTGGGCAGAAGCGAGTCATAGGAGAGGCAAGGAATATAATAAGAAGGAGCAGGAGAGGGGAACAAGCCTGACCAAGGAGGGTAGTCATATTAGGTGAGGAGGGGAGAATAGCAGTACCCTGCTGAGGAGGACTTAGTGCCCCTAGTGGAAGCACCAGTGGTGGTACAAGGAAGGGATGAAGGAGAGCTGGGGAGGGAGTAGAGGAGACAGGCACCACCTAGAGGTCACCCAGTATAAGCTGCAAATGGAAAATGGGGACTTAGATTACGACTGCGTAATCCGCACAGGACGTGACGTCAGCGTCTGGAGGCAATAAGCAAAGGCCGCCCCTGGGTGGGGGGGGTTGGGGTGGGCGGGTAGGCAGCCCACAGCCGAGTCCACACAGAAACAATCAGTGGGCTGTGGGGCTAGAAAGCACAGGAGTCCAATCCAAAAGGGTCCAAAAGAAACGTCTAGAGCCACGAGGTGGGAAGCCTGATTACCTGAGTCAGTCCCGAGACGCGCTCCAACTCCTTTACCCGCCGGTTGTCGGGAGCGTTCTGGGGGTAGCAGCTAGAAGGAGGTAAAGGAAAACAAATTAGTATGGAGCGGGAAAAAATATAGGGAGGCAGGTTGGGACAGGGATCATAGACATGCGCAGTCAGCACAGGACAAGAACAAAGCCCTTAACAAAACCCCCACCCAGCTGTATAACCCAAAAACACTGCAGTTTACAAAAAATATATATTTTTTTTTTATGTTTGCTATATTTTGATATCTTTCTTTCCTTATTCCCCTCAGTTCTAGAAAAGATAAGAAACACTAAACGAGCTAGCAACCGGAAAGGTGTAACAGAGCGAAAAACAAAGACATACAAAATGCTCCAGGAAAATGCAGATAACAACCCCTCTTAAATCATCAGTTTGCCACTAACGCAAGAAGCAATTAGAAATACTAGCCCTGATACGAACTAGATATGGCATCAGAGCAAACAGAACAGGGAACGGCAAAAATTCAGTACAGCAGTAAAATACATTCAAAAGAATCTAAGACGAACTGGTGAACAAGGAAAGCCAGAAACCCTTTAGATAGCAGCCCACAGCCAAGTCCACACAGAAACAATCAGTGGGCTGTGGGGCTAGAAAGCACAGGAGTCCAATCCAAAAGGGTCCAAAAGAAATGTCTAGAGCCACGGGTGGGAAGCCTGATTACCTGAGTCAGTCCGAGGACGCTCCAACTCCTTTACCCGCCCGGTTGTCGGGGAGGCGTTAAGGGGGTAGCAGCTGAGTCAGTCGAGGGCGCTCCACTCCTTTACCGCCGGTTGTCGGGGAGCATTCTGGGGGTAGCAGCTGAGTCAGTCCCGAGACGCGCTCCAACTCCTTTACCCGCCGGTTGTCGGGAGCGTTCTGGGGGTGGGGTAGCAGCTGAGTCATACATTATTCAGCCAGACTAAGACTGTGTAGGAACAAACGAGTCACTTAAGAACTTTTGTGTTAATTTTTCTGATATCTCTACAAGGCTGTGATTAATAAGTGTGCCTGTTTCTAACCAGGGAATTCTTTTCTTTTTTTTTTAAATTTTTCTCTTTGTCTGGCAGGACTCCGTTGCTCATCACTCCTGGTCATGGCCCCCAGAGACCTCCACCACCGCCTATAGCTGCCAAGGGCCCTCAGTCACCCCTGGCTTACCCCCCGGAGGGCCGGGCTGCGGCCACCTTCGTGGCCACGGAACTAGTGTCTGGTCGGGGCCCCCACAGCGATGGTGATGAGGTGAGGTCCTCTGGGAGGGCTTCATGCTCACGGTGGTCCTGCCTGCCTCCATTTTCTTTACTTTTCCTCTCCACGGAGGCGGGGACATGCAATGGCGCCAGCGTCCACCCCACTTCCCAGATACTGAGCATTGGCAGCGCGAGATCTCCCAGCCTCCACCAGGAGTCCTCAGCGCTCCGAGTGTTTCCATCGCCCTCCCCCCAGAGAAGGAGAGCCGTCCATAGGACACTCTATCCTTCTCCCCTGGCTGGCCCTCCGATGACCCGGGTCCGTTCCCAAACCTGGGTTGCCGGTGTCACAAGCGGAAAGCCCACCGCTGCACCAACGGGCCGGCTGGGACAACTCGGCTGGATATTTGTAAGGTTAGAGGTAGATTACTGTATTCTGTGCTATAAAAACAAGGAATGGTGGGAGATTTAAAACTACTTATGTGGAATGTAAGAGGAGCCAGAAAGAAGGTCAAATGGTATCAAGTTTTAAAGCATATTAATTGTCTAAAAAGAGCTGTCACATTTCTACAAGAAATCCATTTACTGACCTCGGAGGGCTTACTTCTCAGAAGGCAATTCACAGGCCAGGTCTTCAATGCGGGGGATAGCACCCAAAGTTGAGGGGTAGCTATACTATTTTCCCGAAGTATTCCCTTTAATTGTGAACTGTGCATTCAAGACCCAGATGGTAGATATTTAATTTTGAAAGGACTATTAGACCACACAGAGGTAGTGCTCTGTTGTGTTTATGGTCCGAACTCTGACTCCCCAACCTTTTTTTCTAGATTACTGTACTTACAGAGTTACTTCCTTATGTTTCCTTTCCACTAATTTTGGGAGGAGATTGGAACCTCTCTTTTACCCCTGACCTGGATAGATCAGGAATCAGAAAATCTGGCCTCTCGCCTGCACAGAGAGCCCTCCAAGATCTAACGGATCAATTAGGTCTGATAGACCCATGGAGGATCCTGCATCCCTCCTTGAAAGAGTATACTTTTAGGTCCTCTGTGCATGGCACGTCTACCAGAATTGATTATTTTTTAATTAGTCATAATTTCTTGCCAGGGATTATGGCTAGTGCTATAGAACCCGGTGTCATTTCAGATCATGCAGTGGTGTGGTGCTCACTAAACTTGACTCCCAATGTTCCCAAAAAACTATTTGGAAAATCAACAATCAGTTACTGAGGGATGAGGGGATTATTAAGGATATTTCAAAAGCAATTGATCAGTATACTAAGGTTAATCTTGGCTCGACTGGCAGAATAGACCTAGAATGGTGTGCCCTGAAGTGTGTATTAAGGGGTGAACTGATTAGAACAGCCTCATTCAAGAAAAAGATGAAACAACAAGAAGCCCTCACATTACTTAGTAAAATTCGTCAATTAGAAAAAGCATTAGCACCCTCCACCCCGGAGGAGGACAGGCTTAAATTGATGGATTTAAGGGCCCAGTATAGCTCCCTGCTGCTAAGTAAAGCAGAATATGCAATAATGCGCACTAGTATTAATTACGTGGATCAAGGGGAAAAATCTGGAAAGTTATTGGCCCTTCATTTAAAAACTCAAGAAGCCTCCAGAATAATCAAGGGTATCAGGTCTAGGGTAGATAATACTATACAAGTGAACCCTAAAAGAATAGTACAGGAATTTGCAACTTACTACAAGGATTTGTATGGGCCCATGTCTAACCCGCCCGGTAAACAAAAATTAGATAAATACTTAGAGACCCTCCCTCTGCCATAGATATCAGCAGCGCAAAAGTCAGCACTGTTGGCACCCATAACTGATATAGAAGTTGAGAAAATAATAATTTCCCTCCCCTCTGACAAGGCTCCCGGCCCTGACGGGTTTTCACCCAACTTCTATAAGTCATTTTACAAACAGTTGACTCCTTGTCTAGGCCAGCTGTTTAAGAGGTTATTAGCTGAGGAAGTAATGGATGACAGTTTCCTGGAGGCTCTAATTATTGTTCTACATAAGCCAGAGCGAGACCCGGAATTGGTATTTAATTACAGACCTATCTCTTTATTGAATTATGACATGAAAATCATTGCTAAGTTGTTAGCAAACAGACTGGCGGAGGTCATGCCCACTATAATTCACTCAGACCAAGTGGGATTTATGAAAGGGAAGAATTCCTCCGATCATTTGAGAAAACTATCACACATCTTCTCCGTGTCCAGGGACTCTGATGTGCCAGCCGGACTACTGTCCCTGGACGTGGAGAAAGTTTTTGATAGAGTGGATTTTTTTTTTTTTTTCCACAATGCGCAAATTTGGATTTCCGAAGGAATACATTGGCTGGATTGTTTCTTTTTATAAGAATCCCAAAGCTCGTATTTATTGTAATGGAGTCTTCTCGGAAAGGTTTCTTCTCCACTCAGGCACTCCAAGGGTGTCCATTATCTCTACTCCTTTTAATATCTATTTGGAGCCTTTACTTGTTAAACTCAGGAACTCTCCCTTGATTCGGGCATACCTCTGTACGGGTCTGAATTCAAATTATCGGCATACGCAGATGATATTCTGCTTCACTCCATCAACCCTGCTAAGGCATTTGAGGCTACCTTGCAAATTATCTCAGAATATGGTACCTATTCTAATTATAAAATTAATTTGGACAAAAGTTTGGTTTTCCCCTTAAACTATAGATTGTTAAAAAGCGATATTTCACATTTAGGACTTAATTGGTCCCCTAAACGCTTAAAGTATCTGGGCATTTACTTCACTAGATCAGACTCCCTCACTAAGAAACTAAATCTTGATGATACGCTGTCCATTATACAACAAGATTTTGCTAGATGGTCATCCCTTACTATCTGTCTTTGGGGGTGCATTAATATAGTCAAAATGAATGTCCTGCCAAGGATCTTTTACCCGTTACATATGCTGAATGTCTGGCTGCCTATTAAATGGTTCAGAAAAGCCCATTCTATCATTTCTTCTTTCATATGGACTGCTAAGCCCCAAGAAGAGCTTATCAGAAGTTGACTGCCCAAGGCTAGAGGTGGTTTGAGATTACCCCATTTAGGGTGTTATTATTGGGCGAGTCAGGTCTCTAAATATATTAAATGGATGACCAATGATGTAACATTAGCTAACCTGCCATATGTCCCATCGTGGTTAATACTTGAGAAAATAATGTTAGCAAAAGCACATCTACCTAGATCTATATTTTTATTTAGCACAGTTAAAAACCTACCAGTTAATATCTCCCGCTCTCCCATAGGGGTGTCATTAAGATCCCATATCCAACTATGTAATTTCTTCAAGTATAAACACATACAGGACTGGAACCAGCCATTAGTAGCGAACCTAAGCATCAAGATAGGAAACAAGTCGATTCCTAAACTCTGGATTCCTCAGTTCCAGCACGCAAAGTTAAAAGACTTCCTAGACCCAACAGGGAAATGTATCCCGGTGTTGGATATCTTTAACAACTATACGTTAAACAGGGGTCAGTTGTTCAGCACATATCAAATATCCCATCTTCCGAATGGAATAAGCAAACAAATGTTTACAGAAGACACATTTTGTGAGCTCTTTACCACCATTGCAGAAATGGTACACCTTCCCCGTGCAATAGCTCAGGTGTACGGTTCCCTCTTGGTGCAGGCACCTATTACTCAAGAAGGAGGCCCAAAATATTGGGTAAGGCAATTCCCGGATCCGAGCATTAACTGGAGTAAAATCTGGGAAGGTACATACATTTACCTTGAACTCAAGACAGGTTGAGACTTACACAATTTAAATTTCTACATAATTTATATTGGACGCCCCTAAAACTTTTTAAGATAGGCAAATTCCCAACCCCAACTTGTACTAGGTGCAAACTGGAAGAAGGCTCCCTCCGTCATATGTTCTGGGACTGTCCCTTTGTCCAGGATCTCTGGACAGAAATCTGACAGAAAGCTGATCCTTTGCTGGGACTAGAGGATTTGTTTATACCAGAGATCTGTCTCATAGTGGATTATTCCAAGGTACAGGTTAGAACGCGTAGATATCATATGGCAATGATCTCCTTAACACTTAAGAAGCTTGTCTTAAGGCATTGGATTGACATCCAGAAACTTTCTTATATAGAATGGCTCCAAGACCTCTTGTTATTCTGTGGGTGGAACAATTTAAAACATTTCTGGGCCACTTCCCCTCCAGATATAAAAGGATATGGGCCGGTATGCACGCTGTCTATATGTTACAAGTAGGAGCTCCCGTGGCTCAATGAGCGTTGAGATCTTGAGCCCCCCTTACAGTAGCGGATGGTCACTCTCTATCCTAGACATCAATCCAACACACTTCCTTGCTGCCCTTCTGGTGCTATGGTAGAACGGAGTGAATATTCAACCAGCTGAGGGGGGTGGGTTAGGAGGGAGGGGGTGAGGGATTGTTTTAAGGTGGTAGGGGGGAAGGTAAATAATGGAGGGTGGGACGTAAGGAGTGGGGACATGTCACTATACTTCTTATGCTTGTATTACTGCCTGTTTGGGCACTCGTGTTATTTTTGATTACTGTGCCATTTCATTTGATGTATGCCTGAAAATAACAATAAAACACAAATTAAAAAAAAAAGTCAAAGATCCTTTGCTTCAGCTGGACTCTAAGAAAAGTGCTGGGAGAGATTTACTAGATCCCTATTTCCTTAAGATTGCCTATCATGTTTTAGCATTGCCAATCACTCATCTCTTCAACCTATCATTGTCTCAAGGGATTATTCCCCGATGTGGAAAACTGCACATGTCATTCCCTTGTTTAAATCAGGGGACCCTTGTGACCTGAACAATTACAGACCAATATCTCTCCTACCTATCTTGTCAAAACTTCTGGAAAAAATAGTGAGTAACCAGCTCAGGAACTACATTGAGTCCAAAAATCTCTTAAACCCTATGCAATCTGGTTTTAGATCAAGACACAGCACTATTTTGCCCCTTACCAAAGTAACCAATTACTGGCACCGTGACCTGGATAGTAAAAATGTTGTCTGCGCTGTATTCTTAGACCTAAGCAAGGCTTTTGACACTGTGGATCACAGCCTGCTTCTCTTATCCTTGAGGATATAGGTTTTGACCCAGTTCCAATGAGTTGGTTTACTGATTATCTGTCAGGACGGTTTCAGCAGATCAAGGCTGAGGGTGAGCTGTCCTCACTCAAACCTCTTCAAAGGGGAGTGCCACAAGGGTCAATACTTGTACCATTACTGTTTGCTATCTATGTTAATAATATTGATGATAGCATAAATAAGGCCAGTATACATCTGTTTGCGGATGACACTGTTCTTTACCTTAGTCTTCCGACTTCTGAAGCCGCCTGTGCAGATCTTCAGGAGGAATCTAACTGGCTGCAGAATCAGCTTCTTTTTAAAAAGCTCCTCCTAACTGCCAAAAAAAATAAAGCAGTGCTTTTCTCTCCCCATAGTCATGTGGTGAACCTGGCCACTACTGGAGTGTTACCTCTGATCACTACAATCCTCGGAGAGAACCTGGAGTTTATTTCAAAGTTTAAATACTTGGGAGTGTGGCTGGATCAGAATCTCTCATTCAAAGAGCATACTGAGGACTTACTAAAGAAACTAAGACAAAGGCTGGGCCTTTTCTTTAGGATTAACCAGTTTCTTACTAGTGAGGCTAAAAAGCGTCTGTTCCAAACAACTTTTCTCTCTCTGGTTGATTATGCAGACTTCTTACACAGTCAGCGCCCTAAAGCCTCTCTTGACAAATTGGACACACTTTACCACAGAGCTGTTAGGTTTATAACTGTCCTTCCCCTCTCCACCCACCATTGTGCCTTGTTTGCAGCTGTAGGGTGGACGTCTCTTATATTTAGGCGGAACAGAAACGCAGTGATTTGGGCCTTTAGAGCAGTCACAAAAAAGCTTCCTCAATATATCATTGATTGTCTCCCGCTAAGCACACCAGGAATATATGTGTTAAGAAGTGCCTCCCTTATCCCATTGTGTATCCCCAAGGTTTCTTCCCACTTTGTTAGAGCAACAATTAGCTTTGTGTTAACATCCCTGTGGAATAAACTGCAAAAATTGTTGAAATTGAGCACTCTCATCAGTTTGGAATCCTTCAAGACCCTATATGCTCGGATAGTGAAGGAACCCTGTAATTGCTTCCCTCATCACTAACCTACTCTGAATTATAGGCTTCAGCTCCTTGCAGATTATACTATAGTATTATGCTGGCTTCATGTGCCACCATTACTCTAATCTCATCCCAAGGCCGTATATCATTAAACTGTGTGGAAATTCTATACTCGCTTCCCCTCTTCCTCAGGCTGCCTCTGAACCTTTTTTTCATGCATACCACTCGGGCCACTGCTCTCCTTCTCCCTACCTTGTTTCTTCCCCACATCTTCCCACCCCCCGACCCCCACCGCACCTCCATATCTCTGTTCATCTGCTTCAGTTTTTCTGGACTAGGTATTGTACTTGCTATATTACTCGCCAGTCTGTTATCTGGCTGAACCATTGTCATTTTCCCCGGAGCCATCTAGGCTTCCCAAATTTCACATATATGCCACAGTTATCCTCTGTGCTGTTGTATGCCTACCTCTGTATTGTAGCTGATGCTATGTTATGCACCTTCTTTGTATTTATTTGTTGTTATGATGATGTTATTGTCACTGTGACTGTAAAAAATATTCTTTGTATTGTACTTTGACCCGGTAATAACCAGGTCCATCTTGCAAATGAGCTTGCTCAATGATGTTCATCTGGATAAATAAAGATTTGATTGATTGATTGATTGACATCCCCAGATGAGATACCAGTGAAAGCTAAATCTTATGGGGCCACTTACATTTCAATCATGTTGAAATACTGCATATTATAAAATGGGTTTCTAACAAATAGAAATCTGATTTGTCTAACAGGATCACCTGACCATAGATTAAATCACCTATTTAATCAACAGTTTGGCATCTGAACTATTTCTACCTCTCCCTGTAGAGACACATAACCCATATCCCTCCACCATCTGCTGTCACACACTATTCTTCAGCATGCTTCTACTGTTGGACATTAGGGCTCACATTAGTCACAGGTGCTGTAACACTTCCCCCTCTACTTCAATGATGATCTGGTGTCACACACTGTTCCCTGCCATGCTGCTACCAATTAAGAGAGCGAGTTGCTCACGTGGTGCTGCAAGACTTCTCAGGAAAATGTGCGGAGAGAGAGAGCAGCTCACTGTACTTTATTTTATTTATTTATTTATTTATTTCTAAGAATCAGTTTACAACCTTTGAGCCAGAGGCTCGTTTCCAAAGGTACTTCGTCACATAAAGACATGCATTGTGTTTTTGGTTACATAGCATAGATTTGCAAAACAATAGGCATTCAACAGAGGCGCCACGTCACACTGTGGTCAGACAAATACAATTAGGTTACAGGGTACATGTAATTGATAACAGGTGTTACAAAGTTGGTATCAAGTGAGCAATCTAGTTGGTAAACACCTAAACAGCTGGCACTGGCCAGGTTAAACATAGGCACGGTGTACAGAGAAGTGGTGGTGGGATGGCTAGGTGAGAGCTGCCCGGGGCGTTGTCAAGAGAAGCAGAGGTGGAGGCTATGTTCAGAGACAGGAGCAGTTATGAGTGCTGATGATGTGGTTCAAGGGTGGTTTTGAACTTGGAGATGGTGGTGGCATTGGTGATGGGGGCAGGAGAGTTAAACCAGGTTGGGCTCTATAGCAGAAGGACCTCTGGCAGCGGCTGGTTCTTGATCTAGGGACCTTTAGAGTGGTCTTGTAGGAAGACCGTGTTGCAATAGTGGGAGGGCTCTGGTGGATGGATGCCGTTACCCCAGGGAGGGAGAGCCCGAGTAGGGTTTTTTTTGTGAGGAGACAGGTTTGGTATCGGAGCCGTTCATCCAGGGTAAGCAGGTTAGCCTCGACATACAGCTGACAGGTGTGTGTGAGCCTGGGGGCACCAGTAATCAATCTGCATGCTTTATTCAGGGTTAAGTGAATTTTGTTGAGTGCAGTGATGTCGGCAGCACCATATACTGGTAGACCATAGTCTACAAGGGACAGAACGGATGATGTAACAGCGAGCCGGAGAGCATTTGGGGGGAAGGCAGGTTCTATGGCGGAAGAGGATGCCAAGCCGTGTGTTAGTGGCGGATGTTAGGGCGTCGACGTGGTTGTGAAATGTGAGGGCTGAGTCGAAGGTAACCCCAAGGTATTTCTAGGAGCAGACTTGTTCCAGTGGCTCATTGGTACGTGGGAGGATATAGAGTGGGTGGTTGCTAGCTTTGTTTTGGGGGTGGGAAAAGAGCATAGCTTTGGTTTTATTAAGATTGATGACGAGTCTGCGCTCCTTAAACCAAGTCTCGGCACTGTTGAAAGACTGCTGTAGGGAGTCCTGTAGGGAGATGGGATTGCGGTGGGTGGCAAAAAGGACAGCGTCATCTGCATACAGTAGAATTTTGCCAGGGGCATGCACTGGGCAGGTTGTTCAGATAGAGCGAGAAGAGAAGGGGGCCCAGGATGGAGCCTTGGGGGACCCCAGAGAGAATGGGACGGGTATCGGAGAGTGTGCTATTAATTTTTACACACTGAGATCGAGTGTCAAGATAGCTAGTGCACCATGCTAGGGGGCCAGCTGAGAGACCAGTGTGGCAGAGTGCATTCAGCAGAAGTGGATGGGAGACGGTGTCGAAAGCCTTTGAGAGGTCGATGAACACTGCACTAGCTAGGGAGCTGGTATCCAAGGAGAAGTGTAGAAAGTTGGAGAATTCAATAAGGGCAGTGCTGGTACTGTGACCAGCACGGAAGCCATGTTGCTCTAGGCATAAAATGTTATGCTTAGCCAGATAATCAGTGATTTGAATGGCCACCACTTTCTCCAGGGCTTTAGAGGGGGGAGGAGGATGGAGATTGGCCGGTAGTTGTTGACCAATGACCTGTCACCCCCTTTATGAATAGGTGTGATAATGGCTGTTTTCCAAGCTGTGGGAAATTGTCCCAGGCAGAGTGACTGGTTAATTAGGCTGGTGAGTGGGGCAAGGACTTCATCTAGCACCAGCCTGAGGATGCTGGGGTCCAGTGAGTCACTGCCGGGATTGTTGCCATTGAGAGCTTACTGTTCCAAAACTGACCAGAAGACAAAGAGAGTGCAGAGACAGGGCACAAGAAACACAACAAGAGATGTGGGACACCACCAACAAAAAATCACAGGTACAGCAATGATGATACTTAGTGTAATGATGGGGGGGAGCTCATGCAAATGATTCAGGACATGGATAGCAGGCAGAACAACTTCCATGATTGGCTCAATCAGTGGGGTGGGAAGCATAGGTCAAGCAAACAAAGCAACTGATGTTCTTAATCTAATCAATTATGAGGTAAACAACTAATTTTTTATTTAAAATTTCCCTTTATTAATTGGGGCTACTTTCCAGTGTGGAAGAATACCATGAAATTGCACATGTTTTCCTGGAATAAACGTGATTTTTCTTAATTTTTTTGTAGTTATTGTAACCCATTTTATAAGCATGATAACCACTCAAGGGCATGGGGTTATGAGGATTTAATGCACTTCCTGGGTGCTGAGAGGGCATTTGGCCTGTGGCCTCATGCATGTCAATGCACTCGGGGCATGCATTAAATCCCCATAATCTCATACCCTGTCATGGGTTATTGCTTACATATTGCACACTTCTTTTTCAGTAAGTGCAACCACTATGGTGTTTCAGAGACAGAGGAGCTGTTTACCCTGCTGGAGCAGGAGGGTCAGCAGCTCAGTGGCTAGAGGATTGGCAGTCTCTGGGTGAAGCTGGCACATTTGGCAGACACGTTTAATGTTACTATAGTCCATTCTGTGTATTCTAGACAACTATAAAAAGGCTTGATGATGAGGGCAGAGTTTAATGCTGTCATAAAGTGAGCATATAGTTACTGTGTTATGAAGCATATGCTGTGAATGTACTGCTCACTGTATATTGACTACAGGCAGAACTGGAATGGGTAACCCATGTGGTCATCATATTACTGATGCAGCATTGCAGGGGTGACATTATCTTAGCTGTTAGAACTCTTGCTACCGGGGTGGGACACAGGTTCAAGACCAACTTAAAGAGCTAGTAGCACCAAAACCAACTGACAGAAAATGTTATTAACTTTTAAAAGTAGTCAGTTGTACGTTTCATTTCTGCAGTAATTTTCTTTTCCCATTTGCTGATTAAGAAGTTTCTATCTGATAGTTTCAGGTACAATATGAAGAGTAGTATGTTACCTGGTATTATTAAGTGGAATGTAAAAAGCAGTACTTTATCTGGACACCAAGATATCTAGTTATATTCCTCTTCATACCTCATCAGCAGAAGATCAGAAGGTTGTGAGGTCAAGCACCACACCATGCACCTGGGGTAATTCCCATAACTGACACTGTAGTGGAATATAAGGGGGGTGCTGCACTGTTGAGGTTCCGTCTTTCAGATGAGACATTAAACAGAGATCCCATCTGTCCATCTCTGGGCACTGTCTAGGTGAATGTAAAAGATCCCATGGCATTTATTGATGAAAGGTAGGGGGTTTTCCTGGTGTCCTGGCCAACATTTAAGCAATAATGACCAAGAAGCTGGTCATTTCCAAGGAATCAATGACTGGTTGGGGGGATGGGTGGCCCGAGGAGCAGCCAAGGGCCACCTCCTTCCAGCCAGTCCCTAATCCAAGAAAATGACCAGCTTCAAGGATGTTATTGACGTGGAACCTTTGTAAATGAGTTGTATTGCTCAAAGGTGCTGTAATCCAAAACTCAATAAATAAATAAAGTCTAATCGCAAAAACAATCTTCTTTTTTACTTTTTTAAGGTTTTAAGCAGAGTGGTGTGAGCATTCAGTTGAGTGTCTCTGCTGTGCCGGGCATTTCTAAGAGATTTCAGACTGGCACAGCAGCCAATCAATGGGCTACTTTAGCTCATGAATAATTAATTAGACTTATAATCCCCCATCAATAAAAACAAGTCCATGCACTCCACCCCTAGAACTCACCTGGAAACAAGCTGTCACAGCTTAGTGTGCTATTCCTGGCAAAAAAATTACAAATAAAAAAAAATACAAAAATATAGTGACATCACAAGTGACCAGTCTTGCAGCAGGTGATTGTCTCTTACAGGTCAGTGTGATGTCCAGGAGTGGAGCTTGCAGCTTAATTTGACCGAACACAAGAAACCTCACCTGGCTTGGACACAGAAAGGATTGACAGATTGATAGCTCTTTCTTGATTCTGTGGGTGGTGGTGCATGGTCGTTCTTAGTTGGTGGAGCAATTTCTCTGGTTAATTCTGATAACGGACAAGACTCCACCAAGCTAACTAGTTATGCAGCCCCGTGCAGTCATCTCCAACTTTTTAGAGGGACAAGTGGCTTTCAGCCACTCAAGATGAGGTAAAGTCAGATATCAAGTAGGATCTGTGGCTTTTGTAGTAGGTAGGGAAAATGGGCAGACTGGATGGGCCTATCGGTCCTTATCTGTCATCAAATTCTATGCTTCTATGTCACAGTTAGTGACAAAGTCACAATGCTGATGAAGCATGAGGAGGAACAGAACAAAGTCAGCCTCCAGGTAGAGTACTGTTTCACACATCACACAAAGTATTGTCAGATGCAAAATCTTCTAATTAGCAGAAAAGAAAAGAAAAAAAATTCTGCAGATATAGGAAGTAATAGTTCACTACTTTTGAAAGTTAGTATTACTTTCAGGTAATACACAAAGGCTCTAAGGACCTAAACTCATGCCTCATTCTGACTTTGCATTATAGCACTGGGAGAGTTGCCAACTTGTTTGAAGAGTCATTCATCTATTAAGAAATGTAACCAAGGTCACTTCTGCTCCTTTCTGGGCATTTCCCGTGTGGAAAGTAAAGATCTCCCAGTACTATTCAAGAAAGGTTGGGGTCTGGGGGTTACTCCGAGTGTCCAGAGCTACATTCCATTACTTATCAAATCTGGTTCCAAGTACAATTGTATGTGGATCTGAGTGGTACATTGCATGTTACTAAATGCATAACGGTTGTTCTGTTTAGTTGGTTTTAGTTAGTTTTTACTGCACAAAATTTCCTTTAAGCAAGGGCCTGTTTTTAAAGGATCTAGAGTCATACATACCAACATACGATATTTACACACAGAAGTTATATGTGAATACATAGTGTCAAGAATTAAATTACAGGGAGTAAGACATATAATGCAGTTGAGAAATACATTGTCAGGATTCATCAGACATTACAAGCAGTTACAAGTAGTAGAAGTAGTAAGTACATCCATTAGTTTATTTTTAAAGGAGAAGACTGAGTCACACTCCTTAACAAGTCTGTTGAGGCAGTCCAGGAATTGGCACATCTAAAGCAGAAAGAGTTCTGATCTAACAAGGATCTCCTTAGTGGTAATATCAATTATGCACCATGCCCCTGGTAGAGTAGTTATTATCCATGAACTTGAAGATGGATTGCAGCCCTTGGGAAAGTAGTCCAAGCAGCATTTTTCTGCCCATGACCATGGTATGGAATAAATTTAGCCATCTCAAGGTATTTTATAGGGCACAGGTTTGGGTGTCCAGCTTGAGGTCCCATGCAAAATGTCAGGCCCTGTTCAAAAGGCCTTTGACTCTGGACAACACACCATCATTTTCTGAAGATTAGACCTTGATGCCATAATCAATAATGCTAAGGATAAAACACTGAGCCGGGAGACTTTTAATTTCAAGAACGAAATTTCACCTGTTATGGTAAAGAAAGCCAGTTTTAGTTTAATGACTGTAGATAAATGGTCTATGTGGTAAGCGAAGAACATCCCTTAAGTGTGGTAAGGTACCAGGACCACATAGGTTTATCTGAGGAAACTCAGGGAATTGGCAGTGGTACAGGTTGATCCCCTGGTAGGCCTGCAGCTCTCGAAGAACAGGGGAAGTCTGAAGGATTGGAAGGTGGCAGATGTAGTTCCTCTCCATAAGGACGGGAACAAGGAACAAGCAGGGAACTACAGACCAGTTAGTCTTGCATCTATTGCAAGGAAGCTGATGGCGGCACTGATCAAAGAGGACCTCATGGACAACTTGGAAAGTAATGGTCTCCAGGACAGTAAACAGCACGGATTTGTAGCAGAGATCTCATCAGACTAACCTAATAATTTTCTTTTGACTGAGTGATGAGAGAATTAGATAGTGGCCACACTGTGGATTTGTTCTACTTTGATTTCAGCAAGGCTTTCAACTTGGTGCCTCACAGATGATTGCTGAGGAAAATGGAGGATCGGGGAGTGGCTATAATCATAGTTAACTTAGTAGGAAACTGGCTAAAGGGGAGCAACAAATGGTAGTGGTCAATGGGGTTAGCTCAGAAGAGAGGGAGGTCACAAATGGGGTTCTACAAGGATAGTCCTGGGGCTGGTTCTCTTTGACATATTCATCACTGACACTGGTGTGGGGATCCAGGGCAAGTTGTGTCTGTTTGCAGATGACACTAAGCTCTGCAGGAAGGGAGATAGTGATGTGAGAATAAAGGAAATGCAGAGGAACTTGCAAAAGCTGGAGGGGTGGTCAAGGGTTTGGCAGCTGAAATTCAGTGCCAAAAAGTGCAAGGTGATGCACCTAGGAAACAGGAACCCTAGGATGGAGTACTGGATGGGAGGGGTGAGACTCAGTACCACGTCTGAGGAACATTACCTTGGAGTTATCATAAGTGACTTCCTAAAATAATCAAGTCAGTGTAACAAGGCATATAGAAAAGCAGGTAGAATGCTTGGTTATACTGGGAGGGGTACTGATAGCAGGAAAAAAGTAATATTCTCGCTGTATAGATCCTTGGTGAGGCCACACCTCGAGTGCTGCACCCAGTTCTGGAGTCCTCACCTCAGGAAGGAGAGGGATAGGCTGGAGACAGTGCAGCACCAGGTAACAAATATGATCCAGAGCCAGCAGGGTAGGTACCATGAAGAGTGCCTCAGGGTGCTGAATATGTACTCAATGAAAACCAGAAGGGAGAGGGGAGATAGGATAGAGACCTTCAAATTCCTAGAAGGAATTCACAGGGTGAATTGCTGGGAATTATTTAATTTGAATATTGGATCACAGTCAAGTGGTCACGAATGAAAACTAACAGGTGGAGGGTTCAGGAGGGACATGAGGAAGTGTTAATTTACAGAAAGGGTGGTGCAGCCATGGAACTGGCTGCTAGCTGAGGTGGTGAGTGCGAAATCTACTAGAGGTTTTAAGCACAACTGAGACAGAATGAAGAGTATTGTGGTAGCTGGAGGCGTCAGATATGGGGAGAGAAGGGGGTGGATGGGAGGGCCAGCACTCTGGAGGATCAATAGGTCCCAGGGCAAAATAGGAACTTGAGCAGACTGGATGAACCTTTGGTCTTTTTCTGACTTCATTGTCTATATTTCTATGTACTGTCAAGAATCACCCTAAGGCATTTAAACGTGTTCTCCTGTTCTAGGGTAACGCACTTGTTTGTCTATGTACAGTCAGTGCATTACTCATTGACATGGAAAAGACTTTGAGATGTATCATTTATGAAAGGTGTTATACGAATCCACATTCATTTCTTTCTTGCAGGAGTTTTCAGATCTTTACTGGTGCTACGGGTGAGCTGATCTTGAAGTTGTATTTGGTGAACCCACCGAATGCTGGCACCCTTGGCTCCGGCAAGGGAGGTCTAAAGTTTCCAGCCTGCCTTTCAGAACTTCAACACTTTGAGTCAGGAAATAAAAAGAATAAAAAACTTCCAGGTGGTCAGGGCTTGTCTTTGTGTCCACCCCTCACACCAAGCAAGTAACTTATACCCTGCACCCACTCCCTGTTCTCCGAGACTGTTTTATATTTTGTAAAAACAAATATGCTGGCTCTTGGAACTGTAAAAAGAGCTGATAGTGCACTTTAAATTACACCCCTCTCCCTGAACTGACACCCCAGTCCCCAGAACCACATTATTTACAAGATAGGCCGCTCCACTCCTGATTCCCTGATCCTTGAATTTTAGGGTGCAATTTGTTTTAATTAAGGCTGTCCTAGTTGCCCCCATCCTGGAGCACACCCAATCCATTTTTGTATACTAGAGAACATAATGGGGCAAGCGGGTGCATGACTGAGAGGGATGGAGGGGGCAGAACAGTGTGTGTCATTGATGATGATGATGCTAGCCAAACTGATCAGTCAGTCTGTCTTGTGTCATAAATGATGCAGACCACTCTGGCTCTCCCTCTCAACTAACATGCTAGCTTGCTACATTCACTACTATGCAAAACTAATTCTGTCCAGAGGGCTGCATGGGAGGAGTTTGGGATAAAATATTGAAAATTACTAAAGTTAAAAGCCTGTGTTAGGAAAATGTAATGCAAACTCATAAATGTGTTGTTCTGTAATATTTGTGCATCAAATTTTCAACATAGCCTTGTTATGACCCTGCCTCATGAAGAAGGGCAGAGCAAATGTTCAACTCCTGCTGAAAGGTAATTTCATGCAGGGTTTGTGAAATCAACTTTCGGAATGCAAAAAACACATTTTGGACCAGAGTTGAAAAATGACAGTTGTCACATTCATGAGGTGCTGTTAAGAAATGGCTATGTTGTAAATTTGGGGTCAAAATATTGAAAATTACCAAAGTTACGAGCCTGCATTTGCAAAATTCAACATAGGCTCATACCTTTTTTTGTTTTTTAAATATTTTTGGACCAAATTTTCAACATAGCCTTCTTATGACCCCACGTCATGAACAAAAGCAGAGAAAATGTTCAAGTCCTGCCTGAAAGGCGATTTCATGCAGGGACTGCGAAATCACCTTCTGGGACAGATTTGCCCAATGGCAGCTCAATTGTTCATGAGGCGGGGTATCAAAAAAGGCATGTTGAAAATTTGGGCCAAAATAGGACAAAATTGCCAAGTTATGCTAGTAAGTTCAAAACACCATTGAAATACATTAAAGCACATATCTGTTTCTTCAGTTTGTGGTCTGGCTTTGAAGAGTGAAGCTGTATCTGCAGTCCAGAGAGGATTACAGCATTGACCCTTGATGTGTAAGTAAGGGCTTGGAGGGGGTGGGTACTGAGTGAAAGGGTCAGGTGGAGGGGAGTGCAACGGCCACACAAAAGACATCAATGGACTTTTTTTTTACAGGAAAAAGAGAAATTCCTGCACTAGGTTGGACACCCCTCCCGTGCCACTATTATGTTTCTGGGGGAGTGGGGTGGTGGGTGCTGAGAGGGAGGTTGGGTGGGGAGGAAAGTATATAAAAAAGCCCAAATAACCATGCATGCACAGTAGTGGATCCGGGGGAGATGAGGATTCCTGCACTGGGAGATTGGCACCCTCAATGCCACTGTTACATTTCTAGGGGTGGGGAATGGGGTGGTGGTATTGCTGACAGGAGGGTCAGGTGGGGAAACTATAAAAATATATTTTAAAAAGCACAATCGTGCGTCATGCGGTAGTGGGGGGACAAGGATTCCTGCACTGGGGATTGGGCACCCCTGCTACTGTTACTTTTCTGGGAGATTGAGGTGGTGGCGCCAAGAGGAGGGTTGGGTGAGGGGAGGAAACAAAAATAAATTGACTGCCAACAGTAAAGTAGTGCAGTTCGGAGTGCTTCACAGATGTGGAGGCAACTGTGTTGGAACTCCAACATGTTGTTCGGTCGCAAGGAATGCCGGAGTCCTTTTCTCATAGCAAGATGTCTGCAGGGCTCCGCCCACTGCAGCCCCAAGAGAGGGCATGCTGCGGGGGGGGTGATTGAGGTAGCCTGTATTTTTTAAACTATATAACCCCACCAGAAATCAAAGATTTATTATCGGTAAGGGGACCATCATGTACATGTTGTGGTTTGGGAAGCTGGGGAATCAGGTTAGGGATGGAGGTGAAATGTTAAATATCCTGTTGGCTCCTACCACAGTGCCAGGAACTGGCATATTTTTTTTAACACAAAAAGCAGTCTGGGAGAAGGGGGGGTGACTGGGGTTGGTGAGGTGTGTCACATAACCCTTTTCGTAGCCTGCTAGACCCCCATGTCAAGTTCCAATTTGAGAGACAGAGTTTTAATATGAATTCTTGAAGCTTAATTGAAGTAATGGGGCTGGATTCAAAGCCAAACCAAATCTGCCTATGGATAAATTCTCTCACTCCATAACTTGTGCTGACATATTTTTTGATTGACTGCTAAACCAGCTTAGTTAGTACCCACCCACAAAAAAAAAAGGAAGGAAAAACGAAAGTAAATTGTTTACAAGTACTGCATGATGGTTTTTAAAGACTTGCTTTCAATACAATGTTATTTTAGCTGTTTTCTAGTTTCAGAAAAAAAAAAACTAGAAAAGTGAGAATTGCCTCTATGCAACATCAGTAGCAGTTAGACTGTAAACATTAACAACAGACTGGACAAGAACAATTAAACAAAACACACAGTTCGTAGCAGGGGTGTGTTAAAAAAGTCGTGTAATGCGCCTGATATCATATGGAAGCACATTCCAGGCCATAGCAGCCACTCTGTAAGAGAAGGTGAACGTGGCAGTGTTTATTTCTGCTGCAAGAATGGCTAGTGTTCTTGTAGAGGCTGCATAAGGATTCAATGTCAGAGCAAGAGGAGAAAAAAAGATACATGTGCCAGGTGCATTTTAATGCAAGCACTTAAAAACTAAATTCAACCAGTGATATGAGCAGATCTTTGATAAACACAGCCTGACAAGCTGTTGAAACAGTCGCCAGTGGTGAGTAAAGGAATTGTATGGCTGATTAAACCTGCAAACCGAACTGCATGCTTTCCTATTCAACTTGCTGCTAAGTCTTGTCCAGAAACCGTTTTGCAGTGATCGGTTTTTTTCAGAAAAATGTGCAGTTCAACGGCAAAGAGAAGAATTTGTGACAGGGTGTGTTTTTTGGTTAGATGGTTGTGCTGCTGTATATGTTTCTGCTGAAATTTGCTTTCAGTTTGATGCTAAGAGAAGGAGAATTAGTGTATAAAAGAAGCAAATAGTGATGATTTTGTGCATGTTCAAGTGCAGATTTTTAAAATTTTGATAGGATTTTTTCCCACACTTTTGTTTGCTCTGCATCTACTGCTGCGAGAAACCTACATACTAAGCAATAACATGTAAAAACACTATATCAGTGATTATTTAGGGCACATTAAGATACATATTTAGGGATTTTGAGACAGTTTTTTTTTCAGACAAGCACACTGAGCCAGGGATCACCTCAGCCTGTTGTGATTGTCACAATGTGAAACCTCTGTCCTGTTAAATAGTGTGTATAACAGTGTTCAGTGACTATTTTGTGCACATTAAAGGGCATATTTTTTGATTCTGTGGCAAAGTTTGTTTTTCAGCCATGTGTCTGCTACTTTGTGGCTGCTACTGTGTAAAACTGATTAGCTCAGAAATAGGGCCCAGTCCACAAAAATTGGCCAGATACATGCCAGAGGTGTTTATCTAGGCCACTGAGCACCGCACCGCAGGATGCTGTATACGTTGCAGCATTTATGCCACCCCTTACATGCACAAAAAGGAGTGCAAAGGGGTTGGGGAATATTGGAGCAGGGAGCAGGGCCAGGCTGGATATAAAACAGACCGTCTCCCCTCCATGGAGCATGGAATTGTGGGATGCAGCAGTTCTCCAAGGATGGCCATATCATACTGCCTACTTCTGTGAAATAAAATATTTAAAAAATTAAACTGACAGTCTCCAGGTCACCATGCCAGATTGGCGAGCTAGGGGGTTACTGGTACCAGGACCAAACAGGCCCTGGGAATGTCCAGGTAGTGTCAAGGAGGAATTGCATGCCTGGCAGGCAGCTGTTACTGCAGGAGCTCCCTCATATAATGACACTGCCCTCTGCCATGCCACTGAAATTTCCCGGTAAACCACCTGAATGTGCATCTCCACCCTGGGCCTACCCCAACACAGTCAACAATAAAGAATTGTGGGTGGAGTGGGACTGGGTGCAGATGGGGCATGCAGTTTGTTTTGTGAGTCCCCACATGTGTGGAGGTGGCATTAAAATGCTTTTCTTGACCCTTGACATGCAAGGAAGAGACAAGACACTTTTGTAGATTGGGCCCTTAGAGACTATTTGTGCATGGTATGTTAAGTGACAGGACAGTCAGCAGGACTTCAAAAACTGAAGGCCCAAGCATCAGTTCATACTGAATGTGGGGATTTGATATTCACTGTCAGCTGAGTTAAGGCAGATTTGGTCAAACCTTTGAACTCCAAGTGAAGGCCTAAGCCTTCAGATTATTATCCAGCTACTCCTCTGACAGCGGTCTGTTACGTAATCACAGTTGGTGGTGGCACATGTCCAGGGTGTGATGGCTTTCCACTTCCCCACTGTGTCGCCACCAAAAACTGCCATACACAAAAGGATTACTTAGTCACTGGGGAAGCTTGTTTCAGCCAGATGATTGTGCAAGAAAATATACTGGATTTATGAAAGAATTGTACTAGTGCTCAAGCTTGCTGCCATCACAAGAAGAATCTCCAGCCCCGATGACATATTGCAGGTAAAATAAATATAAACAGAACCTGAGTTATGATGTGAAGACAGGTAATGCAGCAGGACTCAATTAGAGGAGGATTCGCAGGTGGGCTAAATTAAATAAAGTCTGATCAGGAAGTTCATTGCAGTCTAATTAGATCTGGAGGTCAGGTTCAGAAGCATAAAGGCCAAAGAGAGACGGCAGTGCAGAAAATATGTATGAAAGCAAGTTTGACCACCTAAACATTTTAATTGGGAAATCGTACTGGTACCTTGGGACCAGTAAAAGTCAGATTTACAAAAACAGGTTTTTGGATGTGCTCTCTGCTTGGGTTCCAGTACTGACCAGTGAGGAGTCCCCCACACCCAAACTAGGTTTCTTCATGGTTGGTGCAAAAGTAACCTCTCTAGGTACTCTCATGGGCCCCAGTGCCAACCTAGTTTTATTGTATGTGACTGGTGTCAGGGGCTCTGAAGTTTCGTAAGGTGAGCCAGAGGTGCAGTAGCCAGCAGAGGTAGAAAAAGTGTTGTGCCATTGCCAGGTGAAAGGAACAGTCAGCCAACTGCCCTGCTCTCATTAGTCATACAGACTGCAGAATGGGTTAAGTCTAGGGGTAGAGGAATTTAGACCCAGTTTGGTGCTCAGACATGCTGGATGTGCACTGGTCTGGGTTCGGAGGCCTACTCAAAGTGACAGTTGAGACACACCACCACATCCTTGACTGCTGAACATCCTCTGTTTTCCTGTTGGTGAAGATTGGTCAGTCTGCTTATCATCATCAGTAATGCAGACTGATCCATTCCCCTGCCAATCATAGGTGCCTCCCAGACCACTGACAGATAGTCAGGTGACTGAATGGATAGCAGGGAAAGGCACCTTTGTGTTCGGGAGGACGGAGAACTGGGCTAACCACAAAAGAGTAAGGTGAATGTGCCTCCCAAATTGAAGACTGGAGTCAGGAAGGGGGGGCAGCTTTCTAAAAAATGCTGTTTTGGGGACTTTAGAAGGGGTTTGCTAGGTAAGGAGCTTTTACAAAATGCATTTAATTGTTTGCAGTATTTGGCCAGTAAAGGCACACCAAGCTGTGATACCCTGTTTTCAGTTACATCCTGGGGGTGGGTAGCATGAACCTATTTGTATTGATGGGGGAATGTTGGCCATGACATCCAATAAACTCGCCAACTCTTTTTTTCAGTAAGTGCTGTAGGGTCTTTAACTTCCAGCTGAATAGCGACCAGAAATAGGCAAAAGGGATCTTGGTTTAAAATTTCATCAATGGAATGGAGTCTAAACATTGCAGCACCCCCTTGTACTGCACTACAGTGTCAGTTATTTGTATTACAATGTCTCTAGCACAGTGCCTGGAACCAGCATTTTTAATTAAATCTCTGTGGGACAATAGTAGAAAGGAGGGAATCACTGTAGTGGGGAGGGGGTGGCCAGTGAAGTAGCCCTAACCACCTGGTGAGGGACATAGCCTTTTATTACATTTTGTTTACTTATTTTTGTTGGAAGTCAAATACCAAATAATGAATACCCCAATATCTGCCCCTGATTTCTGAATACTTGACCGACTAGCCGAAAAAAAGGTATTTGCACACCCGTACTACCTGTGAGACAGTAGTTCATGCTTTTATATATAATAAACAAGTTGATTACATACTAGTCTTTTCATTATTTCCCTTGGGACAGGTAGAAGAGAAATAGAATGATAGTTATTGATTAAACTAGGGTCCCCTAATGTAAACACAGGCACTGTACCCATTTGAAAATTTCTGAATAGATGGCCTTATTTCTGAGATTAAACATAGGTTAACAATTCTTGTCACAGGTGCTGCAATATTTATTTTTGCATTTAATTTATTTATTTATAATTCTTGGGTAAGCAAGTAAGGACCACTAGGCACAGTGTTCCACACAGGTGAACACAATATCCACATAACCTGCTCTAATGAAACCAGAACTGAAAAAAAAAAAACATGATCCCAACAGATAATCACAAAACTGAAAACGATATTGTTGACCTGTGCTAGTCTGCTCTGTTTTCGACAAAAGCTTGAAAAATTAAACCTTTATATGAACTTAATCTTGTTTTTTTTTTTTTAAAGCATCTGTTTCACCATATTAACTGTCAGTTATAACTGACAACGGCCAAGAATGGGACATGACAATGGGAGAACAGCTAAGAACTGGACATAATAATTTAATAATAATAATAATAAAATTTATTTAGTTAAGCGCCTTTCAAATTTTCAAGGCTCTGTACAAAAATTCATAAAACCGAACATCAAAATACAATAAAGCAGAACAACATTTACAACAAATAAAACCAATTACAATATAGATGGAAAAGTCTTATCCCATAAAAAGGACTTTAGAGCCCTTTTAAAAATGTCCACCGTTGTACTCTCTCTCGGAGCTGACCGGGTAGAGAATTCAGAGGGATGGAGCCACGAAAACCTAAAGCATGGGCTCCAGAAGACTTCAAATTAACCTCGAATTCTTCCAGCAACCCTCACAGCTTCGAGCTTAAGCTGTCTCAGAGGGGTGTAAGGCAACAGAAGCTCTTTCAAGTAAGGTAATGCAGTAAGGTAATGTAAAGGTAAATTTAAGCCTTTAAAAAAAAAAATCTTATTTTTTTGCGCTCTATACACTATAAAAATTACTGGTTGGCCAAAACCATACACAACCAGCCTGTGTTACCATCTCAGGTTACAACAAACCTCTTGAGCTTCGCTCTTGAGGTCTGCAGTAATCTGAACCTCTCAGTGGCAGCATAGGTTGATTGCGCATGGTTGACCAACCAGTATTCTGTATGTGCAAAGACAAGTATTGCACAAGTAATATACATTACTGTACAATAAAGTGCTGGAGGATGACCACATTTGCAATTACAATACATTAAAATGCAGGAGGATAACAACACCTGCAATGTGCTGAGGCAATATTGAGTTAAGGGTGAGAGCAAAGATTGTGGATTGGGGAGAGTGAAGAGGAGATTACTCTAGCGTAGATGTGGTGCAAAGTTGGAGCAGAGGTACTGTAGGAGGGTGGTGAACAGCAGCCCAGGAATCAGTATCAGGAGCAACTACTGGAGTGATTAGTGACTCCTCGGAGGAGGGAGGGAGGAGAGTGCATAGTGGAAAGAGGCAGAGCAGACATTGAGGGGGAGAGAACCCCATAGTTTGGGGAAATTGATGGAGAAGGCATTTGATCAGTATTGGATTTCCTTGAGGGAAGTGCGAGAGAATGATAGCCAGAGTTGAGAATGGGGAAGAAGTGGTTGGGAGGGGAGAGAGGAGGGTAGTAAGGTAGTAGGGGAGGGAGCCAAGCTAGTATTTAGAGATGAAGGAAGCACAATGGGTGAGGCATCTTGCCTCAAAAGAGGAGAAGAACAGAGAGAAGTACACTTAGCAGTGGTGGATGTAAGGGAATAGTCCAGAGTAATGCAGCAAAAGGAGTGAAAGAGGGGATCCAGTCTGGCCTAGGAGGACTTGGAAGCAGCACTGCATACTATGTCACAATAGTTAAAGATAAGAAGTATCATCTTCGAGAATCTCTCGACATGCAGAAGGTGGGATACACCCTTTATTCCTATAAAGCACACCAAGTTTGCAGAGCAGCTTCTTGTGGATGGCATCCACATACACAGAAAATTGAGGTGCCGGTCCAGTCAGACCTGAGGTACTTGAATGAGGGGACATCCTCAGTTGCTGCACCATCAAAAGTACAGAGGAAGGGAGAGGAGTGAGCATGTCAAACCTCTGTCTGGTGCCAAAGGTTATGGAAACAATTTTGTTGGTGTTGAGGGACCGCTGATTTGCCAGGAACAAGTGTTACATGTTACTAAAGTCCAGTTGAAGCCTGGCCCTGAGATCAGAGGCAAAGAGTACCATGTCATCTGGGTACATCTAGATGGACACAGAGGAGCAGGCAGCAGGGAGGCATTTAAAAAGATGGGACCCTTGGAGATGCCTGATCTGATAGGCAGTGGGGGGAATATGGATTCTCTAATACGGACAGCTTGATACCTGCCCTCAAGGTAGGAGTGGAACTCAACCAACTGAGGAATCAAAGAGCCCCACTGCCTTGAACTTGTCCAGGGGATGGAGTGGTTAACAGTGTCAAAGACTTTGGTCAAGTTGGCAAAACAGAAACATAGAATTTGACGGCAGATAAGGACCACTTGGCCTGCCTAGTCTGCCCATTTCCCTACCTGATGTATAAGCTGCAGATTCTAGTTAATCAACAGCTTACTTCCTCCTACCCCCCACTAGCCTTTGATGCATTAGGTCATCTGATATAATTACTCATAAGTCTCTTTCAATTTTTGTTGTTGTTGTTAACTCACCCTCCATTGTGTATTCTTCCCCTGGGTTTTTGTTTCCCAGATGCATTACCTTGCACTTCTTTGCACTGAATCTGAGCTGCCACATGTTTGACCATTCCTCCAACCTTGCTAAGTCCCTTTTCATCCTTTCCAGCCCACCTTGTGTATCATTCCTGTTGCTGATCTTTGTGTCATCTGCAAAGAGACATACCTTTCCTTCTAGGTGCTCTCCAATGTCACTTGTAAAGACATTAAAGAGGCCCAGTCCCAGTACTGAACCCTGCGGAACCCCACTAGTTACCCTCCTTTCTTCACTGTGGACTCTGTTTACGATTATCCTTTGCATCCTGTTGTCCAGCCAGTCTTTTATCCAGGCTACCACCTTGGGACCCACACCAAGGCTGGCTAACTTGTATATTAATCTTTTGTGTGAGACTGTGTCAAATGCCTTGCTAAAATCTAGGCAGGCCATATCCACAGTCCCTCCCTGGTCAACTACTTTGGTCACCCAGTCAAAGAAATCTATTAGGTTTGTCTGACATGACTTTCCTGCTGTGAAACCATGCTGTCTTGGGTCCTGTGCCCCACTGGCCTCTAGGTACTCAACAATTCTTTCCTTCAGAAGTGATTCATTTTCCGTACTACTGAAGTCAAACTAACTGGTATGTCATTTCCTGCCTCTGCCCTACTCCCAGTTTTGTGAAGTGGAATCACATTTGCCCTCCTCCAGTCTTCAGGTACCACCCCATCCTCCCATGATTAGTTAAAGAGAGTAGTCAGTGGTGTTACTAGTTCTACCCTTAGTTCTTTTAGAATTCTTGGGTGAATCCCATCAGACCCCATTGCTTTGTCCACCATCAGTTTCAAGAGTTCTTTCAAAACCCTTTCTTCTGTGAATGGACTGGAATCGACCCCCCATTCAGAGTTTCTCTCTTGTTTGGTTCAGGTACATCCCCCTCCTCTTCCATTGTGAATACTGAGCAGAAATATTCGTTCAGTATCCCTGCTTTTTCACTGTCACCCTCTGCCCACGTTCCCTCCCCTTTATTAAGTCTCTGTATACCTCCCTTGGTCTTTCTTTGCTCCCTAATGTACCTATAAAAGGTTTTATCCCCCTTCTTAACAGAGGTGGCTATCTTTTCCTCAGTTTGTGCCTTTGCTATTCTGACTGCCTTCCCTGCCTCCTTCTGCTTTAACTGATAAAGTTCTCTGTCCTGCTCCTTCTGTGTTTCCTTATATTTCCTAAATGCTTTCCTTTTCTCCTTAACAATCCCTGCCACCTCTTTTGAGAACCATAGTGTTTTTTTTCCTTCCTTTTGTTTTGTTGATTTGCTTCACACAAAGGCTTGTTGCCTCTGCAATGGCTGTTTTGATTATGCCCCATTGTTCCTCCACCCTTTCTTCTTGCCCATTTGCTAGTGCTTTTCTGAGGCACTCTCTCATTTTCCAAAAGTCAGCCTTCCTAAAGTCCAATACTCTTGTTTTTGTATAGCTTGACTCTATGGCTGTGTTTATTGTGAACCACACTGTTTGGTGGTCACTTGTTCCCACATGGCTACCCACTTCTAAATCTGAGATCCTTTCTCCTTCCCCATTTGAGAGCACCAGGTCTAAGATTGCTCCCTCCTGAGTGGGTTCTAGCACTAGCTGTTTTAGTCATGCCCCCTGTAGGCCATCAAGAATGACCCTGCTCTTGGATGTGCCTGCAGCAAAGATACTCCAGTTAAAATCTGGCATATTCAGGTCCCCCATCAACAATATCACCCCTTTCTGCCATTTTAAGGAAGCCTTCTATCATTTCCTTGTCTATTTCCTCCCCCTGAGATGGGGGTCTGTACACAACCCCCATGTGGATTGTGGTGCCATTTTCTGTCTCCAGGGTGACCCATAGTGACTCATCAACTTCCTGTTTACTCTTCAGTTCTTTTGCTTTAATCCCTTCCCTTATATAGAGAGCTACTCCTACTCCTCTTTTACCCACCCTTTCCCTCCTGTAGACTGTGTATCCTGGTATGTTGACATCCCTGTCATGGTTCTCTGTGCACCATGTTTCAGTGACTGCCACAATATCCAGGCATCCCTCTTCCATCAAGGCCACTAGTTCAGGGAGCTTGTTGCACAGACTGCGGCCATTGGTGCTCATCACCTTCCATTTATTTTTTATGGCCTTACCCCTTTTAGCCCCATCCCTGTCCTAACTGCCTTTTTCTGCATTTACCTCTGTCCTGCTCCCTACTGACTTCTCTACCTTGGTGTTTACCTCCCTAACTACTGTGTTTTGTGGGGGGAGGCTGGGATTTCCCTGTTCCTTTTCAGTGCCTCCCCCCTTGGCTAGTTTAAATGCTTGCCAATGAAGCATTTAAACCTGTCACCTAGGATCCTGGTTCCCACCCCCCCCGGACGGATGCAGACCAGTGCACCAGTATAAGCCTGCATCCCTCCAGGTGGCTCCCCAGTCCCCAATGAAGCCAAAACCCTAAGCTCCACATCAAATTTTTAAACCATTCATTGAATCCCATGGTGCATAATACCCTAGCATCATCCTTGCCATAGACAGGCAGCACCTCTGAGAAGGTTACCGTACATACTGTTTATCTAAGGCCCCTCCCCAGCTCCACAAACTCCTCTTGCACTGCTCTGATCCCATTCACAGCCAGGTCATTTGTTCCTAGGTGGACTATGACATCCAGCTCCCTCCCTCGTGCAGTTGCTCCCGTGATCCTGAGGATTCACTTCCTGTTCCTCTGAGCCATGGCACCAAGCAGGCATCTTACTTCCCTATCCCCTTCCTACCCCACTTCTACCCCCAAATGATTGAGTCCCCCACCAGGAGTTGTTTCCTTCCCCTGTGGGGTCTTGTGCCACCCTCCTGTGGGTCTTCTTTGTGGAGTTTCCAGCATCCTCCTTGGTCTCACTGCAGGTGCCTCATAGAGGAACCACTCTTGACAGAACAGCATATGAATTATGGAGGTACAACTGGAGGGATGCACCTCTGTTCCACCACCCTCTCCCTCCCTGAGCTCACCTTGGTCCAACTGCTCCTCTTTCTTGACAACCTCTGAGGTAACAGCAGTGGCCCTGGTGGTCCCTGGGTGGGGGAAGAGGTTTCACGAATCCTAGCCAGGTCAGCCTGGAGACGGGCAACCTCCTCCCTCAGACCAGAGAGGTGCCGGCAAACAAGGCAGCATCGCAGCCTACAGAATGTCTCCTGGAACAATGCTGTCCCACAGCCATTGCACTGCACCACTCCCATCTTGACTTATTTTGTGTTCCCTCTCCTGTTGCTTTGTATGCTTACTGTCTTCTCCCTCTATGTATTTTTACACTTTCTTTCCTACTGCCTATATGCCTTTACAACTCTCACCTTTCCTGTTCTGGGACAGGAACTTCCTGTAGTCTTCAGTAGTCTCCTTCTTCCATGCTTGGATTCAGACCTCCAGCAGCCAGGAGGGGGGGAGAGTTATTTTTTAGGTTCCTTCAAGGTTGATGAAACTAATGTGTCTCATTGATCCTTCTCTTCCTACTGCCAAACAGGAAGTTCCTATCATCAGTCAAATCCAGTGGCTATAAAAGTAGAACTAGCTTAGGGTGGGAGGGTGAAGGGGTGGGAAGGAGGACAATTAGTAAAAAATCTGTAGTTATAGACTGCTGTTCCCTGCTCTGAAACCAAAGTTCTCCTCTGTCAAAAACAGCAGGAAGCTGTAATTGGAGACACCTGCTTTTGTACTCCTAAGTTCCTAAGCCACACCCCCAATTAGATTCTCCCTCTGCTCCTGACTCAGTAAATTAAGCTGATACAGCCCCCTTCCTCAGAGAAACACACTGTGACTTTCTTTTTTTTGTTTACTTAAATGAGACCCTCTACTTCTAATAAAGTATATGTTTGCTTAATCCAAACAGGTACTGACTCCTGCTGAGATAAAAGTGATGCATCAGTAAAAAATCTGTAGTTCTAGACTGCTGTTTCTTGCTCTGAAACCAAAGTTCTCCTCTGTCAAAAACAGCAGGAGCTGACCATGCCCTGATCCATGCTGGATAGAATGGAGCCAGTAGGCTGGAGGTGGGAGGTGGAGGTTGAGTGGGATTTCCAGAAGCCAAACTATTAAGGGGTGAAGCAGGTGGGTGAATCAAGGAAGGAGAAAAGCTGAGATAGCATGAGGTGCTCTTGGATCTTAGCCAAAATGGGGAGCATGGAGACAGGGCAGTAGCTACCAGGAGAGGTTGAGTCACCCCCTTTTGGAAGAGAGATGACTGTAACCTGTTTCCAAGTGTTGTGGATGCAGGCTAAGAAGATGGAGAGGTTGAGAAGGGAGTTAAGAGATACAGCAATGGCAAGGGCAGAGAGATTGAGGAGTTTGGTGTCAAGGCCATCAGAGCTTGCACCCTTGTGGGGGCTAAGAGCCAAGAGGGCCTTAAAGGAAGCAGGGGAGTAGGAAAGAAGGAGAAGGGGTGGTGTGGGTGAAAGGAGGGGGTGGATGAGGAGAGGAGAGGAGGAGCAAGCACAGGAGGTGATAAATGAGATGAAATCTTTGCTGACAGAAGATGGACCAGAAATAGGAGTGTTGTCCACCTTGGGAATCAGGAAGGGGAGAAGATGGGGGAGAAGAGGGCATGGATAACCTTCTAGAACTTAGAGGGATGAATAAGGTTGCTCTGGAGTATGGATGTGAAGTATTCAGAGTTGGCAAGCCTGGTAGCTCTGGTACAGATATTACAAAGTGTCTGGTACCTGATTAGGTCAGCAGGGGAGCTGAAAGACCTGTGGGTCTACCAAGCAAGGTCAGTTGCATGGAGGCAGGCCAACAACTCAGCTGAGATCCATGGGAGGTGGGAAACTCAGACCCTGATTTTTCTGAGTGGGGGCATGGAGATCCCAAGATAACATAAATTTGTCATTGAAATAATGGAGGGTAGCATTTATTTTGCTGGCTGTAGAGATGGGCGACCAATGAGTAGACACTATTTTGTTATGCAGGGATGACAAGTTCAGAGACCTGAAAGACTGAATCTGAATGAATGGGGGGGGGTTATGGGATGGTGAGCCTCATGCAAGCAGTAGATGATATTGTGGTCACTGAGGGCATTGGGGAGGGTACCAGCATCCACAATACAATGGGGGTGGGAGGCAAGAATCCAGTCCAGAAGGGAGTGATAGAGGGATCTGTGAGCTGTGTCTGGTTGGGTCAGTGATCAGTTGGATAAGTTGGAGGGACTTACTGTTTTGACACAATTTATTTAGGGAGGGGGGGAGAGCCAACTGAAGTTAAAATCACCAAGGAAGAACATCTCATCAGAGGAGGCATGGGAGGAGATATTGGTGAGTAGCTCGGTGACTGAAGGTGGGGACATGCCAGGGTAGTAGTAAGCATCAGCCATGAATATAGGGACAGAGAAGGGAAGTGAGAGCTTGAGGAGGAGCAACTCATAGGCAAAGGGTGAGGCGACAGAGAGCACAGGCTCAAACTGGATGTTAAAGGAGGGGTAGACTGCAACTCCACTACCCCTTTCAATGTAATCCTGCCAGATGATTGTGTACCCAGGGATTGCAATTGCAGTATCAGGAATCTTGGGGGGGGGGGGTAGCCAAGACTCCATTACCTCAGGCTTCAGATTTATTATGAATGGTTGCAGCTGATCAGTCTTCACAAAGAGGCTTCAGATGGATATGAGTCACTCTCAGTTCTTTGAGAAGATGAGAGGGAGATAACTGGGCAGGGCTGGAACTGAACTCAGTAACTCAGTACTTGCTATGAAAAGCAGCAAAGAGACATGTAGCATGGGAGAATTATGAGTCATCCTACGGGAGAGGACGGGAAGGGGGAGTGAGGGGAAGATGAGATGTGTAAGAGGGGTAAGAAGGAAGGAGACACCTGAAGCCTTCAAGGTGAAGCCAAGGAGAAGGGAAGAGACTGCACCCAGGATGCCAGGGGGAATTGGATAGGGTGGGGAGGCTGGAGGAAGGGATGGTGGGACAGGGGAGGCAGAGAGGGAGATGGAAGGGGAAGGCAAGGATAAGCTGTAGGGGGGGAGAGAGGTGAGGGAAAATGAGGGGAAGGCATGATAGGGTTAGAAGCAACATTATCAGAGATAGTAAGCAGTTGTCACCCTGTACTTTGTCAGTTTAGGTGATGGTAGAGTAAGCTTCACTCTGCATGGGAGAAAGATGATTTAATAATGTGAGTAGGCAGGGGTGCTGGTTTCACCCAGATAGGGAGGAAGCCTAAGTGAGACAGTGTAAGGGATGCAGGCTTCACCCAAATAGAGAGGGAGCCATAATTTAACAATTGGGAGGTTGTGGGCTTCACACAGATAGTGGAGAAGCCTAACAGTAGACAAATTGGGAGATGTAGGTTTCACCCAGATAGGGAGGAAACCTAAAGTTTAACTATTGGGGGATGGAGGCTTCACCCAGATAGGGAAGAAGCCCAAAATTAAATAAATGGGAGGATGTACGTTTCATCCAAATAGGGAGGAAACCTAAAATTTAACAATTGGTGTGTGTGGGAAGCCTAATCAAACAATTGGGGATGTGGGCTAAACTCAGCTAGATAAGTAGGTGGGGAGGAAGGGAGGTAGCACACTATGCAGCTGGTCCATGTTACTCAGTAAAGAAGCCCAGGCAGGAGACAGATTACCCTCTGGGGATGGAAAAAAACTGTGCAAAACAAGAAGCAGCAGATGGGTGGAACACAGTTGAAACTTGACATGATCCCAACTATTTAAGACAGTGCAATATGAGCAGCATTCTAAATACTATGCAGCAATACAATACTCAACAGGCCCCATCAAGAAGCAGTAAACCAAAGCAATAAAACTAACTATTAAGCAGAATTGAAAACAAATAGGCAGCTTACACTCCAGATGAATACTTACAATTGTAGGATGGAAGCTAGGAAGAGTAAAGGGTTGTAAACACTTGGAACAAACTATACTCAAAAATATTGAATAGTATTTCACTAGAGTATTTCAAATCATCATTAGATGATTTTATGGGAGACAAGAAATATGCATTCTGACATGCATGGTCGAGTCCATATGGCCATTAGGCTCCCGACTCATAGTATTCTGTGAATCTGTGAATCCTGGCATCCTGGTATCTCCATCTGGTAACTCCTCTGAGGACTCTCACTCCTGGTGGTCCACTCACATTAGGACTGCTGTACGCTGGGACTGCTAGAAAAGGCAGAGCATAAGACGGGCACAGGGCCCACCTTCAAACACCATGGTGATTGATCCTTAGCAAATAAAGTCCAAAAGAGCAGCTCCTGCTGGGAAGTGACAACTTTGGCTGGTCTGGGTAGCCAGAAGGCTGGGAGGCTCATGACCCCTGACTGACTGATGAATGGTATCCTGGCCATGTGGCTGGAGGAAGTCAGGGCAGCAAGTTATGTAAGTTACAAAAGTCCCACTTTCAAATGAACACTAGCAGTGCTGATTGATCCTTAGCAATTTAAGTCCCACAGAGTAGCACCTGCTGCTGGGAAGGCCCAGGGAGTGGTGACTTTGGCTGGTCTGGAGAGCCACAAAGCTGGAAGGTTCATGACCTCTGGCTCCCGCTGTTTTTAGCAATTTAGGTTCTAAAACGTACATGGTGGAACTAACATTATTACAGCAACAATAAAATGATAAAAATAACAAATATAAAAATGGATGGCATCAGAATGGCAAACAGAGCTGGGAAACAGATTTGGTAGCTGCTTTTTAATCAGAAGTAAATAATAAGTTCAGTACTGTCCTTTCCAATCCATGTCTGCTCCAAAAGTTCTTGCTTGTATCAAAATTGTAGACCCATGGTTAGATTTTCAAAACCCCAGAAATGGGCACAGGTACAGAGAAAAACTGCCACAAGTGGGGCTTCACTTTTGAAGCTGCAGTTTTTTCTGCGTGCATCGGATTCGCACAGAGGGAAATGGTTTACGATGGTCCCTCGAATTTACAGCAGCTTGTGGCTGTTTTTTCAGCACATCTGTGCTGAAATGTCATGCCTAGTGGGAGCAGGCATACTGTTAATTTTATTTATTTATTTAATAACATTCAGAATTATCTCCCGCAGCTGCACCTTCTGCAGAACATGGGCTGAAAATAGGAATTTCCACAGGTGCGGAGATTTCATCACACAGTAGTGGCTGTGGTAGTCCTTGAATGGCTGAAAATCCAGTCCTTTCTTTCTAAGCAGAAGAAAGTAATACCTTGCAGCTGCAGGTTAATCTGTTTTACTAGATTAGGTTTCTCCTGCTGTCAGCTTCTTAGGCAGTCTGCCACTTGGGGATAGGGGAAATTGTTTAATCAGGAAAGGTACACTAAGCCAGAGCTTGATTCCAGGTGCAACCTGGGAGCACAAAGAAGTTAAGTAACTCAGGGTCACACAGCATGTACGATGGGGCTGATGGGATTCAAACCTAGGTTGCCAGGTTTGCAGCTCGGTGCCCTTAACACTCGTTCTTTTCATTGAGTTCAGAATATTTTGACAGCATCCTTTACTAAGCCTTCCTATGTCTATTCTTTTTCTGACCTGACCTTTCTGTGACCTTTTGTTCTCTGCACACCACATCCAAGTAACTGTTTTTCCTGAGCTCCTTCAGATAAATAACCTGCCAAAAAACAACTCTAGCTCGAGCTTGTAACATTAACTCCTTCCTGCCTTCTGAGTTAATTTATTCTTTTAACAAACTCCTTGTTTTTAGAAGGAAAAACTGACCCTTTTCAAAGCCTGAGGGCCAGCTCACATTCATTTTAACTACTCCTAAGTGTGCAATTACATTCCCTGTAAGTCTGCTTCTGGGGGAGGGGGGTTAACCATGTACAGCAGCACAGAGGAGAAGGGAAGAAAAGGAAAAACAAAGACTGAAAATGAAGCAAGACTGGGACATACAAGAGAAGGAGCAAGGGATGGGGAGGGTCACTGGACCACTGGGAAGGGCAGCTCCTAGGTCCCACGGGAACATAGCTGTGCAACCACTTTTTGAAAAGACAGTATGGACAGGGCAGGTAAAGGACAGGAGAGGATAAAACAGAATAGGTTTTTAGTAATTTTATTTTTCCTATATAAATAGGACAGGATGCTGACCCTGTTACAGATAGATATATTCTTGAATTCATGTATGGGTCACAGTTTCATCATGTGTTGTCAATTGGATCCAACATTGCTTTCCATCTATGGAGTAAACTAACTTTCAATATTCCAGTCTGTGATGTATATTTTGATCATACAGTGGTTCATATTGTATGACTGTTGGAGTTTGAAGAATTTACATTGATTATTTATTAACAGCACCAAAAATTTATCAGTATAACTTTCTCAGTGCTAAATAAATTACTTTAGACTCAAGATCTGTATTAAGCAAAGTCTGTTTTTTAAAACTGTTGACATAAATTGGTATGCAACAAACCACAAACATACTGGTTACAATTTGCCAAATAACCAAGCATTAATGGGAGCAATCAGAAAACTCTGTAAGCTATCAGAATCTTATAACCTGCATTGACTTACCAAACACATAATATTAGAGACAGTTAAACATATTTTGTTGTGTTCCTATAAGGCATATTGTTATTATGGTGTTGATTATTACATAAGCAACATTTTCATATATTTTAAAACACAGCATAGGTAGTCATTTAGTTATAATCCAGAAATGAATCCAGAACACTGAATCAAAGATCTCTTGCATTCCATAATCACTGGATGTAACACCACATGTATGAATTTGTCAGTTGTTCTTTAGTAAAATATTATTTTATACATCCAAAATTTAATTGGATTTTCATGTTGCTGCAAGTCTAAGAGTATGGCAACTGGTCACTGACTGAGTGTAAATTCATGCAACAGGTAGTCATGCATCACATCACACCGATTAAATTAATGCTGACACCTTGTCTAACTTGTGGTGGGTGTGTCACCCCAGTGTGTTACCTGCTTCATGGTCAAATAAGCACATTCTTAAAATTATTTTTCACAGAGTGATTATGTAAATCACTTTGTAGGTACTGTCTGCAATCAGTAAATTTGATCTAAGAAACAGAAATGCCACTAAGGGTCATGTGCATAAGTGGGAAGGGGGGATGTCAGAAGAAGACTTAGAAGAACTGTTTCACTGAAATGCACACTTGTATGGTTAGTACAATTACGTGGGCTCTCCCTTGGGGTCATTGTGGTGCTGCATTATTTGTTTTAAGAAAACACTGACCAGAAATAAAATACAGGTGTTGTGAAATGTCTTGCTAATCTTGAAAGAAATGAAACATGCATAAAAGCTATGTTTTTAATCATGTATTGGTTTAGCTGAGTTGGGGAGATCTTTGTACCTCTAGCAATAATGGCTGACACATTAAAGTTGGGAGAGAGAATGCAAAGATGACAATGACTGGTTTTCCAGGATCCATCCGTTGTGATCTGACTCTGCAAGTGTTTTTTTTTAAAGATTAACAGACAGAAGATCTCTAAAATCTTTTGGACCAATCAGAAAGCAGTGTTCAATGACACATTTTTACAATTGTGGTCTCGACTGAGTCAGGTAGTGGGCAGTTGAGGAGGTGAGTGGAGGATGTGAACAGATCACCCTCTGGGAGGGAGGGTGGAATGGTGAGGGCTGGGGACAGCACTGAATGCTAGTGATTCTTAGACAGTGGGCAGAGTGAGGACAGGGGAAACACTGTACACTAGGGACTTCCTGGTACAGGAATGTGATGAACTGAGCATGCCACTGTACTGTCATGACCAGCATGGGGAGGGGGGAAGGGAGTGGCACTGTGATCGGGTACTGCTTGCCATTGAAAGTATTGAAAGAGCTGCCTCAGCCAAAAGCTGGCATTGTTAATACAAAGCAGTGTGTGTCTGTTTTTATAAGTAAGGACATTTACTGCAAAAAAAACACACTAAAGCATCAGTTCGGGCAGAGCCTTAACACCATAAAAGTAAAGAAAAGGGAAGTTAGGGTAAAAAAAAGTCCACTAATCCTTGGTAAACCTGTGGTGTGGTTTTCTTTTTGGGGTTTAAAAAATCATCCATCCCACATATCACACAGCCCTTTTCTGTCTCTAAAAAACAGTGAAAAAGATAGGGTATTGCCAATGCGCCATCAGGCAGTCTTTCAAACCCAGTGACACACCCACACCACCAATTCACCAAGACTAAGGGGTGTTTTTTACCCTAACGTTACATTTCCTTAGTTTTGTGGCATTAAGATTCTACCCTAACTAATGCTGTAATGTAATTTTGTCAATGAGTATATTCATAGTTGAGATAAAGTAAAAATCATTTATAAAATGGCAAGAAAAATATAAAGAAATTTAATTTTCTGAGGGACATCTACTTACCATGCATTAAATCTCTATAAATGCATGGTCAGGCACTGAATCTCATTTTCTCCTCAAAAAACATACTTAGAGACATTTTAAAAGTGTGATAAGCCCCTCCAGGGTGTGCATCATAGGATTTTTTGCACATCCCAGGGGCATAAGGACACTTGACCTTCGGCCTCATGCCTTACTACATCCGTGGGGTGTGCATTCAAATCATATAATGCCCACCCTGTCATGGCTTATTACTTATTTACACCTTGCCTCTCTTTTTTATTTTGGGGTTCAGAGATAATACCATTGCATCAAACTGGGTCATCAGACGTCCCACATCCCTCAGTTCCAAGGATGTAAAACACTAGAAAGAACCCCTCATTGCATACTGTGGTATAAGCCATCATCACCCCCAATCTACACTCCCCCAAAAGTCCTTAACTTCATAAACCTCCTGGGGGAGTTCTGACCTCTTTAAATATGAGTAACAATATTATCCCCCTCTATAGCCTATTTAATTCAATTAGTTTGTGAATCGGGTCCCAGATTTTACTGTATGTAGTCGTGTTACCTACACTTGAATAATGAAGGTGTTCAAGGTCCATGCAGTCTAGGAACAAGTTCTTCCATATAATATAAGTTGGAGGTTCCTTATTTTCCAGCACCTCACAATGCACCTTCTCGCATTCAATAATGCTATGTTTAATACTTTTCTAAGAGTTTTTGATGGGAGACACTGTATGGAGCTGGTACCTAGCATGCAAAATTCTGTCTCCAGTTTTATATTTATGCCTGATATTCTATTCAGTGTGATTAAAATATGTTCCCAAAAGGGGACAATATCATTACGTAGGACTAAGACATGTTCAAATGTCTCTATACTAGAACCACATCTATTGTAACAGGCTGGGATTTATTTATTAAGTCAGTCATAGGAATTACAACCCTTTGAGTCATAGACTCATTTACAAAGACTCCGCATCAGCATAGTCATACATTCAGAGATAGTACATGAGTGGGACATCACATTTCAAGTATTTACATATAATAGCCAGGGTGGCTGAAGATCTATACATGTAGTAGCTAGGGTATTGATATTAGTACAGAGAAACACTTACAGAGCAAGTGCAGCCTCTGGGGCATTGTCATATAGTAGGAACAGTGATCAATACATTAGTGAGACAACACAGTTTAAGCAAAGTAATTACATATAATAGCCTGTGTGACTGTTAATCTATACATATAGTAGCTATGGTATTGGTATTAGTACAGGTGATATAGTTACAGTGTGGGTGCAGCCTCTATGGCATTGTCATATAACAGAGACAGAGATCAGCAGCGAAGATGTTCTATGCAGTTAGTCCTATACAGTTGGTTGCTATGTCAATGTGGAGTGGCCTAGTGCAGCTCTGTGCAGGTCAGTTAGGAGGATTGGCAGTTGCACTGGCATTGGCGCAAGGAGAGAATGTGTTTTTTTTTAGGATGGTCTTGAAGTACCCTAGCTTGGGAATGGAGGTTATGGCTGGGAGGAGCTCATTGTACCAGGTAGGAGCCCCATAGAGGAATGATTGCTGAGTTAGGAAAGTTCTGACCCTGGGCACGGTCCACAGATATTTGTTGACAGAACAAGTGGTCGCAGTGTGGGAACACGAGAGTAGTGAGGCAGAGATCCCCAGTGGAGTTAATCCTAGGTGGATTTTTTTGGTGAGGAGACAGGATTGATACTGTAGTCTTTCCTCCAGGGTGAGAATGTTCATAAGAGCACAGAGAATGCAAGTATGGGAGCATTTATTTCACCTAGGAGGAGTCGGCACACTTTATTAATGGCTATGTGAATTTTTTTTAGGGCGTTGTTGTCCACAGCAGAGTAGATGGAGAGCCCATAGTCAACGAGAGAGAGGACAGAAGAGGTGACAGCCAGATTGAGAGCCTCTGGTGTCAGGCAGTCTTTGTGCTGGTATGGGAGGCTGAAGTGGGTATTAATGGCCAAGGTCAGGATGTTAATGTGGGCATGGAAGGATAGGGAGGTGTCAAAGGTAAGGCTGAGGTATTTATAAGTGAGTACTTGTTCCAGGGGGAGGTGAGTGTGGGAGAGGATTTTTAGTTCAGTGTCCTTGGCCTTACTCTGCCAGTGGGCAAATAGCATGGCTTTTGTTTTTTTGATATTGACCACAAGCCTGCGACTGGTGAACCAACTTTCAATCTGATTGAACAAGTCTTGGAGGGAGGACTGTAGGTTGTCAGGACTAGGGTGCATGGCATAGAGAACCGCATCATCAGCATATAGCAGTAAGTTACCGGAGCAGGATTTGGGTAGTGCATTTAAGTAGATACTGAAGGGTAGGGGGCCTAATATGGATCCCTGGGGGAACCCCGAGCAGACGGGCAGGGTGGAAGATAGGATGTCATTTATCTTAACACATTGGGATCTAGAAATAAGGTAGCTATTGAATCAAGAAAGTGGTCTGTGTGATAGACCAGTGTGGTGGAGTGTATCCAGGAGGAAGGGGCGGGAGACCATATCAAAGGCCTTAGAGAGGTTCATGAAGATAGCTCTGGCAAGATGTTTATGGTCAAGGGCAGAGTGAAAGAAACTGGAGAATTCGATGAGGGCAGTGGTTGTGCTATGGCCTGATCTGAAGCCTTGTTGTTCACTACATAATAAATTGTGGGCTTGCAGATTCTCGGTGAGTTGGTCAGAAATGATTTTTTCAAGGGCTTTTGAGAGAGGGGGAAGGATGGAGATGGGCCCATAGTTGTTGGGGTTGGTATTGTCTCCACCTTTTAGTATTGGGGTAATTGTAGCAGTCTTCCAGGCTGTTGGGAACTGCCCCAAGCATAGTGAATGGTTAAGGAGGTCAGTCAGGGGGGAAAGAACAGTGTCAAGAGCCAGGTAGAGGATTTTCATGTCAAAAGAGTCTTTGCAATAGTTGGAGCCACTGAGAGCTTTGCAGAAGTTGGATTTGGCTTCCTGCTTTGTAATGACCCTCAGGCAGAAAGGGGGGCACTGGAGGTTTGGTTTGGAGGTAGCTGGGATAGGGTAGAAAAAGTTGCTCAGGAGGACTGTACTAAGATCAGAAAAGGTTGAGTTAAGGCAGTTAAAGATAGCCTGTGGGTCGGTGGAGGTGGCATTGTTGATACAGAACTGGGAGTGTGGAGCGAGGCAGGATTTGCCATTAAGTTCTATAATGTTGTCCCAAAACTTTTGTGCACTCCCCCAGGAAGAAGCCAGGGTGTCTTTATAATATTCAGCCTTGGCTTTGTGTATGGCCCAGGTGCACCTATTGCATTTTGCTTTGTAGGCTAGTCTGTCTGCTTGGGAGCCAGATTCAACGGCTCTGTGCCAGAGGTTATCCCTCTAGGATTAAATTATTCATTTTGTAAAATAACTGTGGAGTGTAGTACAAGCCAAAAAGGATATTAAACTGTATTTGGTTCAATTTGATATTTACTGTACATTTTATATCTTTTATCATTTCTTTCCATTTTTTATCCATTATGCTAATACTTAATTCTTTTTCCCATTTTTGCCTTAATTTTTTTTATTGGAGAATCTTTTGTCACCATCAGAAAGTTATATGTTTTTGCACTTACTTTGGTTCTATGAGTCATTAGTTGTAGCTGGATAGAACTCTAAGGTTGTTTTATTTTTTTATTTTATTTTTTTTATTCTTTCTTTTTATCGCTTTTCTGCGGCTCAACCGGTGGAGGCATACAGCCGCCAGCTCTGCCTGCCTGGAGAGCAGCAGGCTCACTCACATGATGAGGGCCTAGTGTCGCGTGGTCCAACCTGCTGGAGGGCTTCCCCTTATGTCACTCTGAGCTGGGCTGGGACCAGACCCCCCCCGCGATTCCATGACAGTCCTCTGGGCAGCTCAGAGTGTGGCCATCAAGCTGGACAGTCATGCCCAGCCATTTTTCCTCCTGTTTTTCCCCAATGGAAGCATGGATATGCAATGACGTCAGAGGCACTGTGTGCCAACATCCACCGTGTTCCCCCCACTAGTACACTGCACCTGCAGAGCACCTGATCTCCATCGGGGGCCACTGCAGAGAGGTGCGCACCCTTGACCAACCCCCAGGATAGGAAAGCAGTCCTCTGGATGCTCAATCCTATCCCTCCCCTGCCAACCCCTGACAGCCTGGGTGTGTTCATAAACCTAGGTCGGTAGCATAGGGTGAGGTGTGGCATCCAGCACTTCAGCCCTCAGTGCCACTGGGCCGGCATAAGGTGGTTTTATTAATCTAGAACACAACTCATTTTATTATAGCAAGTTCTTATTTGTAGGGAAATAAAATCTTTCTGATTGATATCATATTTGTCCATAATTTGTTTAAATGACATAAAATTATCCACTTCATCATACAAGTCATTCAAGCAGCTAACACCCTTCCTTGTCCATTTCTTATATTCCCTGCCTCATGATGCTATATGATTACCATTTCAGTAAATTAGTGTTTCTATATTTATTCTCACATATTTTTTTGTGATAATGCATCCACACTTCTAGAGAAGTTCTGGTTAGCTCAATTTTTATCTGCATTATTTCCTTTTTGTTCATGTTGGAAAAAAGCAGCTGAGTAGGGTTGTTATATCTGGTACAACTAGTTTCAAAAAGCACCCAGCAAGGTAGCTCTTCTGCATAATATTCCCCAATCTGGTTCATCAAGGCATCTTGACTATGTTTCCTGAAATGAGTCTTAGCCCTGCTTCTACACAAGGAGCTTTAAGTTTATTCATATCAGTTCTCACCTTTTTCCATACAATTTTTGTATTATCTTATCAAGCTTTTTAAACTAACTATTATTTATATCAATTGGTAATGACTGGAAAGTATATAGGATTTTAGTAAGTACACTCATTATGATTACCTGAACTCTCCCAATTAATTTTAGTGGCAAATCTATCCATTTCTCCAGCAAACATTCAATGTTTTCTAACAGTGTATTAAAGTCCCTGTTTATTAGCTCCTTTTTTGTTGGAGCTGAAAACATTCCTAAATATTTTATTTTATCTTGTTCAAGTCTAAAAGGATAGTCTTGGAATTGTACAATGTTATAATTGGGATTAATACCCATAGCCACTGATTTGTCACAAATAATCTTGTAACCAGAAACTGATCCAAATTCCTAATGAAATTCATAATGTTATTTATAGCTTTACTAGGATCTCTCATATATAATAAAATGTCATCAGCGTATAAAGAAATAGTTAAGTGCTAGCACCAGTCTGAAACCCTTCTATATCTTTATAGGCCCTAATTAGTTTGCTAGTGGTTCAATTGCTAATGCAAATAAGAGGGGCAACAGGGGGCAGCCCTGTCTAGTCCCTCTTTCTAGTTTAAAGGTCTTGGAAATGTTATTTCTTCAGACTTTTGCAGTTGAAGATTTGTAAATTAATTTGACCCATTTAATAAAATTAAGGCCCAGATCTGCTGTTGGCATTATTTGAAAAATGTATGCCCACTCCACCCTGTCATAGGCCTTTTCAGCATCCAATGATAAAATTAATGCTTCTTTTTGATTTTCCTTAGCTAATGTATTTAAAACATTTTGATATTGTTCAAGCCTTTTCTCTCATTAATGAGTCCAGTTTGGTCAGTTGAATTACTGATGGAAGTATCTTGTCAATCCATTAGCTAGTATTTTTATGTATATCTTGTAATCAGAGTTCAAAAGTGAATTTGATCAACATGATATGCACTACCTATGATCCTTCCCTTCCTTTGGCAAAACTATAATTAAGGTTTCTTGAAAACTTTCTGGGACCATGCCTTCTTTAAGAAGAAAGTTAAAGAGTTATGTTAAGAATGGGGCTAATTGTAATATACATATATTATAAAACTCTGCCGGCAGTCCGTCGAGTCTGGGAGCTTTCTCACTTTTCAATTGTCTAATACAGTAGCATATTTAACTTATTCTTGAGTTATTAATTTGTTGAGTATTTGCTTATCCTGAATATTAATTTTTGGGTTGTTTAATTTGTTAATAATGTCCCAGATTATGTCTTTGATTTCTGATGCTTATAATTTTTTATAGTATTTTTTAAATGTATTCTTTATAGATCAAAGTCGGTTAATATCTTACCTAGGTTATTCATTTTCTTTATTAATCTTTCTGTTTTATCTTTCTAAAGTAGATAGGCTATGATATTTCCTGATTTGTCAGACTGCGCATAATATTTAGCCCTTGTTTATAATATTAATCTGTCTGTTTTCTTATTTATTAGTGTTATATTTTCATTTTAAATCATCCCATTGTTTTAAGTCTAATTTCTCTCTAATGTGTATATAACACATGTCAGCTCTTTTAATTTAGTTCTCTAGTTCTATCATTTGTCCCATTCTTATCTTATTTCTTCTACTTGTATAGTTTATTTTCTTCCCTTTTACAAAAGCTTTTAATGTCTCCCAGATTATATTTAGGGAGCATTCACCTCCTTTATTATGTTGAAAAATATTTTTATTTCTTCCTTAACAATATCAGAAAAGTTATTCTCTTTAAAAAGTAATGGATCCATGACCCATTGTTTATTTCCTACTTTGCTCTCCCCCTTGTATTTCTGTTATAATAGGAGAACGGTCTGATATTAGAATCCCTCCATAAGAAATACTTATAACCTTTTCCTCTAGTAAATAGGATCCTAGCATCATTTATATTCTAGAGTGGGTTGATGGGGGTTTGAATAGAAGGAAAATTCACAAACATTAAAATTCACACTTCTCCAGAAAGTGTTAGCTAGATTTAGTGTGACCCTATTCTGAAGTATACATTTAACTGCCTTTAACAAGGTGGAGTGCAGACCTGCTCTGTCCGACACTGGGTTCAGAATTGTATTAAAATCATCCCATTAGTTATGGTCGAAGAAATTGTGTTAGTTGGAGGAAGAATTCTGCAACAAATTCCTGGTTATCTTTGTTAGAGCGATATACAAGGCTATAGTAACCTCTGTAGATTTAATAATTACTCAACTTATTAAAAATCTGCCTCCTTGATCTTTATAACTTTCCTTAAATATGGTTTTTCCCTTTTTAGAAAAACAAAACGTTACCCCTCAGTTTTTTTGCTATAACTAGCATGTAATGCCTGCCCACCTCAGATTTTCCTAAATTTTTCAAATGCTAGCTCTGTAAGGTGGGTTTTGTGAAGCAATAAGCACTCTATACCTTTTTCTTTACGTAATTTACTATCTTCTTTCTTTTAATTGGATTGCTGATCCCATTTACATTCCAGGACATAACCTTAATCATGTCTGTCATTGCAATGAATTTAAACCATATAAGCCAAACTCAAAAACTCCTATATTTTCTATGTTCATTATTCCAGCCTTAGAATGCAGAAAAAAAGAGGATGTCATCATGAGGTGGGAATCTCCACTTGCCTATTATCAGATGCTGCTTTTGTATTCTCTTTCGTTTGTGCCTCCATCTTGTAACTTTGTTTATTCTTAAATTAAATCTGTACATCAGTTTAAAAAAAGAACCTTCCGTGCCTCTCTCCTCTTTCTTTCTGTCTACTTTTAGTACCTTCCTTGTGTCTCTCGGTCCCCTTTTTCCACTCCCTAAACCCGTTGCCTCTTCCCCCCTTTAACAGAGTCATTTTCCCTGAGACCCTATATCCCCAATTGTTTTGCAAAATGTCTCCTCTTCCACCTCTGAGCTCTTCTATCCTATTCTTTATAGCTTACCAATCTACCTATCTTTATTATTTAATACAGATGTAAATATTAATATACTTAGATGTTTCCCCATCTTACCCTCACTCCCTTTTTTGGTTCCCTTCTAAAATATTTAATTGCCTCCATCATTCCCTTTCATTTAACAGGATATTTTTATTCTAAAGATCCTCTTTCTGAATCTGTACTGTTTCTTGATGTTCCCAACTTCAGTTCATTGTAGATATAGTTTTCTGTATCCTGGGGAATATCAGAGGTCCTACTGATCCCCAAATATGCTATCTTCAAGGAAGTTGGGGTGGGGAAAGAGAACAGGATATGTTTTTCCCATAAACACTTTTTGATGTTTCTTTTAGCATTTGTCTTTCTCCGTGCATCTGGACCCAGATCAGGGAATATTAGTATCAGGTTACCCAAATACTTCAGTGGTTTCTTTTTCCTAGCCACTGACAGGACATTTTCCCTTGCTTGGTATCTGAGAAACTTCACATAAATGACTCAATGGTATTTAAAAAATGGATTGGGTCTTGCTGGAGATCTATGTAGTCTCTGCAATTCTGCTTTTTTCTCAGGGTATTTTCTCTCCAAAAGTTTGGTTAGAAATTGCTCACAAAAAGTAATTTTTTTAATTTATTTTTTGTAAACAAAGTTTATTAAGGTACAATATATACATGTAATACAATGATGCAGAGCATTCACTGGTACAGTGACAATTGTCTACCACAATGCTTACATGTAGACCATGAATCTATCACAAGCTAATAATCATTTATATGAATTTCATATTCATAAACTAAGTGTGAATTGAGAATAACTTACGGTTGACTCCTCCTCAAAGGGGTCCTGTTGAGTTGGCCAGCAGTGTTAGAAGTAAGGCTAATTTGTCACTTGTGCACCTTACTCAGTACATCTAAAATGGTACCTGATTGTTCTCTATAGCCATCAACATTGGGTGCCAGATGTACTGAAAGAACTGATCATTCCCAGTGACTTTATGATAGTGTTTTTCCAACTTCATACATAGAAGCAGGTTGTTCAGCCAATGTGCTATTGTAGGTGGCAAGGCACTAAGCCAGTTTTGTGCTACAATTTTTCTGACATTGACCAGGGCCAGGTTCCACAATTGTTGAGCATAAGCACCCTCCCTTCCTGAAGTCATTTCATCATCTAGCCCCAACATATAAGCTGCCACTGTTGTGGGCAAGTCACATTTAAGTACCTATTCCATCAATTGATGGACTTGTGACCAGAAGGGGGCAATCTTAGAACATGTCCATGCCATGTGGGGAAAATCTCCTCTATATATCTGACATTTAGGGCATTGATGATCTTTACAATTATTGTATTTGTGCAGTTTTTGAGGGGTTAAGTATGTTCTATAAATATAGCAAAGTTGAATTTGATGTAGTTTATTGAATTTAGAACATACATGTGAATGATTTATGACAATATGCCAGTCCTTATCAGTGAGTGGGATATCCAAATCAGATTCCCAAAGCTCTCTTGCCTTAATCTTTGGCTGTGGGGCTGCACCAATAAAGAGCTTATATACTGTAGGGCTATCAAGGGTCTGGTATTAGGCTGTGGTTTAAAAAAATGTCTTCAATGGGTGAGGATTTGAAGTCCACTTGTAACAGGAAATGTTTCACCTTTAGGTAAGTAAAAAAGTCACCTTTTTGCAATTTAAACTTATCATTTATATCATTAAATGTTTTTAAAACTCCTATTGAATATAGTTGTTCTACTTTTACAATCCCTTTCTTGTGCCATCAAAGCAGGTCCTGATGTAGTTGTACATGATACCATTTCATGAACTTTACCACTTCCATCAGATTTGCTCTTGGTGATACTTTCCCTACATGTCCAGTCAATCTGTGCACTCCTACCCAGATCCACAACGAGTGCCTGGTGTAAGGGTACCTCTGGACTTAAATGGTGCACCATACAGTGCAAGCCAAAAGTAAGCAGATACAAGATCTCCATCACAAAATCCACTCTACATTGTCTGCCAATTGGGGGCAAAGCATTTCCATCTGGTGCCAGCATTGCCAACTGAGAGGCCCAGTAATAAAGTTTCACATTGTGCAATGCCAAGCCCCCTTTTTTAGAGGTAGTTGTAGAATGGACCTATAGAAGCACACTGTTTTGCCCTCCCACAGGACTTCATGCACAATACTGTTTAGGGATCTAAAGAATTTTTCTGGAACCCTGATGGCCAGATTCTGGAACAAGGACAAACACTTAGGCAAAGTATTCATTTTGATGGTATTGATTCTGCCTATTATACTGATAGGCAGTCCAGACCATCTCTCACAGTCCTGATGTATCAGACTAAGAAGTTTATAATAATTAGTTTTTAAAAGTTTATTTCTGTCATTATATATCTGTATGCCCAGGTATTTAAGGGAGGCAACTACCCTCATGCCCCAGCGATTGTTCTAGAGGGCAGCAACTAAGCTCTGATTCATTGGCATAATTTTGCTTTTTGCCCAGTTAATTTATGGCTCGATAGTTTACTGTAATCCCCCTAAATTTGTTGTAACCTATGCAGGCCCTCAGCAGGGTTTTGGAGATAGATTAGGAGGTCATCTGCAAACAGCAATATCTTGTGTTGGGTATTATTGGCAGAGTGACCTACCAAGTTGGATCTGACCTAATGGTTGTGGCCAGAGGTACAAGTGTTAATACATATAATAGCGGAGATAGGGGGTATCCCTGTCTAGTCCCACGGGTCAGATCAAATGATGCAGACAGATTTTCGTTTACCATTATCTGTGCTGTGGGTTTGTGATACAGAGCCGAGATCCATCTGAGCATATTTTCCCCCACCCTAAAGTATATTAAAGTTGCAAACATATACCTCTACTCCACTTGGTCAAAGGCCTTTTCTGCATCCAATGCCACTACAGTCGCTCCCTTCTCCAGCTTCGAATTCCCCCATCTACAAAGGCTGCCATTGCAAAGTTCTCTTCTATCATATCCCTTAAGGGTTCCCCAAGGTCCTCCCTAAAAGTTTTGTAGAAATCTATATGGAATCCATCTGGTCCTGGAGCCTCCCCCCCCCCACCTTTAGGTGCTGTATAACCTTTACTGTCTCTTTCCAGCCTATACTTTCCTCCATCATCTGCTGGTCAGTTTCTTCAATTTTTACCACTGGGGCATTCAACAAGAAGCTCTCCAATTCAGCTTCAGATGAGAGCACCTCAGAAGTATAGAGGACTTGGTAGTATTCCTTAAAGCTGTCCTCAATGTCCCTATCTTTGTATTGCATTTCCCCCAGCACTCTGAAGCTGGGCTGTATTTTTAATACTCACTTTATGTTTTAGCTGCCAAGCAAGCCATTTCCCTCCAGTATCTCCCTCAAAGTAGTTAAATACTTGATTTAGCAACATTGTACGTTCTATTTTTCACTCCCCATCTGATTAAATTCCCATTTAGATTTCGGAAGTGTTGGTATTGAACAGAAGTGGGATTCTGCATGTGCAGCTTCTCTGCCTAAGAGATCTGCTGCTCTAAGACTGTCAGAGCCTCAGCTTCCCATCTCCTAGTATGGACTGTGTAGAATATGATAGTTCTCCTCAATACTGCCTTCAGTGCCTCCCACCCGATAGAAGATCCTGTAGTCCCTCTCAGATTATTCACTAGAAACTGTTGTGTCTGGTCTTTAACATATAGTACAAAATCCTGTTTTTTTTTTAATAATAATAATAATAAACACCATAAAGTGTTTATGTTGTTATGTTAATACTGTATAATCTGTGCCTTACCACGCTCATACGCTGTGTTGAATCTGTAACATTACTGCTGTTATCTCCCACAAGGTGTTTATTTTTTTATGTTAATACTGTATATTCTATGCCTTACCATGTTTTGTATGCTGTGTTGAATCTGTATCCTCACATGAACTGTAACATGTCTAATCTGTACAATGTCATTGTATGTACCTAAGTCTATTATTCCTGTACTCTCCTGGGTCGTACCTGAAAATAGGCAATTGTCTTGTCTAGTGTACCTACCTGGTTAACAAAAGCTAAATAAATAAATCCAGTTTCCAAATTCTGGCAACTTTAGGAGCCCCCCATCCCTGTAGATCTAAGAGCACTTGAGCATGATCAGTTATGGTGATAAATTTGTGTATAATGGCCTGAATAGATGTAACCAGAGAAAGTGAAATCAGAGCTCTACTGAGTCTTGCAAAGTTTGCTGCAGAGTGGGAGTAGTATGTGTACTCCTTCCCATAGGATTGACATGCCTCCAAGCATCTGCTAAATTATAATCTCCTGCCAGGCTTCTAAGGGCTCTAGCATTTTTAGATTCAGGGAACACCAGTCTTGAAGTTCTGTCCAGAACCATGTCCACAACGCAGTTATAATCCCCATGCAACACCCATGGTCCCTCAAAATCTGCCATTTGGATTTTTAATCTATTGTAAAATTCAGGACACTCTACATTAGGCCCATAAATAGACCCTATGTCCAGCTTTTGGCCCGTATTAAGGAGCATCTAGGCCAAAACAAATCTAACCCCCTGGTCTGCATATGTTCTAGTCACTGTTCCTGGAAAGCGAGGTCACACCCAGATGGCAATTCCTCTTGCCTTGGAGGAGAAATATGATCCAATCAACTCATCCCCCCCAATAGTTTTTGGTATAAAGCTTCCTTCCTTCTTTCTCAGTCATATGCATCTCTTGTAAACATAATATGTCTGTTTTTATACTCTTAATTCTGGCATGGCCAAGGCCCCAGTGATGGTGGTCAACTGTTAGTTCAAGGTTGGCTGGCTGGCACAATTTTTAACAACAGCAGAATATTATTTAAAAGGCTTGGGAAATGCTCACAAGTGGATTTATTCATTAATGGAGGTTCATGGCAGCACCCAGATCTGAAAAGCAGCAATCTATATTAAACTGTGAGCCTGAAATACATTCTCAAAGTTCTATGCCAGACATGAGGACCAAGGCTAAAAAGCATGTTGGCAGAGTTGAGCAAAAGTAAAGAAAAGGGGCTGAGAGGATGAGAACAGCCCCTATCATCTCTTATTGTGAACTTACAGCAAGAAATGAAGGCAGGGTTTGCAAATATCACTGCTCAGTTAACACAACTACAAGGAGTGGTAACTGGACTGGCAGAGACAACAGCCATTCATGGTAATAGGTTAGACAAGGTGCAAAAATGGATCGGAGAACTGGAGGGCATGGTTATAGATATATCAAGAGACTGATCCAGAATACTTAAGAAGGTGGAAAATCTGAGTGACAAAGTGGATGATCAGGAGAATTGGAGCTAATGGCTGAATACTAGGCTCATAGGACTACCAGAAGGAGCGGAAGACAAGGTGGCAAACTGATTCAAAGATTACTAGCAACAAACTGGGCATGCCTCTGGAGACCGCTAAGTACAAGCTGCAGAGAGCTCACTGTATAGATCCCAAACCCAAACTGGGGGACAAACGTCAACACTACTTACTGAAATTCTTGTGGTACCAGAAAAAGAACTAGTACTCCATGTCACCCGCAAGTATGGACCACTTGACTGGGATGGCCGTGAAGTATTTATCTTCCAGGACTTTAGCTGGGGCCTGCAAATTGAAAGAAAAATTTTCTGGGGTAAAAGCTAAACTACATGGAGTTGGTTGGGAGTTTGGTTTGATTTATCTAGCAAAACTGAGAACTGTGTGCCCGGGTCAAGCACCAAAAATGTTTGACAAATCCATGAAAGCCAAAAACGTGCGCAGAATGGAGTCTGCAAATGAAGGTAGATTGCAGACTCAAACCACCAGACCCATTCATTAAACAAATGGATTGCAAAATATCAGTCACTTGTATATAAGCCACAGGTAACTATGCTGAAAGTGGACTCTGGATCCTGACTGTACTAGGCAATTGTAGCTATTGTAAATAAGCTAAGCACTCTGTGACCAATGTATCCTTTAACTTTTTCCTTTAGTGCCAGAAAGGAATTACAGGTGGTGGGGGATTAAAAAGTTAGTTTCATGCTCCAGAAAGTGAGCACTAACCACCGGGGTGGAAATGAATCAGTTGTGTGTTTAAGTTTCCCCCACAAAGTGTAATTTCAACCCAGTTCAAAGCAACTGAACCTCTGTAACTATTGGAAATCTAAATCTCCATTGTACAGTATGTTGAATGACTCTGTGGATGCCTGGGGGTGTAAACCTCGAGGACTGAGACAATGAACATGTGAATGGTGTCTTCACGGTGGCTTCTCACCTCAGTTTGTAGGAAACCCTGTAGAATACCAGCTGTGTTCCATGCAGTCCCTGGGAGATACTGTAAGGCTAAATGTGTAGGAAGTATTATGGGAGATCCGGTTGGTTTACATTGTGCCCTGTCCTGCCATGCAGTTTTACAGCTTGACAGTTGACAAGCCTGCTGCAGAGCATCTATGCGTCATTGCTGACTTGTATAGATTTGCTGTAAAACTCTGCAATTGTGGCAGGCAGATCCCATTTAAGCCCCATTTGCTTAATTTGAGCATCGCTAACCATCAGCTTAAGAACAACACCTCACATATCATCTGAGTCCCTTTGGGAGCAATGCTGTGATGATGATGAGAAGCTAAATGCAGTCGCTGTCTGGAGGGGATCGAGAGTTGCTGTGGATGTCAGTGATTAATACACAACCCCCACCATGCTTTTACAAGTCAAATATGCAGATGTTTTTAACTGAGATGTATGTACATTAGACATCCGACTTTGTGTCCTGAATAGAGTTGCCCTGTTCTTTGCTGCTAACTCACAGTCAGGTAGGTGTTACTGGATTAACCTGTCTTTCATACCTCTAGGCTTTAAATCAATGCTGGTAATGAGTCAAGTGTATGAGGTTGGACATGGGGATCAGCAATAGAATGGGTCTACAATTTTAATACTAACTTTTAATGCTGAGCTGATTAGAAATGTATTACAGTGACTAGCGGGTCATCAGGCTTGAGTCATGCCACTGTCTGTCTCTCCAACTATGGTTTGGGCTATAGGTAACAGCAGAGAGAACGGAGGTTAATGGACTATCTCTTGCACTGCTGAAATAGACTTATGGACAATTTATACAGGGATCAATTGCATGTAGCCCCCCCCCAAGAACTCTAGCAGTGTTATAACAATATTCTTTATGCTGCAACATACCTCCTATGAGGGAGATAAACCTATATCTAGATAATGTTTTTGCTAGCAGGCTCTGTATGGTCAACAATGGGGATCCACAATGGAAATAATAAGGCTTTGTAAGTGCTACAATTAAGAGAACCAGTTTAATCCTAGTGTGGGGGTGGGGACATCTGTTCATAGTGCTGTGGACAGCTATCAGGAAAGGTTTTGACACTAAAAAGGGTAGCCAGGGAAGCAGGGATTTTATATTGCTGGCAATCCAGTCAATGGTGGTTATCTTGTACTTCAGTCTGGGATCCGCAGGGCAGGATGACGTCTCCCAGGAGTGCTCTGCTTAGCAAGATGGGGGTTGTCCCCCTTAGTAAGCTTGTGGACTTCATAAAAAATGCTGTTGGTTAAAATTGTGCAGCTTTGTCTTCATATACTAGTGCCAAGAAGCCTTGTCCACCAAGGTATAAAAGGGAAGCTGCATCTTCATGATGCTCAATGGGGGGGGGGTCTGGACCTATTCATGTTAGAAATGGTAACAGTAGTAATAATTGAGCTACTTGCTCTTCGTTGTTTGATTGGGGGTGGGTGGGGAGTTCTTGTGATGAAACATTTAGTTGTGCTTTACTGGGTAGCCTGGGGAGGGTCAGGTGAGAGGGTTATGGATGAGGTATAAGGGATAAATTTCAAGTTATGCCCTTTGAGCCTGTTGTTCTGGGAGTTCTGGTGGGGGGAGGGGGTTAACAGATCACAAAAATGAACAAGTTAAGTGGGGGTTCCTTTCTGCGAGTTGCAGATGTTAATGGATTTGGGGTCGGGGGTTGTGGGTTTCTTAGTCCACTGAAACCTTTTGTTAAATGTTTCAATAGAAAACAAGGTACAGTGAGCCTCAAGGTGCGTAACAATGTATTATAGCATGGAAGCATCACTCAGTTATATCTACAGCTGGATAAAAATGGGTAAGAATACTCTTAGAAGTCAAACTGGGAATGTCAATGGGCTAAAGTCACACGTAAAATGAAAGAGAGTACTGCTCACAATAAGTTAGCATGTTATTCTGTTCTGCCCCTTTGGGGATACCTAAAATGTTTAGATAATCCCTCCTTGATTTTAATTCTAAATCTAGAACCTTGTCCTTCAAATATTTAGACTCTCCAGCTTACTTTTCTGATTCGTGTTTAATCTCAGGCAGTTCGTCCTCTATTACTGAGACTCTTTCTTTCGAATCGTGTTATCCTGCTGTTCACATCTCAGATTTCAGTTTTTACTCCATTCATTTTATTGTTGATTTTTATCCAGTTTATCATCTAATTTTTTAAATCCTTCTTTCATTTGCTCCAGAATTATTCTCATAAACTCTTCAGCCTGAGTATTTTCTTGTTTGTTCCCCCAATTTACTGTCTCTTTTTTTTAAAGGCATCCTTCCTCTTCTTGCTCTGTCTCTTCATTGTTTTTATTAGTGGTATTTTTGTTCCCTTTTCCATTCTGGTACCCCATCACTTTCAATGCAGTTTTACCCATAATAGTGCTTTTTATTTCTGTCTGGGCTTGAGGGTCTTTTGTGGGCATTTCTTTACCATGTGTTTCCTCAGACACCTCACCTTGTACCTGTACCTGTACCTGGGCTTTCTGTCCTTTTAGTGGTTTTCTCTATGTCAACCTCTGATGCATCTGCACTCTGATTTGAAGACCTTAGATCTGGTTTATCCTCATGCTCTTTCATTAAATTCTGTGTTGTAGGGCAAGTTTTAACCTTATCCCTATTAGGGCCCCATTTACTCTGTTCTTCCTGGTCTGTTCTATGTCTTCCCCATCTTGACTCTAAAGCACTCCTGCTTTTATTAGCCTATTGGGAACTTTACTGGACTCATCTCCTAATTCTTTGCTTTCTGGAATTCAAATTATCCCGCTTGTTTCTGGCTGCTGTGTCACTGCAGAACTCTGTATTTCCTGAGACTGCATTATGATCATATTCAAAGGTTCCTTAGGAGGTGATTCAGTGGCTTCAGTGTGTTGAAACAACCCAAGTACTTATGTACCGATGGCTGAGCTGATTTATCTCCTAGAAGATGGTCTCCTTCTCGATACTGGTGAATCCACCTTCCCATTCCCTTTTTCAGTTAATTTCATGGAGCAGGGCTTTAAACCTGTTTTAGGAAGAACACTCAAATCTCCCACAGGTACTTAGGTTTGCCATCCAAGAGTACACCCTGCCTTGCAAACACAACACGGGTGTTTAGAGTCCAAACCTCAGACATTTCTCTTCACCAAGGACAAAAGGCCAATAACGGACAGAGGATTTCCAGGAGAACACTGTAAATTCTCTTTCAGGCTTTGTGGTGTGGTCACATAACACGCTATCTAGTTAGAACAAAATACAGAAGTGTCCCAGGGAGATTCATAGAGCTCAGCACAGTTCCCTCCTTACGGCACTATCTTGCAAACTCACCTCTTTTAAGACCTTCCTAAATAAAGGCTGTGAAGAAAATGAATAATTATATTCACGTGTAAAAATAAGATTTTAAGACTGAAGTTTTGGAGATGACATCTGTAGCTGTATCTTAAATTTTATAAGGATGCAGAAATAGAAGTGTTTTTGGTCAGCTTTGTCTCTTGGGGGTTGAAAAACTCATTGTTTCACAAAGGTCTTGTTTCATGGTTTGAAATGCTGCTTTGGCAGTCTGAATGGATGCCCATCATCATCAGGCACTGCTATGGTCCATCCCAGAACATGTATGTAATATTATAAGCAAAACAAAATGGTTATATTAAATGCACGCTGAAAATAGAAAATAGAGTTAAAAATCTACGTTTCGACCTTAGGTCTTCTTCAGGAAGAAAACGTAGATTTTTAACTCTATTTTCTATTTTCAGCGTGCATTTAATATAACCATTTTGTTTTGCTTTTAGACCACATGCTGACGCAGCACCTTGTCTTTGTTTTTTTATGTAATATTATTTTTGATATACCTGTACCAATAACAAACAAGAGTTGACAACAGCCAACAACAGCTGCTTTTGCATTCTTTTGGTAAAGTATACAAAGTTTTAAATAAATAAATTATAATATAAGAGTGCAATTGCTACATAAAAATATAATTTTATTTATAGATTTTCAAATGCAAATATAGAAACATAGAAAATGACAGCAGATAAGGGCTTCTTGGTCCATCAAGTCTGCCCATTTACATTGTGATTGCTTTTGCTGCAGACCCTCCTTGGTCTATGGTGTTATCCATGGTCCAGCACCCCTGATTGTACCCCCACCTCACAGACAGCAACATATATTTAGGTATATGTACTAATCTTAGGGCAGAGACACTTATCATATAAGCATATGTGTCAGGATCTGTGTTCTACTGTTTTCTACTAATGCGTATTATGCTTCATTATGTTTCACCAATGTACTTTAGTCATGGGAGATGCTTTCCATTATATTTTATTGTATAATCAGAAGTTAGGCAATAATACCACCTTTACTGCTTGTGCATCACTGTAACTGTAGGTAACCTTGGACACATAAGAGACCCCATTGTTCACTTTATCATCTGCTAGCTAAGCAGCTTCTTATGTTATTTAGGACAGTTACTCAGGCCACCTGATTGTGGCCAATTACGCACATTTTATGTATCTTCTTTAGCTGTTTCTATAGTAATTAACAGGGTATAAGACCTTTTGCAGCACTTAGCTTCTCTGAGATGAGACTAGACTAGAGACTGCAGCCTACGTAGGTAAGGAAACTGCTGCTCTCTCAGTGCATGTTCACTGTTGGTAGTAAGTCTGTATCATTATTATTTACCAGTAATAAATTACATTCATTACTTGTGCACCACTTGTCTGTTGTCTCTTCCTTTGTGCCATTCCACCATGAATCTAAAAATGGTAATTTTATTACCGAGTTACAATGGCAATGTCTCTTCCACCTCCTTCCTTTCCCATATAATTCCCTTGTGCCTATCCCAGGTGTTTTTGAAACCCACCACTATTTTTGCCCCACTACCTCTACTGGAAGACTATTCCTGGCATGCACCAGCTTTTCTGTGAAGAAGTATTTCATCACATCTTTCTTGAACCCACCCCCCTCTAGCTTCATATAATGACCCCTTGTTCTAGAGCACCCTTTCCTCTGAAAACTACCTCCCACCTGTATCTTATTCACCATCATGAGGTATTTAATTGACATTCCTTGACCTGCTCCTGCAGCTAGCTACTCACACTGGTTTGGGCTGATGCACTACTTTCCCCTGGCCACCACTTCACTCCCACAGTCTTTCACTATAAATATGTTAGGAACTCCCTGAGATGATAACAAAGGACTAGCTGGTCACCTTCCTAGAGTAACATGGACTTCAGGAGAGCAAACAGCATGACTTAGTGAAGGGAAGGTCCTGTCAGACTAACCTCATGTCAGTCTTCAGCACCGTGTCACAAGCACTGGATAAGGGTCAAGCACTGGACATCCTTTACCTGCACTTTAGAAAGGCCTTTAACTCTGCACCCCTCAAGAGGCTGATAAAGAATTTATGAGACTTAGATGTTAGGCAGAATGTCACTAGAAGACAGGTGGGGAATAGTCTGGGGAGGGAGAACCCAAAGGGTGGTACTAAATTGTACATACTTTGAGATCAGGGGAATGATAAGCAGGGTCCCATAGAGGCAAGTCCTGGGCCCTGTACTCTTCAATGTGTTTATCTGTGACATTGGAGAAAGGATCCAGAGCAATATGTGTCTATTTGCTGATGACGCAAAGGTACGTGGCATGGTGGATAGTGAGGATGGACTTGAAAAGAAACCTGGGCAAACTGAAAAGATGTTCAGACATTTTCCAACTGAAATTCAATGCCAACAAGGACAAGGTTATGCACTTGTGGAGGGGAAATCCAAAAACTGAATACTGGATGGGGTGTGGGGAATGTCTAGAGCAAACCTCAGAAGAGAAGGATGTGGAGGTTATACTTAGTGACCTCAGCCCAGTGTAACAAGGCTGGAAAGCTACTCTAGCATGATGCTGGGGTGGAAAAGTAGGACCTTTTCAAGCAGAAGGAGGAGGTGAAGCTATCCATGTACAGGTCCTTGATGAGGCCATACCTGGAGTGCTGTAAGCAGGTCTGGAGCTGTCTCTTAAAAAAGGACAATGATCACCTGGACTTAATGCAAAGGAGATCAACTAAATAATTCACAGCCAGCAAATGAGGAATCATGAGGAAAGACTGGATGACCTCAATATGTGTTCACTGGAGGCAAGAGAAAACATGATTGAATCCTTCAAGTACCTGAAGGACATAAACAAGGTGGACAGCCAGCAACTGTTTAAGCCTAATGAAGGGTTCATTACCAGGGGCCACAGTCATAAGTTGGCAGAGGGATTTAAGAGAGATATGAGGAAATACTTCTTCATGGACAGAGTAGTGGAAAACCGGAACTGTCTGCCAATGGAGCAAGTCAATGTTAATATGGTGTCAAGTATTAAGAGGGGGTGTGATAGGCACATGGGACTGGTGAGATTGATGGGGGAGGAGCTGGAGAAAATGAGGCAGGATGTTAGTTCAGGCATACTAGGGGATGATTGATCTACTGGAAGCCTGGCCACTGCTAGACTGGTGAGGGCCTAGGTATGAACCGGGCAGGCTGGATGGACAATGACTCTTTTTCTGTATGTAAACATTGTTGCATCTATGTTTCTACACTATTTCCACTATTTAAACAATTTAAGGATTTCATTTATTACCATTAGCACTAAATGTTTGTACTTCTGGAAAAGTTTGGCACCTTGCACCATCAGATATTCTGTGTTGTACACTGCACTTGTCACTTTTTGCCATTGTAATTTTTAACAAGATTGTAAACAGTAAGCCTGGCTCTGTCTGATATTTCTGTACTATACATGCCACTCATCACTTTATTTGCTTTTGGACAGTGTGTTTGTCACATTTGGTTTATTGCATTTCTTACCATCTCATAACCCCTTTTCCCGGGTCACACCTGAAAACAAGCTTCAGCTCTGTATGGCTTTCATGGTCAACAAATTTTAAATCAGTAAGTCAATATTTCTACAGTATCCTGAGTACTCCCAGGCATCCAGTGGTACCATTTACCTGAGCCAGACTTGCGTCAAGCACTCCTTGAAGGCAAAAGTCACCCCGTCTTCCTCTCCCCATCTCAAGCTCTTTCTGGTGTAGGGGCAACATCCAGACAACACTACAGCCAATATACACCAATGAATTTGATACAGATGCAGGACTGTATGTAGCCAAACATAGCAGTGAATATTAACCAGTGGATTAGATGCTGGTAGTGCATGGACTGTATCAAAATAAAGCAGCCCGTATACACCAACGAGCTTGATTTTGGCAGTACAGTTGCTACACAAAATTGAGCATGTGTTGTCAAATTTAGGGGTATTGTTATAGGACAGGGGCTGACCCTCACAAATATAGGAAGCAAGGAAGTAAGCTACACTGAAACAGAACAGAAAAATAAGCATAATGCCACCAAGCAGCATACAGCAATGTTGGGCTATTTTATTGTTCCATATATAACTGCATAAAGGAACGCAGCCTATGAAAAATGCAAAACTTGCAATGTGTACAAAGCACATGCAAAATCTGAAAAAAAAAGAAAGCTACAAAATGCAAAAGGGCTCACACAGTGCTGCCAGCATGCTCCAGTGCTTCACTTAGAAGGATCTTCATCAGGGTGTGGGGTTTGGAGGTGTCCACTTCTTGTTATTATCACATGTCATGAATATACCAAAACAAACCTCATAAATAAAGAGGACATTCTTAAAGATATACAACATAGCCCATTAATAGAAAGTGGATAAATGGGGAAAGTAACATGCAGTGCAAAAAGCAATAGATAAAAAAAGTATGAAAACATGTTATTGAGTAAAAAAATTGTGAGTACATACAAAGACAAGAACCATATGGCACAAGTAATAAACCTTCAAACTGATCAAATGTTAGAATGTCTCACATTTGAAATATTTGAAAAGGTGTAACATTTCAAAATAAGCATTGCAAATGGTGTAGTGAGATCGAGAGAGAGAATCCTTAGGAGGTCCTTCAAGGCTGGCATGGGATCATCCTCTAGTCACCCACGCTGCTTCAAACTTGCTCGAAGGGATGAACATATCCAGTAAACCCAGGAGACAGAGTGAAGTAGAATGAGAAGATTGCAGTGTTGTACTATTACCTAAATAAAAAACAATTAGTGTTAGTTTGAGATCCTAGTATGATATTTTGTGCTGAAACATCCTTAAATTCAGAGAAAGGGTCTGAGATCCAGTTTATCATTCAGTCCTGTGGGGATTAGACTCCTTTGTTTAAAACTCCTCCATGCTTCCTTTTGAAACAAAATATTTAATCACCAACTTTTTTTGGTGGTTTAACTCCCTCTAAGCCATGGATGTCTGTAAGCGTACATTGTGTACACAACTGCATACATTTAATTTTTACCTGGGGTAGCATTTGCAAGGTCTGACCTTCTGGTTCTCTACTTTCTCCTTAAAATCCGAGCCTGACTATTACATGCACAGACACATCATGCCCTATACTGTTCTAGCCTTAATGTACTACTTCTGTCAAAGCAGATGGGGGAAGAGAGAAGCATGGCTAGGTAGTATTTGCAGTATGTGAAGAGCTCTGGTAGCTGGGGAAGAACAGCAATCTTTTCAAAGATACAATGCTCAACTGTTCTTAACTGGAATTACTTTTCTGAGGGACAGCAGCAGATATTGAAAGCAATGACAAGTGAAAGTCTGTCTTGGAGCAATACATTTTGCTCACTGGGCTGTCCCAAGAATGTTGGAGCGGTCAGTAGCAGCAGCAGCAAAATTGCCAGCCTGCCTTAAGTTTCTTTTTCTGCATTCTATTAACTGATAACATGCCTGAGATTATATTACACCACAGGGAGAGCCAGGTTGTTAGGTAAGCTTTAGGGAGTCTGCGGGTCCTCAGTTCCACAACAAATGAGCAAGCTGTTTTGGCCAGAATATAAGCTCCTGTTTGTAAGTGACCAGGGAGTAGCAGTTGTAGGGATCAGCTTCAAGACACATTTTTTCTGTCTGAAGACAGTGGCAGGGGTAGCAGTAGCTTTGTATGCTGGAGTACCAACTGAAATTGCATCTCTTGTTTGTTACTGCAATGGGTGGTAAACAATTGAGTTGGTGACCTGGAAGATGGTTCAAACATAATTCTAAACTAAGTAAGCTCCCATACTTTGGGGGGGTGGGGGGAGACTGCAAGGAACTGGCAGGTTTTCATCCCTTTGGTTCAGTCTGTAAATAAATATCTTCTTTGCTCTTGACGGGTGTTGGGGAGTGAAGGGATGATAGCTCAAACAAATAAAAAGACAGACTAGACAATATCTGCAAACTATGCTTTGGACTGTCATTGTTGCAAAGTCTAAAAGCTTTGCAAAGTTCACCCTTCCCATACTGAAAAATTAGCATGTTAAAACTACACGTCCTTGTCTATGTGGGGAAGTCAAACAATTTAGAGTTAAGAAGCTGTAGGGCTGCTCTGGGGAACATGTGCGCAACCAAGCGAAAGTATGATATCAGAAAGAGCAAGGCCTGGGGTACTCACCTAAACAAGAACAGACACACTATAGTCTTTCCCTGCTTGTTAGGTGCTGAACTCCTCAGTAAAGTGTGTCTGTTCCTGCTTAGGTGACTAAGCTAAGCCTTGCTGTTAGAATTGTGCAGACTATACCATTAGGGATGAGCCAACTCTACTTTGTTTTAGCACTTTGTCAGAGAAGTGGGCTCTGCAAAGTACTAGCAACAAAAGAAGTTAATAGTAAACCCTTTCCCCACACCTTGTAGCATCCATCCAACCCTCTTACCTCCTGTCCAGCTATAGTATCACTCCAGTACAATTATACCTGCAGGTATATCGCTAAAGCTGTTTATGTTATTTTAACTCCATGGCTTTCCCCCACCATGATGCTTTTGTTGGGGTTTCCCAAGCCTACCCTGAGTTCATAGTTAGTGGATGAAGCTACTTCATTCAGCAACGTGGAGCCTTTAGGTAACTGCTGGCCCACAGTCAGCAGTGTGAGACCTGTGGGCCAGCAGCTGCCCAGCCATATTCTCCAGCATCACTCAAGCAGTGAGCAGCAGAATTTCGGTGGCCAGTCAGCATTGAAAATGGCTCTTTGACAGGCCAAACACATGAGGGGGACCTGCTGGAGTAATCAGAGCAGCCAGAACTTACATCACAGAACAATTAAGACTTAAAATATCTACAAATTAATGTCCATAAGGTCAAGACAATTATTTTTTTATATGAAGTGTTTTCTTCCAGGCAAAGTGTGGGCAGGCTATCAGACCTGTCCCGGCTCGCTTCGACCAGTGACCACCTCCACTGGTGCAGTACTTACCAGACCTGAATTTTTCCCATGGATAACCTTCCATGGTGGGGGGCTGAGGTGGGGGGAGGGCCATCCCTTCAGAACACATGCAGATTGCAGACAAGGGGGCAGGGCATCACTATGTCCCCACGTCTTTTCCGCTTTTCATGTCCCTCCCATCCCCTGCCATAGACAGGCAGTAGTGCATACCATGTGGAGGCATACATGCACTATGCCAAACCAGCAGCCCTTCCCTGTTACTTGCCACCTTAGCCTGCACCACCACCAGGCCTTCACCTGGTAGCAGTTGATGACAGGGCTGATCAGCCTGCCCCCCAGAAGAGGAAAGCAGTCCACTGGATACTCGACCCCCCCCGGCTGACCCCCAGTAACCTGTGTCCATTCCCAAACCCAAGTCGCTGGTGTGGTGGGCAGTAGTTCTGCTGCTGTGCCACTCAGCTAGCACAAGATAATGATTTTAAAGCACGGACAATCATAAGGGAACCGGATGACAAAAGCCTCACCAGTTGCCTTCAGGAAAGGACACTGTCTCTTTTTGTAGGGACTTTGCAGTCTGGTAACAGTAATTAAGGTATTAATAGGCAAGTGCATAATTTGAAAAAGTAAAATAACATGTATTCTTAAGGAGTCAGGGCTGGAAACTAAGAGAGTCTAAGGGAAGATTAGGATTGGGGAGCACAAATGTAATACAGTGCACTCCACTTATAACGGACACTGTTATAAAGGACAATTGGTTATAGCAGACAAAAACTGATTGCACAAACCAAATATAAGAAATCCAATGCATTTTTCTCTGGTTATAATGAATAGAAACATTGCTTATAATGGACATTTTGAAGCTTTTATGGGCATTTGTAGTGCTTTTTGGGGTTGAGAAGTGCAGAGGTGGTGAGGAGATCCGGCAAACGTAGAATTAAGATGGATGCACTACAGAGATTACATGTATTACAAAATAATTTTCTACAAGCTGAATAAACTTTTATTAGTTAATCAATTACGCTAGAAGGAAATGATTTTACATTTCAATAAAACTCTTGCAGTACAACTACCTTTGTTCTTACTGTCCTAGAACCCCAACATCCAGCCACTATAGAGAATAGCTGGATAAACATTTGGCTAAAGTATTTCTCTATTGTTAAACTTCTGGGACTGGCCAACTGACTTTTAACATTATTTTTGGCTAACCTTCAGGTAGAAACAAGGCTCTTTTGGTTATTGTGAGGTTACGGCAAAAAGTGACTCGCACATCACTTTTTCAGTATGGTAACTGTGGTGATGGTCTGAAAATAGCTCACAGTAGAGTAGGTACAATTGTACTGCCACAGCTGTGGCCAAAAAAACAAAACAGCTGCAGTAGTCTTACTGACCTCCCTCTCCCCCGCATCTCTGGGCCTTGAATACTGAATTGCTACTTAAGGCATAGCTTTTGACCCTGAATGACAGAGAGCAGTGACAGCATCTCTAAGCCTTGAATGTGGTGGTAGGCATGCTGGTGCAGAATTCCTCTAGGCTCTGCATGTAGGATAGCCAATTGAAACTTGCCTGAAGGCAATGACTGTCAGATGACAGAATATAGTATATCTCTCAGCAGCCCCACAGATACAGTGCCTCTTTCCAGTTAAGAAGTGCTCTTATCACAGTTTCAGCCTTTGATGAGAACAGAGTGGCAGAAACTTTATTTTAAGCTGACTCGATGGTGTTTTAAATGGTAACTGAAATTGCAGAGGGGATGGAAATTTTTTTTGGGGGGGGAAATTTGGACTACTGTGTGCAAAACAAGATTAGCTGGCTACACCCCTGTTCAAAGCCCATAAATGTAATTCCATTTGGGTTAGAACTATGCATCTCCTGCAAGTATGTACCCCTGAGACTATCCAATTTGCTATTAATGATTCACCAAACATGCTCTTATATGTGCGCAGTTAGGTTGAGCATAGTTCTGCCGACTTGCAGAAAATAAACAATAGTGGTGGAGCAATTGATAAATTCACATATGTCAACTTTAAAATGGGTAACAGGATGGACAAAGTTCCTTATCTTGGTTGGCATATCAACAGATGTTATGCATATCACATTTGTTGAAGCCTACTAGTCAGTGTTGTGCCCTCTTATGGGGTCCCATGATCTGTGCATCAAAATTGCTATGCACAAGTTTATCTGTAAGGTATGCTCTTCACCTAACCGTAACGTTAAGGTTATCTCCAATAGTGTCTGCCACAGTTTGGACCCCCATTAAAATATAGCGCCCCCTAAATTATTTGCTCCTTGATTATCTGTCACTCTCAGTGTACACTGTCTGCCATGGTTTGCCCTTAAGTACTTCCCATCCTGTGTTAAGGCAGTCAATCAGAAAACTTCTTGTTACCACAGACAAACATAATCAGTGAGAGCAAAGGTGTAAATTACCCTATTCACCTAAATGGAGCACTAGCTAAGCCTTTTCTTGAGTGACAGGGTATTTTTTGTCCATGTCGCATGCTTTAATTCTGAATGGATTTTGAGTCAAAGAGCTAAGGATTTGGGATGGATCTGCTGATTATGAACTTAAATGTGATTCTGAGGGAGCTGATCATAGTGAACCCTCACTTGATAATCCACCATCTAAATGGTCTTATGTAGTGACTACAAAACAAACTCTACTGAGATTCCTGCTGAAAAAACACTTAATATGTATCTGAACATTAAATAAGTAAGCAATAACCCACAACAGGATGTGCGGTTATTGGGGATTAATCAACCACCCGGGTGCACTGGAGTGGATTATTGCGCTTATAACATGGGGTGTCATCAGATGTCAAACAATACAAGGAAAGCATGATTAACTGATGAAAATACTGGGACTTTTTATGTGTCCTGCCACCACCAGAAGTACTGCTGTGCTGACTGACACTGATGAACTGAGCAGAATATGTACTGCTCAGTATGCACTTGTCAGCACTGACATGGGTTTCATCTACCTGATGGCACAGTACAGGTTACCGTTTCTCTGCTGCTGTCCACTGTTGAAGGGATTGCCACTAGTATAGATATGCTCATTGTTGACTGCACTTTGCAAGGACAGACAGATGAGTGCAGGAAGCTGACATAATTCAGTGCTCCACATGTCTGCTTGTGATTGACACAGAAATGGCAGTCAGCATGAGCATTCACTGGGGACAGATACACACATATAGACAACATTGCCGCAAATTTCAGTGACAGTGTTTATATCTCAGTTTCTCTCTGATGTAGCCACTTTGCCACTCTCTGTCTGTCTCGGGGTTTGGGAGAAAAAAAACACAACTCACACAGTCTGTTGCCGCCACTCTGTTGTGTCTGTCTCACTGAACTGCTGCCCAGCCATTCTGTTTCCCAACAGCTGGCTATATCCAGTGTGCCTTTCATTAAAGGGCTGCTTCATTCAGCTCCACCAGTCAGGCACCCAGTCTCGCACAGACAGGGAATATTGTGACTTGCTATGTCCATGATTTGCAGACACTTTGAACCCCTGCTGCAACACCACTACACTGCTCATTGCTGGTGGGACACACACAGAACACCAAGGAGCACTTGCTGTTCCACTTCTCGGAGGGTGCTGTTCCGCTTCTCAGAGGTCCACAGGTTGGGTGACTGGAGAGAAGCAAGAGGTTGCTGTTCCAATTCTTGGAGGTCCACAGGGCAGGTGCCTAGGCAGAAACAAACCATGGACGGGGATTGAACTGCAGACAACATGCAGGATGACAGTACTGCCACTATCACTGCACTGCTCATTGCTGATCAGCCACACACACAGCACTGAGGAGCAATTGCTGGTGTGGTTTTTGAAGGTCCACATGGTGGCTGGGTGGAGAGAAGCACAGTACAGATGGGTACTGAGGTGCAGAACCGTGATGGTGTGGTTGTCCGAGGTCCACTGGGCGAGTGGGTGGGTTGGTAGAAGCACAGTAGGGACACATGGTGCTTTACTGTGCAACTGACATTCACAACATGCAGGATGACAGCACTGTCACAACAAATGTGATGGAGTAGGAGCCTGCAGACACCTAGATACAGGGTGACTGCTTGCTTAGAGAGAAAAACAATGGCCGCCTGTACAAATGATGTCCCAACACAATAACAAGACCCAGACCGCTGCCTAATCTGTTCTCAGGGACTGATCACTACTTGCACAACTTGATGTGCGTGTATGGGGAATTAACGAACAGTCACCTGATCACCCTGCACCAAATCAGGTGCCTAGCTCCTTCTACCCCATGTTATAAACAAAATCGCTGCAGCTAAATAACAGGTAAAGTGCATCACAGATTATTTTATGATGTACTAAAATTAAACTGGTGAGATTTCACATTTTAATATTCCATTTTAAAAATAATATACTTGCAGAACCTTTTTAATAAAAACAAGTGTGTTTTTTTTCTGTCATCCTTTATTATCTAACATTTTTTCTTGCATTGAAGTGGGTGGATAATTGAGGGAGCACTGTAGTTCAATTTTGTTGAGATTATATTTCCTATTCTGCCCCCATGGTCATTGAAGTCAGTGCCAAACATTATAGTGTTCTCATCAGTTTGATGTTTCTTTCTAGGTCTAAGGAGTTCGGACCTGTCATGCTCCCTTGCCATTTCTAAAGATTGTTGCAGCACTTCTAGATCACTCCCCCTTTCTAGAAATCTTGAATTTCAGTCAAAACTTTGAATGTAAAAATTGTCTATATTGGAGCTGCTGTGCCCAATGCTGAGAAATTTTCTAAGGGGATGTATTCTTTGCGAGAACCCAGGTGGGCATTATTTGATCTCAACAAGGTATTAGTGGTCATTGGTTTACTCTAATCAGATGTTTTAATTTTTCTTAGCTGGTCTGTGGAAACAGTTATGTCTAAGAAGTTGAGTTCACTTTTGCTCGTGGTATAAAAAAAACAGGAAAGAGTAAGGATTGCAAACAGTTAAGGGACCAGAAATAAGACATGATTGGAGTGGTGCAGTGCAGTGGCTGTGGAGCAGCAGTCTTCCGGGAGACGTTCTGGAGGATGCAGTGTTGTCCCATCTGCAGGTACCTCTCTGGGCTGAGGGAGGAGGCTGCTCATCTCCAGGCTGAGTTGGCCAGGATTTGTGGGACCTCCTTTTCCATCCAGGGACCACCAGTGCCACTGCCGTTGCCTCAGAGGTTGCCAAGAAAGAGGAGCGGTTGGACCACAGTGGGCTCAGGGATGAGGGTGGTGGAACAGAGGTGCATCCCTCCAGTTGTACCTCTCCACAATTCCTATGCCATTCTGGCAAAGTGTGGTTCCTCTATGGAGGCACCCACAGTGGAGACCAAGGAGGATGCTGGGAACCTCCACAAAGGAGACCCACAGGAGGGTGGCAGGGGACCCTGCTGGGGAAGGAAACAACTCCTGGTGGGGGACTCCATTGTTAGGAAGGTAGAACTGGGGGAGGAAGGGGAGAGGGAGGTAAGGTGCTTGCCTGGAGCCATGGCTTGGAGGGACAGGGAGCGAATCCTCAGGATTGCCAGAGCAGCTGCACAGGGGAGGGAGCTGGATGTCATTGCCACCTAAGGACAAATGATCTGGCTAAGAAAGGGATTAAAGAAGTGCAGGAAGAGTTTGTGGAATTGGAGAGGGACCTTAGTCAAGTAGCACGCATGGTAACCTTCTCGGAGGTGCTGCCCATCTATGGCATAGGAAAGGCTAGGGTGTTCCGCACCATGGGATTCAATCAGTGGTTGAAAAACTGGTGTGGAGCTCAGGGATTTGGCTTCATTGGGGACTGGGGGTCCACCTATAGTGATGCAAGCCTATACTGGCATGATGGGCTGCATCTGTCCGGAGGGAACCAGGATCCCAGGCAATAGGTTTAAATGCTTCATTGGCAAGCATTTAAACTAGCCAAGGGGGAGGAACTGGAAAGGAGCAGGAAATCCTAGCCCCCCCAAAAAAATCATGGTAGTAAGTGCGGCAAACACCAACATAGAGGTGTTGATAGGGAGAAGGGCAGGAATAAATGGAGAAAGTGACAAATGCAAGAAGGACAGGGTGGGGCAAAGGGAGTAAGGCCATCAGGAAATGGAGGGTAATGAGTACCAATGCCCGTAGTCTGGGCAACAAGCTCCCTGAGCTGGTGGCCTTGATGGAAGAGGGATGCCTGGATATCATAGCAGTCACAGAAACATGGTACACAGAGAACCATGACTGGGATGTTAACATACCAGGGTACGTAACCTACAGGAGAGACAGGCAGGGGAGAAGAGGGGGAGGAGTAGCTCTCTATGTAAAGGAAGGGATAAAAGCAACTGAACAAAAGAGTAAACAGGGAGGAGAGGAGGCACTGTGGGTCACCTTGGAGACTGGAAAGGGCACCACAATCTGCTCAGGGGTTGTGTACAGACCCCCATGTCAGGGGGAAGGAATGGACAAGGATATAATAGAAGGTATTCTTAGAATGGCAGAGAAAGGGGAGATACTGTTGATGGGAGACCTGAATATGCCAGATGTTAACTGGAGCACATTTGCTGCAGCCACGTCCAAGAACAGGGCCATTCTTGATGCCCTACAGGTGGCAGGCCTCAGACAGCTAGTTTTGGAACCCACTCGTGAGGGAGCAATCTTAGACCTCGTACTCTCAAATGGGGGCAGTGAGAGAATCTCAGCTCTAGAAGTGGGTTGCCATCTGGGGACAAGTGACCATCAAACAGTGTGGTTCACGATAAACTCAGCTACAGAGTCAAGCCATACAAAAGTGAGGGTACTGGACTTTGGAGGCTGACTTTGGCAAGATGGGAGAGTGCCTCAGAAAGCACTAGCAAACAGGCTAGAAGAGGTGTGGAGCAACAAAGGGAATCATCAAAACTGCCATCACAGAGGCAACAAGTCTTTGTGTGAAGCAAACAACAAATCAAATGAAAGAAAAAGCCACTATGGTTCTCAAAAGAGGTGCTGTGAAAGTCAGGAAGAAAAGATAGCATTCGGAAGTATAAGGAAACACTGAAGGAGCAGGACAGAGAGCTGTACTAGTTAAGGCAGAAGGAAGCAGGGAGGAAGTCAGAATAGCAAAGGCCCAAACTGAGGAAAAGATAGCCAACTCAGTGAAGAAGGGGATAAAACCTTTTATAGGTACATCAGCGGCGTAGGAAGACAAAGGGAGGGATAGTGAGGCTGAATAGAATGAGCGTTGGGTGGGCAGAGGGGACAGTGAAAAGCAGGGATACTGAACAAATATTTCTGCTCAGTATTCACAAAAGAGAGGGGAAGTGCCTAATCCAATTAACAGAAGTACTCTTGATAGGGGGGTCGATCCCAGTCCTTTCACAGAAGAAAGGGTTCTGCAAGAACTCATAAAACTGAAGGTGGACAAAGCACTGGGTCCTGATGGAATTTACCCCAGAATTATATAAAGGAATTAAGGGAGGAACTAGTGAAACCACTGGCTACTCTTTTTAATAAATCATGGGAGGATGGTGTGGTGCCCGAGGACTGGAGGAAGGTGGATGTGATTCCCCTTCACAAAGTGGGACCAAGACAGAGGCAGGAAACTACAGACCTGTCAGTCCGACCTCTGTGGTAGGGAAAGTGATGGAGTCACTTGAAGGAAAGAATAGTTGAGTACCTAGAGGCCAGTGGGGCACAGGACCCAAGGCAGCATGGGTTCACAGCGGAAGGTCATGTCAGACAAATCTAATAGATTTCTTTGACTGGGTGACCAAAGTAGTAGACCAGGGAGGGCTGTGGACATGGCCTACCTAGACTTTAAGCAAGGCATTTGGCACAGTCCCACATAAAAGATTAATAGTCAAATTAACCAGCCTGGGAGTGGGTCCCAGGGTGGTAGCCTGGGTAAAACATTGGCTGCACAACAGGACACAGAAGGTAATTGTAAATGGAGTCTACTCTGAAGAAAGAGGGGTTACTAGTGGGGTACCACAGGGTTCAGTATTGGGTCCAGTCCTTTTTAATGTCTACATCAGTGACATTGCAGAGGGACTTGAAGGAAAAGTATGTCTTTTTGCAGATGACACAAAGATCTGCAACAGGGTTGATACACAAGGAGGAGTGGAAAGGATGAAAAGGGACTTGCCAAAGTTGGAGGAATGGTCAGAAGTATGGCAGCTAGGATTCAATGCAAAGAAGTGCAAAATAATGCACCTGGGAAACAAGAACCCAGGGGAAGAATACACAATGGGTGGGGAGGTAGTAACAACAACAAAAAAGGAAAGGGACCTGGGGGTAATCATATCAGATGACCTTAAGGTTAGCAAGCAATGTGAGAAAGCAGTAGGGAGGGCTGGGGGTATACTGGGATGTATAGGGAGAGGCATCAGCAGCAGAAAACAGGAAGTTGTTATCCCTCTGTACAGACAGTTGGTGAGACCCCATCTGGAGTACTGCGTCCAGTTCTGGAGACCCCATCTTCGCAAGTACCTAGACAGGATAGAGGCAGTCCAGAGGAGGGCAACTAAAATGGTGCAGGGTCTGCAAGAGAAGCCGTATGAGGAGAGACTAAAGGAGCTTAATATGTATACCCTTGAGGAAAGAAGGGAGAGGGGGAACATGATAGAAACTTTTAAGTACCTCAGTGGAATCAACAAAGTCCAAGAGGGTAGCATCTTTCAGAAAAAGAGACGTGCAAGAACAAGGGACACAATTTAAAGATAGAAGAGGGCGGTCTAGGGCAATGTGAGGAAGTATTATTTCACAGAGAGGGTAGTGGATGCATGGAACAGCCTTCCTGAGGAGGTTTGGGGTCTAAAACTGTGGGAGAATTCAAGAATGCATGGGAAAGACATAAGGCAATTCTTGTGGGGGGTAGGAAGAACTAGGCTGTTGGTTAACTAGGATCTGCGGCCTATCCTGTAGGTAGGGAAATGGGCAAACTAGATGGGCCAAGCGGTCCTTATCTGCCGTCAAAGTCTATGTTTCTATGTTTCTATGTAAGTAATTCTAAGGTTAACATCATTATTATTTAACCAATCAATGAACTGTTGAATGTCACCCACTGTGCCCTCCATACACGGACAACATCATCAGTATAGCAAAACCTCTTGATGATGTTGCCTGTGTATGCATGGGTTTGCATTGTTATAAAAATATTGTCTCCGACTCCCACAAGCCACAGCAGGTTGGCATAAAAGAAGCCAAGAGGTCCCATTGCTGTCCCACACCACTGTAAATAGAAATTCCCTCAAAATTCAAAACAATTATGGTTCAAAATTAACTCAAAGCTACTTTTTTTGAAAATCTATTTATTGCATTTATAAGTAAAATACAACAAGAGTTTATCCAAAAAGAGGTGAGATACCAAACAAAATAGATTTAACAGCTATAACAATGCATGCAGCAACATCCCTCCTACTTTATTACAGCATATTGGGAGGCACCAGTCTATTTTACAAGTCCCAAATGTCCAGAAATATTCAAGAAACCCCATGTCTGCCCAGTGCAGGGGACACAAGTTAGTTTGTTACATTCTGAAGAAAATAAAGTTTCCTGCCAATGTTTTAGGTTATAGTGCTCTGGTACCCTGCAAAGTTAATGTATAAGAAAAAATTACTCACTGTAGTAATATTGTTTCTTCCAAGGTATTCTTCAATATGCTTGACAAGTGCAGTATGCCAGCTGGGTTCAGCTGCCCCAGAGGAGGAGTTTATGCTAATGATGTTTTGGCATCAGCCAATCATAGAGCAGTAAGAGAGTGTGCTGCCTAAGCTAGAGTGGGGGTCAATTAGGTTCTTTTCAAAGCTAACGGGCAAAAGGGCCCCCAAAATACTTAGCCAAACCAACAAAATACCAGTCCAATACATAACAAATGTAAAACCACCCATAACTATAAAAGCTCTAATCATGAACTTCAAACAGTGACATTTGGCCCAAGAATGGACTGCAGAACTACTCAGTCAGGTTATGTAGGGGAGGATGGGTGGGAGGTCAAGCATACTGATGAATACCTTGGAAGGAACAATAGTACTATGGTAATATTTTTCTTCTTACTCCAGGAATTCTTCAGTATGCTTGACAAGTGCAGACTACAAAGCAGTATAGCTGGAAGGTGGGTACAGAACCTGCTCTGGAAAAAGTTTCTGCAGAACTGCTTTGCCAAATTTGGCATCTGATCTGGACTGTACATTCAAACAGTAGTGTTTTGTGAAAGTGAGTACAGTCTTCCAGGTAGCTGCTTTGCAGATGTCCAGCAAGGGTGTTCTTGCAGCTGCCACAGAGGCTGCAGTGACCCTAGTGGAGTAGACCCTGAGGAGGCTGTTTGCCAGCTTTACTGTAACAGAATTGAATGCGAGAGACTATCCAGCAAGAGATAGTTCTTTTAGAGGCAGGCATTCCTTTCCCTACCTTGCCATAGTTAAGGAAAAGTTGAGTATGCGAAGCCCTGAACTGCTTGGTGTGCTCCAGATAGCAGGTCAGTGCTCTTCTTACATCCATACTATGGAGCTTTTGCTCAGCAGGAGTGGATTTGTCTGTGAAGAAGACAGGAAGTGTTATGGACTGGTTCAGATGGAACTCTGATACCACCTTAGGAAGGAATTTCCTATTTGTCCTAAGAACTAACTTATCCTTGTGGGAGATAATGTAGTTAGGTTCAGTGCAGAGACCCTGCATCTCTGAAATTCTTCTGGCTGAGGTGATTGCCACCAAAAAGACAGTTTTCCAAGTGACGTACTTTTGCTCTGCTGTGTCCATGGGCTCAAAGGGAGGCTCCATGAGCTGGGCTATGCAGAAGTCCACGTCCCAGAGAGGAATAGGTTCCCTCAGAGGGGGTTGAAGGTGTAACATGCCATTGAAAAATTTCTTAAAGATGGGATGAGAAATTAAGGACTTCTCCATCCCAGCTGAAATATAAGCAGACATAGCTGCTAGATGAACTTTTAAGGGTGAGGCACACAGGCCTGAGGCCTAAATATGGTCCAAGTAATCAGGAATGAAGAGAGGGAAGCTTTTAGTGGGTGAATATACCTCTTCTTACACCACAAGGACAATGTTTTCCTTTTTGAAGCATAGGCTTTTTTAGTACTAGGTTTCTTAACCAGGCAAAGACTCTTCAGGGCCTGCTCTGAGTACTGACAGCCTGGGTACTCTAGCTCTTCAAGTACCAGGTTTTGAGGGGAAGAGACTCTATGTTGGGGTACGTTATCCCTGTCAGATGTAGAGAGAGGAAATTGTGGCTCAGTGGAAGTCAAATTGGTTGTTTGGCTGTCAGGGCCAGGAGTAGAGAATACCAAGGTTGTCTTGCCCAGTCTGGTGCCACTAGAATCATAGTGGCAGGCTGAGTCCTGAGTTTCAGAAGTACTCTGAGGATCAGTGGGAAAGGAGTGAAGGCATACAGAAATGTCCCTGTCTAGTCCAAGTTTAGGGCATCCACTGGGACTGTGCCAAGAGATGGAGGCCTGCAACAGTACAGGGGTAGCTGATGATTGAGGCTGGAGGCGTAGAGATCTATCTCTGAAGTGCTCGACCTTCTGAAAACTGTGGCTTGTACTTGTTTGTTCAGGGTCCACTCATGGTGACCTTGACTGATGCAACTCAAAGCATCTACCAGCACATTGTTCTTGCCTGTCAGGTGAATGGCTGAGAGCTGGATATCCAGGGAATATGCCAGAGACCAAAGCTTCATGGTCTCTGTGCAGAGCTTTGTGGATCTGGTGCCTCCCTGTTTGTTGATGTAAAACATGGCTGTGTTGTTGTCTGTTCTGATCTGAATACACTGGCCTTTTAGGAAGGGAGCAAATGCTTTTATTGCCAAGTAAAGAGATCTGAGTTCGAGGAGGTTTATATGGTAAGTGGACTCCTTGGGGGACCATGTCCTGCTAATGGACTGGCCTGCCAGATGTGATCCCCAGCCCAGAAGGACAGCATCTGTAGTAGATATTCTGGAGGGTTCCCTTTGGTAGAAGAGAACTCCTTTCCCGAGAATCTATGTCATTCCACCAGTCAAGGACCTGAAGCAAAGTCTTTGTGACTGGAATGAATTTTGGCAAAGAGTCCCTTTTCTGGGACCAGTGAGACCTGAAGTGATACTGAATGTCCCTCATTTGAAATCTGGCACCTGGTACCACAGCAGTGGTAGAAGCCATGTGGCCTAGAAGCCTCAGAAAATGTCTGTCTGGTCTTGGCTGACCCAGGATGAAAGAGTTTGCTAGGTTTTGAAGGTTGCGTACCCTGTCAAGAGGGAGCAAGGCCTTCTCCTTTTGTGTGTCCAGTTCTGTCCCAATGAATTCCAGAAGCTGAACTGGTTGAAAGTTGGACTTCTGAATACTGATTAGGAAGCCTAAGGATTCCAGGGTATTCTGAGTTAGTCTGAGAGAGTCTCCGACCTCCTGTAGAGACTTGTCCACTATTAACCAGTCGTCCAGGTAAGGAAATACAGACACCTGTTGTCTTCTGAGGTAGGTGGCTGCTACTACTGCCAGGAACTTTGTGAACACACTGGGCACAGAAGAAAGGCTGAAGGCATTACTGTAAACTGGTAATGGCCTGAAGGCAATCTGAACCTGAAAACTTTTCTGGGGGACTGCCTGATTGGAATGTGGAAATAGGCGTCCTTCAGATCCAGGGAGGCTAGCCAGTCCCCCTTTTGCAGGGATGGAATCACCACATCTAGGGTGCCCATCTTGAATCTGGCATTGATTATATGTTTGTTTAGGTACCTGAGGTAAAAAAATGGGTCGACAATCTCCATTTTTCTTTTGAGTTACGAAGTATCTGGAGTAAAGACCCTTTCCCCATTGGGAAGGGGGAACTCTCTCCATTGCTCTTGCAGACAGAAGGGACTTCACCTCTGGCTCCAGCAGTAGCTTTTCTGTAGGAGTTAGGGGTCTTAAAGATCTGTGACCCTTTTGAGGGGGAAACTTTTTGAACTGCAGGGAAAGACCTCGACTCACTACCTCCAGCACCCACTTGTTACGTGGTAATGAGATGCCAGTGGGGGAGGTGGTGGAACAGCAAGCCCCTTACCGGGAGTGGGGAGGTGACCTGGCTTTTGTAGTCAAGAGATTTGTTTGGACTGAGTGTTAGAGGGAGGAAAGGAACCAGACTGTCTCTGACCTCTCCTACCTCTGCCCCTAAAGTAACCCCTCACCTGAGAGTAGTCCTGGGGCATGGGTATTGGCATAGGATAGAAGGCCCTGCGGTAGTAGCCTCTACCTCTGATTTCCCTATTCTGAGGCCTCTGAGAAGTGGTAGCTTTCTCTTTAGCTGTATTACTCTGGTAGGTGGATTTGTATTCTTCCACCTTTTTCATATTAGCTTCAGTCTTGTTCCCAAATAATGAGTTATTCTCACAGGGAAAATCCATAACTTTATTCTGAGTGTCCTGCAAAAGATTGGTTGCCCTTAGCCAGGCATAGGGCCAAGGGAGATTGCATAGGCCATGGCTCTGGAGGCAGTGTCATTAGTATCCAATGCCATGTGAAACTGGTATTTAGTGACTTCTAAGGCCGTTTTCACAGTTTCTGACAGGTCCTGGGCTACTTTGTCTGGGGCCTGTTGTCTTATAGCTAATATTGAGTTCCAGAGAGTTTTTGATAATGGACTTCATAACCCATATAAGTAGATAGGCGGAGCAGCAGAGAGGCTGTGGTATAAGATTTTTTCCCCATAAAATCCAGCCTTTTAGATTCTTTTTTAGGAGGCTGTGTAGAAAGGGGTACTTTAGCTCTGTCACAAGCAGCAGCCTGTACAACCCCTTCATGATCAGGGTGAGTATGCAGGAACACTGCATTAAGTATTTCCAGTTGATACTTCCTCTCAATCTTCCTGTCCACTGCCAAACTGGAAGTGGGTGTTCAAGTACTTTAAAAGTTGCCCAGCGTATTGATTTATGCATGGACAAAAGCAACTTCTTAGAAGGAGGGAGACCCATCATCTCTAAAAAGTCTTCCTCCAACTCTTGGTCCATAGTTTCTTGTATAATGAGATCCAAGGTGTCCACCATATGGTGAATAAATGTAAAATGAGAGGAAAAGTCCTCCTGCCCATTAGTGGGACCACCAAACTCTGGGTTGGGGGGAGCCTCTGGATCTAAGGGTTCATCACCCTGTCCAACATCATTATCATCATCATACATATAATAAAAATCATGGGTATGACCAGAGTTTGATGTATGAGGAGTAGATGGGTCGGCAGGGCATTAAAAATATTGCCCATAGCCTGCACCATCTGGTATAAATGCCAAGCCTTACCCAACTCTTCATCAGAGGGCATAATTGTTTATGTCACTGGTGTCTCCCTTTACTTCTCAGAGGGAGGGGCAGTGATGTGTTTCTCTTTTTGTTCCTTTTTAGTAGGCACTTCATTAGTGACCTGTTCGTTATGTCTCTTTTTGTCAGAATTATTTTTATCTGTTTTATTTTGGGTAGAGTCTTTATCAGACTTTCCCTTAGGTCTATGTGAGGAAGGCCCCTTCTCTGAATTTTTGTTTGAGGGGGAAACAGACTAAGAAGCCATACCATCCAGTATTCTGGCTATATATATATATATATATATATATATATATATATATATGTTCTGGCCAGATTAGAGCTATACACAAAAACAGATTACACAGATGTTTTTTTACAGTAATATCAGTTGCCCAAATAGGTTTATCTGACAAGAAAAATTGTCAGGAGACCTCAGAAAATACCCCAAATGAGAGAAGCAGTCAGTTCTCAAGCACTATTGAACCATGAAGTATGATTCAGCAAGTGCTAAATTTAAAATGTAAAGTCAAAAGCCATGGTTCCGATAAGAATAGGGAACCATGAAATGAAATTGGAGATACAATAAAGTTTAGTCAAAAGCAGCCAAAAATATACCTCAGAGAAAGAGCGGGAACTATAAAAAAACTCTGGAGAAAGCAATTTGCTGTTCCTGAGAACCAAGGGATCGTGAAGTGAAAATCCGCAGCACTAGTAAAAAAATGTTTAAATTTCACTAAGGCAGCACAAGAAAGAATTTTACCAACTTCAAGATGTAAAAGAACCTCTTCAAGTGGAGAGAGAGAGAGAGAGAGAGAGAGAGAGAGAGAGAGAGAGAGAGAGAGAGCAAGCGCTCTGGGGCAGTGTTGTCCAGTCAGCGGAGAACAGAATCTGACTGACCCCCTCTGTAGCTCAGGCAGCACTTTCTCTTACTGCTCTATGATTGGCTGATGACAAAACATCATTAGCATAAACTCCTCCTACAGAGCAGCTGAACCCAGCTGGCATACTGCACTTGTTAAGCATACTGAAGAATTCCTGGGGTGAGAAATATTTTCTCATAACATTTTACATGGTGAACTTCTAGTGTAAAGAATAAATCCAACATTAAGAATGTATGGCTGCCGGCCTGGTGGCGCTGAGGGTTGAGGCACTGGATGCCACACCTTGCGCTACGCCGGCGACCCGGGTGGCCGGGGGTCGGCGGGGAGAGGGAGGATCGAGCGTCCCAATGGATGCTCTCCTCCCTCTGGGGTGGGTTACCATGAGCGCATTGCGATCTGCATTCCTTCCATAGCCGGTGGAAGCACCGGCAGTGAAGGGATGGAGGCGGCTTCTCGTCGGAGTCGGGAGGGGGACGTCATACAAGAGTGAGGGTTCGGGCAGGCGTAGCATCGCCACCACCGGGACGACGTCCCAAGTGCAAGGTGTCCTAGGGAGTGGGGATAAGGAGAAACTGAAAATCCTCCGCAGCCCTAGATGAAGTCTGCCTCTAGTCCACCCGACCACCTACAGGACAGACCCCACTGTGTGGGGGAGGAGGATGGGCACTCTAGGGGCAGATCCCTAAGGTAGGTACCGGGGGACATGAGCGGACGGAAGGAGGGGGCACCGGAGGTCAGAAGGAGGAGGATTAAGATCAAAATAAAAAAAAAAAAAAGAATGTATGGCTATAAGAGAAATTCCAAGCCATAATACTGATTCATGCACTTACAAATATACAAGTTGACAAACTGCAAACGAAAATGGCAATTTTAAAATGGCATTATACAGATGAAAAGAAATGAGTCAGCACCTTGGGAAAGGGGTTTAAAAGCAAAGGTTAGTTGCTAAGCTACCTACTAAACATTTAAGCAAAAACTGAGGGTAAAATGAATACATCCCACCAATGTGGGAATACAGGCCAAAGGGCAAGGCAGGTAAGCAAGACCGATGAAAAGTGAAAACACCATCAGGTACCATTTGACTGCATGGCTGAAAAGTTTGCAATATATATATATATATATATATATATATATATATATATATATATATACCTTCCAGAGGGCAAAATGCGCCCACCATCAGACTCGCCATCCCCTGACCACGCAGGGCATCATTCTCTCCTAACATGGTAAATCCACAAAAATAGTAAGAAACAGCAAAACATACTGGCTAATTATAATGTAATCAATGCCTAGATCTTCTTCATAGTAGGTGCCTCTTAGGCATGTCCATAAATCCCCAAAGTGAGAAACACTGCATAATGTTAAGTCGGTTTCAGACACTGGACTCTGCATCTAATTTGGCTGTATCTATCCTCACAGAACATTCCTTGCAGATTCTATCTGCCAATATCCTTGCAACCAATGGTTTGGAGAAAAGGTAGACCTTGTCACAAATACACTCTGCAGCCGGCTCGGTGGAGCTGAGGGTTAAGGTGCAGGACGTCACACCTCGCGCCACGCTGATGACCTGCATTTGGATGTGAGCCCGGTGTGCCAGGGTTTGGCAGGGGAGGGATGAGATTGAGCATCTAAAGACTGCTCTACCATCCCTGGGGAGAGATCCAGGGAACCACCGCTATGTAGCAGCCCCTGGTGACGACAGGGGGCACTACTGGAGCGGGGTTAAGCATGATGGGTGGAGTGCGGCAGATGTCAGCATTGTGCCGACGTCATTGCATGCTCGCACTCCAGGGCAACAGAAAAACCTAGGAGGAAAATGGCAGCATATGGTCCACAACAACATGATAGCCACAGCTTCACCAGCCAACAAATGCCTGGATTGGAGGCGTGTCCCAGTATTGGCTCCTTGCCAGGGAGTTCCTTTTGATGGTATAGCTGCATATGCCAGCTGGGCACATCCAACTTCGGGGTCGGAGGTGAAGGAGGAGTGGTGGCTGGAGGTAAGCAGGGGCTGTGGCTGCAGGGAGAATAGAATATGATTTGATAATAAAAACAAACACACTCCGCAGGTCAGGCCCACTGCTCCCACAGTGCCAACCTCAGAGTGCAATAGTGTGAACAGGTAACAGACAGGGTAACCCTCCTGTCTGCTTTGGGTCTGAATCACCTTTAGCCTCAATTTCTGGAGGGATTCAAACTGTGAAACTTATGCTAGCATCCCCAAATGTACAGGCTCAGATAATAATCTCTTTGGGAGGATGCAATATATCTTTCATCTAAGGGCACCTAACCAGGTATTCAAAATGAACCCTTTTAACTCTGTAAGAGATCTAGGTATTTATTACCTTATTAAGCTAGCTCAGTAACACAGTCAAGCTGTTCAAAAGCTGTCATACTTAAACACAGGTACCTCACATGCAAAAAGAAACAGAGAAGACACCCAGGCAGTATTTCAAAGAAAAGGTTGTTTACTAAAACATGATAAAAACAGGTAAAATTAAACACAGAACAATATATCATACATCTTATAATCATGTAAAACAAGAAGGAAGCTGCAGAACAAAACACTCCTACCACAAAGACTTAATTCCTTCTAAGTATTACCTTGTAAGTGCTGTTTAAGTTAGAGAACTTCTGTCTCAGAGCCTAAAAATCATGTGTCACATATGCCAGATACAGGATTCATTTTCAAGATCCCTCTCCCCACCCCCTTTTGGTGAGTCACCTAGCTCCTCCCTTGGAATCAATTTCTGACATAATTATCCCTGAGGATGTAAGTTATTACTTTGAAAAATCTGTAACTAACCATTTCCCAAATATGACAGTCTTTAATCAAACATTTCTTTTTGAAGTCCCTCTGCTAATTTCCTGGTGCTAGTGTGATCTGAGGGTTTTACGACTCTTCACACACTTCCGGCTATGTGCTAAAATGAGAGGAACCAGCCCAGTTACCTTTCTTCCTGCAACGTCATAAAACTCATATTTAGTTTCAACTTCAAAAGCATGGGCAGGTCATAAAAGGCCTTTCTGGAAGGATGTCTTAATTAAATGGTTCTTCTGGTCAGTTTAATGACACCCTGTGGTTTCAGCTACTAACCTTGAAAGTTAAAGGCCAAATCTCTCACATACTTATATTTCATACACAGACCATTTATTTATAATATAAATATCATACAGGTAACCAGAAGCAGGGGCAGAGCCTCACAGACCTTACCTCCATACTACAACTTTAATCTGAGCATATAGTGGTTTACACCCAGCTCGCAGACTAGGGCCAAAACACCATCAAACTCCTTCCTACACTGTCAAGTGCTTTAACTCCAGTCTGGGAACTGTTCGACTGTGGAATTAGCCAACTGTACTCTGCTACAGTTCTTAGCTGCAAGCAAGATCTTGTATTTCTCCTTTTAGGGCTGTGCCAATGACTGTAAGTGCCCCCCCCCCCCGCAGAATATTTTGTGGGACCCTACCTCTCCACCAATAAGTCAAAATACCCATTAGTACATATAAAATATTTATAATGTAGGTTCTTTTGTAGCAGTCCTGCTGAGCATCAGTGGTTTGTCCATGCTGCCCCCATTCCTCTTGCTGGTGCGTGATGCAGGAACTGAACACTATAATTCTCCCTGCTCCTCCTAGGGACACCAACATCAAGAGTAGGGTCCAATATTCAAAAATGGTCGAAGAGGAGCACAAAGTTTTGTGCTTGTCCATTGCCCACAACCCTGAAGATGCTATATTCAGTCCGATAGCACACTGGCACTATCAGACCGAACATAGGGGCATATCGGCACAGCACTAAGCCAAGTACTGCTGCCCCAGCAGGGATCCCGCCAGTGCAGGGAGCAGCACCACCAGACCCAATAGCACCGGTAGCTCCCAGCACGATATTCACATGACCCCATGTAAATGAGCCCATTAGGCATAGAAGATGCTAAGGGGCCATTTGCATGCCAATCATGGGCAAATTTGCATGGGAAGCAGTGGCAGGTTTGCACCCCTGTGACCAGCTCTGCCCCCCCACCCGGATTGCCCAGTCCTGTGAAATGGAGAGATTCCCTGGTGCCTAGTAGTCCCCTGCCCTCCGATTGCTGATGCTGATGAAGTCTTAATTATTCCAGGTGCCTAGTGGTCCTCCCCTTGCCCTCTGGTTGCTGTTCCCGGTGTCCTTTAAAGTATTCCTGGTGCCTAGTGGTCCCCCCCCTACTCTCCAATCACCATCCCTGTGCTAAAGTACCTATCCTTGGCATCTAGCAGCCCCCAGCACCATGGGCACCAACAAACCCACCCTGCCAACCCCCTTAACGTCAGTACCAGTGCCACAGCCCCCATACATCAAACAGCACAGCCCTCCTCTCACCTCCTCGTTTGGTCACTGTATGGAAAGACAGGGAGTCTGCATCCAATGTACTGTACAGGGTGCATCCTCCATATTGTACAGGGAGGTGCAACCTGTGTACTGTACAGGGAGCATGCAGCCTGTATACTGTACAAGGAGTGCGCTCCCTGTACAGTACACAGGACATGCACTCCCTGTCTTTTCATATGGCAGATAATCGGGGTGAGAGGAAGGAGTGTGTCCAGTTCCCAGTATGGGTGCGTGCCACCTGCATAAAGTGGGAGGCATTGGCAGGTGGGTTTGTCAGTGCCACAGTGCAGCAGGCCACTAGACACCAGGGATGGGTAAGTTGGTACAGGGAGGCAATCGGATGGCAGGGGGACCACTAGGCACCAAGGATAATTTAGATGTCACTAGGGATAATGATGAGGGTGGGGGGACCACTAGGCACCAGGAAAAGGATCTTACTTTACCAGGGACAGTGATCAGAGGGTGGTGGAACCACTAGGTGCCAGGAATACTTTGACATATGCCAGAAATGGTGATCAGAGGGTGGGAAGGACCACTAGACACCAGGGAAAGGAGTTTACATTACCAGAGATGGTGATCAGAGGGTGGGTGGAGCACTGGACACCAGGGACATTCTGTACTTTACCGGGGATGGTGATCTGTGGACAGGGCTGCCGTTAGACACCAGTGGGTGGGTGTCCTCCCTCAACCACCAACATGGTAGTTGGCTGCAGTGGCTCTAGCAGCTGTAAGGGTTGTCTGGAGCAAGTCAGGGTTTTGATCAGCAGTATTTACACTGCACAGTGTGGCCTACACTAATCCCTTTGCACAGCACAAATGCACTGAATATTGCACTGCCCCCGGTATTCCTGTCCCCGCTCCTCCCTTTGCCCACCACATACATTATTTTCTTTTGCGTACACTAACCATGTTAGTGCATGCAACCCCCCCACCCCTTTGAATATTGTGCATGGGCGCAAACCCCGAGCAAACAGGTTGCAATCACTTTGCCCACTGGGCAGAGTTGTGAATATCTGGCCACAGATGTTTTGAGTAATGGTTTCTATTGCTTCTTTTTTCTGTACCCCATCCCATGAAACAGGAGTTGGAATCTATAGCACAGAGACCCCACAGCCGACAGACTCAGTTTCAAATGGAAAAACAATGTACAAAAAGAGTGTAACATGAGTGCTTCCCCCAAAAAGAAAGTTGCAAGTTTGTCTGCGACAATGAAAGATTTTTAATGTTGACCTTTGAGGCAGTGGTCCCCCCCCGACAGTGTGGGCCCTACTGCAATCACATCTCTTGCACCCTCCTGGTCATGGCCCTGTCTCCTCTGTGCCTCCTGTAACCATTAGAATCATCCTGTTCATCTGTTTTGACAATGGGGCCCTGTGGGGTGTGAAGTGGTAAGCACGTCTAAATTGCATGACGCTGGAAAGAGCTCCTGGCAACCATTAGGTAGCCTTTTAGGTCCTCTCCCTCAATTGTTTCTGGTAACTCCGGAATTTGTAAACTGGCTGATCAGTATTAGTTCTCAAATTGCTTTAATCTGGCCAAGAGCACGTTGCTTTTTTTTAACTAGGCCAGTGCAGGTTAGCACCTAGGTGCATGTCTTCAGAGTCTCTGCTGCTGACTGATAATTCTGTGGCTGAACCATATTGTTGGCACTCAAGATTACAGTTGTCACCTCTCAAGCACTTCTACTCACTAAGTACTCGCAAAAATACAAAAATAAAAGAAAATCGCCATTTATTATTAGATATTTTAATTTTTACCGTATGTCTCCTCAGAGGTCCTCAGTTGAGTATATTTGCACAGTAGCTCTGCAGTCAGGCAATGCCACCAAATTCAAAGCTGTTAAAGATAAATTCAATTGGTATGCAAATCCTATTGTTGCCCCTTTGTTAAAAAAATCACAGGCCTTGATCATTTCAGATTGACGGACAGAGGTATAAAGTGATACCACATCAGTACCAAGCCAAGCAAAATCATCCTGCCTATAAACATTTTCAGATTTAGTTTAGACATCTATAGTGTCACTAAGGTAAGCAACCCAAACCTACAGAAAAACAGTTAATAAATTTAAACAGGTTATCAGTAAACTATCACACCCCAAGGATAACTTGGTGCCTTGGGATATTCAACAACTTTTTTTGCACTTTAGGGGGTTGTAAAAAGTTGGGATAAGAGGGTGTTCAGCCCATAGGTACTTTAGTTCGTTCCAGTAGAACACTCACTTAGCAAGTGCTGATTCCAAAAACCAGAGCAGATCCTTTGTGAAATTAGTCATTGGAATTACATTCAAGCATGGCAGCCAATATGCATATCAATGAGTGTGATGTTGGTAGTACAGGGACTTGTGTAAACATGGTCGTATCTCTTCCCTCTACCATTGTAGCACCCTTTCCCACCTAGCCCCCAAACAACAAAATATAGTTACCCTTTTCCCTAGATGTTTTTTTTTTTGGCGGCTTGACCGCCACCCCCATCAGCCACAACTTGCTTTGCCCCAACATTCACCCCAAGACTCCCAACTCCCCAAACACCTCTGGCTTACCCCCCCCCAGGGGTGGGAAGGGCCATCGGTGTGAGCCTGCCTGTCAGACTTGAGTAGGTGGCTCTGTAGTGGGAGCCCAGTCGGTGGCATGGAGTCCGACATGGGGCATCATCCTGTGGGTTCACTCAGCACACATTCCACCCTCCTCCTCATCTTCCACAGAGCCATAATAAAAACACCCCTTCCCAAACACACTTGGCACCCATCACCCTTCAGCTACATCCATGCTCAACCTTCACTTACAAACCCATACCTCTCACTTGAAACATAGACTTTGACGGCAGATAAGGACTACTTGGCCCATCCAGTCTGCCCATTTCCCTACCTATTGGATAAGCTGCAGATCCTAGTTAACCAACAGCCTACTTCTTCCTACCCCCCACCAGAATTGCCTTATGTCTGTCCCATGCATTCTTGAATTCCCTCACTGTTTTTGACCCCACAACCTCCTCAGAAAGGCCATTCCATGCGTCCGCCACCCTTTCCATGAAAAATACTTCCTCACGTTGTTCCTGAGCTGTCCCCCCTCTATATTCAAATTGTGCCCCCTTGTTCTTGCACATCTCTTTTTCTGAAAGATGCTACCCTCTTGGACTTTGTTGATTCCCTTGAGGTACTTGAAAGTTTCTATCATTTCCCCTCCCTCCTTTCTTCGAGGGTATACATATTAAGATCCTTTAGTCTCTCTTCATAAGACTTCTGGTGCAGACCCTGCACCATTTTAGTTGCCCTCCTCTGGACTGCCTTCATCCTATCTATGTCCTTGCAGAGATGGGGTCTCCAGAACTGCACACAGTACTCCTGATGGGGTCTCACCAACTATCTGTACAGAGGGATAACAACTTCCTGTTTTCTACTGGTGATGCCTCTTCCAATACATTCCAGTATCCCCCCAGCCTTCCTTACTGCCTTCTCACATTGCTTGTTTACCTTTAGGTCATCTGATATGACAATCCTTGGGTCTCTTTCCATTTGTGTTGTTGTAAGTACCTCCCCACCCATTGTGTACTCTTCCCCTGGATTTTTGTTTCCCAGGTGCATTACTTTGCACTTCTTTGCGTTGAATCTAAGCTGCCATACTTTTGACCATTCCTCCAACCTTGTCAAATCCCTTCTCATCCTTTCCACTCCTCTTGTGTATCAGCCCTGTTGCAGATCTTTGTGTCACCTGCAAAGGCATACTTTTCCCTCAGTCCCTCCACAATGTCACTTATAAAGACATTAAAAAGGACCGGTCACAGTACTGAACCCTGTGTTACCCCGCTAGTAACCCCCCTTTCTTTGGAGTGGACTATGTTTACTATTACTCTCGTGCCCTGTTGTCCAGCCAATTTTTTACCCAGGCTACCACCCTGGGACCCACTCCAAGGCTGGCTAATTTGTTTATTAATCTTTTATGTGGGACTGTGTCACATGCCTTGCTAAAGTCTAGGCAGACCATGTCCACAGCCCCTCCCTGGTCTACTACTTTGGTCACCCAGTCAAAGAAATCTATTAGATTTGTCTTACATGACCTTCCTTCTGTGAACCCATGTTGCCTTGGGTCCTGTGCCCTGCTGGCCTCTAGGTACTCAACAATTCTTTCTTTCAGAAGTGATTCCATCACTTTCCCTACCACTGAGATCAAACTAAGATGTCTGTAGTTTCCTGCCTCTGCTTTGCTCCCACTTTTGTGAAGGGGAATCACATCCGCCCTTCTCCAGTCCTCAGGTATCACACCATCCTCCCATGGTTTGTTAAAAAGGGTAGTTAGTTGTGTCACTAGTTCTCCCTTTAGTTCTTTTAGAATTCTGGGGTGAATCCCGTCAGGCCCCATTGCTTTGTTCACCTTCAGTTTTAGGAGTTCTTTCAGAACTCTTTCTTCTGTGAATGGACTGATATCGACCCCCTATCCAGAGTGCTTCTATTGATTGGTACCACCCCTCCTCTTCTTTTGTGAATACTGAGCAGAAGTATTCGTTCAGTATCCCTGCTTTTTCACTGTCACCCTCTGCCCACCAATCCTCCCCTTTATTAAGCCTCACTATCCCTTCCTTGGTCTTTCTTCACTCCCTAATGTACCTATAAAAGGTTTTATCCCCCTTCTTAACCGAGTTGGCTAGATCTTCCTCAGTTTGGGCCTTTGCTATTCTGACTCCCCTTCCCGCTTCCTTCTGCTTTAGCTAGTACAGTTCTCTGTCCTGCTCCTTCTGTGTTTCCTTATACTTCCTGAATGCTGTCTTTTTCTCCTTAACCTTCCCTGCCACCTCTTTTGAGAACCATAGTGTTTTTTTCCTTTGTTACCCTGTGGGGTAAGCCAGATATGTTTGAGGAGTTGGGAGTCTTGGGGCGAGTGTTGGGGCAAACCAGGTAGTACTTGCACCTACAGAAATTCAAACACTTCACCCACATCTGCACCCATAGTTTGAAGCATAGTAGAAAGCCCACATGCTGCTGCACATGGCAAAAATGCATGTGTATGCAACCATCTCTCAGACACACTCCAGTTACATGCACAGTAACCAGTAAATAGCACCCCAGACCCCCAAAATGAATACTTCTGTACATTCATACATAATTTTTCTTACCTTGATGCTCTGCTGCTGGCTTGAGCTGGGGCCTCACTCCATATCAGTTGTTCATCTGACAGCCACTGTCTCCTCTTTCTTCTTTTTCTGTGGGCCTGCCATGCTGGCATGAATGACTGAAGAGCATGCCTGTGGGTCACTAGGTTTCACACTTGACTTTGTTGCTGCAGATCTGAAGGTCTTGGGTTCTAGTCTTACACAAGGAACTTAGACTTACACTGTAGTGCAGCAGTAAGTGGGTGCTGCACTGTTTAGATGCTGCCCTTTGGGTGAGACATTAAACCATGGTCCCTTCTACTTATCTCTGCTGGTTGTCCAAAGTGGAAACTAAAGATCTTATGGCACTTGTCATAAAAGTAGTGGCATTTTTATTAAAAGATCAAACTCACACAAGAAAACAAAGTGTCAATTTAATATATTTCATAAAACAGTCAGAGAATTAGAAAGCAATATCCAGAAAATGGAAAGTAATCAAGTCAGGCTGCAAGGCAAAGAAAAAACAAGACATTGATTAAATATTATCAGAAACACAGAAACACAGAGGGTAGTCTTTTCAAAATACCATGCTTTAGGTCTGTACTAGCCTGTCAGACTTGTTCAAGTTCATCTTGGTTAAGTTTTCAACCACATCAGATTGCTCCATCTATTGCACCATCTTTTGTATAAAATGTGTTAATATTCAGATTCATAAATCTCTTTAATAGCATCCTCAGTCATGCCTAACAAATTCTGCTGTGAAGGTCTATCTGTTGAAGTACAAAATTTACATCTAGCTTTCCAGACAAAATATTTAAAACATGCTTGTATGATTACTACAGTACAATATTTCTGTCACACACTCAGTGCAGTGGTTCACAGATTACCTGCATGGTAGATCTCAGATAGTCAGATGGCTGGGGGCGAAGTCAGACAAACTCTCTATAGTGTATAGTGTGTAGTGATTGTGTATGGAAATCCACCTCTTTCAAAATGTTGTTGTACTACAGTTCAAAGGTCATGGAATGTGATAATACCACACTGTAGTACAACAACATTTTGAAAGCCTCTAGAGGCTCGCGGTCACTACCGATGCTCAAGAACCACACAGTACTAATCAGAACAATACGCTCAGTATCAACCAGATACACAGAAGCTGGCGGCAGCAAGATCGCTGGAACCCGACGATCCATCAGAAGACACAGGGTTAGCCAAAAAGAACACAGGATCAACCAGGTAAAATTTACTAAAAAAAAAAAAACAGGATCACCCAGATGTTTCAAACTTACTGTTTAAAGGCGTACACCTCACAGGAAAATCTTTTCTCGCTTAGCGAGAAAACGGACGTGATGTTTTTTTTTCCAAAATCCCTTCCCCACACAGAAAAACAACCAATAGGTGGATGCGCTATACAAAACGGATGTCTGGCCTCTGACAACCATACAGTGAGCCTAGCAACCCCCAAACAAGGAATGAAATGAAGAAAGTGAAAGTAAATTTTTAACATAAAATGTCTAACCCATGCCTACTTTTAAAAACTATACACTATAAAAAATAGTGGATGGGCAACCTCATGCCCAACCATCGTGTTATGCCACCTCAGGGTTCTGATGACAGAAGACCTCTCAAGCTTCGCTCTCGAGGTCTGATGTCATCAGAACCTCTCTGTGGCATAACACGCTGGTTGTGCATGGTTGACCATCCACTATTCTCTATATCTCTGAAGGGGTCCCCCAAGGTTCAATATCAGGGCCCCTCCTATTCTCCCTGTTCATCAATAACTTGCCCAAGCCCAACATCTGCCCTCCTCCAGTCCTCAGGTACCACCCCATCTTCCTATGATTTGTTAAAAAGTGTGGTTAGTGGTGTCACTAGGTCCTCCCTTAGCTCTTTTAGGATTCTAGGGTGAATTCTGTCAGCCCCATTGCTTTGTCCACCTTGAGTTTTAGGAGTTCTTTCAGTACTCTTTCTTCTGCCCAACACATGTGCATAACACAGTCATTTTATGGACTTTCATCACCAAATTTTCAACATAGGCATTTTAGGACCTCTGCTCATGAACAGTGTCACTGTGATTTTCTTAATGTGTCGCGAACACTGATTTCCCACAGCGAGCATGCTATCATGCGCCGGAAGTACAAAAACACATTTTGGCCAGGATGTGAAAAATAACAGCTGTACTTTTCATAAGGAGGTATGGAAAATGCCAATGTTGAAGATCTGGAGTGAAATATAACAAATTTGTAAATTACTGAAGCGCATGGAACCATGCGAACGACGCCATAACACACTCATTTTATGGACTTTGGTCACAAAATTTTGAACATAGTTATTTTAAGACCTCTGCTCATGAACAGTGTCACTGTGATTTTCTTAATGTGTCCTGAACACTGATTTCCCACAGCGACCACGCTACTCTGCGCTAAAACTGCAAAAACACATTTCGGCCAGGATGTGAAAAATGACAGCTGTACTGTTCATAAGGAGGTGTGGAAAAATGGCAATGTTGAAAATCTGGAGTGAAAATATTGCAAATTGGTGAAGTCATGAGCGTGCGTAACAGCTGCTAACGACACTAGTAAAACAGTTATTTTTGAAGATTTTTCCCACCAAATTTGCAACATAGACTTTTTGAGAGCCTACCTCATGAACACTGGTACTGTTGTTTCATTAATCAGTCCAGAAAGATGATTCCACGCAGTGACCATGACAGTGGCTGAATTCACGAGGAGGGGGCCCAATAATTCCATGTTGAAAATGTAGTGCCAAAATTCCCCAAAATGCCCGAGATATGCACCAAAGTTGAAAAAAACCTATTCATGCCATTATACAGCTTACTGGCATTTCCTCAGTTCGCGGTTGGCTTTGAAGTGTGCAGACGTGTTCCCGGTCCACTGAAGATCATCGCGTCTGGCTCCAGAGGTAAGTAAGGTGTGAAGGGGGGTAAGGGAGGGTGGGTGCGGGTCTGGGGAGGGCCACCGGAATAAATGAGGGACCGTTTTCTGCTTTACTTGTTAAAAAAAAAAGAAAAAAATATTGCAGGACAGTTTTCCTTTTGCAGGGTCATTTGGCATGCTGGGGTGGGCTCCCAACTTCCCACCCCACTGATTATTTGGGGGGGCTGTAATCAGTGGGGGATTGGACACCCCTGTCGGCACATAGGGGCAAGAGCCGAGGGGGATTGGGCACCCCCTTGGCACAAAACAAAGTTTGTGGGAAGGATATTATGTTGATGGGGAGTGGGCTCGTCCATCGGCAAATGACACAGGGAGTGAAGCTGATGGGGATTGGGCCCCCTCGTTGGCAAAACAATGTTCCTGGAGGCACATGATGCCAAGGGGGATTAGGTAGCCCCTCTGCACGGGGGGGTGTAATATTGTTTGTAAACATGGCGGCGACTTGCCGCCACATTCACAAACAATATTACAGTAGGTAACATTCCGCCCAGCAATGACAGGTCACTCCCTCATTGCAGCGGAATGGCTGACACTGCAATGACGAGGCGGCCCCTGATTGCTGCAGTGAAAACGTTTCAACGTGATGGCACCTTTGGAGACCAGTGTCATCAGCACACTGTGCCTCCATTGGTCCACCAGTGCCAAGCCTGCAAACATTGTGCCTCTGTTCGCTGCTGCTACAGTGCTGCACCTCCACAATCTGCTTCTCTCCTAAGCTGCCACATAATGTTTCTTGCACATGCGTGCAAGCAAACATAAAAATAAGGACACTGAGGATACTTCTTTACGATTGCACCCAGTCAGAACAGAGCCAACTATCATTTAACTGTTCTCGATGTTGAAACTGCTGTTGACTCACAGTAATATTGTGACAGTCAAAAGCTGCATATCTGTAAAGAAAAGACACAATCATAATTAAAAAGAATTGTAAATTGAAGTCCTTAGCAACATAAATTACACAAGCAATGCACCCCACCACAAACACTCCCAGGAATTCATCAATTGATTTACTTCTTTAAAAAGGGATCTGTTTCAATCCTGTCATTCGGTCCCTTGTTCTCCATCACCTTAAGGGAAAAAATCCAATATTGTTCTCTTTGAAAGAGTACATTATCATAATTCCCACCTCTTCTGGACATAATAGGTTTCTCTATGCCCTTAAAGGTGAAACCATGTTCCCCCTTGTTTCTAGATTTCCAGATGTGGACCACCAAGGAATTTGTGGTATTCCGCTTCTCAATGGCACGTATGCGTTCTCCAACTCTGGTCTTAAAATCCCTTTTTGTTTTACTCACATAATATCCTCTGCACTTGCACTGTGCCAAATACACAATTACACATGTGTTACAAGTAACAAAACCCTCACTCTCTCTTCCTTCTCTGTCACAGGATCCAAAAAAAGACTTTGTAGTATTTACCATGGGGCAGTACCTACAAATACCACACTTATGACAACCCTCACCCTTTTGTGGTAACGAAGTGTGTGTTTTTTTCTGGTAGGGGGCTGCACCATATGTACAATGATATCCTTAATATTTTTTCCCTATGAAAATCCATTTGGGAGCTTTCAATGTTCAAACCCCTTAAACCCTGGCCCTTTTTCATGAGATGCCAATACTTTTTAGTATGGACACAATTTGCTGTGATTGGGGACTGTATGTTGTAACAAAGGTTATCTGGGATTGCACTCCTTATCCTTTATATCTTCCTTAAGGAGCTCATGTTGTATTTTGTCTACTGCTTCCTCAGCCCCATGAATAACTACTCCACTATAGCCCCTGTTCTGTAGTCCTTTTGTAAGTTCACCTGATCTGACCTGGTATTCACCATCATCACCACAATTTCTCTTTGTTCCTATGAACTGCCCCTTTGGGATAGCCAAGATTACATGTTTGTGGTGGCTACTGCTAGCCATGAGCAGTGTATTCTGATCAGTGGGTTTTCTATATAGATCAGTGGTGACACCTCCCTTGTCATCCTTTTTGATTAGTAAATCAAAGAAATTAATCTGTTTTATGCTGAAGCACACACTGAATTTTAAGTTTGGATTATTGTTCTCAAGATTTTGGACAAATTCAAATAATTCTTCTTCTGTACCTATCCATACTAATAGTACATCATCTATGAAACGTCTCCATAGATCTCTTTTATGAAGAAAAGGATCTTTTGTTTCATCTTGTATTGTTTCAAGTTCCCATTTCCCCCAATATAAATTTGCACAGCTGGGTGCAAAACTTGCATCCATTGCAGTGCCCTTCTTCTGTAGAAAGAAGTCCCTTTTATAAGAAAAGGTGTTGGATTCTAATACAAATTTAGAGAGTTGTGTTAAACCTCAGTAGTAGGGTTTGTCACAGGGCGTGCATCTAAATAATATGCCATCGCCTCTAAGCCCTCCTGATGGGCAATGTTCGAATAAAGGGATGCCATATCTAATGTGACAAGCAAACTCTCCTGCTCGATGGACAGATTTTCCAATATCCGGAGGATGTCACCGTATCTTTATTATATGACGGAAGTTCCCTGATGAAATCAGAGCTGAAATGATCCACATACTTAGCCAGGGGTTCCGTGAATGAGTCATTCCCTGAGACTATGGATCTACCAAGGGGGTTAATGAAATCCTTATTAATCTTGGGTAGACAAGATACTTCTCAGTAATGCCTTTAAAAACACATGTTTTATCTAAAGGCAGTTTATTATAGTAATTTTTATCATACAATAGTATATTTTGCTAGCCAAGAAAAAAGGATGGCTAACTACACAGGCAATTGATTTTTTAACAGTGGAACACCCAGTGAGGGCAGCTTTTTATTGTCTACCCAAGATTCATAAGAATGTCATTAACCCCCCTGGTAGACCCATATTCTCAGAGAATGACTCACTCACAGAACCCCTGGCTAAGTATGTGGATCATTTTATCTATGATTTCATCAGAGAGCTTCCGTCATATATTGAAGATGTGGGTGACATCCTCCAGATATTAGAAGATCTGTCCATCGAGCAGGAGAGTTTGCTTGTCACATTAGATGCAGCATCCCTTTATTCGAACATTGCCCATCAGATGGGCTTAGAGGCGATGGCATATTATTTAAATGCACGCCCTGTGACAAACCCTACTACTGAGGTTTTAGCACAACTCTCTAAATTTGTATTAGAACACAACAACTTTTTCTATAAAGGGGACTTCTTTCTACAGAAGAAGGGCACCACAATGAGTGCAAGTTTTGCACCAAACTATGCAAATTTATATAGGGGGAAATGGGAACTTGAAATAATATGTGATAAAACAAAAAATCCCTTTCTCCATAAAATAGATCTATGGAGACATTTCATAGATGATGTACTATTAGTATGGAAAGGTACAGAAGAAGAATTGTTTGAATTTGTCCAATACCTTGAGAACAGTAATCTAAATTTAAAATTCAGTGTGTGCTTCAGCATAACACAGATTAATTTCCTTGATTTAATAATCAAAAAGGATGGGAAGGGAGGTGTCACCATTGATCTAAATAGAGCCCACTGATTAGAATACATTGCTCATGGCTAGCAGTAGCCACCCCAAACATGTAATTTCGGCTATCCCAAAGGGCCAGTTCATAAGAACAAATTGAAATTGTGGTGATGATAGTGAATACCAGGTTAGAGATGGTGAACTTACAAAAAGACTACAGAACAGGGGCTATAGTGGAGCAGTTATTCATGGGGTTGAGGAAGCAATAGACAAAATAACATGACATGAGCTCCTTAAGAAAAAAATAAAAGCTATGAAGTGTGATCCCCAGATAACCCTTGTTACAGCATACAGTCCCCAATCACAGCATGTTGTGTCCATACTAAAAAAACATTGACATCTCATAATAAAGGACCAGGATTTAAGGGGTTTGAACATTGAAAGCCCCCAAATGGTATTTCATAGAGGAATAATATTAATTATACAATGGCAAGGAAATTTCCTGTATTCTGATTAGTCAATGGGTGCCTGAGACAGTGATGATATTACACAATAACGTCACTGTGTGGATCACCACATTGATGACCTCTTCTCTTAAGAAATACTGCCACACTAAAAATCTTCTAAAAAATATTTTTAAATGTTTTTTATTTTGTATAACAATGAGCTAATATAATAAGTATATAGCACTTCCAGTGCATGTGTTATCAGAGACACGTCACCCTGGGTGGTGGAAGACTGGCTTTGCCTCATGCTTCAACCCACCCCAGGAGTGACGTTATTACATGATAACACACACCCTGTCGTGTCTTATTGCTTAAGGATATCATTGTACACAATGTACAGCCCCTACCAGAACAAGCATTTGTCAATGCCGAATGTTCACTTGTAGGTATTTGCAGTGGTGTTTGGCATGTATGGTGCTTTACCCTAATGCCCTGTGCGATTGCTGGTATTTGCACAATAAATTGTCAGCATGACCTGTTTGTTACCCCGCCAGCGCCAACATAGGCAGAAACACGCTTTTGGGCAGGATGTGAAAATGACAGCTGTACTGCTCATAAGGAAGCGCGGTAAAATGCCAATGTTGAAAAATCTGGAGTGGAAATATTGAAAATTGTAAACCTAAGGAGCGCATGCACTGGGCGCGAACGCGACGCCGTGAAACGGTCATTTTTAGAATTGTTTCACCAGTTTTCAACATTGCCATTTTAAAACCTGTGCTAATGAACAGTGTCACTGTGATTTTCTTACTGTGTCCCATACATTAATTTCGATCATCGACTGCTCTATTGTGCACTACATGGGGAAAGACGCTTGGCAGGATGTGAAAATGACAGCTGTAATGCTCATAAGGAGGTGTGGTAAAATGGCAATGTTGAAACTCTGGAGTGAAAATATTGGAAATTCGCGAAACTTACGAGAGTGCGTAAGAACTGCACAATGCACGCCAGAAACAGTTATTTGTAGGAATTTTTTCGCCAAATTTTCAACATAGCCATTTTAAGATCTCTGCTCGTGAACAGTGACACTGTGATTTCCTTACTGTGTCCCATACACTGAGTTCACACAGCGACTGTGCCATTGTGTGCTACATGGGCGGAAACACGTTTTGGGCAAGATGTGAAAAATGACAGCTGCACTGCTCATGAGGAGGTGTGGTAAAATGGCAATGTTGAAAATCTGGAGTGAAAATATTGAAAATTCGCAAACTTACGAGCGTGCGTAGGAACTGCACAACGCAGACTCATAAAACAGTCATTTTTAGGAATTTTTCACCAAATTTTCAGCACAGCTATTTTAAGACCTCTGCTCATGATCAGTGTCACTGTGATTTTCTTAATGTGTCCCATACATTCAGTTCGCACACCAACTGCCTATTGCACGCCACATTTTGGGCAGGATGTGAAAATGACAGCTGTGCTGCTCATGAGGAGGTGTGATAAAATGGCAATGTTGAAAATCTGGAGTGCAAATATTGAGAATTCACAAGCGCATAAGCCGCATGAGGAACTGCATACGCGCGCTCGTAAAACAGTCATTTTTAGGAATTTTTTCACCAAATTTTAAACATAGCCATTTTAAGACCTGTGCTCATGAACAGTGTCACTGTGATTTTCTTAATGTGTTCCATACATTGATTTCACACACCAACTGCGTCATTGTGCACTACATGGGCGGAAACATGTTTTGGGTGAGATGTGAAAAATGACAGCTGTGCAGCTCATAAGAAGGTGTGATAAAATGGCAATGTTGAAAATCTGGAGTGAAAATATTGAAAATTCACGAACTTATGAGCCTGCATAGGAACTGCGCAATGCACGCTCGTAAAACAGTCATTTTTGGGAATTTTTGCACCAAATTCTCAACATGGGGTTTTGGGACTCCTTCTCATGAATGATGTTATTGTCATGGCATTATCCAAAGCCGGAGGGTGATTTCATGCAGTGACTTCGGAGTGCCTGCAAAATCACCCTTTGGGCCTGAATAACGCCATGACAGTGACATCATTCATGAGAAGGTCCCAAAACCCATATTAAAAAATTTGATGCAAAAATTCCAAAAATGACTGAGATATGCACTAAAGTTGAAACCCCCTATCTAGCCCATTATACAGCTTACCAGCATTTCCTCAGTTCGCAGTCGGCTTTGAAGAGTGCAGACGTGTTCCCGGTCCACCAAGATCGTCGAGCCAGAGTCCGAGGTAAGTATGGGGTGGGGGTGGGGAGGCTGGGTGCGAGTGGGTGGGTGCGGTTGTGGGGGCTGGGAGATGCACCACAGGACCGCTTTTGTTTTACAGGTTAAAAAAGAAAAAAGACTACGAGGACATTTGCCACTGGGGTGGGCTCCCAGCGTGGCAGAAGATGTGTGGGGGGACCGAGGCCGGCGGGGATTGGGCACCCCGTGGCCAAACTCTGGTGAGGCGGGGCCAGGAGCGATGGGGATTGGGCACCCCTCGGCAGAAAACAAACAAACAGTTTGCCACGCTGGGGTGGGCTCCCAACATCGCAGCAGTATGGCTTTGGGGGATCATGGAGCTGACGGGGATTAAGCACCCCATCGGCAAGTATGTTTGCCATGCTGGGGTGGGCTCCCAGCATGGCACAAGCTTGGGGCGGCGTGATGGACGTGCGCGCGGGGGAGGTAGCGCTGATGCGAGGCGGCACTCAGTATGGCAGCGGTGTTTTTCTTTGAAGTAGACCACCGCTGTCATGCTGAACTACTACACCATTGGTGGAACCACCACGCCTGCTCAACTGAAGCAGTGCATTGGTGGGAGAGGCACACCTCAAAAGTTACTTCCCACATTCCGCGCATGCGCGTTTAATGTAAAACCATGCACTTGATTACCACAAAATATTGAGGATTGTCATAAGTTTGGTAATTGTATGTACTGCCCCATGGGAAATACCACAAAGTCTTTTTTGAATCCCATGATATGGAGGGAAGTGAAAGTAAGGCATTTTATTACGTGCAACACATGTGGAATTGTATATCTGGCACAGTGCAAGTGCAGAGGATATTGTGTGGGTAAAATGAAAAGGGCTTTTAAGACCAGAGTCGAAGAACACATACGTGCCATTGAGAAGGGGGATACCACAAATTCCTTGGTGGTCCATATCTGGAAATCCAGAAATAAGAAGGAACATGGTTTCACCTTTATGGGCATAGAGAAACATATTATGTCCAGAAGAGGGGAGAATTATGATAATGCACTCTTTCGAGGGGAACAATATTGGACCTTTTTGGTTTTTCAGTTTGGTTTAATTTTTTGGTTGGTGGCATGAGAATTTTAAAATATAGTGAATATTTATGCTGTAGTGTTTTTAAACTTTTTATGTACATTTGTCTCAGTGTTGAGTACTAAAACTCATTGCTTGTGTGTGTACTGTCATAGGAAGTTTGCACATAAAAGAGATCCTTAGTTCAGATAGTTCAGCCTTTGAAAAAACACCATTACCATGAAGCACATCAGGTGGCGCAGACCGAGGGTGGGGTAGCAGCCTGTATGCCAGCCAGCATACATGAATGAATGGACTCTATGAACTTTAAAGGACTCTGAATGCATTGTGCACTTTGATCACTGCTTGGTTTATTTGAAGAAACTATGAGAGAGCCTGTCAGCACTCGTCAGCACTTTGATGTAATAAAGATTTATACTGCACTGAATTCCCTGGAGTCCATGACTGTTTCATACTGTGGAGCACAGTAATTGTTACTGATCCTTTTTAGTAGGTGCCAGTCCCCTGCTTACTTTAATATGTCAGGTTGCCAATATCTTTGGAGTACTGGGAATAGATACTGATGTGACACTTTGTCATAAGCCATTTCATGGTCAAGTGAGAGCATATATTCATCATTTAGACCATTTTCAGTGCTATGTACCATCTCTCAAAACACTAGCAGATTATCCTGTATTTTCCTTTTTGGTATTGAGCAAGCCTGATTAGGTGTTAACAGATGCATCGGCACATGCACCGATCTTTTACCTAACACTGTAAGATTCTATAATCCATATTTAAAAGCATATAGGATGCCTGATTTTAAGGTTCTGATGAGTTATTTTCTTAAATATAAAGATTTGAGCTACCTCTTCCATGGTTCCATACATTGCCCCACTGTTTAAGTAGTTGTTAAATACTTCAGTCAATATTTGGCATAAATACAATGCTTGAGCTTTGAACAATTCTGAAGGTAAACTATCAGTACTTGGTGCTATTTTGCTATTTAATTATTTTATTGCTAGACTCACTTCTTTCTCTGTAATAGGTTTTAAAATATTCTGTTGTGCTTCATTTCATAGCTGTGGAATTTCCAGACTATGAAGTAGGTCTGCTGTGTGAGTCTGAGGTTGAAAGTCTGTTCTCACGGTGATTTTTTAAATACATCTTTACTATATCCAGTTATCCTGTTTAGAAGTTTGGGCAGATCCTCTAAGGTCCTGTAAAGTGGTCCTGATTTTATTTTTCAGTCTTTCACTACAGCTTTGATACACATCACCTGTTAAAGCTTTCCCTCAGGCACCATATTGCTGTTCCGTTGCTAGTGATTTTGCTTCAAAACGCATGGAAATGACTATTGATTTAAGAAAATGGTATAAGTGGCCAGTTAGTCCTCACGCAGTCGACCGACAACAAAGATGCGCACATGCTTCAAAACATTATTTACATATATGGGGATGTACAAATGAGAACAAGATGTGACATCTTTGGTTGATGTGCAGAAAAAGTGATAAGCAATAAGGCATGACTGGGTGTGTTGTTGTATTGTGAGAATCACATTTCTGGGTGCATGCAGCCTATGGCCAAGTGCCTTTTTGTCCTGGAAGTGTGATTTGTATAGCACAACTACACACCAGGGTATGTCTTGTTGTTCTTATAAAATGGGCATTATGAGTTTAAAGATGAGAGACTACTGTTTGCGAGGTAAAGCTAGACAGAGTACTGCTTGAAATAAGAATGATTTTTTTTCTGTACATGATAACGGTGTTCCTTGAAACCCTAATGAACTGACTCAGGTGAAATGCTTTGGCTGTGTAATTTACAAGGGATTTAGAGCTGTGAAACAGAGGAAGAGTATGAAGAGAGCAGTGGAGCAGTTTCAAGGAACCCCAACCAAACTGGGTAGTTGTGCTCTGACAATTCCACACCTTTTGGGCTCTCACAGCCAGTCGGACTGGATGATCTTCAGCACCCGCTGTATAACTGAAAATAAAGAGAGAACTTGATACAACAAGAGGGAGTACTATGCTTAAGTAACAATATTGTTTTTGCCCTAAGATCTGGTCCTAAGAATGGGATGTGGTCAGAGCTTAAAATGTTCCACCTTTTGGTTAAGGTCTGGAATGGCTATAATCTCCACTTGTTGGATTGCTGATTCAGGCACCCCTGAATTAGGGCCTCTTTTGCAGAGTAGAACTGATACCCTTAGACCTGGCCCAACTGCCTCATGGAATTGCTAGACCAAGTTTGTCTTTCTTGTCCTATATTACAAACAGTGGATAAAGAATACAAAAATAAGTGTGTCCAGTGCGGCAACACTAGAGTTAACTAAAACAGTTAAAATGCTGAATGACATTAGGGAAAAGAAGGCTTTTTTTGATAAGAGAATTCAAGGAGCTCAGACAACTTGCCTAGCTGGCTACTGGCTGCCTTTGAATGTATATATATATATTTTTCTTTTTCAATTGTTTAACCAGGAGTGGCACACTAAGCTGAAAGCTTGTTTACAGGTGCGACCTGGGAGCACAGGGAAGTTAAGTGACTTGCTTTGGGTCACACAGTATGCAAGTTCGGGCTGTGGGATTCAAACCCAGGTCTCCAGACTTGCAGCTCAGAGCCTTAAACCACTGCACTACATTGCCTCTCAATGAATCATGTATGGCTAAAAGTACTAATGCTTATAAATTACTACATGTTTTTCAAAGTATATGTATTCACCCCTGCTTATGAAGTGTGTGTGCATATAGGGTGGACACAGTGGACCTAGAGTCCATTCTGACCTTAAATTACTATCTTAGTATGTAACATTTTGTCTTGTGTTTTTAGATTGAGAGAAACAGGAAAAGGGGTGCAAGGGGCAAGCCACATCACAGCATGGAGGAAAGCAGGGGTGTCATTAAGGGGTAGCCAGGGGTTGTGACTGAGACCCCTATGACTGGTTTGCAGCCTCTATGATGCCACTTGCAAGCCCTAGAAACCCCTAAAACATTGCTTCCCTAGCAAATATTTATATAAAATATGGTGGGTGGAGGAGCTTTGCAACTCCTATGATTCTGGTGAAATGACACTACTGGAAGAAAGGCCTATAGCTGGTAGTTTTGAGCAGAGTAACTGATAATCCACCAGGTGAAAAGCTTTAGAAAGATCAATAAAGCCCACTCGAGTCAGTATACTTGAGTTCATAACAATTTTAACACTGTTTGTGGCTTAATGAGTGCAGAGGATATGCTACGGCTCCATTGGAATCCATGTTGTTCTGGGGTCAACAGGTTATGATTGTATAGGTGTTTAGACTGTTGGGCTGTGACAATCTTTTCCAACATTTTGCCAAGCACTGACAGAACTGCTATGGGATGGTAATTGTCAGTATACTTAGGATCACCTTTCTTGTAAAAACTGTGACCACTCTTGTGACTTTCCAAATGTCAGGTAAGGTGCCAGTTATCAGAGAGAGATTAAAAATATGAACAATAAGGTAGACAAGATGAGGCGCACCCGGGTGAAGTATTCTTGGCTGCAGTACATCATTACCAGCACTAGTACAAGTATAAGGGGAGAGGTTATTCAGAAATTTGCAACTGTTCTTAGATGTCACAGCTTTTAAACACAAATGAGGGCAAGTGGAAGAGGAAAGATTAGCAGAGAACATGTTTGACTGGCTAGAAGATGTAGATGCATAGGCAGAAAGGTCAGTGAAATACTTATTAAAAACATTTGCAATTTTTTGAGGGTTGTTACAGTTATCCCAATCTATGGTCAGCTTATTTATAAGGTGAGTGGTAGTACCACCTATGAGGCCCTTAATATTCCTCCAAACTTTATGAGGATCCCTATCAGAGGCCATTAGGGTACTCTTGCAATAGCTGCACTTAACAGTATGGATGGCTTTTTTACAGGTATTCCTAACCTTTCTTGTATTTATGCCAATCAGTTACATTTAAAGAGGGCTTGTCAGTAGACAAACTTTTTTTCCTTGCCTTCATCAGGGAGAGGAGGTCACTATGTAGCCACTTTGTGGCTGTGCTCCACATCTTCCTCTTAACAAAGGGGGCACGTTCCTCCTACAGTGATGGGATTTGAGATATAAAGAAAGTGCAGATGAGCCAACTGGAGAGGTAAACAGAGGGGTCCTCTCTGTCAAAGAGAGCCACACCAGCAAGGGAACTACAGAAACATAGACTGTGATAGCAGATAAGGGCTGCTGGGCCCGCCCCGTCTGCCCATTTTTTTTTTAATTTCATTTTTTGCTGTAGACCCAACTTGATCTACAGTGCCATTTCGTCCCCCCTCTCTTCTTTACCCCTATGATTCCCTTGTGTCTGTCCCAGGAATTTTGTAACCCCACCACTGTTTTTGCCACACAACTTCTGCTGGAAGGTTGTTCCAGGCATCCTCCACCCTTTCTGTGAAGAAGTACTTCCTCACATCCCTCCTGAATTTACCCCCCTCCAGCTTCATAGCATGCCCCCTAGTTCTAGAGTACCTTCTTGTCTGAAAAATACCCCCCAGCCCTGTACCTTATTTTTTTTCCATATAGGTTTATCTCCCTTCGGGGCACTGGGCAGGTTTCACTCAGGTCCTCTCCTCGAGAGGGTTCATTTTGCCCCCCAGCTCTGGGGCATCATCCTACCTGACCTGGTGCTCCATTTCTCCATTTTCTCCCCTTATCCCAAGACCCCAGTACATGGACAAGCATGCACGTGGAGGCACACATGTGCTCTGAGGCTCCAATGATGGCCTCTTCCTCTCACCCAGCCTAGTGCCAGGTCCCCCCCCCTTGGCTTGGCACTGCCACCGAGCCTACACTTGGTGACAGACAAGAGCTTGGGAAACCCCACATCCCTCCCCAGGAGAGGAGAGCTGCCTGGCAGCAACTCAATCCAACTTGACCCCCAGCAACCCATGCTCATTTCCAAACACGGGTCACCAGCATGGGAAGAGGTAAGGAACCAGCACCTCAGCCTCTTCACCCCTGTGCTGGCTCTGTCCTGTACCTTATTAATCCCCATGAGGTATTTAAAGATCTCTATCATATCCCTCATCTCCTCCAGGGTGTAGATATTTAGCACTTTAAGACTCTCCTTATAGGGCTTTTGATGCAGACCTTATACCATTTTGGTAGGCCTCCTCTGAACTACCTCTACTCTATCTATGTCCTTTCTAAGATGTGATCTCCAAAACTGGACACAGTACTCAAGGTGAGATCTTATCAGTGGTCTATATAGGGCAGCACACCTCCCTCTTCATGCTGGTGATACCCGTTCCTATGAAACCTAGCAGCCCACTAGTCCTTCTGACCGCCTTGTCATGCTGCCAGACCACCTTTAAGTCATCCACTATGATTACCCCTAGGTTTCTTTCCTGCTTGGTCTTTGCCAGTAGCACTCCACCCAGTTTGTACTCAGCTCTTAGGTTTCTATGGTCCAAGTGCATTTTTCCTCACTTATTTGCATTAAAACCCAGCTGCCATACCCTTGACCACTCCTCTAGTCTTTTCAGATCCCTACCCATCCTTATCACCCCCTGTGTACAGCTTAGCCTTACTGGGTTCTGGGGCAAGAGGACAGGAAGCACAGGGAGGGCAGGGACAGAGAATGTGGGGAGTGGTGCAGTGTTGTAGTTGTGAGGAATCAGTCTACAGGGAAACCTTCTGGAGACTGCAGTGCTGCCTAATCTGTGTATTCCTCTGTGAGTTGGCAGCAAAGGTCTAGAGACTGTAGGCTACATTGGTTATGAGTCAGGAGGAGGTCACAAGACTCGGGGCTGTGTTGACAGGAAGTCGGGTGACACTTCCTCCCATCCAGGGATTACCAAGTCTTGCACCGTTACCTCAAAGGTAGCCAAATAGAAGGAGCAGCTAGATATAGATCACAGGTAAGACCTCTCTTCAGAGTGATACAGGGAAAGACAGAGCAGGAAAGAGACCTACAGTAGGGGTAAACACTTTACTACCCAGAAACAGTTTAGCAGCAAGCTCCCACACTCACAAACACACTACTACTCAGAAACAGTTTAGCAGCAAGCCCCCACACTCACGAACACACTACTACCCAGAAACAGTTATGAGCAATCCCTCACACCCACAAACACACTACTACCCCGAAACAGTTTAGCAGCAAGTCCCTACACTCACAAACACACTACTACCCAGAAACAGTTTGGCAGCAAGCCCCCAAACCCACAAACACACTACGACCCAGAAACAGTTAGCAGCAAGACCTCACACCCACAATCACACTACCATCCTGAAACAGTTTAGCAGCAAGCCCCCACACTCACAAACACACTACTACTCAGAAACAGTTTAGCAGTAAGCTCCCACACCCACAAACACACTACTAGCTAGAAACAGTTAGCAGCAAGCCCTCACACCCACAAACACATTAATACCCAGAAACAGTTTAGCAGCAAGCCCCCACACCCACAAATACTCTTTTGCCCAGAAACAGTTTAGCAGCAAGCTTCCACACCCACAAACACAATACTACCCAGAAACAGTTAGCAGCAAGCCCTTCACCCACAAACACACTACTACCCAGAAACAGTTTAACAGCAAGCCCCCACACCCATAAACACACAACTACCCCAAAACAGTTTATCAGCAACCCCCCCCACAAACACTCTACTATCCAGAAACAGTTAGCAGCAAGCTTCTGCACCCACAATCACAATACTACCCAGAAACAATTAGCAGCAAGTTACCAATCCCCCAACCATAGTATATTTCTGAAACAATGCAGTTCTACCTGTGATCCAGATGACAGGGTCCCTGGCTGTCGGCTGTCTCCTGGGCTGACTCCAGGCAGACCCCAGTCATTGCTGGCCTTTGCACATGTCCTTAGTGTGAGGGCCACAAGTGGAAGGCCACTCTGCAGGAAGGACTTTTGTACAGTGTATGGGTTCCCTCAGCTCCACTGCCGCACTACTCCTAGCAGCCCGATTGGTGTTGCTACTTTCTGTTGCCTCAGCAATGAATAGCAGCTTGGTGGCAAGATGATCCAGTGTTCTGAGGGGAGAGAGGTGCTTTTAAATGGTAGCCTCCTCTCCCTCTTCTTCTCCATTGGTCCCAATCAGGTGGTGAAAGTAAACCATCACCAGAGCCTTTTAAAATCAGCGGACTCCCTCAGCTCCAACCCCGTACTGCTCCCACCTGCCCCATTGGTGCTGCTACTTTCCATTTCCCCAGCAATGGCCAGCAGCTTGCTGGCAAGATGATCCAGTGTTCAGAGGAGAGAGAGGTGCTTTTAAATGATAACCTCCTCTCCCTCTTCTTCTCCTGTGCCCCCAATCAGCTATCCAGATGTAACCTTGAGAAGTCTGTAAGGTTTATGATTTTCTGGAGGTAGCTTAGGAAAGAAGACTTTACAGATACAATATGAAGGGACACGATCACTGATTGAATCAAAAAAGGTGCTAGACTGTTGAATCGTGTATTTTCTATTGGACAGCATCCAGTCAATAAGAGTGTAATGACCTCCAATAGTGGAGTGTGTACTAGGGACAGAGATTAGCTGGGTAAGAGTAAGTTTGTTTGGCACAGATTCACATGCCTTAGTACTGATCCCTAATCAATTGAAGTCTAGATCACCCATTAAAAGCAATTAATTGATCCAACCCTTGAACAAATCTGACCAGTTAGACTTATTTTCCATTCATGCCACATGTTGTGGGGTTATAAGCACTGACCAGGAGTAATTTCATATTGTTTCCCAGGAGAAGTACTGTACAGAGTGCAAGTATTCCCAAGGTGAAGTTAATGGGTTGTCATACTGCAGGAGTGATAAATTTATGTAGGCTCCATAGTAAATTAAGAGATCACAGCCTCTTTTTGAGCAGGATTGGTCAAGCCTGATAAAATCAAAATTGGAGAGTGAGCAGACAAAGTCAGGGATAGAAGGCTTCAGTCACATTTCAGCTATCTCTTAAATGTTAGTCTGGTAATGGTTGACCCAGATTAGAAGCGTATACCATCACCGCAGTGAATCCCTGACCACGAAGACCACCACAGCACCAGAAATCGGGCAAAATCCGCCTGTTGCTGTGGTGGTCCGTGTGGTGATTGGGACAGCCTCGCTGGGTGTTCCCTCCCCCCCCGGTCCAACTCCGACTCAGAGTTAGAATCTTAGAGACTGGGTGGTGTGGGGGGCGGAGCCCCCTACATGGGGTGGTTCTGGGGGTGCAGCCCCCCGATTAAAACATGGAGGCATCCTCGACACTGCATTGCCGACACTCGGTAATGTGGCTGTCACTGTCAGGGATGTCTCCATAGCCGCTGTCGCTGTGGCATGGTAAAACCAATTAGAAGATCAGTTTTGTTAGCTATAAGGCTGTGGAAGTTACGATGTGTAACTTTAACCTTTACAATTGTGCCAAACTGAGGGGCTGAGTAAAAAGGGGAGGCTAGGCTAGGTTTGATGTCACATCACTAGTTAGGCAAAGATGTAAGAGCTGGAGCCAGAAATGCTAATTTGTTTTAGACACATGGAAGGGGTGATACTTAATGTAAATCCCAATAAAAAGGAAGACTTTTGTACCTGAACAGCCATGTGATGTTTATGGGTTTATGAGAAGTAATTCAGATATTTAAAAATGTAATATTGGAAAGAGGGTTTTGATCTGAGATCTGAGGTAGTACACAGTTATAAAGGACATGGTCACTAATAACATTAGGCAGAGTAGAATGAGTTCTACAGTACAGTGACATAGTTATTCTCTTATAATGCCACTAAATTCTAAGTAAACTGCAGAAAAAAATATGACTGTGTCTTTAACACATGACAGTTTATTTTATGGCCAATTTCTGTCTTTGTGTTTTCAACTTTAGGAAGGAACTGATTGCAGAAATGAATAAGGAAGAACAAGAGAAGCTGGATATCTATCAGCTGGCCATGGAGTATAAACAACTAACTGAGGAAAACCAGACTCTTACATTGTTCCATGACCAGTGTGAGGAACAGCTTGAAAAGCTTCGGGTACAACATCCAAAACGACAAGGATCCTCCTAACCTGTACTGAACATAAAAAAATACATAAAATAGACTAGATTACTTCATGCTAAAGAGCTAAGTATTTCATAGGTTCTTGGCATTAAATGTTTAATATTTCTGTTGAGCTACCCATCAGAAATGCTCACATGCCAGCACTTCATATTACACCATACTATAGTGCTTTCTATAAATGAGTACAAGGTATAAAGATGAATTGTCATGTTTCAAATGCGCTAAAGGCAAGACAAAAGTCGTAATATATATGACATGTAAATTAGAACATATTTATGTTTAGCGATGAATTAACACCATGTACAGTACCGGAACTATATTTCATCCTCCACTATACAATTTGAAATAGATTATGTGGAGGAATATTGCAAACAAGGGACTTACTTTGCGAGGGTGTTCATATAGCTACATGAAAAGTGAAGATCATCTGAAATGGCACAATGTGGATTTCTTAAAATTAGGGCAAACATGTTGTAATTACAATGATAGTTGTACAAAAGTTGGCCTGTAGCGTGGTACAGCACAGTATTTGCAGTAACCATATACATGTCATTCAGTTCTTAACGGTGCAACACTCCGTGCATCATGCTGCACCACCTGTCAACTTTTGCACAACTACCACTGTACCTGTATATCCCGATTGTCAAAGAAATTAAAATAAGGTAGGTGGATTGGTACCAAGCCTTGCATTAATAAAGATCCTCAATGTTGGTAGCTACAGGCAAAACATTTTAACCACAGTAAAATACTATAGCGCCAGCAAGTACAGAGGCTGCACAGTCAACATGGCACTGCTGTAGATACCAGTTGAAATGACCCAGGAGTAATGCAAAGATCCATTTGTAAGAAGTCTGCCAGGTAGTGGGGGGACAGAAAACTGAGGAACCAGACTGGGGGGTCAGATTTTCAAAGATTTTTGGTACATTTATGCTGGAATTGTGCTACTTGGGGCATGACTATTAGACCTCAAAAAGGGTGGTCTAACTTCATGTCGCAAGTTGTGCAACAGAAATGATGCATGTGTCATTTCCTTGCCATAAAGTGAGTAAAGCATCCCAAATGCCTCACAATGTTTGAAAATAGCTCCCAAACATGTTGGCACATTTGCAAGGATGCAGCTGCAGCAGAACAACTGCCACAAGTCCTGTGTCCAAACCTTTGAAAATCCAGGCCATGCTCTGCATCAGAGAGATTCTTTTCCTTTGATAAAGATCTAGTTTTAAAACATCAGTGTTTCTTTTTGTTTTGTTACTATCTGCCAGTCTCCCTAAACACTGACCTTGTGCCATCCCTGAATCATGGCGAGTTGCATCTAGTAAAACATTATATTTTACTTCCCTCATATAAACACAAACGCCATTGAAACATTCTACTGGAAGCATATTATGTTCTGATGGTTAGGGATAAGGACTGCAAGTCCGAGACCCATGTTCAGATCATTGCTTATCCACTGAATCTCTGTTTAGGGCAAGTCCATTGCCCTGCTTTCACTTCAGTTTCTCTACCAGTATAGTTGCACAGAAACAGGAAATACTACTGTTAACAAGAAGCTGGATCTCACAGAGATTCAGCAATGTCTACCATTTGGGTTGGACACTGCTTCTTTTTATGCTCCTTCCTTCTTACCCCTTGGAACCCCCACTCCTTCAGGACTTCCAAGTTCTCTGCACTGCCCAACAGACTCCCCTTCTGCTGCTGTCAATTGCCTCTTAATTCCCCAGATCTTTTAATATTCTCTGGTAGCCTAGCCTATCCCTACCGGGCACCCCCATTCCATCTTTTTTCAAGGGGTGGAGGCATTGCTGCTGAAGGCTTGAGACACTGGTTGGTTGAGTGACAGCAGTGCATTGGAGGGCAGAGAGTGTGAATCAGGGCACAGTAACTGTCATCCAGTATTCCAAGGTGGACAGTAGTTCCACTGTTCTTCCCCACCGCACCCCACTTAGCCCTGCACATCCTGGCATCCTGGAAGGATACATGGCAGCATATGATCATCCACTCTGCCAAGTGCCTCTTTGCCTGGTCCCCTGGTCCCCAGGAGCTGTTCAAGGAGTGGCATGCAGTAAACCCTCCCTCCCAAGAGGAGAGCATCCATGCGGACACTATAGTCCTTCGCTCTCTTACCAGCCTCCAGTACAGTTGTCCAAGGCTCTGGGCACAAAACATGGCTCACCAGCATGCCAATTTGGGTGCCTCACTGGCCAGCACTATATTGCCAGATGAATACCTGTCTTTTTAAAGGGAGTTTTGATTTACAGAAAAAAAAAAAGTACAGGAAAAGCCCTTGAGCATAGAGCTTGGTTTTAGAGCACATGTTTCATTCACACTACGGGCCAGACTTTCCAAGGGTGGCACAGGGCTTGTGTCAAGCCCTGCACAACACTTTGAAATCACCACTATGCCAATGCAGTTTGCCACAACTATGCCCAGTTTTCAAAGGTCTGACACATTTGTGACAGTTTTCTGCTTTATGGCAGCTTGTGCCAAATCTCGGGTGCAAGCTAGACCACAAAAAGATGGTCTAACTTGTGTTAACTGCTGTACGGTACAGAATGTCCCATTAGATTGCCACAAACCGAGTGTGCCTTATGTGGTACTAGGCGATAACATCACTAACAAAAACATTGCTGCACAATACGCTGCAACCATTACATCAGCGGTCGATTTCAAAGTCGGTAAAAACACTGACTACACAAACACCGCAGCAACACATAAAACAAAACAAAATAATGGCAGGGTTTCTTTTTTGTGGGGAGCTCTTCCCCCCACCCCCCCGACATGGGGGGGGCTTCACCCCACACCGCCTGGAATTTTTATAATCAACTCCAAGGGGGTGTGGACCTCAGGGATGGGGAGAAAGTCACCAAGGGAAATGTCTGTAAAAAAAAAACAACTAACAGTCAGGTTTGGGAGATGGGAAACTAAACCCTGGTCCCCAGGTCTCCTCTGCTGCAGGAGCTGGATGCCTTGTCACTCTGCCACGGGAGTGGCTCAGTCAGGCACTGCAACTCCTGCTCCCTTATCCTGCTCCCTCTACCGCTTTCCCCTCCCTGCCCCACATACAGCAACAGGAGTAGGCAGAGCTTCGTAATGATGTAATGCCCCAGCCGATGAAATACCACATGACAAACTGAGCCACAATATTGTTGTAGCGACATTATTCCCATGATATTAATAGTGGATACTGCCTTATATTTGGCAAACCTGGCACTTGCAACAATCCTGCCCTGCTGAAAATCTGACCCCATGTAACAGACCAATGAGTTATATGCTGCTCATCCAGGGACTGTACTGTACGCACACAAACACTGTAGCCATTAATGCTTAACATAAGTCAAACAAAACCACTGACATTTGCAGGGCATGCTTTACTTAGACAGGGTGTAGTGGTAAAGGTATTAAGGATATCTTACAACTTACAACTGGGAAACTCAGCACTCGCCCCCATATAGACTCCAGGCACTGCAGACAGAAAGTTTGTGCAAATAGCACTAGTTTATTTGATTAATTAAAAAAGTGGCAAACTGTCCTAGCCCAGTGGCATAGAGGGCAGAGGTGCTAAGGAACATTTCATCTCTCCCACGCTAGCAACCCGAGTTTGGAAACACACTTGGGCCATCGTGGGTCAGCTGGGGGGGGGAGGGCTGGGAGAGGATTGAGTGACCAACAGGCAGCACTCCTCTCCCATACTGGGGAGGTTAGCCATCCCAGCCCTTGACTGCCACCAGGTGGAGGCTCGGTGGTAGTGTCGGACAAATGGGGGTCTTGTGCTAGGCCGGATAGGTGGAGCGGGCTCTTTACCACATCCGACACACATGCACATCTCCACGGGCATGCACGACCGTGTCTGCTGGTACACCGGGGATGTAAGGGGAGAAAACTGGGAAAAACACTATGTCCCCCTGTCGCTATAGGTGATGTCCCCCAAGGTAGACCCCTTGGGGACTGCTGGCAGGAGAAGGTGGTGATGGGTGGGCAAACAATTATATGAAAAAAAAAGTGGCAAACTGAGTATAGAAAAATAGTACCTCCAAAAGTAAAGGGCCCAGCCTAACTTCCTGCATCTTTTGACACTTTGTCAAAGGTACAGTCTCCAGCTAAGGACTATTTAAATATTGGTTATTTAAAGAAAGAGGCAACACTATAAGTGATTACGATGGGTACAGCAAGGTTATTTATAGAGTGCCCTATCCCACAGTATATTTAATGCAAAATACAAAAAATAAAGCCAGAAAAACATTTAATAGAAAACTCAACAGATTCATTATAACTAAATTAATTATAAAATCAAACATTCACTAATGGCAATTAAATCTTAATCCAATTGGAAAAGGAACAACTGACTCCTCACAATCATTGAACCATTAAGAACCATTAAAAGCCTGCTGAAACAAATAGAACTTTAACCCCTTCTTAGATGCCTCCACTGAAGAAGAATTCTGTAGATTTGTTGTAAGAGCATTTCAAATAGTCGGAGCCACCACTGAAAATGTCATGTCCTCGGATTACTTCGGAGAGGACCTTAGGACAGCTGGCATTTTGCCTCTGTGGAGCAGAAAGGGTGGCTCAGAGTATACATATAAGGCCAAGAGCTCTTTCACACAGCCAGGACCCAGTCCCTGAAGGGCTCTGTATGTTAGCAAAGCAATCTTGAAAGTGGTGTGCCGCTGAACTGGTAGCTAGTATAGTTTGTGTAGCACAAGAGTGCTGTGCTTGGAGGTTTTTTAGCTCTGAATTTGGCAGCAGATATTTGAATTTCTGCACCTGCTGCAGGTGACACACCAACTTTCCCAATAGCCCTAGGTAAAGAGCATTAAAGTAGGGAAGCCTTGACATCACAAAAGTATGCACTAAGGTCGCCATTTCCTCATGCTCAAGAAAGGGCTTGATCTGGGCAATATTCCCCAATTAGAAAAATCCACTGTAGACCATGACCACCACCTGATGTTCTAGTGACAGCCTGCAGTCTACAATGATCCCCAAATTCTTAACCCTATTCTTAGCTCTCAAAAAATTTCATTTAAAGATGGACGTGTTGGCAATGCACTGGTCACTGACAACCAAAAGTAGAAGGTTCTACCAGTATCAGCTCCATCTTTCCCAGTTTTAATCTCAGCCAGCAGGAGGCCATCCAGTCAGAGACATCTTTTAGAGTTTGGTCTATCACTGAGACCACATCATACCTGTCTGGTGCAAAATACAGGACCAGATGGTTATCATCTGCATAGAGTAGCAGTAAATCTCCAACTTCTACCACTTAATGGCCACCCCAAAGGTAACATGTATGGCAAATGCCGTGGGGACAGAATCAAATCTGGAACACCCAACAGCTAATCACCATGTCATAGGTACTGAAGACAAGATTTCCATCACAATCTGCTGAGATCTGCTGAATAAGTAAAACTCAAACCACTGAAGAGCTGCTCCAGTAAGTTCTCCATATTGCCCAAGGCAACCCATCAAAATGACATGATTCACTGTATAAAATGATGACAAGAGGCTGATATAGAATTGTGGTAGAGGACGCACTTCTATCTCGCATCAGGGAAATGATTATTAAGCCCCTTGAAAAGCTGGAGGGCAGGAGGACTGGGCCTAAGTAAACCAAACTGCAGTGCAATAACAAGGTGACACTGACAGATTAAATGTCAACACCGGCTTCCTTTAAAGAAATTTCTAAAAATCGCCAAAAGACTTGGTACAGTCAGAGCTGCTGCTCAGTTCAAAAAACTCTAAGGACTCAATAGCAGGTTTGCTTGTTGTACCATACATTCAGCTAGTACACATTCAAACCGCACCTAAAGGAAAATGAAAAAAAAAAAACAGCATTAAAGAAATTAGGCAAAATCTGCAACAAATCGCAATGCAAAGAATACATGCAAAATGTACAGCAATAGTTGTAAATCAGAAATGGACCAAATAAAATTGCTTATTTAATCCTGGCCACTGTTTAGCACCCATAAAGAAAATCCAGAAAAACTATCTTTTTAGCAATAAGTGATCAAAATTTCCACCTCTGTTTTGGTCACACTTATCTGATTTCTATAAAGCAAACTTTGTACTTGTCTTTATCGGTGGAATCTGTAATATAGCATACTGTTGCATAATCTCTGCACATCAGATGCTTGGGGTGATACCCATAAGTGACACTGTAGTGCAATATGAGGGAGGTACTGCATTGTTGAGGTGCCGTGCTTTGGATGAGATGTTAAAACAAGGTCCCTTCTGCCCATCTCTGGTCACTGTCCAGGTGGAAGTAAGAGATCCCATTGCACTTGTCAATGAAGAGTAGGGGAATTTTATTGAGAAGCAATAAACAGACAAAATAGATGTACATACAATATAAAACACTTTTTCCAGACTTTCTTAAACAACAACACAGTCTACATTTTATTGTCAGTATACAGCAAATCATGTCTTACGCATTTCCACTAATCAAGAATTACAGTACTATATTTAAAAAACTAGTACAGAGTTTCCATAATTGTCTCACCTTTGTGTATGTATATTTTTTACTGTCTTGCTCATATACTTTTTGCAACTCTTGTCCCACATTCTGTGTTATTTCCTAATACGAGACATGCTTCTGTTGCAAAACCCAGGGACGTCTAGCCTGCCATGCATAATACTTGAAAACGGCACAAAAGAATTGTAAGGTACCGGAATCATAGTTCCTCCACATATTTGAGAAAATCCCCAGTATTAACTCCTTGTAAGTTATAATCCTAAACAAAGTTCCCCTCCACTGTGTGTTGCAATATGATTCCAGAAGTGTTTCACATAAAGACAGTAAAAATACTAATGTCCCTGAGTTTCTAATATTGTTTCACATCCTTCCCTTAAGCAATGCTTTCACTGAGCTGTTCATATTTATGTGAGTTTCTAATCCCAGCTTCCCATGACTACTTAGCCAGATGACATCCCACAAAAAAGTGGGCAACCTGGGGTTTCTCAAATGCATTAAAGCTAATTTAATATCTGATTCCAGGCAGTGGGGGAATGTTACATCACAGCCAAAGTTTATTTCCATCATATCTGGATAAAGCAAGTTCCTTTTTATGGTTAACATTGTTTCATGTGTTAATTTCCATTTTCAAATTTTTTGAAAAGCTCTCAAAATGTAATCTGGAATGAAGCTCTTTTTTTTTTAACTCTTAAATGTGAAAGTTGCCAATCAGGACTATATGGAGACAGACATTCTCTAAGTGCACCTGTCCAAGTTTTTTCCTATTTTCCTGACAATCACATTAATATTATTTATCAAGAAAAAACTATAACAAAAATTAGTGAGTTAAGCATCCCCAAACCCCTCTTGTATATATGTGTATGTGAGTTTTGACAGGATTTAAACGACTACCCCATAGTGCTTGAAAAAAATGTACTGTATAATTTTGTTTCTAAATTCTGGGGGCATGCAAAAATATAACTTACATATAAGCAAACTGGAATCAGTAAAGTTTTTATTTGAAGAATCCATTTCAGTTTTGATATTCTTTTGTATTTCTAGCTATTTACTTTTTCTTCAGTGGTTTTAAAACAAGATTCCCAGTTCTTCTCTGCCATATTTTGCTGCCCCAAAGTAATACCTAAACTTTGTATGTCTTTCTGTTCAATTCCTATTGATGCAATACTTTGTGAGTAATTCATTACTGTTTTTCCCAGGGGGTATCCACTACTTTTTTTTTTTTTTTTTATAGTTTATACTGGCTCCTGAGACTGCTGACAATTTAGCCATTATTTACTGGATTTCTGTACTAGATGTTTCAGTTTTAATCATAAACACAATATCATCAGCATAGGTCATTATTTTTGTTTGAGGGGACCTGGGTGTTAAAGAAATATCTCCTATCTTAGGGTTATAATGTATATTTTGGAGCAATGGATCTAGTCTGAATATATACAAGAGTGGGCTTAGGGGGCACCCATGCCTCACACGTGTTCTAAGAGTACATTGGCTCCCTAACCAAGCATTTATATTGGGTATAATAACTGCCTTTTGATATAGGCACTGAACTCATTGTATGAAGATATCTGGTAGTTTGAAGATTTAAATATTCATGTGAAATCTTATTGAATGCTTTTTTTCTTGGCCTATACTAAGAATGTATCCACTCACCAAATCCACTGACCCTCTGCTAAATAATTCTTTTAAAACTATCAGATTATCCTGTATCTGTCTATTTGTAATATAACATGTCTGGCGGGGGGTTGTTAGAATTTCTGCAATGTTAACTAGCCTGTCTGCTAATATTTTTGCTAAGCTCTTATAGTCTGTATTTAATAAACTCAAGGGCCTCCAATTCCTTAGGTCAGCCTTACCTCCTTTTTTGTAAATGTATACTAAGAGTGCCTTCATCATAGAATCAGGAAGGGCATATTGCTGGAGGCATTTATTATATACTTCAGCTAAAGAGGGGGATAACTGTGTTTTTAACTTTTTATGAAATACCAAACTTAATCTGTCACTCCCTGGTGCTGTATTATTTTTCAATGATTCAATGCCTTTTTTACATCTTCTGTCATAATGGGTGCTACCAAAGCTTCCCTATCTGGTTCTTTTAATTGCGGAATATTGAGCTGTGAAATAAAAGAAGGATCAGTTTCTATTATCAGGTTCTGTACTAAAGATATCTTTAATAAACTTGGAGGCTACCTGTAATATTTCATTCTTAGTGCTTACTATCTTTCCATTTGTATCATATAACGACTGTATGGATTTAATTTCTACTCTTTTCTGTCAGTCTTTGTACGGGTCAAAAGTTTGTTTATTACAGTGCGTTCTGAATCTCATTTCTTGTTGTAAGGATTGGGTTCTGTTTTATTGAAATTGCTTCATTTCTCTTTGAAGTACTGAGATATGAGAACTATAGTCTGTTTTATATTTGGTTCAGTCCTTGAAATTACATTTTGTAACTATCCTCTCAGGCATAAATATTTTAAATATTCCATGTTTGCTTTTTTGTCCAGTATGTGTTTTAAACAATTTACAGAAATCCTTTTTGTGTTGGCTTGTGCGTAAGCAATATCTTACGGTAGTAGTGCATTTCAGAGGTGTGTCAGTGTTGTGGCCAATGCAGGGGATGCTTTAGTGGGTGCGTCCCTCAGCCGCCAATCAGTGAGCATGCTGGCAATGACAGCAAACTTCAAAGACAGCCAAAACCTTGACAGAAAGCTGCTGCTCCAATGAGGTGCAGTTTCCTCATTGCAGTGGCAGATGACAAGACTCCAGCCATGCGCATTACAGTGCACAGTAATACGCATGGCCGAAGTTACGAGTAGTTGCTTGGTGTGCCGCTCCTGGTGAAACATTTCAATAAATAAATAAAACAGCTGCTGGTGCAGCTTTCCACAATGGTGGCTCCTGCTGCTGGCCACACACTCCCACGAAGCCAATATTGGGGATGCCCAATCCCCATACTGGAGTTCATACTGGAAGAATAAGAAAGTCAAAAGGCATAGCCCACATAGTCTTTCTCCACAATTCAGTGGTAGTGACAAACGTCACCAACTTCATCAAGGAACTTATCCAATCTTTTTTTAAAAAGATTTAAGCTTTCCGCTTCTACCACCTGTTGAGGTAGTCCATTCCATATCCTTATTGCTCTGCACTTAAAAACCCTTCCTTCTTTGTTCAGTCCTACTCAGTTTCTCTCTCAGTTACCTATCATGCCTTCTCAATTGATATGTTTTTTCTTTAAACACCAATCCCAACTCAGATCTAAGATCCTCATCTTTCAGGGACTTATATAATACCGATAAGTCCCCCCTTGCCTTTCTGCTCTCCAGTCACCACAATCCCAACCTTTCCAATCTGTCCTCATATGACTCACCCTCAAAACCTGAAATCAGTCTAGTAAGGGGTCTCTGTGGTCTTTACATTAATTTAATGTCCCTCACTAATAATAGACCGGCCACAGTAGAGCAATAATCCAAAACAGGCCTAACCAGAGACCTGTACAATGGCATCAATACCTGTCTACTTCTTGAGTGAAAACCTCTCCTTATACAACCCACAATCTGCATGGCTTTATTTGATGTTTGTTTACTATTGACCTCATTCCTTAAATCATTTTGGACATAAATACCCAAATCCTTCTCACATTCTGACACCCTAAGTTTCAGGTTGTGCATATAGTAGGTCTGTTTGATATTGTGTCTACTGAAGTGCATGATTATACATTTGTCCTTATTGAAGGTCATCCCATTCTTTCTTGCCCAATTTGCAATATAGAAGAAGAAGAAGAAGAATCAGCATTTGTATAGTGCTTTTCATACATACAAAGCACTTTACAAGCAATGCTAGACTGGTAGTGAAGTGACTGAATGTGTGGTGGCAGCCATATCACACATCATCACCCACACACAGCCTGGATAATTGTATGAACCGGTTTATGGGAAGGGGAATGTTGGCCAGGACACCGGGAATGTTCCCTACTCTGCGAAGAGTGCCCTGGGTTCCTTTACTTCCACCTGGACACCCACCAGGACAACACCAGGATGGGTAGAAGGGACCTCAGTTTAACGTCTCATCTGAAGGATGGCACACCCCAGCAGTACAGCACCCCCCAAAACTGCACTCGGATGCCAGCGATTTTTAGGTGCAAGTCCAATCCTGGTGTGGGACGAGAACCCACGACCTTCTGGTCCAGAGGCGGATGTGCTACCAACTGAGCCACGCTGACACCTGAATATAGATTAAATCCTGCCCAAATGTGAGTCTCTCGTTAAACGTATCCACTACAGCTCCTATTTTAACATCGTCAGCAAATTTAATTAATTTATTTTTACTAGATAGTTTCAGATCGCTTATAAAAATACAGAACAACAGTGGGCCCAACTCCGACCCCTTGGGAACTCCACTCCCACCCCCTTGGTTCAGATAGATGTCCCTGTATCTTTACCTGCTGCTGCCTGTTTTTCAACCATTGTTCTACCCATCTTACAATGATCCTATCTATCTCTTTATCAATAAGTTTTTTTATTATTTTGAAATGTGGAACTGTATCAAAAGCTTGGCTGAAATCAAGCATTACCACATCCACATTTTTTCCATCATCAACACATTTACTGACATACTTATAAAAGGTTAATAGATTTGCTTCACATGACCTCTTGGGCATAAAACCATGCTGATTCTTATATATAATACCCTTACTTAACAAGCTTTCATAGATAGCCTCACTCATTGCCCCTTCTAAAATTTTCACAGCCACCGAGGTCAAGCTCACCAGTCGATAATTCACTGCTTCACTTCTTATCCCTTTCTTATATATTGGCACAACATGTGCCAACCTCCACCCCTCAGACACCACACCCTCCCTCGAAGATTTTTGTCCCAATTTAGTAATAATAGGTATCAACACATCATCCAGCTCCTTCAAAAAAATGTGGGTGGATGCCATCCGGTCCTGCTGCCCCATCTACCTTCAATCTCATAACTCTTTTTAACACCCTCTTCTCAGTTATTATAGTTTGAAGATCTTGATTATGTGTACCTATATTACACTTATCCATACCATCAGTATTTTTCCTAAATAGGGCCCCAAAACATCTGCCAAATTCATTTGCCATATCTATAGGCTCAGACGTCATAACTCCATTAATATTCAATGGCCCCACTGTACTCCTACCTCCCTTACTACTATTCACATAGGCATAAAAGCTTTTTTTATCTTTATTTACGGCTAATCTAAACTCAAGCTGTTTCTCAGTATTTCTTATTTCCTTCTTTAATCTCCTCAATACTTTCTTATACCAATTCTTGGAAATTTCTGACTTATTAGTCTTCATTTTCTTAAACATTACTTTCTTTTTCTTACACAATTTTAGTATTGTTCTGTTCAGCCATGGTGTCTTCTTGCCCTTGTGATTATAAACCTTCCTATTCAGAATATGAGTTTTTATCATATTATTAAGTATATCCAAAAAGCATTTCCATGCTTCTTCCATACTTAAACCCTCCATTCTACCTTCCCAATTCATACTTACTAATTTTTCTCTAATTGTTCCATAGTTACCTTTATGATAGAGAAACTGATCTGTATCTCCCGGTTTAAGTAATCAATCCATCATAAACATAATGGACTTAGGGTCGCTATTACTTAATTGTGATTGGATACTAATCCTCTGTATTACCTCAGGTATATTGGTCAGGATAACATCTAATATATTACTACCTCTGTAGCCTCCCTTATGCATTGTTTAACTCACCCTGCCATCAGTTCTTCCTGGACCCTACATGCTAAATTATTGCCAGATTGTTTTTCTTCCTACTCAATAGTGGGCATATTTAGGCCCCCCATAAAAATAATATTTGTCATCTCATCCTGATTAGCAATATCCTTAATATAGGCTTCAGTTTCCTCCATGCCAATATCAGGTGCCCTATAGAAAACTGAAATTCTACATTTTTTCCCCAATACCCAACAGCTTGATAGTAACTGTTTCAATTCCATTTAAGTTGTTACATTGTTCTATATCCCTTACCTCTGTTCCATCCCTAATGAAAAGGGGAGGTCACCCCTCCTCCCCTTTTCTCTTCTCTGTTTTTTTAAATACTCTATATCCTGGAATATGTTGCAGCCACACATTTTCATTATCCCACCAAGTTTCAACTATCCACACCATATCCAAACTATCCTCTCTTATTATTACCTCTAATTCTACCATACTAACTATATTTAAACTTCTGGCATTAGAAGCATATGTCAGCATGCCCCCCCAAGCCACATTGTGGTGCACTGGGAGCCCAACCCAGTGTGCCCAGACATTTTTTTTTTATTTTCCCAACACCAGGATGCTGACTTCTAGTGTTGTGTGCTCCCCAAGCTCAATTTCTTTGCTGATGGGGGTGCTCAATCCTGGTCGGTATCATGTTGCTCCCCCTAAACTCATCACCCAGCATCATCTCTCCCAGTCCCCTCCCAACCCTTTCTCTGCGCACCCACCTCCCTACCCCCTCACCCATACTTACCCTCTTGAGGTTGAGAGCCATGATCTTCTGTGGACCAGGATGTGTCTGCATTCTTCAAAGCTGAACTATGAACTAAGGAATTAGGTAAGCACTGTATAATGGGACTCAATAGGTGGTTTCAACTTAGGTTGATATCTCAGCCATTTTAGAATTTTGGCTCCAAATTTTCAACATGGCGTTATTGGGACTTCATCTCATGAACATGTTACTGTCGTTTCGTTTCTCGGTTCTGAAAAGTGATTTTGCAGTCACTGCACAGAATGATCTTCTGGGACCAATTAACAAAATGACAGTACCACTGTTCATGAGGTGGGGTCCCAAAAAGCCCATGTTGAAAATTTAGTGAAAATAAAATTCCCCAAAATGACCATGTTACGGGCATGCGTGGCGCATTTTCTACACACACTCGTAACTTCACCAATTTTTAATATTTTCACTCCATATTTTCAACATTGCAATTTTTTAACACCTTCTTATGAACAGTACAGCTGTCATTTTTCACATCCTGCCCAAAATGTGCTTTAGCACCTGTGGCACAGACTGGCATGGTTGCTGTGCAAAATCAATTTTTGGGATGGAGTTACAAAATTACAGTGCCACTCTTCATGAGGGGAGGTCCTAAAAAGCTCATGTTAAACATTTGGTGAAAAAATTCCAAAAAATGACCACGTTGAGGGTGTGCATTTTGCAGTTTCTACACACACTCGTAACTTTGTGAATTTTTCATATTTTCACTCCAGATTTTCAGCATTGCCATTTTTTCACACATCCTCATGAACAGTACAGCTGTCATTTTTCACATCCTGCCCAAAATGTGCTTTAGCACCTGTGGCACAGACTGGCATGGTTGCTGTGCAAAATCAATTTTTGGGATGGAGTTACAAAATTACAGTGCCACTCTTCATGAGGGGAGGTCCTAAAAAGCTCATGTTAAACATTTGGTGAAAAAATTCCAAAAAATGACCACGTTCTTGGTGTGCATTTTGCAGTTTCTACACACACTCGTAACTTTGCGAATTTTTCATATTTTCACTCCAGATTTTCAGCATTGCCATTTTTTCACACATCCTCATGAACAGTACAGCTGTCATTTTTCGCATCCTGCCCAAAATGTGCTTCAGCGCCTGTGGCACTGAATGGCGCAGTTGCTATGAGAAATCACCTTTCAGGATTGAGTAACGAAATGATAGTGCCACTGTTCATGAGATGGGGTCTCAAAAAGCCGATTTTGAAAATTTGGAGTGAAAATAACAACAAACATATGGAGCATTAAGGTTTCCATCTGTAACCCCCCACCCTGTAGAGACTGACAAGTGTCGGGGGTGTGACTTAGGTTCATCGGCTGTAATACTCACAGTATTCTATCCCCACACTACAGCCACTGACAGGCATCAAGGTGTGCCTTGAGGTCTTCGGCCCTAACATTCACCCCATTCTCCTATACTGCACCCACCTCAGCTTATTTTCTTATGGAATGGGGTGAGCGTAAGGACCAAAGTCCCCAAAGCACACCGTGACACCTGTTGTTGTCTGCAGGGTGGGGTGAGGTGGAGTGGCTTCAGCGTTATGGCCAATAACCCAAAGGCACATCCCCAACACCTTTCAGTCTCTGCGGGGGGAGGTTGGTGTTAATTCAATACTTCACTGTCATTTCTATTATGCATCTCTAACTCCTGCACTACCAATGCCAATGCCAGCAAGCTAACATTCGGCATTGACAAATGTTTGTTACTATCCTCCCATCAGAGGGCAACACAATCATAAAAGTACTGCACTGAGAGTTTACCTTTCCACAAAGATTTCTATTTTCTTTCTAGAACTGAGTCTTTCAAAGCACCAATATTTAATCTCCAGGGCCCCTTCTCATGGGTGGGTGCTCTTTTCCATGTCATATCGCATTGCAACAACCTGTGGTCTGATATTTCATTACTCCATGATTTTGCATCTATAACTGTAACTATAATGTATGGTAGAACGTTGTTATGCATAAAAATCTATCCCTGACAAAACATTGTTATGCTGCAGTAGCTTGCTGTTATGCTGCACTAGATACGTAGCTACTGAAGCATAACAACTTAGAACCCTGAACTTTGATCTGATAGCTCGAGTTGCATTCTTAAACCTCAGCAGACAGCACCATCGTACAGTTAACTGTGTGGTAATTTCAAAATGCGAGCCCCGTAAAAAACGATGTCGACTGCTGTTTTCTCTCAGGAGCTATCCACTCATGAGACGTTTATCCAGGAAACTGTATTTTCCAGCAAGGGACTATTAGTGTAAAACTCATCAATTACCTTGCAGGCGGACAGCAGGCTAACTGCAATATCAATCCCAGCGAAAACGGTGAGTAAACCACTCTTGTAAACCCCATAGTACTAACTTCCTGTGACCTTTGGCTCTAAAATATTTTTTTGTTCTGTTTGCAGGTCACGCTGTGGTTTCCGGGAGGTGTACAGCTTCAGACTCCACATATTCCTAAATTATGACTGTAGATAGCAGTCCATACACTATGAAAGATAATGTATAGGACTGTATCTATAACAAGTTTGAAAACTCTTCTTGAGGTCGTCATGGCGATGGAACCTTTCGAGCTCCGCTCTCGAGGTTCAAAGCGTCACCATGACGACCTCTCAAAGAGTTTACAAACTTGTCATAGATAGCGTCCTATACATTATCCTCTATTTTCTGGAAACAAACACATAATCCTTGTGGAATAAGCACCTCTAAAATAAGTATGTCCACCTGTTTAATGCTTATCACAGTAGGCATCCTTTAAAAAGGCTTGACTTATTATAGGATTTAAACAACTGGAGTCACTGAACATTTTTTCAGTTTGCAGGCCTCTATCATTTCTTGCTACTCTGCAGCTGAAGTCACCTTCCCATATGATCACTCTGGATGTATGCAAATAGGGCTGAATTTCTTGAAACAATAAGCCCCTTGAAGCTTGTCTGTGGGGCATATACTACAATTGTACCTAACCTATCTTGTTTAAAGGAAGCATCCAGAGCTAGGGCTCTACCCAGGTTAATATCCACCAGTTTTGTTATCTTAAAGTCAGGGTCATTCAATAATATCCCAACCCTATCACACTGGTCTGTGCCAACTGACCAAAAGGTCAGATCTTTAGCCCAAAGTCTAGAGGCTTGCGTGAGTTCATACTTTCTTTTCAATCTTGTCTCCTTTAATAATAATCTTTGAGTCTTAGAGGCCTGCAATACTGTGAAAGTGGAAATGCGCGCTTTCCATAACTTTTAATGCTATTTACATTTAAGGTGGCTACAGACAAAGTATTAGTAAGAAGAAAAAAGACTACCCTTCCGTATTCTTATTTCAGTTTATCCCTAGACCTTGTTTTCCATTTTTTTCTCTCTTGAATGCCATGGGCTCTGACTGAGGGTCCTCCTAATCCAAAGAGAAATCTTGGTGGGGAGAAGGGAATGATGAGGCCTCAGAGTCTCCATCCTCTTCTTTTGCATCTTCCTATTCTTGTCCCTGGGCTAGAGCACTATATCTGTTTTGTACAAGTATAGTAAGAAGCATCACACTTTTTATTCTCTTTATGTCTCATTTTACTTCAGTTCTACAGTAGGCAATTTCTTTTTCCCTTTAGATGTGACTGTTTCAGATTCCTCTGGGGGTGTGGATGATATTTGCACTGGAGATGGTTGAGCCTATGAAGATTCCCCTAACATCTCTTCCATTTCTAAACACACAACTCCTTCTATCTCTGATACAGGGTCTTCAACCCTTACCCCATGGCTTGGAAAACCTTCTGTGGCTGTACCTGGAATAAGTTCCTCATTTTCCTGAGTCCCCTTGAAATTTTCCAAAATAGCTTGGGATTCAGGTAGCATGACTGCAGAGTCAGACCTATCTTTTTCACCATTGCACAAGGCCTCCAGTCTTTTTTCTGAGGCCTTAGCCACCTTTTTGCTATGCTTGAATTACCAGGACCTCTTGAGATAGACCTCCCCTCATTATGAGAGGCCCAGGGACATTTTGCATAGGACTGGCTTCTTCTTTCACAAAGATTACAACAAAAACATTTTTTATAATCCTTTGTCATGTGTACGTACTCTAAACAGTGACTACATTGAGAGCTATCACACGCATTACTTTAGTGTGCTCTAGAGCCACATTAGAAACAGGACTTGGGTTGACCTTGGTAAAACAAAGTCCCCCTATTGTGCTCCAGATAAATACTACATGATAAATGCATAACCCCATTATCTGTCAGAAGCAACTTAACCCTTATTCTCCACCTTCCAGTCCATATTTGTTCTGAATCAATAACAGGCTCAGGTCTGACCAAAACATTACACATCTCTGTCTCAGCCAGTAAAGAATATACTTAATATTCATGTCTTCATTTTTGAATAAAGTTGTTTTAGTTCCAAGGGCTGGACGAGTCAGGGGGACTGTTATAAATGGCAGCTACAAAGGAGTATTTTTTAGTTTATTGTATTGCACCCAGAATCTGTCCAGACCAGCAATTTGTTTGAAATGAATGTGGTAGTTCAAGTCTCCAGTATGTATGAGCACATAAATTTTGGATGCAAAAGATTTAAAGGAGTCCTTTAACAATGTTCTCACAATGTACACCCTATCAGGTGGAGTTTCCAGGCCCCCTTTACAAATCAGTCTGACTACATTCTTACTTGGTGCAGGTCCCCCTTTAGTACTAAACAAATAAGCATACTGCTTTGGCTTTTTTACTTCGGTCTGTATGCTGTCCCTGGGATTCCAACATCAAATTGTGTAATCCATCAGGTTGGGGTTTGTTGGCTGTAGCTATATCCCTGGAAGGACCAGCCACGAGAGAAGAAACAGAAATATCTTGTTCTATGTCAGTGTCCAAATCAGCAGTCCTCATTGTAGCACCATTGTGCAGAGTGTCCTCTTTACTAGTTATAACCAAGGCCCCTAGAATTCTGCGGCATGAGAGATTTTTAGAACTTGCAATCTACATGAACTTCTGCAGTGGCAGAATTCACTCTTCTTGGTGATTTTTTATTAATATTTCTGTTTATCCATAGAATCTGGTTCCCGTCCCCTCTTTTTATAACCAAACCCCCCTATATGTTCAGAATGTGATGTTATCATTGCTATAGCATCATACATTAGCTAATGAAATGACTGTATTCTGCAACAGAAATGAACAGTCACTTATCCACCACAGCTCCCACTGCCAGAGACGATGGCACAGCACATCATGCATGGTGATATTTGCTCAACCTGCACTACAGTCTAATGCAATTTTCAGTCTTAAATTATTGTACTAGGGCCAACTTAAACAAAACCTTGTCAATAGCACAGACCTGTTAAGTCCATACCTCACTTTGTATAAACCTATTTGTGCCTTTAAGGTATAGAGACGCCATCTGAAATGAATAACTGGTAAAATGAATTTAACTGTCATTTAAAAAAAAAAATAAAGTAATTATGCCCTGAAAAGTGGAATATAATAATATGTAGACCTGTTGAAGGAATAGACCTGTTAAATAAATAATTGCCCTGTATGCATTTTTGCCAGGGTTATTGATTACATATTGTCACTGGTTGATAGAATCACCTAAAAGTTATGGAGAAATGTTGTGTGCAGGGACAGCTGTTGAGCCAGAGGGTAGCATGCTGTGTTTCTGTGCCGGCAACTCAGGTTCAGAGATTAGCTCTGGGAGCTGGCTGGGCAGCACAAGGATTGGTGGAACACATCACTGCTCGGAGCCTGGGAAGGTATGGTGCAGTTTTCTGTCACATGGTAGACACATTGTGATGGGCGGGAGAGCTCTATCTCATAGTCGGTTCACATGCATGTCATGGCCTGATGGTGTTACACAATGTGTCAGGGAAAGCAGACTGACGTGAAAAATGAGTTTTGCAATAACTCCTCTATTCCATTTCCAATGTGACCTGTATGAATGAGGATGCAAGTTCATGGAAATAAAAAAAAAATACACACACACACACACACACACATATACATACAGTATCTTTGTCTCTCTCACCACACACACGCATATATTTGTATGTATGTTACAGATTGCACATAAATATATAAGTGATACACAGTGGGAACCTCATGAGTGGTGTAGAAAGCACATACAAATATATAAGGGATAGACAGTGGAGACCTCATTAGTGGGATAGATACCATGGATATAGAAATACCTTATTTATCACATAAGATCCCCTCTGCATATGTCATTTATGCAACAGGCTAGGACCTTAAGGGTGAGACATTTGTTTTGCTTTTTTAAGCATAAAATTATTTTTGTAAGTCTGTTATTTTTTGAACTAGTGTTACTGTGTTTTCCACCATCCTGATTGCTATAACCACTGTCATGAAAGTGAAGTCAAGATGACAAGCTGACACTGTGATGTGGTAGTTTGTTAGTGCCACTGAACTTCTGCAGAAATTACAACTCAACCCAACACCGCAGAAGTTCTGCGGCAAATGGTAGTCTTGCCGCAGAACTTGGTTCCATTGTGCCGCAGAAAAGTAGGGGCCCTGGTTATAACAAGTTCAGTTACCTCACCTTTATTGTTACTGGAGCCCTGTGTTTCCTCCCTGCTGAGTGTTTCAACACTATCCAAGCACTGCTCACCATCAGCTGATCAGCTGTGTTTGCTTCATTCCCACCAACTGACAATCGCAGCTTAGCATTCTTGTCAGTTTCAACCCTTTCATCTTGACACTCAGCTGATTTTTTGAGTGTGCCACGCTTCCATTCTATACCTTTTTACTGCGGGATCTTGCTCATCAACATCATTCTCCTTTCTCATTTCTCCTCCATCCTGCCACTTGTAAAGCTTCTCAGCAGGCCATGATCACCTTTTAGGATCTGCCACAGCTGATTTTTAAACGGGTGTTCAAATCCCCAATGTTTTCCTGTCAGCACTGCACTCAGCCTGAACAGCTGCTGCTGTTAATTCCACATCTGTCAGCTCCCCAGCTGACACGTTGGCGGATTCTTTGATCTTTCACAGGTGGTGCAAATGCTGTCTCTCACTCTCCTGAATCTCTCTTCTTCCTCTGCAACCACTGCCAGGAGTTTCTGTTTTTTACTTGCAAGGCTGTCATTAATTTCTGCTCTGTCTCACTTAACTGTTTGTCATCCATGCAGTAACGTCATTCATATAGGCAGTATCTGCTTTCTCTCTGCAGCTCTGTACTGTAATTTCCATCTGCTTAGGGACCTCATTTGTTGTAGTGACTGAGAGGCCAGTTTATGAGTTACAGCTCTATCTGCACCCTCCTCACTCTCTCCTCCGGAGTCAGCCATCTTGGCCATATGACCAAGGGCTCCCCCTACTTGAAAGATGAAGAGTAACGGAGATTCCCCCAGTGTCATGACCAACACTCCCTCATCAATACAACAGGTCCATGTAACCCAACCCCCAGAATGGACCTGAAAACAAGCTGTCACAGCTTAGTGTGCCTTTCCTGGTCAAAAATTACAAATAAAGAAAATAATAAAAGCCCTAACATGTTCACCTACAAAGACTTTCATCTTTCTTTGTATTTTGCCACTAAAAAATGCACCAGAGGAGCAACGAACCAGATATATCATTCCTGTGGTGTCGGAACTGACAAAACTGACATCACTAAAAAATGAATGTAAGAATATCCCAACTTCTGTTCATGATCTTTTGTACAGAGTTGGCTTGTAGACTATGTTCATTATCTTTCACTTATTTGAGTTAAACTGCAACTGTCATGCCTGTTACCATTTCTGTAGTCTTTCCAGATCTTCTGTCATGGTTCTTATGCCCTCCCCACTGTCCACTCTTCTGCGGATCTTTGTGCCATCTGCTAAGAGGCAGATCTTCTACTGGAGCCCTTCCCCAATTTCACAAGTGAAGATGTAAAAGAGGACCAGTCCTACAATGATCCCCGAGGCACCGCACTGGTAATCTCCCTGACCCTTCCATTGAGAACAGCCCTAAGGATTTTCCCATTTAGCCAATTTTTTGCCCGTCATGTAATCCTATTCCCCACACCAAGGTTGCTCAGCTTCTTGACCAACTGTCTATGTGGAGTCAGAGGCTTAGCTGAAGATCAGGTACAGTATGTCCACTGCAAGACCCTTTTCCACCGCTTGCATCACTCACACGTTCTGTCTCCAATGAGCCCATGCTTCCTAAAGCCCTAAAGTCCATATGCTTCCAGGAATACCACATGCCTTTCCTTTATAATGCTGTCCAGTAACTTCCTCACTATAGACATCAGGCTGAGTGCTATACAGTTGCTAGGTTCATCCCTACTTCCGCTTTTGTGCAGGTCACTGCATCTGATTTCCTCTAGTCCCTTGGCACCTTCTCCATTTCCACTGTTATTAAAGAGATCTTCCAGTAGTGCATCCTGGACCTGTCCCATCTCTTTCATCATTATAGATGTAGCCTGTCTAGGCCCATTGATTTATCCAGCTTTAGTGCATTTAGTTCTTTCAATACCCAACCCTCTGTAACTGGCTCTGTATCGATGCCCTAACTCCCTTCCTTTCTGGCTTCCTATGACACAATCAGGCAGTGGCCCCATATCCTCCACTGTGAACACTGAACAAAAATACTAGTTTAGCATGTCTGCTCTTCCTTTGTCTTCCACCTCTCCTGCTTTCTCAATCTGATTATCTTCCTCCTTGGATTTCTGTTCATATTAAGGTTTATCCTAAGTTGTGTGGGGTAAAAGAAGGCAATGTGACTCATCAAGACTGCCCTCCCAGTGCCCAGTGGTAGTGCTCTTAAATTCCACAACCAATCATGTACTTATTCAGCCCAGCCTTAAATAGTGCTCTGTTTTCACAGTGAGCTATCTCAGGAGTGTGCTACAAATGCATTTCTTCCATATCCTGTAGGTAACGAAGGAATGCTTTGTTCCCCTTCTTCATTCCCTATGCTATCCTCAGTTCAGTGTGTTTGACTTTGTCCTCTTCACTGTCTTACTGGTCTCCATTATCTTGTTAAGATACTCCACCTTATCAGCCTCTGTCTGGCTGTTTCTGGAATTTTTAAAAGCCTTCCATTTCCCATTAATTCCTCCCCCACCTCTCTCGTGCACCACAGTGGTTTCATTCCTCATTTGCTCTTTTCTACTACCCTTAGACAAAGACTTGTGGCCTCTAATACCCAATTTTTGATTGTTATACTTGTTGTCCACCCCCACTCCTGCCCCAGCCTCTCCAGTTGCTCCTTCAGATGCTCAAGCATTCTACCGAATTCCATTCTTCTGAAACCCAGAACTTTTACTAACATACTAACATACTAAAATGTCAGCAGAATAGGCCTAACGGTCTTTTGTGTCTGCTCGTTTGGTCAGCCCCCACCCTGGGTGCTGACCTTGCTGTCCCCCTTGCCTTCTCTGGCTTCTCCCTTCCCAGTTCCGGATATTCTTGCTGCATTGGATTTTGCTTCCAGAACCCTTCCCCTGTACCTGTCCCACCCCTCTTGAACCCCTCCACTGTCTCTGCCTCCACCAGCCCCTAGGTAGTGCATTCCATGGCTCCACCACCCTCTCAGTGAAGTAGCACCTCCTCCTTTCTCCCTGAATCTTCCCCTCCAGCTTCCACCCATGCCCTCTAGTGGCCCCTTCCTCCTTCCTTAAGCACCCTGACTGTTCCTCCCCTATTTACCCTCTTCATGTACCTGAAGACCTCTATCATGTCCCCCCGGTCCCTTCTCTCTTCCAATGTGTACATATTTAGCTCTTCGAGCCTCTCTTCATAGGTCCTGTCCCCCAAGCCCCAAATCATTTTGGTTGCCCTCCTCTAGACCCTCTCCAGGAGGTTAATGTCCCTCTTTAAGTGTGGCCTCCAAAACTGCATGCAGTACTCCAGGTGTGGCATCACCAAGCAGTTATACAGAGGGAGTATCACTTCCCTCCTTCTGGAGGTGATCCCCCTAGCGATGCATCCCAGCATCCTGTTGGCCTTGGCTGCTGCCCTCCTACAAGTCTCAGAGTTGTTCATCTTGACATCCACCACCACCCCCAGGTCCCTCTCAGCCATTGAGACTTGTAGTATCCCCCAGGGTGTACACTTGGCCTGGGTTTCTGGCCCCCAGGTGGAGTACCTTGCATTTCCCTGCATTGAACCTCAGCTTCCACTTTCTAGACCATCTTTCCAGAGCCTCCAGGTCCCCTGCAGGGCCACCCTCCCTCCTCCCCATCCACCACCGCCCCAGTTTTGAGTCATCTGCAAAGAGACTCATCTCACTCCTGATTCCTGTCCTTATTCAGACACATAGGGCATTGAACAGAAGGGCCCAAGGACTGATCCCTGTGGGACCCACTAATGACCCTCCTTGGGATGAGACTATCCCACCAACTTACGACCCTCTGGGTCCGGGTCCTGGAGCCAATTGCCTATCCATCTGATCATCTGGTTTCCCACCCCATTTCTCCTAGCTTATCCAACAGGCCCACGTGAGGAACAGAGTCAAATGCCTTGCTGAAGTCTAGAAAGAGGACATCCACTGGTCTACCCAGGTCCAAGGCACTTGTCACCCAGTCATAGAACTCCACCAGATTTGTCTGACACGATTTCCCCGGGATGAATCCATGCTGTCTATCATCCAGGCACCCTCACTTATCCAGGTCCCCCCCAGCCTCTCCTTGACAATGCCCTCCATCACCTTGCCCACCACCGATGTCAGGCTGACAGGCCTGTAGTTCCCTGCCACCTCCCTTGATCCCCCCTTGTGGATAGGCACTACATGCACCACCTTCCAGTCTTGGGGCACCCACCCTGTCCTCAGAGAGATGGTGAAAAGCTCTGCCAGGGGTTTCGCCAGGACATCTGCAAGTTCCTTCAGCACTCTAGGATGTACTTTATCCGGCCCCGGTGCTTTCTCCGTCTTAAGGGAGCTGAGGGCTTCCCTCACTCTCTCTGCTGTGATTTCCACTTCTGGTACCTCTTCTCCCTGCTTAGCCCTCCCCCCACCTGCCAGTGATGCCTCCCCCTCTCCCCAGACCTGCCGATCGGTAAGGGTCCCCCCCTCCTCATTATCTCTGTCTCCTCCCATGTATGATACAGCACCCCATTTTCCCTGGTGAAAACTGAGGTGGAAGTACTCATTTAGTACTCAGCCTGCTCCCCGGGTCTTGTGCCCATCTCTCCTGATTTAATCCTGCTAATCTGTCCCTTCACCCTTCGTCTTTCCCCAATGTATCTAAAGAACCCTTTCTCCTCTCTAATTTCCTTGGCCAGGTTCTGCTCCTTCCTTGCCTTAGCCACCCTCACCACTCTAGTGGCCCTTCTAGCCATCAGCTCATACTCCCTCGATCCTTTCTCCTTGAGCACTTGAATTTCTTATAGGCTGCTTTCTTTCCCACACCACCTCCTGGACCTCCCTAGTCCACCAACAGGGTTTTGGGCCCCACCGCATTTCGTCTTACTCTTGCACAGGTGCTGGTAGCATCCTGCACCCTCTCCTGATGATTTCCCACCTACTATCAGCGTCCATGTCTGACCCAATCCCATCCAAATGCTCCTTAAGGATTCTTCCCATTTCCTTAAAATCCGCCCCCTGAAGTCCGTTACTCGCGTCTTTGTGCAGCCTTCTACCCTTCTAGGTCCAGGCAGAACCAGACTGTGGCGTAGTCACTCCCCGCCAATGGGTCCTCCTCCACCCCCAATCTGTCACCGTCTGCCAGGACCACATCCAGTACCTGTGCCTCCCTGGTCAGTTCCCTCACCTGCTGAGTTAGGAACGCGTCTTGAAAGACATCCAACAACCTCTGTTCCCTGGTCACAGAGGATGTCATAGTCTCCCAGTCTGTTCCTGGCATGTTTAAGTCCCCTAACACCACCACCATTCCTCTGCCCAGTCTGCAGTGTCTCCTAACATCTGCCACCAGACTGTCCTCCAGCTCCTCCGCCAGGGCAGGGGGTCTATACACCACTCCTATTTTTACTCTCTTGCCCCCCTTGTTATCAAGGTGACCCAAATCGCCTCCACGGTTCCTCTGCCCCTCTACTCCCCATGCCAATGCAGTTTTTGACTATCATTGCTACCCCTCCTCCCTTCCCTCCCCTGTCCTTCCTGAACATAGTGTAACCCTCCAGGTTCAGGTCCCAGTCATGTCTTGCAGTGGCCCAAGTCTCAGTGACCACTGCCACATCCACTGCTCCTCAGTTAACATCGCCTGGAGCTCAGGCATTTTATTGCCCAAGCTCCTGGCATTTAGCAGGACTACCTTCCACCCTTCCCTATAGTTCCATTTCCCTGCTCGTGTTCCCATGGGGATTCTGTTTTCTCCTGGTCTGCACTTTGCCAGTTGGCCTTTTCCTGCAATCCTCCTGGTCCCCAGGGGTGGAGAGAGTCCTCCTTATCAGCACCCCTTGACAGCCTTTTCTCCCATCCCACCCCTCACAAGTTTAAACCCACTTTCACCAATGAACTCCTCTATTTTCAACTTAAGGATTCCCTCCTCCAAATTGAGAAGTAGTCTATCTCTAACATACAGCTCCTTATCCTCCCAGGTCTCCCCCCAATCCCCCATCAACCCATACCCTCTGGCCTCACACCACTCCCTGAGCCACTGGTTTATCTCCCTAATTTTCCTTTTGTGTTCCCCGCTACCCCTTGGCACTGGCAGGATTTCTGAGAAGGAAACTGTGCATCCTATGTCATGACAGACCCTGGCAAGCTCCCTGAATCTTGCCTGTATCTCTAGCTCGCTATTTCCCTCAATATCATTTGTACCCAGGTGGACCAGTATGTCTGGGGAACCCCCACAGTCCTTTGCCAGCTGATATACCTCGTGCTTAGCCCTGTGCACTGTTAGTCCAGGGAAGCATCTTGTTCTAACTTTTGTCTGTGACTGCTTTTTATCTTCCTCTGTTTGATACTGAATTACAATGTCTGGAGATTGGTGGTTCCCAGTGGGTACTAAACTGTGACCTCCCCAGTATTTCCCTGTTTGTGAGTACCAAATCAAGTATGGCTGCTTCCCTTATAGATTCCTATACTCTGTGTATCAAAAATGCCTCATAAAATGCCTACCGGCAACTGGTCCCTTGCACTTGCAGTCACTGCCATGCTCCAATCTATGTCTGACATGAGGAAGTCTCCCATTAGCAACACTGCCATCTGTTCTGTTACCATTGAGATCTCTTCCCGAAGTTCCTTATCAGTCTCTTATTTCTGAAATGGTGTTCTAGATATCACTCCAGTCCTGATGTTCCTCCTTCACACATGGTTACATGTCACCACACTGCTTCTGTACCTTTGCCCTCCCCAGTTCCTTGACCTCTGTGTTTTTTATGACCTGATCATTATACAAAACACCACCCATTGCCCCTCTTCCCTGTTCCCAATTCCTCCAGATGATTGCTTAACCTTAAATGGATAAGTCCCAGTCATGGAGCCGTGTTGCGTATGTCTCTGTGACTACCACCAAGTCCAACTGGGCTTCTGCCACCATTACCTGCAGGTCAGACTAGGTCATATTCACCCATCCTGCATAGTCCCTGCTTCTACCTTCTCTTAGAATGTTTCATATTCACCTTTTCTTCTGCCCTTTCTGTGTCTCAGGTCTTCCATTTCTCACCCATCCCCCTTCTGTACTCCTTGTCCCACCTTCCTGATTTCCTCCCCCCACTTATTTTTTGCTTTGTCATCCCCTCTGTCTATGTTAGTGCTTGATTAGAGGCCTGTTTGGCCCTTCCATAGTTGTGCAAGTGTACCTTTCTCCAACTGTACTGCCTCCCCGTCTCCTAGTTCATGTGCTGAAAACCTTCCCCCAAGCAGTCTGGTACCCTACTCATTGGGGCGTAGGTCATCATGCTTGAACAGCCTTCAGCCCCTCCAGGTGAGGTCCTAGTCATCTAGGATCTTAAAACCATCCCTTTCGCATCAGCCCTTCGGCCATGAATTAAACTGGTACTGTATATGCTTAACTGATCACATGCATCATTGTTTTGAAATGAAATTTTATTGAATTTGATGCAAGAACATTACATACAAAATTCCTTAACAGGTAGGCTTATCGATATTGAATATGTTACAGAAAGGAGCCATAAACCCCCACCAATGTTACGACACCTAGGGGTTAGCAAGATTGCTATATAATATTTGATAATTAAGCACATATCAATGAGAAATATTTAACAGTAAAGTTAATAGAACTGGTCACTGCAGCCATGAGCAGGGATCATATAAAGGTACAGTCATCATTATGCACACAATTTAATGAGTTAACTGTCCCTCAATATACTTTACAAAAGTTGTAAGAAATGTAGGAATGACCCTGACCAATCCTGTGCTCTGTTATCACCCCCCTGAATATAACGTTTAAGAAGCCAGGGAAATAAATAAATATAATATAAAAAGCTATCTAGATATGCTGACTTGCATTACAGAGTGCCATGGCAGGACCTCAGAGAAGGTTAATACACTACTTTTTCCCTCAGTGTTCTACCTATGGCATAGAAGCTCTCCTTTAATTCTTCTAAGCCACTCCTGTTCAGGGACACTGGTTTACCGGGATTGAGAAAGGGCATATTCTGTTTTGCACATTGTAAAAAACAGTATTGTTTATTTATTTATTTAGTTTTTGTTGACCGGGTAAGTGCACTAGACAAATCCTGCCTATTTTCAGGCACGACCCGGGGGAAGGGGATACAGATGTATGCCAACTGACCTTGAACCAGATTAAGCTGTTTGTGGTATTTTTTTAGTGAATGAGGGAAATTTGACCAGGACACTGGGGAAATTCCCCTACTCTTTTCGATAAGTGCCACGGGATCTTTAACATCCACCTGAACTACCACCAATCCAGGCAGATGGGACCTCGGTTTAACGTCTCATCCGAAAGACGGCACCTCAGAAGTGCAGCACCCCTATCATGCTGCACTACAGTGTCAGTACTGGGATATTAACCCAAGTGCCAGATGTGGGAACTGAACCCACAGCCCTCTGATCTCCTGGCCTCAGAGGCGAGTGTGCTACCTACTGAGCCACTTGTCACCGGTGTCTGCTAAGACAAAATCCGGTTTTACCGGTGTTTAGTTTTGTGTACTTTATTTAACAATTTTTAACTCTGCTAACATGCATTTTAGCAATTTTGACCTCCACTACTACACATCCTTCCATTCTTGTACCAATTTAAAGTTATTTTAGGTACAAGATGTGATGGCAGCAGCAACACTACAGCCCCCATCCCTAAGCTGTGATGGAAGCAGCACTACGGCCCCATCCCTAAGGTGCGATGGCAGCACCAACACAGCACTATGGCCCCCATCCCTCTGGTGTGATGGCAGCAAAAAAAGTACTACAACCTCCCTCCCTCAGGTGTGAGAGAAGCAGCAGCACTATGGCACCATCCCTTAGGTGTGATGGCAGAAGTACTACCTTCACCATTCCTCAGGTGTGATGGCAGTAGCAGCACTGTGGCCCCTATCCCTCAGGTGGGACAGCAGCAGTACTACATTCCCCATCCACCAGTGGTGATGGCAGAAGCGCTACAGCCCCCGCCTCTTTGGTGAGGTGGCAGTGGCAACAATGCAGTCCACATCCCTCTGGGGGTGATGGCAGTAGTGACAGCACTATGATCCCCTTTCTTCAACACCCACATCCCACATGCACAAGTTATAAATGACTTGGTCTCATTGCTTGTTAGAATTCAGATGTGAATTAATCTGAACCATCACCACTAAGGTTTTTCCTATCTATAATTTAACTGCCTGAATTGGATTTCTGCCTGTGACACCACTGTCCAGGGTTAGGGACCAGACTTGGGTGTTGGAGGGCCAGCTGGTGGGTGAAGGCTTGAGTGTCCAATGACCACTCATCTTCTCCTATGAGGGAGGGTGGGTTCACTGCTCAGCATTTGCTGGCCCCTGGTGGAGGCCAGAGGCACGACAACATGTCAGCCCTCACTGCAGGAGGGAGCGTGACGGACGTCGGCTTGTGCCTTGACATCATGTGGTCTGTCACGCTCCCAAGAAAATGGGAAAACACCTGCTGACCAAACGAAGGACAGCTGTTGGTCCCTCTTTCAGCAGGAAGCCCCAGGCATGTGTCCGTTCTGACCCCTGCCATGCCCAGGATACACAGGAAGCTCTTTAGGGCAATTCTCCTCACCTGGTAGCTTCCCACAGGGGTTGGGGCCCACTCAATGAAGGGTTACTTTGTGTTACCTGGTAGTACAGCAGTAAGGGGCAGTGGATGGTGGTTGGGACTCAGCAGCTGTGATAGGGGGCCTTGGCAGGCCTGAAGGAGTGAATTGCCAGGGGGTAGGAGGAGCAAAAAAACTGCTTGAATTTGTTTCTTTGACGTAAAGTGTCTTCACCTAAAAAACTCACAAGTGATTAGTGGAGGATGTTCAAATGGATTTATGCATCTCCCAGACATGTGGATGTTTTTTTTTTACTTGGTGTCCATGAAAAAGGTGTCTCCCAGTTTTTGTTCAGATATGAATTGAGCACTACTCCGCCCACCAGCATCATACAGCCCCTGGGGTCTTACCTTCTGTACGTCATTGACTGTGCTTTCAAAATCCACTGGCTAAACATAAGTACACTCAAATACTTAACATTTGCTTTTTGTTGAAACAGTTTATCAGAAAACTTTGTGTTGTCACAGACTGAAACAGCGGGTGGGAGAAAAGGTGCAAATTATCCAATTCACCTAAATGGGGTCCTAACTGTGAAGTAGTTTCATAAGTAGTAAGGCAGTTTCTTCTTTGTGAACATACTTTCATTCAGACTAGTTTTCATTCAAACAACTGAGGATTTTGGATGGCCCTACTGATTATAAACTTGAATAAGCTAGTTGGTAACAGTGATCCTGCATTTAGCAATCTACAACCTAGATGCTCATATGCAAAGAGTACAATAAAAACCTGACTAAAATCTAAAAAACAAGCTTATAAAACACATAAAATGTATCTGAACATTCATCTTTACTTATACAAAATCTTTTCAGCCCAAGTAAAACCCAGGTAAATTACATGGTACCCAGACTACTATTCTATGATGTAGTAAACATATATTGGTATTTTTTTTTTATATTCTTTGTAAAGCAGGTAAGGCCCACTAGGCAGAACTGCCTGTTTTCAGGAGTGACCTAGAAGCACTGAGGAGGTTAAGTGACTTGCTTGGAGTAACACAGTATGCAAGTGGAGGTTGTGGTACTCAAACCCAAGTCTGCTGGATGTACCCAGTTCATTCACTGTTTGTTACTCTAACCACTAGGCATGGATGGTTAAACTGAATGGCTGATTACAACAAAGCAGTGTGGGTGATTTCCTTACTGACTCTATATACAGCAAAGCAGAAAGAATGTGAAGCACAGCAGCATTCATTTTAAGATGCTGAAATCTGAGTCAGCCCACTGGTGCTGCAGTAGCACTATTGCTTGCAATGCCAGCGACCCAGGGTCAGAAGCAAACTCAGGTTGCTGGAGATCTGGCCAGGGGAGTAGGATTGAACACCTGGGGGACTGCTCTCCTCCTCCTCCTCTGGGGAGGGTGGGCTGCAGGTTCTGCTGCTTTATCACCACCTGTGTGACCACGGGCGGTGATGCAATGGTGCTGCAGAGTGATCAGGAGGGGAGGATGCTAGCCAGGATCTGGAGCAGTGGCATGTCTCTATATGACCTACCTCCTTGGATCTCCTCTAGTGCCAGTGCCCTCAGGGACAGAGACCAGAAAACCAGGAACAATCACCCCACTTTGGCCACTGGCAGAAGGGACCCAGGTGCCCCAGACTTCATAACCAGGCTCCATGAGGGACCCACTGAGCTGCCCAACACAAACTAAGGGAGTGTGGAGGGGTGACCTGGGGTCCCCCCTTCCCACCTGGGGGGGGGCACAATCCAGGCAGGATAGGAGCAGGAGCTCATGAGCATTACCTAGGAGTGAAGCTAAGGGATACCCAGTCTAGGGATCTCTGAAAAGTGGAGACTGATGTTGTGAGAAGGAGACATAGAAAGAGAAAATTAAAACAAATTAAAAAAGATGCTGAAATCTTAAAGATTCTGTGCAGTGACATGCAATTTCCATGAGGCACCGGTACAAGAATTCAAAATCCGTAAACCAAGCAGGATTCCGTGATTGTTACCGGTGTTACCGGTAAAAATGGAAAACCAGGGTCCCTGCTCCTGTTCAGATCGTTTGTGCCTTCGTGCACCACCAGATCTGGTTTTACCCCCTACATCCCAATAAGTTCCATCACCAAGGCCCTGAGTCAATCTGCTGTAGCACCAGGGTAAAAGTAGATTGACTCCTTACTAGAGGTGTGCGAAGTTGCCGAAATTTGCTTTGCAAAAAAAGTCATGAATTTCAGCAAATTTGCTTCAGTGATGACTGCAAACTGTGTATTTATTTGCCCAGTGAATTGCCCACATTCAGGCAGAAAAACTACGCTACTTGCCAATGTGTGGGTTCATTGGGCAATTTGCATAGTTCACTGCTCAAATGTGTGCAGTTCAGGAATGAAAAATAAGCAAATTGCAGTCTTTAAATTATATAAAACCCTCCCCCACCCACTGTGGTGTAATTCCACCCTCCCACCTCCCAAACAGTTTGAAGTCTTTTAACCCCCTTCCCATCCCCCAACTAGCACCCTGTTCTGTCTTTCTGCCTCTGCCTTGGCAAGTTTATGTATAATAATAAGTAATAGCACACCATCCCCCAATTCCCCATTTACATATGCCCTTCCTCCCATCCGCACACCAAACACACTTCCCCAACTCCCTTCACCAGACCAGACCCTAGTTTACAAATAGTCCCCCCACCTAAACCCACTCTTGCCCCTACCACCCTTCTGCCCCCACCAGCAACCAGAATATATCATTAAATGTGAAGCTGTAATAAAGAAAACAGGCCCTCAGTGCAGAGTGTCCACTCTGTTCAGTGTCTCAGTAACTACTGATGGATTTGCATGCATGAATGTTAAATGGTAATGTCTTTGCTTCTAGTAAAAACTGACTGGTTGAAAAGTCAGACAATCAGGTTTTACTAGGAACAAAGATATCACCATTCATGCATGCCATTGTGCCATTATCAAGAGGGACAATGTACAGAGCTGACACTCTGCACCAGAGAAGTATTTTCTTTATTACAGCATTACATTACACTATATTTTATGAGTGCTTTTGGAGGGAAGGAGGTTAGCGAGGGGTCAGAGGGGGGTTGAGTGAAGTGCTATTTGTAAAAAGGGTCTGGATGGGTGGGGTGGGGGAACTGTGTGTAGTGCACATGGGCAGGATGTGATATAACCTATTATTATTATACATAAATTCCTCAGGGCAGGGGGGTTGGAGGAGGGTGCTAGTGGGGGATGGAAGAGGGTTATAAGATTTAAAAGTATTTGGGAGGTGGGTGGGAGGAGGCATTTAATGCAATTTGGGAGTTAACAAAAATACAGTAATGCATTCACCCGCTTTATGTCTGCCTGAGATTCCTGGGGACTTCTCCTAACAGATGTAGGTACACCATGTTCCACTGGTATCCTTTCCCATTCCCTCTCTCTACTACCACCCAGCCATCTTTTCTGTCTTGAGAGGCCTTTTGTAGTGGAGCTTGTAGTAGTCTTATTGGCCCACTGGCTTTGGATTTCAAGTGGCGTATCTCAGCCTTCACAGCCTCAAACTCAGTCCTCAGGGTATGAAACCTCTGTAATTTTAACAGTCGTCATGTTCCCAGAGCACCCTCTAGATCATCACTGTCCCACAGCTCCTGCACTCAACCCATACTACACAACAGTTTCCCCTTGCATGTTTGTGTGCAGTGGTAGTTGTATATGGATACCTTTTTTGGCCTTACCCCAGGATGGCTATAAGCTGCTTTCCCAACAATCACCTTGCTATCTGATAGTCTTCTGTGAATTGCTGTACAGCTTACCCCAGAATGGTTTCAGGCTGGATGCCAAGTAATAACCATTTAACAGTAAAGGCTGGTTTGATCTACCTTAGTCTTGGATTACCCGTCTGACAATTAAGCAGAGCCCTCTGTGGAACTGTAGACTACATGAATACACTCTTGAAGTCCTCACTCATCATGGTCACTCACACAAGTGGTTGCTAGGACCTGTGGAAGGTAAATAGAGGACTGCTGGAAACTTGATTTGGTATATTAATACTGCCATGGAGGCCACTCTGAAAGTGAGCAGTTCTGATACCCTAAGAATGTAAGTGCGAGATCAATAATATATTAATTTTTTAAAACATCTTAAAGGAACATGCCCCTTGTAAGGGCAGCTGCACATGAAACACTCTTCACACAATAAAAGTGTCTCATGTGCAGAGGAAAGGAACACTTTGATTGGTCAGGAGTACTCCCTCGATGTATAATGTCTCTAGCAGAGGCCTCTCCTCAGGTGTCTATAATTCCCTTATTTGCCTTAACCTCATATAACCCAAATTCCCTACAGAGCTTTTTAACAGGCTGTTTGCAGCAAATTAAAAGCAAATTTCAGCCTTCTATTGCTTCTAACCTCACTCTTCACCTGACCCACAAAACTGACCCAAAAGGAACCAGTGAAGTCATTATATATCCTGCCTCTAGTAATGACCTTCCTTAGACATTGGATCACTGTATTCAAATATCACCTATTCAGAAGAACTACAGACTCTTGACTGTTATCTTGGTGCAATGGAAAGAGGCTTTGCCTCCTATGGGTTTTCACCATAGAGTTCATACTGAAATGTAATGCATTTTTATTCCAGAATCAAAACCTTGTCTAAATTCAAGGAACAGTGATGACAGAGACTTTTGTCCCCAATTTTGCTGCTTTCATCCAAGATAAGTGGAAAAAAGAAACCATTTATGACTGTGAAAAAAACTTTTTTGAGGAACCTGGATCTTTGGCATAGATATATAGATGATGTGTTTACCTTGTAGCATGGGACAAAAATGAACTTGCTCAACACGCTCAATTTATAAGCTATCTTCACTGTAGTGATCCAAGATTGAAATTTACTGTCAACAAAAAAACAGGGAGAAAATACATTTTGTATTTGTAATGATTGCAAATTGTTTGCTAATACTATTTGTACTCATCATTTTCTCTTTGCTGTCTATTTCTTACAATCATGAATTGTTACCTGTATTTATAAATGGCTGTTAAATGTACTTAATTCCAAGTTGCTCCTATAAAAGGGACTTTCAGTCTCAGTGAGTCTGCCTACCCGATTAACAAAATCCAGACAAGTATATATATATATATATATATATATATAGCAAAAAACTTCATTAATGCATCAGTTAGGGTTCATATTAAAGTGAAAAAACTATGGAAATGTGGTGTTAGGGTTCAAACTCTAACACCCCACCCCACCCCCTCCACCCAACCCTATCACCCCACCCCTACCCATAACAGACCAACAGGATCCGGGGTGTGTCTTGGGATCATTGGCCCTAATGTTCACCCCTTTCCATGTGTAAAGAAGTTGACATGGTGCAGCATAGGAGAATGGTGTGAGTGTTAGGGTCAATAGCCCCAAGGCACACCCTAATACCTGTTGGTCTGTGGAGGGGGTGAGGTGATAGGATTGGGTGGGATGGGGTGTTTGGGTTTGAACCCTAACACCACATTACCATACTTTTGTCACTTTAATATGAACCTTAATTGATGCATTAATAAAGTTTTTTGCAATCAATTTCCTTACTTTTTGAGAAAGTGTAATCTTACCCTTATTTGGTTGTGGGAGCACATGGCCCGATTGTGTTTTTTCACGCATGCATATAGTAATTGTCCCTGATTTTCATGTTGAAGTGCCAGGCCTTTAGTATTTATATGTGGGAGTGCAGAGCCCATGGGCACATTGCAATTAATCCTCATCTTTCCATCACTCCATAATGTTACCCATATGTGAGAGTGCAGGGCCCTTTTGGGCCCTGCTCTCCCACCTATCCATAAGTGTTGAGACATTGCAATTAACCCTTGTGCTGCCAATGGTACAAGGTCACAGTCAATACAGGGACATTGATAAAAATTTACACTGCAGTTGTAATCAAGGCCTGGCAACATGCATAACTGCTTGTGTACTAAGCTGCCTTTCACGAAAAATCCGTATCTAAAAGCGTTTTTGAGATATAGTCCCCGAAAGGTACTCAACTGCCACAATGTTATCCTATGGGAAATTTCTAAACTTCAGAATGTTATAACTATGGAACCCATGTAAATTGTATGACCAAACCAGCAAAAGGCATATCTGTGGGGCAAGACCTTTGTACCCTGAAAATGTCAATGCCATAAGAGCAAACCTTTGTTTGCTATGCCATGGCAAAGAAACAGGCATTTCTGCCAAAGTAGTGTTGCAAATTGCAACACTTTCACAAATTTTGAGAAAGCTGTAGCGAAACAGTGTCACAATTTGAGAAACTTTTGCAAAAGTAGTGTCTCAAATTTGCAACATTACCAATGGTCAAATTAAATAAACATATTTCTGGCCATTATTTTTAAGCTCTAATGACAGGATCGTGTTCCTTGGGTCCCGATTAGGTAAACACAACTTAGAAACATAGAAACATAGAATTTGACGGCAGATAAGGACCGCTTGGGCCACCCAGTCTGCCCATTTCCCTACCTACTGGATAAGCTGCAGATCCTAGTTAACCAGCAGCCTACTTCTTCCACCCACCCCAGAATTGCCTTATGACTGTCCCATGCATGCTTGAATTCCATTGATTTGACTCCACAACCTCCCTCTGAAGGCCGCTCATGCATCCACAACCCTCTCTATGAAAAATACTTCCTTAAATTACCTCTGAGCTCCCCCTCTATCTTCAAATTGTGCCCTCTTGTTCTTGCACACCTCTTTTTGAAAGATGCTACCCTCTTGGACTTTGTTGATTCCCTTGAGGTACTTGAAGTTTCTATCATGTCTCCCTCTCCCTCCTTTCCTCAAGGCTATACATATTAAGCTCCTTAAGTCTCTCTTCATATGTCTTCCGGTGCAGACCCTGCACCATTTTGTACCTCTCCTCTGGACAGCTTCCATCCTGTCTATGTCTTTGCGGAGATTGGGTCTCCAGAACTGCACACAGTACTCCAGATGGGGTCTCACCAGCTGTCTGTACAGAGGATAATAACTTCCTGTTTTCTACTGGTGATGCCTCTCCTATGCATCCCAGTAACCCCCAGCCCTCCTTGCTGCCTCCCTCTACATTGCTTGCCCACCTTTAGGTCATCTGATATGACTACCCCAGGTCCCTTTCCATTTTTGTTGTTGTTAGTATCTCACCCCCCATTGTGTACTCTTTCCCTGGGTTTTTGTTTCCCAGGTGCATACCTTGCACTTCTTAGCATTGAATCTAAGCTGCCACACATTTGACCATTCCTCTAACCTTGCCAAGTCCCTTCTCATCCTTTCCACCCCACCCTGTGCATCAACTCTGTTGCAGATCTTAGTGTCATCTGCAAAGAGACATACTTTTCCTTCCAGTCCTTCCACAATGTCGCTTATAAAGACATTGAAGAGGACCGGTCCTAATACTGAACCCTGTGGTACCCCACTAGTAACCCTCCTTTCTTCTGAGTGGACTCCATTTACTATTACTCTCTGTGTCCTATTCTCCAGCCAATTCTTTACCCAGGCTGTCATCTTGGGACCCACTCCCAGGATGGCTAACTTGTATATTAATCTTTTGTGTGGGACTGTGTCAAATGCCTTGCTAAAGTCTAGGTAGGACATGTCCACAGCCCCTCCCTGATCTACTACTTTGGTCACCCAGTCAAAGAAATCTATCAGATTTGTCTGGCATGACCTTCCCGCTGTGAATCCATGCTGCCTAGGGTCCTGTGTCCCACTGGCCTCTAGATACTTGACAATTCTTTCCTTCAGAAGTGATTCCATCATTTCCCTATCACTGAGGTTAAACTAACAGGCCTGTAGTTTCCTGCTTCTGCCTTGCTCCCACTTTTGTGAGGAATCACATCTGCCTCCTCCAGTCCTCGGGTACCACCCCATCCTCCCATGATTTGTTAAAAGGGTAGTCAGTGGTGTCACTAGTTCTACCCTTAGCTCTTTAGAAATTCTGGGATGAATCTCATCAGGCCCCATTGCTTTTGTCCACCTTCAGTTTTAAGAGTTCTTTCAGAACCCTTTCTTCTGTAAATGGGCTGGTATCAACTTCTGTATCCAGAGTGTTACTACTGTTTGTTTTATGTACCTCCCTCTTCATTTGTAAATACTGAGCAAAATATTTGTTTAGTATCTCTGCCTTTTCACAGTCTCCTCTGCCCACCCTCCTCCCTTTATTAAGCCTCACTATCCCTCCCTTGGTCTTCCTTTGCTCCCTGATGTACCTATAAAAGGTTTTATCCCCCTTCTTAACCGAGTTGGCTGTCTTTTCCTCGGTTTGGGCCTTTGCAGTTCTGACTGCCTTCCCAGTCTCCTTTTGCTTTAACTGATACAGTTCTCTGTCCTGCTCCTTCTGCGATTCCTTGTACTTCCTGAATGCTTTCTTTTTCTCTTGAACCTTCACTGCCACTTCCTTTGAGAACCATAGTGGTTTCTTACATCGTCTTGTTTTGTTTATTTACTTCACACAAAGGCTTGTCACCTCTGTGATGGCAGTTTTTATTATTCCCCATTGTTCTTCTACCTCTCCTTCCTGCCCATTTGCTAGTGCATTCCTTAGGCACTCACCCATTTTGGCAAAGTCAGCCCTCCTAAAGTCCAGTACTTTTGTCTTTGTATGGCTTGACTCTATTGCTGTGTTTATTGTGAACCATACTGTTCGATGGTTGCTAGTTCCCAGATGGCTACCCACTGCTACATCTGTGATCCTCTCTCCATCTCCATTTGAGAGAATCAAGTCTAATATTGCTCCCTCTCAAGTGGGCTCCAGTATTAGTTGTCTAATGCATGCCCTCTGTAGGGCATCTAGAATAACTGCACTCTTCGAAGTGGGAGCTGCAACTGTACTCCAGTTAACATCTGGATTATTCAGATCACCCATCAGCAATATCTCCCCTTTTTCTGCCATTCTAAGTATACTTTCTATCATTTCCCTGCCCATTTCCTCCCCCTGAGAAGGGGGTCTGTATACAACCCCTGTGCATATTGTGGTGCCATTGCCTGTCTCCAAATTTACCCACAGTGCTTCTTCTCCTCCCTGTTTACCCTTTTGTTCTGTTGCTTTTATTCCTTCCCTTATGTAAAGAACTACTCCTCCTCCTCTTTTACCCTCCCTGTCCCTCCTGTAGACAGTGTATCCTGGTATGTTTATGTCCCAGTCATGGTTTTGTGTGTACCATGTTTCTGTGACTGCCACGATATCCAGATGTTCCTCCTCCATCAAGGCCACTAATTCAGGAAGCTTGTTACCGAGACTACGGGCATTAGTACTCATTGTTCTCCATTTTTTGATGGCTTTACCTTCTGTTGCAGCATCCCCCACTGACTGTTCTACCTCAATCTTTTTCTCATTTAGTACCCTGTTTTGTAGGGAGAGGCTGGGATTTTCCTGCTGCTTGTCAGTGCCTCCCCCTTTGACTAGTTTAAAAGCTTGCCAATGAAGCATTTAAACCGTTTGCTCAAAAGACTTGTTCCCTTCCTGGATAGATGCAGACCATCCTGCCAGTATAGGCTGGTGTCCCTCCAGGTGGAACCCCAGTCCCAATAAACAAACCCTGTGCTCCGCACCATTTTTCAACCATTCATTAAACTGCATGGTGCCAATTACCCTCGCCTCCCCCATGCTTTTGACAGGCAGCACCTCTAAGAAGGATACTGGTGCTACTTGTCTTAGGTCCTCCCCAACTCTGCAATGTCCTCCTGCACTGCTCTAATCTCATGATGAGCCAAGTCATTTGTCCCTAGGTGGACAATTACGCCCAGCTCAGAATCCTTGCAGCTGTTCTCGTGATCCTGAGGATGCGCTTCCTGTCCCTCCAAGCCATGGCACCAGGCAGGCACCTTACTTCATTTTTCCCAGCTTCCCAGTTCTATACCCTAGTAATTGGAGTCCCCACCAGAGCTGCTTCCTTTCCTGTGGTGTCCTCTGCCTCCTTCCTGTGGGCCTCCCTTGTGACAGTTATCATCAGTCTTCTCTGCGGGTGCATCCATAGGGCAGCTATGCTCCCCCAGAATGGTGTAGGGAATGTGGAGTGGAACAATTGACTGGGTGTGCCTCTGTTCCACCCTCCTCACCCTCCCTGAGCCCACTGCGGTCCAACTGCTGTGCTTTCTTCGCAACCTCTGAGGTAGTGGTGGTGGCGCAACTGTTGGTGTTTACTAAGGTGCAGTATTTTTTGAATTACAATGTTTTTCCTCCATCGCTAACTGAAAATAAGATGGTGACAGCACAACACTACTGATCCATTTGTGAAAACAAAAACTGCTTTCACATGGAACATCTAATTTTTCCTGTAGGTTATAATGGGAAATATAACATTTTAATAACTTTTGAATGGATTAATATTTTTTCACCAAACCTTCAAAAGGCACATCTGTGACTCAGACCCCATATACCCTATCAATTTCAGACCACACCACCAAACTTTTTTGGAGATGCAGCACAGCAAAAGATTTGCACCTAAATGGTAATTTTCACATTTTTGATGCTCTGCATCTCCACAGCTGCACATCCAACCGGAACGAAACTTGCCACATCAAGAGCTCTATGGTACCTAATTGAGTATGAAAAATTTAGTGCATATCGGTAGTACAGTTGCAAAGTTATTAAAGTGCAAAGTTCTGGGTTTAATATAGATGTGATCATTGAACCTGAACTATACTGGCCCAATATTCAAAACTGGGCAAAGTCGAGTGCAAAGTTTTGCGCTATGCTTGTCCATTGCCCAGGACTCCAAGGATGCTATATTCAGTCAGATAGCACACTTGTGCTATCCAACTGACTATAGGGGCATGTTGGTACAGTACTAAGTTGAATAGCACTACACCGACACGGATCCTGGCATGCAGGAAATAGCACCCCTAGAACCGATTGCACCAGTATCGCCCAGTGTGATATTCAGAAGTACCCATGCAAATCAGCCCATTGGGCATTCAGTGTGTAAGGGGCCATTTGCATGCCCATTATGGGCACATTTGCATGAGAAATGCTGTCAGGTCTGCACCCCTGCAACCGGCTCTGTTCCCACCCCAATTGCACAGCCAAACAGCAAGCAGGAACTCCCTGGTGTCTAGTGGTTTTCCCCGCCCTCCAACCACTGTCCTGTAAAGGTTGAAGTAATTTCCTGGTGTCTAGTGGTCCACCCTCCCTCCGATCACCATCCCGTGATAGAGAAAATGTATTTTTGGTGCCCAGTGGTCCCCCTCCCTCTGATCACTGTCCCATTATAGAAAAAATATATCCCTACTGCCCAGTGGTCTTCCCCTCCCTCCGAACACCATCCTGCTATGGAGAACATGTATTTCTAATGCACAGTGGTTCCCCCCTCCCTCCGATCCCTGTCCTGGTATAGAAAAAAATGTATCCCTGGTGTCCAGTGATCCCCCTCCCTCCAGGCACCTTCCTGTTAGTTAATAAATATATCCCTGGTGCCCAGTGGTCCCCCTTCCTCTGATTGCCATCCCATAGTGATTAAAGAATGTCCCTGGTAGTCTGTGGTCCCCCCCACCCTCCGATCGCTGGCCCATAGTGTCTATGATGTATCCCTGGTACCTAGGGTTCCCCCTCCCTCTGATCACTGGCCCGTAGCATCTATGATGTACCCCTGGTACCTACTAGTCCTCCACTCTCTCATCACCATCCTGTACTTTGTAGGATGTTTCACTAATGGCTAGGTGACCCCTGCCATCTGATCGGTGCCCTGTATGTTGCATAATCTATTGCTGGAGTCCAGTGGTTCCTCCCCATCTCCGATCCCCAGCTCTGCAAAAAGTCCTTTATGCTATGGTGGCCAGTGCCCCCCCCCATCCTCCATGCCCAGTACCGGTGAACAAAAAAATGCCCTTGTGACTAGTGGTCTCTCCCAACCTCCAATCACCTGGCATTTATGAGAATACTGATGGAAACCAAAGGGAATCACTGCAGTTTGCAAAAATAACTAAAACTGAAGAAAATAACTCATAGTCCCTGATGTCTAGTGATACCCCCCCACCAATCCCCATCCCTCTATCAATGTAATCTGTCCCTGATGTCTAGTGTCCCCCCTGCACTGTGGGCACTGACCATCCATCCTGCCAACTCCCCCATATCCTAAGCGCCAGTGCCACAGCTGAGATACGGCAGCTGGCACATCCCTCGATCACCTCCTTGGCACGGTGCAGCCATGCTGATAGAATCAGGAGCATGTGTCCTATGTATAGAATAGGGCGTGTCCTCTGTACTGCATAGGAGTGCAGCCTGTGTACTGTAAATGCTTTATATAGTACACAGGCTGTACACTCCCTGTACTGTACAGAGGATACAAGCCCTGTACTATACATAGGATGTGTACTTCTTGACTTGTTATATGGTGGCCAGTCGAAGAGGTGAGCAGAGGGCTGTGCTGGTCACGTATTTCAACTGAGGCACTAGCACTTCAGGTACGGGGGATTGGCAGAATGAGTGGTCAGTTCCTGCAGTACAAGGGGGATGCTAGATGCTAGGGACAGATTACATTGGTACGGGGACGGGGATTGTTGGTAGGGGGTACCACTAGACACCAGGGACTATGAGTTATTTTCTTCATTTTTAGTTATTTTTACAAACTGCAGGGTTTCCCCTTCAATTCTCATCAGTATTCTCATAAAGGGCTGGTGATCAGAGGGTGGGAGGGACCACTAGCCACGAGGGCATTTTTCAGTTCTCCAGTGCCAGGCATGGAGGATGGCGGGGGGGGACACTGGCCACAATAGTATACAGGGATTTTTGTGGGGCCGGGGATTGGAAACCGCTAGGCACCAGGGATACAACATGGACACTACATGCCAGCGAATGGAGGGTGGAGTGGACAACTAGGCCCCAGGGATACAACATGGACACTACAGGCCAGCGAACGGAGGTTGGGGTGAACCACTGACTACCAGGGATATTCTTCAACTACTACAGGACGGCGATCAGAAAGAGGGGAAACCACTGGGCACCAAGGAAATATTTTTTCTATAACAGGATGTCAGAGGGAGGGGGACCACTAGGCAGCAGGTATACATTTTTTCTGTAACAGGATAGTGATCAGAGGGAAGGGGGACCACTAGGCATCAGGGACTTATATTTACATACCGGTGCTGGCAATCAGAGGGTGGAGGGACCACTAGGCACCAGGGAAGTATTTTCTATACTGGCACCAGGAATCAGAAGGCAGAGGAGGAGTCACTGTACACAAGGGACTTACTTTTTTAATGGAGCCAAGGTTTGTAGGGTAGGGGGTGCTATTGTCCACCAGAGAGCAGGTGTGCTCCTCCATTGCTAATGTGGCTGTTGGCTGCAGTTGCTCCAGCAGCTACTAGGGTTGCCTGGGGTAAGTTGAGCTTCTTGTTGGCAGTAACTACACTGTGCAAGGTGACCATGCCAACCCCTTATGCACAGCACAAATGCACTGAATATCGCACTGCGCCGGTTTTCCTGTCACCATCCCTCCCTTTGTCAGCCACCACATACGTTATTTTTTTTTGCATGCACTAACCCTGTTAACATGCACATCAGCCCCCTTTGAATATTGCGCATGGGTGCAAACCCCGAGCATACGGGGCATAATCACTTTGCCTACCAGGCAAAATTTTGAATATCGGGCTCCAGATCTTTTTTGTCAGCTACAACATCACAGGAGTAATATATCTGGCCAGTTGCTCCTGTGGTACATTTTCTACTGGCAAAAGTAAAACATGAAAGTCTGTGTAGGTAAACATGCTAAGGCCTCTAAGTAACAAAATAGGGATTATGCCATGGCATGCTGTATTATGGATTACATGGATAAAGACAAGTACAACATTTGCTTTATAGGAATTGAAAAAGGGTGACTTAAGCAGAGGTGGCAGTTTTGACCACCTACTGCTGAAGAGATTCCTTCTAGATTTTTTTATATGGGTGCTAGACAATGGGCATGAATAAATAAGGATTTTTTAATTTGGCCCCATTTCTGGTTTAGATCTATTACTGCATGTTTTTGCACGTATTTTTTTACTGTGATTTGCTGTGGATTTTGTCTCATTAAGTTGTTTCATGCTGTTATTTCTTTTTCCTTTAGAAGCAGTTTGAATGCAAACTAGCTGAAAGTACAACAAGCAAGCTTTCTATTGAGTCCTCCATCTTTTGAATCAAGCAGTAGCTCTGATTGTATTGTTTTTTTGGAATTTTTGAAACCGCTTTTTACAGGAATCCTGTGATGTCTTGTAATCCGTCAGTGTCCCCTTGCTGTTGTACTGCACTTAACATTCATTCAGGACTGACCTCCTCCTCCTCAGTCAGTGCTTGTAATTGCATATAGCAGTGTCTGTCTGTTTAAGTGAGCAGTATTTAAATGGTCACTGGCCATGGCAGTAACGCTGACAACGTCTCTCGAAGGCACAAAATGTTACTGTAGATTGGGCACCTTGTTCTTTGGGGTCACCTTTTTTTCTGCAGAGTTTGGCACTTTTTGATCTAGTGAAATAAACTACCATTACTTGCACAAGCTCTCTGCCTGCAGTGCCTGGATTATCTGTGAGGGTGAGTGCCATGTTTCCTATAGTAAGCATCAGGCATACTTCTGTTTTTAAACAGTGCTCTTGGACTTTTTTGCTTCCACTTGGACAACCACCAGAAACAGACAGTCTGCACCTGGCTTTGACACCTCACCCAAAAGATGACACCTCCAACAGGGCAGCACCCCCCAGTATAAGACTGCAGTGCCAAGACTGGATGTGAACCTAAGGCTCCAGTGTGGAACTTGAACCTACAACCTACTGTCCTAGGGATGACAGTGCATGGGGGGGGGGGATGTGTCCATTACCAGAATAACTGGATCTTAAAGGCTGGTACCCAGAAAAAAAAAAAAAAAAAAAAAAAAAGGACCATCTGTATGGATCTGCACAGCTCTAGTATCTCAGTCGGAGTATCCTGCATAAATTTTGAGGAACACAAATTTCACAGGTGTGACCCAGATTCAATATTTGGTGGAACTAGTTTCAAGCAGCACTTGTCAAATACAGTAAGTGCAACACGTAACATGAATCTATACTAGTTCACCCCTGGGGTTAAAACAAACAAACCTTGTAGGTTCCCATTACATCTCCTTCATAAAGTGATGTCCCTCCCTACTGTTGCATGTAGAATAAATGATAGAAAAATGTTGTGTACAAGGAAATAATACAATTGTGGGTCTGAAGAGCTCATAAACCATGCCCCGAAGGGCAAGTGGCTTTATGACAGCTTCAGCACCCAAGACTGTATTAGATCTCTTGTACACAGCACTTTTCGATTGTTTGTTGTATATAACAGATTAAGTTAGCTAAACAATTGCTTAATATGCAATACAGACTCAGAAATATGCAATATGAAGAAATAACATTCATTTTTCTATAGGTAGGGGAAGACCTAATCATGTGTTATAATGGAATATTGTTGTCATTATTGTCAGGGTTAAGTACTGTGATATATCATTGTATGACTTAACTGTAATGTGCTGTTTCTAACTGGCAGGATCTACTGTAAGTGGAGTCTAAACATTTTTTGCAAAACAGTCCTGTATCTTGGGATGGGCTGTTTATTATGCATATGGCAGGGGCATATTTACTGAGTAGAACACTGTGGTGCATCCATATGTTTTTAATCTTTTTTAAATGTATCTTCATTTGACAGCCAGGATGTGTATTTCAATTAGTGATGGGCAACATACTGTATGTAAAAATATAATTTGAGTGGAAATTTGTTATTGGTCATTTTTATTCTCCTGCTTAGCAACTGGGGCTGCTTTAGCTGCAACCAATTCCCAGCCAGGACAGATGAGTAACTGAACTCACTGTTGACATCAACACAGTTCCTTGGCTGACTGGCAAGAGGGCGATGGCTGCCAGGTGGCCTGCACCCACTCTGGAAGTCAAGTACCTCACCTCCATTTTGTGCCCAGCCCTCAGCTGCCCCAACAGTGTGAGTCCGGGCTCATGCATAGTGCTACATGGATAGTATCCGATGGAATCAGATACCAAAGGATACCACTGATTTTTTCTCAAATACCAGATGGCATGAGGTAACATTAAGACTGCTTTATCCTATCACTGACGATTAGAGCTGTGCAGAATGAGAAAATTCTGAATTTGCAGAATTTTGACAGAATTCTACAAAATTCCACAAAATGACATAGAATTTTGATGGAATTTCACTGAGTTTTTGATATGTATTAAGTTGGTCATAACTCAGCAGTTGATTGAGCTAGAGAGCTGAAATTTGGCATGATTACTTGTTGATATGTTTTCTCATGGTGTGCCAAATATCTTGACATTAGACTGTATTGCCTCAAAATTATAGATGATCAAAATCTATCATTTTACTTTTTGTGGGAATTCATGAAAATTAGAAGTTGATGGCAGATAAGGGCCACATGACCCATCCACTCTGCCCTTTTTTGTAGCATTGCTTACACCGCAGACCCCTCCAGGTCTATGGAACTTTCTCTGCCACCTCTTACCGCTCCCTTGTGCTTATCCCAGGCTTTTTGAATCCCACCACTGTTTTCGCCCCCACAATCTCCGCTGGAAGACTATTCCAGGCATCCCGCACCCTTTCTGTGAAGTATTTTCTCACATAGAAACATAGAAACATAGACTTTGATGGCAGATAAGGACCGCTTGGCCCATGTAGTCTGCCCATCTCTCCTAAACCTACCCCCCTCCAGCTTTATATCATGGCCCCTTGATCTGGAGCACCCTTTGCTCTGAAAAATACCTCCCTCTTGTACCTTATTCACCCCCGTGAGGTTTTTAAAGGTCTCAGTCATATCCCCCCTTCCTTCTCTGCTCTAGGGTACACATGTTTAATTCCTTCAGTCTCTCCTCATAGGACATTTCATGCAGACCCTGTACCATCTTGGGTAGTCCTACTTTGAACTGCCTTCATCCTGTCTATGTCCTTCCTAAGATGTAGCCTCCAAAACTGGACACAGTACTCCGGGTGGAGTCTTACTAAAGACCTATATTGTGGTAACACCACTTCCCTCTTCCTGCTGTTATTACTCCTACCTATATATCCCAGCATCCCACTAGCTCTCCCAATTGCTTTGTTGCATTGTCTGGCCACCTTCAGGTCATCCAATATTATTACCCCCAGGTTTCTTTCCTGCTTGGTCACTGGTAGTATCACTCCCCCCATTTTGTACTGCACCTCCAGGTTTCTGTGACCAAAGTGCATTATTTTGCACTTTTTTGCATTAAATCTTAGCTGCCAAACTTTTGACCACTTCTCCAGTCATTTCAAGTCCCTTTCCATATTTTGCACCCCTCTGGAGTGTCCACCCTGTTGCAGATCTTGGTGTTACCTGCAAAGAGGCAGACTTCACCTTCCAGTCCATTTGCTATGTCGCTAATTAATATATTAAAGAGGACTGGCCCCAGTACTGACCTCTGCAGTACCTCGCTGGTCACTCCCCCCCCCCTCAGAGTAAACTCCATTCATCACCACCTTCTGCCTCCTATCCCCTAATCAGTTTCTTACCCAGGTTGCCACCTTGTTACCTACCCCATGCTACCCAACTTGCTTACTAACCTCTTATGTGGAACGGTGTCAAAGGCCTTGCTGCAATCCAAGTAGGCCATGCCACTGCCCCACCCCAATCCAACACATAGAAACATAGAAACATAGAGTTTGACGGCAGAAAAGGACCACTTGGCCCACCCAGTCTGCCCATTTCCCTACCTACTGGATAAGCTGCAGATTCTAGTTAACCAACAGCCTGCTTCCTGCAACCCCCCACTATAATTGCTTTGTGTCTGTCCCATGCATGTTTGAATTCCCTCACTGTTTTAGACCCAACAACCTCCTCAGGAAGGCTGTTCCATGTATCCACCACTCTCTCCATGAAAAAGAATTTCCTCACATTACCCCTGAGCCGTCCCCCCTCTATCTTTAAACTGTGCCCCCTTGTTCTTACACATCTCTTTTTCTGAAAGATGCTACCCTCCTGGACTTTGTTGATTCCTTGAGGTACTTGAACGTTTCTATCATGTCCCTCTGTCCCTCCTTTTCATCAGGGTATACATATTAAGCTCTCTCAGTCTCTCTTCATATGGTTTCTGATGTAGACCCTGCACCATTTTAGTTGCCCTCCTCTGGACTGCTTCCATCCTGTCTATGTCTTTGCATAGATGAGGTCTCCAAAACTGCACACGGTACTCCAGACGGGGTCTCACCATCTGTCTGTATAGAGGGATAATCACTTCCCTTTTTCTACTTGTGATGCCCCTTCCTATGCATCCCAGTATCCCCCTGGCTCTCCTTACTGACTTTTCACATTGCTTACCCACCTTTAGGTCATCTGATATGACTACTCCCAGGTCCCTTTCCATTTTTGTTGTTGTTAGTACCTCCCCTGCTATTGTGTACTCTTCTCCTGGGCTTTTGTTTCCCAGGTGCATTACTTTGCACTTCTTTGCATTGAATCTAAGTTGCCATATGTCTGACCATTCCTCCAACCTTGCCAAGTCCCTTCTTATCTTTTCTACCCCCTCTTGTGTATCAACTCTGTTACAGATCTTTGTGTCATCTGCTAAGAGGCATACCTTTCCTTCCAGACCCTCTGCAATGTCACTTATAAAGATGTTAAAGAGGACTGGACCCAGTACTGAGCCCTGAGGTACTCCACTAGTAACCCCCCTTTCTTCAGAATGTGTTCCATTCACTATTACCTTCTGTGTCCTGTTGTGCAGCCAGTTGCTACCCAGGCTACCACCCTGGGACCCACTCCCAGGCTGGCTAACTGATTATTAATCTTTTGTGGGGACTGTGTCAAATGCCTTTCTAAGTCCTAGGTAGGCCTATCCACAGCCCTCCCTGGTCTATTACTTTGGTCACCCAGTCAGAAAATCAATTAGATTAGTCTGACATGACCTTCCTGCTGTAAATCCATGTTGCTTTGGGTCCTGTGCCCCGCTGGCCTCTAGGTGCTCAACAATTCTTTCTTTCAGAAGTGATTCCATCATTTTCCCTACCACTGAGGTCAAACTTACAGGTCTGTAGTTTCCTGCTTCTGCCTTGCTCCCACTTTTGTAAAGGGAATCACATCTGCCCTCCTCCAGTCCTCAGGTACCACCCCATCCTGCCATGATTTGTTAAAAAGTGTGGTCAGTGGTGTCACTAGGCCCCCCTTAGTTCTTTTAGGATTCTGGGGTGAATCCCGTCAGGCCCCATTGCTTTGTCCACCTTGAGTTTTAGGAGTTCTTTCAGGACTCTTTCTTCTGTGAATGGACTGGTATCAACCCCCTACCCAGAGTGCTTCTATTGTCTGGTTTAGGTAACTGCTCCTCATCTTCTTTTGTGAATACTGAGCAAAAGTATTCATTCAGTATCTCTGCCTTTTCACTGACTCCCTCTGCCCACCTCTCATCTCCTTTATTAATCTTCACTATCCCTCCCTTAACCTTTCTATGCTCCCTAATGTACCTATAAAAGGTTTTATCCCCCTTTTTGACCGAGTTGGCTATTTTTTCCTCGGTTTGTGCCTTTGCTATTCTGACTTCCTTTCCTACTTTTTCTGCTTTAGTTGATACAGTTCCCTGTCGTGCTCTCTGTGATTCCTTATACTTTTTGAATGCAGCCTTTTTCTCCTTAACCTTCCCTGCCACCTCTTTTGAGAACCATGGTGATTTTTACTCCGCTTTGTTTTTTATTTGTTTTACACAAAGACTTTTGCCTCTATGATGGCAGTTTTGATTTTTCTCCATTGTTCTTCCACCCTCCTATTTGGCCATTTGCTAGTGCATTCTTCAGGTGTTCACCCATTTTGCCAAAGTCAGCCCTTCTAAAGTCCAGTATCCTTGTTTTGTATGGCTTATCTCCATGGTTGTGCTCATTGTGAAGCACACTGTGCAGTGGTCGCTTGTTCCCAGATGTCTACTGACTTCTACATTTGTGATCCTCTCTCCATTTGAGAGTACCAGGTCTAGTATTGCTCCTCCGAGTGGGTTCCAGCACTAGCTGTCTAAGGTCTGCCGCTTCTGCAGGCATCGAGAATGACCCTGCTCTTGGATGTGGCTGCAGTACATGTCCTCCAGTTAACATCTGGCATATTCAGGTCCCCCATCAACAGTATCTCCCCTTGTTCAGCCATTTTGAGAATGTCCTCTATCATTTTCTTGTCCATTTCCTCCCCTTGAGACGGGGGTCTGTATACAACCCCTGTGCGGATTGTGATGCCATTCCCCATCTCCAAGGTAACCCAGAGTGCCTCTTGTCCTCCCCCCTTTACTTTTTAGTTCTGTAGCTTTGATCCCTTCCCTTATGTATAGAGCTACTCCACCTCCTCTTTTACCTTCCCTGTCCCTTCTGTAGATTGTGTACCCTGGTATGTTGACATACCATTCATGGTTCTCGGTGTACCATGTTTCTATGACTGCCACAATATCCAATTGTTCATCTTCCATCAAAGCTACTAGCTCAGAAAGCTTGTTTCCTAGACTACGGGCATTAGTAGTCATTGCCCTCCATTTAATGTTGGCTTGATTCTTTTTTCTCCCATCCCTGCTCTTATTGCTCTTATCTATTTTACTATTTACCCCCATCCCGCCCTGTGTTGAGCTCTGTACCTCAGTGTTTACCCTACTACCTGCCATGTTTTGTGGGGGGAGGCTCGACTTTTCCTGCCTTTTATCAGTACCCCCCCCTTATCTAGTTTAAAAGCTTGCCAAGGAAGCATTTAAACCTGTCACCTAGGAGCTTGGTCCCCTTAGTGGACAAATGCAGACCGTCATACCAGTATAGACCTTTATCTCTCCAGGTGGACCCCCAGTCCCCAATGAAGCCAAAGCTCTGTGCTCTGCACCAGTTTTGCAACCATTCATTAAACTGCATGGTGTGCAGTACCCTAGCCTCACTCCTGCCATGGACTGGTAGCACCTCTGAGAAGGTTATTGTGCTTGCTACCCATCTAAGGCCCCTCCCCAACTCCACAAATTCATTCTGCACTGCACTGATCCCATGCCTAGCTAGGTCATTTGTCCCAAGGTGGACAATGATATCTAGTTCTCTCTCTCCTGTGATGCTGCTTCTACAGTGTGAGGATTCGCTTCTTGTCCCTCAAGCCATGGCACCAGGCAGGCAGCTTACTTCCTTCTCCCTTCCCAGTTCTACCCCCTAACAATTGAGTCCCCTATCAGTAGCTGTTTCCTTCCCCTGTGATGTCCCTTGCCACCCTTTTGTGGGTCTCCCTTGTGGATGTCCTCAGCATTCTTCTGGGTCTCCACTGAGGGTGCCATCATAGAGGAACCTTGCTCTGCCAGAATGGCATCTGATTTGTGTAGAGGTATAACTGGGGGGCTTCACCTCTGGTCCACCACCCATACCCTCCCAGAACCCACTGTGGTCCTACTGCTCTTCATACTCCGAAACCTCTGACTCAGTGGTTGTGGCAGTGGTGCTCTTTGGGAGGGGGAGGCCTCCTTAGTCCTTGCTAGTTCAGCCTGGGTGGGCAACCTCCTCTCTCAGAGCTGACAGTTGCCTACAAATAGGACAGCAACGCAGTTTCCAGAATGTTTCCCAGAAAACTGCTGCCCCACAGCCAGTGCATTGCACCACTCCCCACATGTCCCACTCCCTTATTATATACAATATGTAATTATATATGTATTATTATTTGTTTTGTGTAACTACTCTTTATGCACATTGCAGGGTTATTAGGAATATGACAGTTCTGCTCCTAGACCTGCTGAGGAAGTGATGTCAGAACTGTGGCTATAAAGGAAATGCCACGCCTGGGGGTGGGGGCGGGAGGTGGGTGGGTAGTGCACAGCCACTGGTGACTGTTAGAAACAATCAAATACACAACTGCTTCACCACCCTGGTGTGTACTGTTCTTTATAGTAATACAACTAACACCACAATTTACTAGACCATGGCTCCAACACAAACCACTCTACTGAGTTCAGGGATAAAAATGAACTCACTCCTCAGCCAGCAGGACACTTAAAATGTTACAAAAATATCCTTCCAAATGCTAGGTCTCAACTCCCGCACTCAAGCAAATTCAGTTGTATCTCACTCACTCTGGTTATAAAATTACTACCCTTTTAAAGGAATCCTGCAATTCTCTGCTTAATGCCAATAAGGAAAAATAAAAATAAAACTTTTTGTAGAAAGTGTATCTCCCCTTCGTACCCAGTGCTCTGCAGTATTATGCCTTAATCAGGTTTCCAGGTCCTAAATGGAGTTGCAGTTTGTTCTTTGCAGTAAGTTTGAGCTTCCAACAGACACTTTAAAGTCAGTGTGAATGGCTTCTAACTGTGAAGGATGTCTAAGATAAGCACAGTGATGAAACCCCTCCCAGAGCCAATTGATTGACTAGTGACACCTGTGATGTAAGCAGGCCTTTCAATGCAGGCAGACTGCTATGTCTGATTCCAATACACAAAACCTTTCAGTGAAACCAGGGAGAAAAAATGAACTTCTCAGCCAGCAGGACACTTAAAATGTTACAAAAATATCCTTCCAAATGCTAGGTCTCAACCCCCGCACTCAAGCAAATTCAGTTGTATCTCACTCACTCTGGTTATAAAATTACTACCCTTTTAAAGGCATCCTGCAATTCTCTGCTTAATGCCAATAAGGAAAAATAAAAATAAAACTTTTTGTAGAAAGTGTATCTCCCCTTCATACCCAGTGCCCTGCAGTATTATGCCTTAATCAGGTTTCCAGGTCCTAAATGGAGTTGCAGTTTGTTCTTTGCAGTAAGTTTGAGCTTGTGTCTGTTGGACTGGTTACCCAGTCAAAAAAATCTATTAGATTAGTTTGGCATGACCTCCCCTCCATAAAGCCATGCTGCCTCGGGTCCTGCAGTCCACTGAATTACAGGTGTTCCACGATTCTTTTCTTTAATAGTGTTTCCATCAGTTTCCCTACTACAGATGTCAGGCTGACAGGCCTGCAGTTTTCTGCCTCCTCCTTGCTACTACTTTTGTGAAGTGGGACTACATCCACTCTTCTCCAGCCCTCCAGTTCCACGTCGGTCTCCAGTGAACTGTAAAACACGTCTGTCAGAGGTGCAGCTAGCACCTCCCTGAGTTCCTTTAACACTCTTGGATGCACCCCATCTGGACCCATGACTTTGTCCACCCTCACATTAGCGAGTGCTTCCCTAACCCTCTCCTCAGAAAATGGGCTGGTGTCCATTTCCCTTCCCCCCTAATCTCTTGGTGCTTATTGGTGGTTCCTCTCCTCCCCTTCCCCCTCAACTGTGAATACTGAGCAGAAATATTTAAGATATTTGCCTTTTCTTTGTCCTCCTCAGTATAGCCCCCTGCCTCCTTTATTAACCATGTAACCCCTCCCTTGGTCTATCGTGAACATTTTTATCTACATGTAACTCAGGTATCTTTGGAGCTAGAAATGTGAAACTAGGTCCACATGTAAATGTAGTAATAACCATTATATCTGCAAAATTTTATAACAGCTTGATGAATGCTTTCAAAATTATACTAAAATAACTAACACTGAAATTTTGTCAAAATGTTTGCTTACGTATAGCACAGCCCCCTTTAAAGGGACACTGTCAACCCCCTTGGGCCTCAAAGTGTCCCTAGTTTAAAAAAACATATTTTATGACTGTTCACATTCTATAGAGACTGCTGATGCAGCTGGTAGTTTGATTCTGATTCTTATTTTCTTTAAAAAAGTGAAAAACAGACTGCCCACCATACTGGTGTTCCCGCACAAACACAGGTTTGTTTACATTCCTTGATCAGCTCCAACTGCATCTTTCCAGGACTTGGGAATGCACACAACAAAGTCTAGCCCCTCATGATGCAGTGGGAGTTTAGGAGGCTACTGCCTCATAAGTGACTGCACTGTTTTGGGGTGTTTTTAATGCTCAGGAAGTATGTAGTAAGAACACATTCAGGATTGTAAACAAAACAAGGTTGTTTATAAATATTTGTAACATGGCTTAAATAAGAGCACCGCAGGCAACAAAAACGATTGGTGCAACCGCGTCACCTGCTACAAGAGCAATACGGCATAATTCCAGCAATAATGCCGTGTTGAGAGCTTGATCGCGCTTAGAAAACTATGTGAGCAATGTATCTACTACGTCTAGTTTAACCAATAGGTGGCGCAACCAACACAGAGCATCAAACCGAAGTGACAGCCCCAACAGAGGTAATGGAGCGCTGTGTTCCCTGGTCCTGCAAGTGTGAAGTAGCAGAGGTAGCAAGCAACAGGAAATTCTGCAGTTTCCCAGCCACCTACTTGATAGCGCACAAGTCACTGAATATTGGAACACAGCACTGGGAAGTAGAGATGAATAACAGATAACTGTCAAAAAACAACAACGGTTTTCTCAATGTCAGAAAGTGCCACCTATTGTCAGAATCATGACCAAGACTTCAAGCAGAAGGTGCTGAGTCAGCAAGTGCGTCAATTCTCAAAGAGTCCAGAGACGAATGGACAGGACATAACATATGTATGCAAGGTAAAAGTGTGTTGTGTGGTGGGGGCCGAGTTGCGTGAGGCAGATAATAATACTGGCACCAGAGTTGAAGTGGAACAGTACAGCGCTAGCAAACACAGCAGTGAGAAACATAGCAGAAATGCTGTACTCCTGTAAAAGCGCCACCTATTGCTCATACTACTCACTGCTGCACCGCACAGTCAGGGCACAAAACAGGTGTCAGTGTTGGGGCACAGAATGCTATGCAGCTAATACATTTTCCCCACAATGCAGCACTGCATCAATGTAACATAGAAACGAGTGTACAGAAATACAGTAGCCCAGTAGAAGTAGCAACTTTGCACGTCTTAGCATTATTTTATGTCGATGTTGATATGTAGACAAAATATCGAATGTGTCACAAAGTGGTGGCCACTACATTACTCAATGTCGGCTCTGCAACGTGCACGCGCATGCTTCCACTTACACAGAGCCTTACAAAGTAACACACCTGAAGTGTAATTGTGGACGTGGAATAACTTGTTCTGCTCAGTACTGTTGCATACCAAATAAAAGATGATATGTTCCGGTGACATCACCAAGCTAATGGAAGCATAGCCCGAGAGCTCTGAGACCCGTCTAATTAATCTAACTAAATCCTTCCCCCAGACAGTCTCATCGGACTAATTTTGGATTGGCCTGTGCGAAAGATATGTCTGCAAAAGGGAATAAGCCTAAAAGCCAAAGAAATAATGCCTCCCAAGCCAAGATTAAGCTACTTAATTTAGAAGACGAGATGGAGGCCTTCACATCCCGAGCCTGCCGCGACCGCACGGTGTCAGAGTCCTCAGCTGACTTGGAAGATGATGAGCTTATAATGTCCAGAAAGTCAGAGTGAACTCTCCAACGGATCCTATCATCAGTGCAGATGATCGAATCATCCATCGCAGACCTCCGACAAGATGTCAAAAGCATGGACAAACGGATCACAGATAACAGCTAAAATCTCCGAGGTATCAGACACCCAGGACATGGAACAAAAGGTGCTGCTGTTCCTCTACAATGCAAGAGGAAAACTCATGCTAGGCTGGAAGACATGGAAAATCGGTCTCGCCAGAACAATTTTCCTATTTACGGAGTCCCGGAGGGCGCCGAGGAGGGATTCACCCCCCATAGATTTTGTCCAACAGTTGATCCACTTAGTGCTTTCAATCCCATCAGATCTTGACTTAACGATGGACAGGGCCCATTGCTCGCTGGTGCCAAAACCTGTCAGCCCCAGCACGAGGTCTTGATCATGGGTAGTGTGGATGGTTCTCTTCCAGAGCAAAGAATGGGTACTGCAAGAGGCATGGAGGAATAAAGATCTGAAATACCACAGCTGCAGCATCTTCTTTGAGCAAGATGTTTCACCTGTGCTGCAAAATGAAAGGCTTTAAGTGCGATCAGTAATAAAGGAAATAAAAGAAAAACTGTAAAGCTCAGCTGCTGTTTCCAGCAAGGCTACGATTACACCTGGACTCTGGCCCTAAGACTTTTACTAATCTCCTGGAAGCCATGCCACTGCTAAGAGAATGGGGCATATTTCTACCTGATCTGGAGCTTGAGACCTTCGAACAAATCCTCCTCAAGAACGTCTGGCAGGTAGCGAGCAAGGCACAAAAGCGAGTTTTCCCAGAAGCTATACCAAAAAATCTAGTAAAAGATGCTGCCAAAATCATGCTTTCGAGCGGAGGGCACTGCGAATCAAACCAGCCTGGGGTCAGCACTCAGAACCTTGCCACATTGCTGAATTGACCTGGCCAGATGAGAACTAGGGAACGAAACTACTGATGGCACACTCTAACCCCCTGAACTGACACCAATCAGATAAGTTGGACTTTGGCATTAAAAAACCTGTGATCACTGGTAGATGATATTTATTATGGAACTACTGCTGTTAATCAAAAAATGCCTTTCTCCCCCTTACTATACATGCGCATCGGGGCTAAGTTTAGAGCTATCTCTTTAAAAGCTTCCTGTTTTAAGACCACTGGGTTTAGGGCACCTAGGTAATGTTTAGCAATAATATTGTGTTCATAACTTGTTCAGATGGTAATTGAAATATTACTGGTGCCTACCTAAGCGGGTGGGGGGAGCACAGCGAGGTGCAGGTGATATTTTGGCTCACTTTACTGATCGAAGCACCACCCAGGCCCCCTCTCATGAAGGAATTTATCGGGGAGCACCCTGATTTGCCCAGGGGTTTAATATCTAGATGTGTGTTGGGCATTTACAGGCTTAAAACACGCAGTTAAAATTTTGGATCACAGAAGTACAGCGACTCACGCTGAGGAGCTGGGGAATTCCCACCGGGAGACAGCCTCAAGCGAGGAGTAGAAGGGCAGTCTAGGGACAATGGAGAATGCGCTCAAATATTAATGTGTCTCACAACTGATTGAAAGGGGGTGGACCAGAGCTGAGGGAACTGTTACAGGAGGATTTATCTGGTAGTGCACTTATACTGGCCCTCCATGAAGCCAATAATATTGGTATAAAATGTTTTTCTTTTTTTATTTTGGGGGTGAAAAGAAATATGATCACGAAAAACAGTGGCTAGATGGGTTTCGGATGGTGCCCGACATCCCTCTTCTCTCGTGACGTTCTCTATTTACGGAAGCAATAACTATCCTGGCTCCAAGTCTCTAATATAGAGACAAGTAGTGTCATATACACTACACACACTATATGTGGACCTAGTCTATCCCCATTCTAAGGACTGGAGAGAGCCTGAGAATTCACCCAGGAAGTACAAAAATAAGTGGTTTCGGGCAAGGAGCAGTTCTACCCTCTTCTCCGAACTTGAACAGCTGATTGGCTGTGACTGTTAAGGCAGCCTCTTGGCCATTGTTTGTGGTTCTTTTTCTTGTTAACTTAGATAGGTTATAAAAGTTTTTACTAACCCTTAGTTAAGAGTTTTGTTAAAAAAAGTTATGATTAGCTTGTTAGATTTTAAGAGCAGCCAAGTAGAAGCCCATTCCACACAAATGGTTTGTCCCCTCTCAGAATATAATAGAACAACACTACAGTAAAGATAAACCTATGCCACAGAATCACTATGGGGTTCATAATTCTCAAGTTTCTTCATCAAATATAACATCATGGCTTCTCTAAAGATTTGTTCCTACAATGTTAAGGGAATCAACTCACCTATTAAATGAACAAGAATGTTACAAGAACTTAAGAGCTCGGAAACATGGTCTTCCTCCAGAAACGCACCTCTCAATGCCGAGCAATTAAGTTAAGGCAGGCCTGGGTAGGTCAAGTTGTGGCAGCGCCTCACCCCAAATCAAACAAGCGGGGTGACAATATTGATGCGAAGGGCTTGAATTTGATGGTGGACTCTATGGAGGGCTTTGCAGGGTAGATATGTGAGGGTTTCAGCTCATACACAGGGTAGGGTAATTCACTTAATAAACATATATGCCCCCAATACCCAGCAGGGAAAATTCATCGAAAAAGTTCTCCAGAAAATGGCTCATCTCCCCCAGGGCCAGTTAATACTCGGAGGCATAGAAACATAGAATTTGACGGCAGAGAAGGAAAGCTTGGCCCACCCAGTCTGCCCATTTCCCTACCTAATGGATAAGCTGCAGATCCTAGTTAACCAACAGCCTACTTCTTCCTACCCCCACCCCCTAGAATTGCCTTGTGACTGTCCCATGCATTCTTGAATTCCACCACTGTTTCTGACTCCACAACCTCCTCCAGAAGGCCATTCCATGCATCCACAACCCTCTCTGAAAAGCACTTCCTTACATTACCTCTGAGCCGCCCCCATCTTCAAATTGTGCCCCTTTTTCTTGCACACCTCTTTTCTGAAAGATGCTACCCTCTTGGACTTTGTTGATTCCCTTGAGGTACTGAAAGTTTCTATCATGTCCCCATCTCCTCCTTTCCTCGAGGCTATGCATATTAAGCTCCTTAAGTCTCTCTTCATATGTCTTCCGGTGCAGACCCTGCACCATTTTAGTTGCCCTCCTCTGGACTGCCTCCATCCTGTTTATGTCTTTGCGGAGAGTGGGTCTCCAGAACTGCATGCAGTACTCCAAATGGAGTCTCACCCGCTGTCTGTACTGAGGGATAATAACTTCCTGTTTTCTACTGGTGATGCCTCTCCCTATGCATCCCAGTAGCCCCCCAGCCCTCCTTACTGCCCTGTCACATTGCTTGTCCACCTTTAGGTCAGCTGATATGACTACCCCCCAGGTCCCATTCCATTTTTGTTGTTGTTAGTATCTCACCCCCATTGTGCACTCTTCCCCTGGGTTTTTGTTTCCCAGGTGCATTACCTTGCACTTCTTAGCATTGAATCTAAGCTGCCATACATTTGACCATTCCTCCAGCTTTGCCAAGTCCCTTCTCATCCTTTCCACCCCACCTTGTGTATCAACTCTGTTGCAGATCTTTGTGTCGTCTGCAAAGAGACATACTTTCTTCTTCCAGTCCTCTGCAATGTCGCTATAGACATTGAAGAGGACCGGTCCTAGTACTGAACCCTGTGGTACCCCACTGGTAACCCCCTTTCTTCAGAGTTGACTCTGTTTACTATTACCCTCTGTGTCCTGTTCTCCAGCCAGTTCTTTCCAGGCTACCATCTTGGGACCCACTCCCAGGATGGCTAACTTGTATATTAATCTTTTGTGTGGGACTGTGTCAAATGCCTTGCTAAAGTCTAGGTAGGCCATGTCCACAGCTCCTCCCTGATCTACTTTGGTCACCTAGTCAAAGAAATGTATTAGATTCATCTGACATGACCTTCCTGCTGTGAATCCATGCTGCCTTGGGTCCTGTGCCCCTCTGGCCTCTAGGTACGTGACAATTCTTTCCTTCAGAAGTGATTCCATCGTTTTCCCTATCACTGAGGTTAAACTAACAGGTCTGTAGTTTCCTGCTTCTGCCCTGCTCCCACTTTTGTGAAGTGGAATCACATCTGCCCTCCTCCAGTCCTCAGGTACCACCCCATCCTCCCATGATTTGTTAAATTGGGTAGTCAGTGGTGTCACTAGTTCTACCCTTAGCCCCATTGCTTTGTCCACCTTCAGTTTTAAGAGTTCCTTCAGAACCCTTTCTTCTGTAAATGGGCTGGTATCAACTCCTGTATCCAGAGTGTTTCTATTGTTTGGTTTAGGTACCTCCCCCTCTTCATTTGTGAATACTGAGCAAACGTATTTGTTTAGTATCTCTGCCTTTTCACAGTCACCCTCTGCCCACCCTCCCTCCCTTTATTAAGCCTCACTATCCCTCCCTTGGTCTTCCTTCACTCCCTGATGTACCTATAAAAGGTTTTATCCCCCTTCTTAACTGAGTTGGCTATCTTTTCCTCGGTTTGGGCCTTTGCTGTTCTGACTGCCTTCCCAGCTTTCTTTTGCTTTAACTGCTGCAATTCTCTGTCCTGCTCCTTCTGTGATTCCTTGTACTTCTTGAATGCTTTCTTTTTCTCTCGAACCTTCCCTGACACCTCCTTTGAGAACCATAGTGGTTTCTTACATCGTTTTGTTTTGTTTATTTGCTTCACACAATGGCTTATTGCCTCTATGATGGCAGTTTTGATTATTCCCCATTGTTCTTTCACCCCTCCTTCCTGCCCATTTGCTAGTGCATTCCTTGGGCACTCACCCATCTTGGCAAAGTCAGCTCTCCTAAAGTCTAGTACTTTTGCCTTTGTATGCTTGACTCTACTGCTGTGTTTATCGTGAACCATACTGTTCGATGGTCGTTAGTTCCCAGATGGCTACCCACTTCTACATCTGTGATCCTCTCTCCATCTCCATTTGAGAGTACCAGGTCTAAGATTGCTCCCTCTCTAGTGCATTCCAATACTAGTTGTCTAAGGCATGCCCCCTGTAGGGCATCTAGAGTAACCCCACTACTAGAAGTGGCTGCTGCAACTGCACTCCAATTAACTTCTGGCATAGTCAGATCCCCATCAGCAATATCTCCTCCTTTTCAGCCATTCTAAGTATACTTTTTATCATTTCCTTGTCCGTTTCCTCCCCCTGAGAGGGGAGTCTGTATACAACCCCTGTACAAATTTTGGTGCCATTGCCTGTCTCCAAATTGACCCACAGTGCTTTCTCTCCTCCCTGTTTACCCTTTTGTTCTGTTCCTTTGATTCCTTCCCTTATGTAGAGAGCTACTCCTCCTCCTCTTTTACCCTCCCTGTCCTCCTGTAGATAGTGTATCCTGGTATGTTTACATCCCAGTCATGGTTCTGTGTGTGTACCATGTATCTGTGACTGCCATTTATATCCAGATGTTCCTCCTCCATCAAGGCCACTAATTCAGGAAGCTTATTACCCAGACTATGGGCATTGGTACTCATCGCTTCCATTTTTGATGGCTTTACCTCGTGTAGCAACATCCCCCACTGACCTTTCTACCTTGGTCTTTTCCTCATTTAGTACTCTGTTTTGTAGGGGGAGGCTGGGAATTCCCTGCTGCTTATCAGTGCCTCCCCCCTTGACTAGTTTAAAAGCTTGCCAATGAAGCATTTAAACTGATTGCCCAGAAGACTTGTTCCTTTCCTGGACAGATGCAGACCATCCTGCCAGTATAGGCTGGTATCCCTCCAGGTGGAACCCCAGTCCCCAATGAAGCCAAACCCCTGTGCTCCACACCATTTTTTCAACCATTCATTGAATCGCATGGTGCGAAGTACCCTCACCTCACCCATGCCATAGACAGGCAGCACCTCTGAGAAGGATACTGTGTGTGCTACTCATCTTAGGACACTCCCCAACTCCACAAAGTCCTCCTGCACTGCTCTAATCTCATGTTGAGCCAAGGCATTCATCCATAGGTGGACAATGATGTCCAGCTCAGTCTCCCATACAGCTGTCGACCATGTGGACCAGAAGAGTCTGAGAGAGCTAAGGCGAGGTGAGCTGAGGCAAGCAAGAGAGGCCCTACAAGAATTCAAAGATAAAAATAAAATAAAAAAGTAGAAGGATATTTAAGGTTCACAAACCAAAAATATCATGAGGTGGGGGGCCAAGCTTCAAAATGATTGGCATTCCGGCTCCGAAAAGCCCAAGCAGAGCAATATGTCCCACATATTAAAGAAAAGGGAAACCCAAACAAGAAATGGGACTCCCCCAAGGTGACTCCAATGTAGCCCCCATCCCCAGAGAGACAGCTCTTCGGGCCGGTCATTAACAAACCAAACCGCCACCAGATCTTTGGCCTCCCTGATGAAAGAAATGGGCTTGATAGATGTATGGAGGGCACACCACCCGAGGGAGAAGGACTACACATTTTTTTCAAACCCACAAAGGTCATACTCCAGAATACACCTACTTTTTACACATCTTGCTAACCTCCATAATGTGGTTGACTCCCACATTCATGCCATAACCTTGTCGGACCACTCCCCGGTGTCTATTCATCTGTCCCTCCCACCCCAAGACAAGCAGACGCTATGGAGACTAAACGTCTCCTTGCTAAATAACAAAATGTTTGTGAACCGGTTTAAGCAAAATGTAGCCGATTTCACAGAAATTCATCACTCAACTACCTCTCCTGCCTCCTTGAAATGGGACACACTCAAAGCTGTTATCAGAGGGGAGATAATCAGTTTTGTCTCCGCCCAGAAAAAACTTTAAACTTTAACACAAAATAGGATGCTAGTGGATATCATTACCTTGGAACAAAGGCGCAAAGCCAATCCTGTGGACCAGAAGAGTCTGAGAGAGCTGAGGCGAGCAAGAGAGGCCCTACAAGAATTCAAAAATAAAAAATAGGATACAGTATTTAAGGTTCACAAACCAAAAATATCATGAGGTGGGGGACAAAGCTTCAAAATTATTGGCATTCCAGCTCAGAAAAGCCCAAGCAGAGCAATATGTCCCATATATTGAAGAAAAGGGAAACCCGAACAAGAAATGGGACTCCCCCAAGGAGATAGCCTCTCAATTTAAAAAATATTATCGAGCGCTATACTCTGAAAATCAGGAACCAACTTACACCCAAAATAAAACTAAAGCCTTTCTAGTCTCTATCAAATTACCCAGATTACCCAAATCTGCACAAAATTAACTGACTCGCCCCATATCAGTGGGAGAAGTACTAGCAGTTATTAAACACTTGCCTTCTGGGAAAACCCGAGGCCCGGACAGGTTCAGCAGAGAGTTTTACAAAACATTGGGCACATCACTGGTGCCCCTCCTGGCAGAAGTTTTCAATCAATGCCTGGAGGAGGGCAAACTCCCAGAGAGCTGGTCACAATCACTTATAACAGTAATACCCAAACCAGGGAAGGATAAAACTAAATGTGAATCCTTTAGACCCATAGCCCTATTTAATCAGGACCAGAACATTTTTGCCAAAATACTCTCAATTCAGCTCCAAAAACATATAGAATTATTAATCCACCCCAACCAAATGGGATTTATCCCGTACCACCATTTATCCGATAACATTAGAAGGCTCCTAAACATAATATATGGGAAGAAATCCATCCAACACCCTGCTCTAGCAGTTTTTTTGGATGAAGAAAAAGCCTTTGATAGGCTGAACTGGGAGTACCTTTTCCAGGTTCTGGGGAGAATGGGGCTCGAAGGGAATTTCCTAAACTGGGTAAAACTTGGTTATCAACATCCTCAGGCTAGAGTTAGGGTGAATGGAACTCTATCCTCGCCCTTTAAAATTTCCAGGGGGACAAGGCAGGGATGTCCCCTATCCTCATTGCTTTTCGCAGTCAGCATGGAGCCTTTAGCCCAAGCTATAAGACAAAGGGAAGATATAGAGGGCATCACACTACGGCATACAACCCACAAGATTTCCTTATATGCTGATGATACCCTGGTGTACCTGAGCAACCATCACTCTACTATCCCCAAATTATTGAGACTAATTAAAGATTTTGGAGAAGTCTCAGGCTTTAGAGTAAACATGACAAAGTCAGAGGTGCTACTAATAGGAGGCACCAGAGACCATGATTTAATAGACATGATCCCCTTTAAATGGATGGACACTAAAGTAAGATATCTAGGAATTCAGATACCCATGCAACTTGCAGCACTGTATCAATATAACTACGGAAGCCTTAGACAACAGGTATTCGCAGACCTTCACAGGTGGACTCTGCTCCCTCTTACATTTAGCAACAGACTGGAAACAGTTAAAATGAACATCCTGCCCAGATTTCTTTTTCTCTTCACAACCCTTCCCCTCCCAATCTCCCCAAAAGACTAGAAAGACCTAAAAAAGAAATTATCAGACTTCATCTGGGCTGGAAAAAGGCCATGAGTTTGATGGGACATTCTTTTTTTTTTTCAAAATAAGTATGCTTTATTGGTAGGAAGAGTTCTCACACATTTGGTTACAGACATAAAGAAAACATTATTATCTTACATATCTCAGTATTATTTTGTATAAGTAAATAGAATGGAGAGCTACCACATATACATACTTGTGCATATGGTTCTTATATTCAACAATTAGAGTTATACTTGCACTCTATAGATCTCTCCACAAATAAGAAATATGATGTATCTATCTTCCTATCCCCTCTTCACCATTTTTAAACTACCCATTCCACCCCGAACCCCAAGTATGCATTATGAGTAATATTAACAAGCTGTTAGCCCTGAATATAATTACATATGAGAGCCTAAGAGTAATTTTAACCTTATATTGTAGGACCTGCATGAAAATTAATATGGCCTATATTCACTAGTCATTAAATGGTTAGTAAAGTATGTAAAGGTGCCCATACTTTTTGATAGTATTGCGGTTTCTGGGCTTTATGGGCGATGGTGTTTTCCGCTTGTAAGGCGAAGAGCATCTCTTTTAACCATTCTGAATATGTAGGAGCGCACTGATCCAGTCAATGCCGCATAATTACCTTCTTGGCACACAGGGATATTAGTGCCATATGTTTGCGCTGGTTACCCACCAAGGATTCCCCACAGTCTCTTATTATACATATTTCTGAATAAAAAGCCTCTGTAAGGCCTAAAAGAGGGTCTAATTTAGATTTGATGATATTCCATAGAGGTGTAGCTTTGCTACAATCTCAGAGGATATGTAGTAGTGTACCAGGACATTCCTTACACCTCAAGCATAAATTGGAGGGGAGCCTCCCCATTTTGTGGAGCCTGACCAGGGTGTAATACTTGTCATGGATAACATAGAACTGTAAAATGAGGTATCTGGCCCACTTCACATTTTGGTATAGTTGTGTCCAGATTTGGGACCATGATCGAATTGTTAAGGGGTCTAGGGGTAACACCTGGTCCCAGACATATTGTGGTGTTCCTTGCAGAACCTCCATACCATCCCTGAGGAGACGGTAAAAATGTGAGATAAGATGGGATGGAGGTAAGCTGGAGATGACTGGAAGAAGTGGACCTCCAAGATTTTGCTCCCAAAGTCTTGTTCCAAAGTGTTGAAATAACATATGCTGCGGTTGGGTATATTTTAAGCAAAAAGAGACAGGGAGATTAAATTGTGCACTTGCAGTCTGGAACAACATCATTTTGTGTTCATTTAACAAGTATATGACCCTGATTTGACTGCCCCCTGGCCAAAAATTGTATGGAGGAGGAGATCCTCCTATTTTAAAGTTGGGGTTACAATGATGGTTTGAGAGGTATCTCTTAATATGGATATCTGAAAAGTGGCACACAGTTGAGTGTGCACCCGAAGTGTAATTCCAATAGGTAAATCGTGGAGACTTTTGGGTAGATTTTTAAAGGAAATATATATATAAGAGTATTGAGAGCTATACCATGTAAGGCACCTAGGGACTTTTCTATTTGAAGCCACAAGGGGTAATATTGTGTCTGGTTGGCATATGTCTCATCCTGCAACCAATATGTGAGGATTGAACAGGTGATAGAGAAATATTAGGTTAAAAAATCTGGTAACTGTAAACCACCCATCTCTTTGCTCCTCTGTAATTTAAAGAGGGCCCTCCAAGGTGTCTTGCCAGCCCATAAAAAGTGAGAAATGAGTCTGTGGACTTGAGTAAACCAAGTTTTTGGAAGAAAGAGAGTAGTCATTTGTAAGGATACAATATTCAGGAGAGGACTTTCATTTTCGTGGAAGTTTATTCGTCCCCAAAGAGAAAGTGGAAGTATGGTCCAGTGAGACAAATCTATTTTGAGTTGGGCAAGGATTGTATCAAGATTATATTGTTTCATTTGGTATTAGAACTAGAAAGATATATTCCCAGATATTTTAGTTTATCCTTGACCCAACAAAGTCCTAGATGAGCAACATCCCCAGAAAATGTGCAAGCGTTCAGAGGCATTAATTCGTCTTGGATATATTGTTTGTAATTAGAAAACTTACAGAATTTTTAATTAATTCAAGTGTGGTGGTGACTGATTCAGAAGGGTGTGAAACATGCAGCAGTATATCGTCTCCATATACCAAAAGTTTGTATTAATGATGACCTATAGATATGCAAGAAATTTTAGGGAAATATTAATGCATCTAATAAATGGCTCCAAATATAGATCAAAAGAAAGGGGAGAGGGCACCCTGTCTGGTACCTTGCTGCAGGATGAAGGGTTGTGAAAGCTGGCCATTACAAAGTACTCATGCAGAGGGTTGTATGTACAAAAACCGTATCCATTTAATATATTGTGATGGTATATTAAAGCGGGGGCAGGAGATTGAACAAATAGTCCCAGGAGACCCTGTCAAATGCTTTCTCTGCATCCAGGGAGACCAGAGCAGATGGAGTTTGGGAATCACTGGATGCAGAGATCAAATAGACCAGCTTTCGCATGTGATTCAAGGAGACCCTGCCCGCCATGAAGCCGACTTGTTCTCTGCTTATAAGACCATACCATACCTTGGTCAACCTATTGGCCAGGATCTTGGCAAGTATCTTCATGTCCACATTAATTAGGGAGATAGGACAGTAGTTTGTGAATTGGAGAAGGTTCCTGTCTGGCTTGGGGAGGACCACTATTGTGGCCTCTAATAAAGAATAATCTGATATACCGTGATTATACATGTAATTATAAACCTCTAGAAGAATTGGAGTCGGTTGTGATTTAAAGATTTTGTAAAATTCTATGGTGTATCCATCTGGGCCTGGGGCTTTGTCAAGCGGGAGAGAGTCAATGGCCGCTCCGATTTCACCAGTAGAAATGGGTGCTTTAAGTGAGACTGCTTGACTGGCATCAAATTGAGGAAGTTGGACCACTTGTAGAAAAATATCAACTTATGATGGGTTAAAAGGGGAAAGCGGGTGAGAATATAAAGTTTTATAGTATGCCTGAAAGCATTCCACTATCTCTCTAGGAGAAAAGACAGTTCATCCTCCAGAGTCTTGAATGCATGGGATTATTCTGTCGGAGGCCTGTACCTTAAGACGTAGAGCCAGGAGTTTTTCTGCCTTATCCCTCTGATTGAAGTACTGAATTTTGGAGCATATAAGAAGTTGCTCTGCCTTTTCTGTAAGGAGTGAGTTGTAACGGGCTCAGAGAATCTCTAGAGAATTGAACTCTTCTGATGTGGGATGGGTAGGGAGTGTAAGTTCCGATCTCCTAATTTCTTGTAAAAGAGCGGAGGTTACCTGGGATTGATGGGATATTCTGACAGAGGAAAGGGCAAGGGAGGCATGGGGCTTCGGACTTTCTAAGTACTATCTAGCACACAACTTTACTGGTGATCAAAATGCTGACACCAGGGAAAGGGCATGGTTGGTTAGAAATAGAGGAAAGAGAATGTCACTTGTCACCTCTTAATGTTTTAGCATGGAGAATTCTTCCAGGGGATCTGAAACATATCACAAACAAGTTAACTAGGCATACCATGGCACTCTGGCTTAACGCCAGACAGACATGGGAGATAACCCACCCGGTTTGGAAATACCTTCCTTTTGAACATTTGCCTGGATTCCCAGCCCAGAGAGAGGATCTGATCTTTCTTAGGTGGGCCCTACAAGGCCTCAAATACCCCCCACAGTTACTGGAAGGGGAGCACCTGAAATCTTTCGCCCAAATCCAATTAGAGTTCAACTTGCCAAAGGTAGATTCCTTTAGGTTCTGTCAATGTGTACACTATATCACAAGTGCCGTAGGACTGGCGGAATTAACACAGAGCCCAGCGGCCCCCATTTTACTTACTCACCAGAACAGTACCATGAGAGATATTAAATCCTATATGTCCTTAATCTATAAAATTCTGATGGAGGACAGGGGAACCTTAGCCATACAAAAAGTGATAAATTGCGGAATGCAGAGGCAAACCTTCAGATTTCAGACCTTACCTGGCAAGCAATCTGGTCGAGCACCCACGAAACCACTAATTCACCCTCATGGAGGGAATTTAGATGGAAAGTTAACATTTGTTTTTTTAGAGACCCCTCTATATCTTACCACTATGCTACCTCTACAACAAATAAATGCTGGAGACAATGTGGGTCCCTGGGCTCACATTAGCATGTTTTTTGGGAATGTCCCAAAACCACACACTTCTGGGCGGAAATAGCTGATTTAATAACAAAAATCCTAACATTGACTTCCCCTGGAATTTGAAAATTTGGTACTAGGAGCCCCCACAGGATATAAAAACCCAAGCAGGTAAATGTCTGTTTAATATCCTCATAGTGGCAGCCCTGAAATCAATCGCACAGAAATGGTTGATGGGGGATCCTCCACAGACCTCCAACTGGTACCAAAATATTTATCAAACTAAAGAGATGGAGGCCCTCACAGCTAGATTGAAGCTGGCCACTGAGAAATTTAACTCCAGATGGCTACCTTTTTTCCTCCATTGGGAGGAAAAAGAGGGACAACCAGTTCCGGAGCAGCTACTTCATAAATAGGGACCAATACAGAGTCACCATACAGAATTTTAAATCCGAGCAGGGTTTGTGATAGCACTGAGGGGAGAGGGGAAATGATAAAACCCACTGTAAGAGAACTGCAGGGCCAGAATGGGATGCATCATTACACTGGAATCTACTGTGGCTGTGTGCTGGGCTGTTTCTTGATTTGAATAAGTGATGGCCGTGTATGTTTTGCTCCTTTTCCTTTTTATTTTTTAAGAGAAGAAGAAGTAATGAAAGCAATAAATAATAACTCTATTGAGAATAAAAGAAAGACAGATACACAATAGATGTTCATATTATATGATTTGTTTATTCAAGAGCAAAAGTCAGCTGGGGTTTGTTCTCTCTTTGACCATAATTATATAACCTAGGGGACTTGTTACAAATAAACTGAAAACTTTGGTAATGCAAAATCAGATAGAGGATAAAATGAACTTGATTTTAATCTCTTCAATGGACACCAAATTCCTCTTGACACCCTCACCTGTGGGTTGCTGGATTACTCCATGATTAAGTTGGACAGAAGAGAGACTCTGGAACTGAAGGGACAGAAAACAAATGGACACAATATTAGATTACACTTTTTTGTAAGATAATCTCCTATGCTTATATATGGACACCTAACTAGTATGGAGGTTCAACCTCAGAAAATTACTCTGTATGTATTATCCTTGCCTTGATGAACTTAAAAAATAAAGTTTGAAGTTCAAAAAAAAAAAAAAGACGATGTGACTAATACTAGCCTTGCACTTCCATGTTACAAGCGCATTAAGCCATTCTGAAGGTGGCATCTAATGGGGAATTAATGCATGGGTGGGCCATTGCAGGCACTCCAACAGTCCCAACCATGCATTAATTCCCCATTAGATGCCACCTTTTTCATGGCTTAATGCTTACACATTAGCATGCATTTCAGTTCTACTAAACAAGGAGACAGACAAAACAAATAGCAACATCAATGACTTTTGGAGAAGGTAAACAATCATAAAATGTAGGTTTTTTAACTAGAAATAATATGATGAAAAACAAGTTGACAGTGTCCCTTTAAAGACTGATACTTTAAACTTGGTACACATACCCATGCAGCACATTTCTCTACATCCTGACACCGTGGAGAAATCTGGATAAGAATTTTTAAAATTAGATAGAAATAACTGAATGTTTGGCCACCAACAGCTCACCCCCTTTCAATCTAGGACTCTGAAATTTGGTAAATTTATGAAATGTATTACTGCCTGTATATCTGTCAAATGTGGTATCACTTGGATATATACTTTGAAAACTAGACCAAAATAACCGAAATTCATAATTTGATGAAATTCAGTGGAATTTTTGAAATGTATCAATTTGGTCATAATAACTCAGTTTCCTATTGAGCTAGAGTTCTAAGGGTGTGCCAAACATCATGATATTAGGGCACATCTCTCAAAATGATAGGTGCTCAAAGTCTGTCAATTTATTTTTGTAGGAAATTCCATGAAAATGCTTATCTGCAAATAACTCAGGCACCTTTGGAACTAGAAATCTTAAACTGTGTACATAAATAAATGTTGTAATAACCCATATACCTGCAAAAGTTTGTGACATTTTGATGAATGCTTTCAAAATTATACTAAACTGAAATCTAAATTTTGTCAAAATGTTTGGCTACCTATAGCACAGCCTCCTTTAAAGAGAAAGTCCCCTCAGCCTTTTATTCTTTTTCCCTGTGTAGTCTGTAGGCACGCACAATGATTGTCTCTATTGCACCCTCCTAATTTCATCAGGAATTAAATGTAAATGAAGGTACTAAAGTCTGGTGTGAAAAGCTGTTTGACTCCATTACAAAGGTCATGACCTGGCTCATGTAAGACATCCTGGAATTTTATGATGTTTTGGTGCTAAAGCCTGCAACAGTTACACTGTATGAGTCAGTGCTGTTGTTGTCATATGAACATACATATAAACATATGAAATGCCAGCAGAAACAGGCCTCATGGTCTATCGAGGTCTGCTCAATTGTGCAGCTAGCCCTCAACTTGCAGCTGCCCACCTCCCCTCCCCTCCTCATAACCACCCCTCTCACTCTGTTACACCCTCTCTTAAATCCTCCCACCATTCTACACAATACCATCTCCTCGAGCACAGTGTTCCACTTATCTACCACCCTTTCTGTGCAAAAGTGTCTCCTGATTTCCCTTCTGAATCTCCCCTCCAATCTCAGTCGATGCCCTCTCTTGTCCCTCCCCCTTCTGATCTCAAGAATCCTTTCTGTATTAATCCTGTTAATACCCTTTAGGTACTTAAAGGTTTTGATCATATCCCTCCATCCCTCCTCTCTTCCAGGGAATACATTTAGAGCTGTCCCAGCCTCTCCTCGTAGGATTCTCCCTCAAGTCCCTGTATCATCTTTGTTGCCCTGCGCTGCACCCCCTCCAGCAATCTGATGTCCCTCTTTTGGAATGGATGCCAGTACTGTATGCAGTATTCCAGGTGCACCCTGACCAGTGACCTGTACAGGGGGTAGGATCACTTCTCTGTGCCTGGAGGAGATTCCCTTCACTATGCACCCCAGCATCTTGTTTGCCTTTGCAGCCACCTTCCTGCACTGAGTTGAGTGGTTCATACTCCCCATTATTAGTACCCCTAGATCCTTTTCCTCCACTGTGCTTTCCAACTGTACCCCTCCCAACTGATATTTCCTCCCCTGGTTCCTTGCTCCAAAGTGCAGTACCTTGCACTTCTTGGTGTTGAACCCCAACTGCCATGTCTCTGACCATTCCTGTAGTTTGGTCAGGTCTTTCTGTAGCCCCCTCCACCTCTTTATGTCATCTAACACTGCACCGATCTTAGTATTGTCTGCAAACAGACTGATCCTACTCCGGATCCTGTTTGAGATAGCGGTATGAATATCCCAAACAGCACCGGTCCCAGTACTGAACCCTGAGATACCCCACTCGTAACGCCCCTTGGTGATGAGAGTTCCCCCGCCACCACCACCCTTTGCTGCCTACCCCTCAGCCAGTTGGTGATCCAGTTGACCATTTTTGTCCCCACCTCAATGTATTCCAGTTTTCCTCCCAGTCTCCCATGTGGCACTGAGTCAAAGGCCTTGCTGAAGTCCAAATATAGGATGTCCACTGCATGGCGCCTGTCCAGTTCCCTGGTAACCCAGTCGTAGTACTCAACTAGGTTTGTCTGGCAGGATCTGCCTGGTACAAAACCATGCTATTGGTCATCTTGGAGCCCATTGTCTTCCAGAAAGGTCACCAGCCTCTCTTTTAGGATTGACTCCATAAGTTTCCTCATGATTGAAGTGAGACTCACCAGTCTGTAGGTGTCTGGATCATCCTTTGGGCCACTTTTATGAATGGGCACCACATGGGCCATACTCCAGTCCTGTGGCATGCATTCTGTGTCCAGTGGTGTACTGAACAGGTCTGCCAGTGGTCCCACCAGGATCTCCACTAACTCCCTAAGTACCCTAGGGTGAATGCCATCCGGCCCCGGCACCTTATCCACCCTCAGTGCCCTTAGTCCCTCCAGCACCCTGACCCTTGTAATTCTGATATCAGTCGCCCCTCCCCACTCTGCCCACTCCACTCTTCCCATGGGGTATCTGCCCCCCCCTTTCCTTCATGAACACAGAGCAGAAGTACTCATTCAGTGCCTCTGCCTGGTCCTCCCTTCTCCACCCACCCCCATCTTTCTTAATCCTCACAATCTAGTCTTTGTTTCTTCTTCTCTCGCCAATGTATCTGAAGACATCCTTTTCACCTTCCTTGATTCCCTGTGCCAGTCTCAGCTCTCTGGAAGCCTTGGCCACTCTGACTAGCCTGGTAACCTCTCTGGACTTTTTTGTGTACTCATCTTTGTTCCCTTGCTCTCCAGATTTCCTAAGCCTCTGGAATGCTTTTCTCTTTGCCCTCACCCCTTCCATTACCTCCTGAGTCAGCCAGCTTGGCTTCTTTGCTCTCCCCTTCTTGCTCTGTGTCCTGTTTCAGGTCTCAGTAGCCTCTGCCAACCCTTTCCTAATGATATTCCATTGGCACTCATGCATGTCTGAATTCCCACGAGATGCTCAATCAAAATTTCCACATCCTTTTAAAGTCCACTCTTAAAATCAATCACCCTGGTACCTGTTCTGCCCATTAACCTTCCCATATTGATTGTGAACCACACTGTATGATGGTCGCTCCCAGCCAGGGTCCTCCACTTCCAGATCCCTTACAGCCTCCCCATTTGTTAATACCAGGTCCTGAGTCCTACCCTCCCTAGTCAGATCGTGGACCAATTGTACCAAGAAGAAGTCTTGAAATGCATCTAATAATCTCTTCTCCTTTGCACATGTGGTGGTTGGGGTGTTCCAGTCCACCTCAGGGAGGTTGAAGTCCCCCACTACTATGGTGTCCCCCTTCTTACAGGCTCTTCTAATCTGCTCGGCCAACTCCCTATCCAGGTCATCCTCCTGAGCTGGTGGCCTGTACACTACCCCCACCTTCAGTGTCTTTCTTTTAGAGTCTTGAAACTGCATCCATAGGGCCTCTGTCCTGCCCTCCACCCCCTCCTCATACATCTTATCCTCTCCCTCACATAGATTGCCACACCCCCGCCTTCCCCCCTAGTCCTGTCCTTCCTGAATATCCTGTACCCTGTGATCTTCATATCCCAGTCCTAGTTCTGGGTGGTCCATGTCTCTGTGATGGCTACAATGTCCACCCTCCCCACAGCCAAGAGAGCCTGTAGTTCTGCTGATTAGTTACCTAAGCTTCTCTCATTCAACGAGACCACCTTGCAACCTCTGTCTTTCTCCCCCACACCCTGGTTTCCCCCCTCCTAATCCCTCCTTGTGTCCCCACCTTAAATACCTCTCTGATAGCTTGGGGGGTAGGCACGCTTGGCTCCCCCCTCTGGGATCCCTGCCTACTAGCTGTCTTCCTAACACCCCCCCAACATAGTTTAAATCTATTCTTGATGCTATGTACCCCTCAAACCTCTGCTTTAATACCTCTTTCCCCTTCCCGCTCAGGTGCAGCCTATCCCTGCATATAAATCTTATTTTCACAGGTACTGCCCCAGTCCCCCACTACCCCATACCCCTTAGACTGAAGCCATTCCCCCAGCCATTTGTTGAACTCCCCAATCCTCCCTTTCCTTCCTGTACTCATGCAGGGTACTCGGATCACCTCTGAAAAGTCCACTGATTCTCTCACTTCCTCACATAGCCCTCCTAAGTCCTCAAACCTCCACCTCACTACTTCCACCATCTCCCCCGGCAGGTCATTACTGCACACATGCACCACTACATGCGGTTTCTTCCTGCCCCTCCTTGTACACTTAAAAACCGCGTGCCCTGCCCTGTCCGTCATTAGCCCGGGTATAGCCTCCACCCATATTCTACTATGTCTCTCCCCCCTGCCGGCCCATCTGATCCCTTTACATATGGAATCACCCAACACTAGTACACCCCCTTCCTCATTCCTTGTCCCTGCCCCCACCCCTTTCCCAGGGTATCCAATCTTAGAGCATGCCAGCTCACTAACTCCATCCTTCCTCCCTACTGCTCTCTCCCTCCTTCTCCCCTGTCCTGTCCCCTGCCCCTTCACTGCTCCCTCCCTATCCCCCACACCCCTCCCCTCTGCCCTGGCCCCCCCTCCTCTACTCCGCCTCTGTTATCCACCCCGGCAGCAGTGCTTCTCTCCCCTTCACCCCTTCGCCCTCCTCTGACTGACTCTTCCCCTTGTGGGCTTTCCTCTTCCTCCCTCTCCTGCTCTCCTTTGGAGATGACTCCCCCTTCCTCCTCCACCAGAGTTACCAGCACAGCAAACCTATTTTCTGCCCATCCTGCCTGGCTGTGCTTCTGCTCCCTCCCTCCCCTGCTCCCTCCCCTGACTCTAGCCTTCCCACTAATGCCCGCAGATGGGCTGTTTGAATCTGTCCGGGGGTCAGTCGGGTGGTCTGTTAGCTGTGGCCCCCTCTCAATTACTGCTCCACCTGCCCTATTGTTAGGGACCGCACCCTAATTCGACTATATACCCTTTCAACTATAAACCGGCTAGCAGTTAAGCAGGCCAGCAACACCAAACAAACTACCATGGGGTGCAACCACCTACTACTACTCCTCACTACCTCTTTTGGCATTGCTGGTACCATATACGAATTCGGACCCCTACCTCCCCACTCTGAATCCTCACTGGGTGCAAGCTGGAAGAAAAGTATACACATAGCCACTACCATTTCCGGTAACGATAGGCTGTTTATCCTCCCGCATCTCCCATACACAGTTATTGCCAAGCCAGCCTTGCAAACCGTAACCTTAACAGTTAGCTTTCCCCATAATTTAACACAGGCGTATAGACACCTCCCCCACCTGAAGCGCAGGTGACAGAAGACACGAGGGAAGATAAACATCACCCTATCTGCCAGAAAGGTTATCTTTCTGCTACTGCTACTCTCTGGTAATGTTCACCTAAACCCTGGACCAACAACCCTGAGGAGCAGGGGGGTCCATACAGTGAATGGCCTAAAGATAGCATCGCTAAACATCTGCAGCCTAACTGCCAAATTCGACCAGCTCCAGGCTTGGATGACCATCCATGCCCCTGACATACTCTGCCTAACTGAAACCTGGCTGTCGGGTAGGATCAAAGATGGTGAAGTGGCCATCAAAGGATTCCAAGCATTTTGACTTGATAGAATAGGCAGGAAAGGCGGCGGCTGCCTCCTATATGCCAGAAACTCACTGAGTTGCTCCGTCCTCCCCATCTCCAAAGTTGTGGAGGATTATAAGCTACTAGTGGTAAAAATACAAGTCGGCCTAAAAGGCAAGACCCTTACCATCACCACAACCTACCTGCCCCCAAAGCCAAGGAGGCATTCTTCTTGTTATGGAAGAAATTAGCACACTCAGAAAGGGCTCAGAACTCATCTTGACCGGTGACTTTAATATTATCTGGTTATGTAAGGAGACAACACCCTCCAGAGACCTAATCACCTCCCACAATCTCACGCAACTCGTAACTTACCCCACCAGACAGAACTGCAAGGTTGGTACCAGCACCCTCATTGACTGGGTCTTAGCTAGCTCACCGACTCGATTCTCCTAACTCAGGGTTCTCCCAGATGTGCCAAGTGACCACTCCCCAGTCTCCTTTATATGGACCACTAAACTTGCCAAAAGCCCACCCCGCCTCATCGAGAGCAGGGTTCTGTTGAAAGGCAAACTTGGATCCCTCAAATTGGCCCTGTCTGCCTACAACTGGTCCCCCATCAACAAGGCACCTACGCTGGACCAGGCCCTTAGTTTTTTCACTGAGGGCTTCAATTCCATCTGTGATATCTATGCACCATGCACAAAACAGAAAGTTAGGGGGGAGGTTAATGGCTGGATTGATGGCAAGCTCCTCTCCCTCCTAAAGGAGAGGGACTGCCTCTGGGAAAAAGCCTTAAACTCAGGCAGCAAGTATGACATACAGTGCTACAAAATGGCTAGAAATCGGTGCACCAAACTTATCAGGCTCGCAAAAGCCAATTTCCATAAGACCCAGCTTAACAATGCATGGGGAGACGGAAAGAGGTTTTGGGACAACATCAAGAACATCCTTGGTAAAGATCAAAAGCAGCACCCTAAGATGCTCAACATTAATAACTCATTCTCCTCAGATCTGCTAGCCATTGCTGATGCCTTTAACCAGGCCTTTACAGACCTGTCCTCAGTGCTGCCTCCAGACTACCTTCTGCCTGTGGAGGACCAAGATTGTGCCAACCTGCTCATAACTAACCACCCAGCCTTCTACTTTAAGAAGGAGGCGGTGAAGGAGGCCCTAATGATGGTCAGGTAAGTCCTAGGCAAAACCAGATTGGGGGAGTGAGGCTAGACATGAAGTTACTATCTCTCACCCTTGATATTCTTATTATGCCCATAACAATGCTATTTAATAAATCCTTGGCCTAGCTCAATTTCCAGAGGTAGTAAGCAAGCCCTGGTAACTCCAGTGCATAAGAATGGTGACAAGGCGCTGGTGTCAAACTACAGGCCAATATCTATCCTCTCTCCACTATCCAAAGCTTTGGAAAAAATCTTGGGAAGTAAACTCACAGAATACCTCAATAAGTACAATCTGCTCTGCCCAAACCAACATGGCTTCATGCAAAAACACAGTACCACCACGGTACTGCTGGAGTACACTGACTATGCGCACAAGGCACTGGATGAAGGCAAATTGGTGGGGTCCATCTTCATTGACCTCACCAAAGCCTTCGACACTGTCAACCACTCTCTACTAGTATTCCAGCTCCAAAGATTGGGTGTGGCACCAAATGCTGTGAATTGGTTCAATGACTACCTAACACACAGGAGCCAGCGAGTCAAAATAGGGCAGACGTTATCCAGCTCCAGAGATGTACTCCTAGGAGTCCCTCAAGGATCAATTCTAGGGCCCCTGATTTTCAGCCTCTTTGTAAATGACCTACCCACAGCCTGTGACTCCAAATTTATTCTGTATGCGGACGATGCCGTGCTGTTGAGCAGCAGCACCTCTCAGGTTGCCCTACAAACAGAACTACAGTACTCTTTCAATAAACTTGAGGACTGGTTCAGTAGGCAAAAGTTGCTACTAAATTACAAAAAAACCAAGGCCATGCTACAATCCAGCCCCTACAACAAACACAAGCATACTCCTTTGTAATCACCAACAAGGCTGGTGAGCAGATTGAGCAGGTGCACTTGTTCAAGTACCTTGGAGTCACCATTGATAACTCTCTCACTTATACGCACCACATAGACTCCCTTGTCAAAGTGGTAAACACAAAGATCGGGGTCCTCTATAGGCATAAGAAATCCCTCACCCCAGAAGCACTCCGAATCTCAGTCTCCAGCTCCATACTCTCCACGATAGACTACGGGCTGGTGGTCTATGGAGCTGCTACTGATACAGTGCTCAAAAGGGTCCAAACTGCACTCAATAAGGCATGCCACTTCACCCTGTGTGCAGATCACTACACTCATACTTGCACCCTATATGAGCGTACAACTTGGCTTAACCTAAAAGACAGGTTCAAATACCAAACTTGCCTCCTGGGAAAGAAGGCACTCCTCGGAAAAACCCCACCCTATATAGGAAACCTGCTTGAGGCTTCTCTCTCAACACACATTACCAGATGGTGGAAGAATGGAGCACTGTCCATACCATTTCGCCGAACCTCACTAGGGCAGCGTGCTTTCTCCTATCGGGCCCCCCCTCTGGATAAATGAACTCCCGATGAAATTACAAACAAACAACAGCCTGTCTCAATTCAAAGTAGGCCTCAAACAGCACCTAATGTCTAACTCAAAATACACCTGCTTCTCAGGCCACACTTTATAGACAGGCCTACCCCCAAGGTAACACCCAGCAGGGCTACTTTGAGAACCCTGCCCATTTCAGCTAGCCAAGGCTTAAGTAAACTATCAGTCCTCTTTAAATGCACTTGGTACTGCCTCCCAACCCCCCACACACACACACCATACTTGACAAAGCCCTCTGGAGCTGCCCCCACCACCACCACAGCCCCCCATTTCACTATCCCCCACCTCTCGCTCTCTATGTTGGTTTCAAACCCAATCCCCCTTGTTTCACTGTCACCCAGCCTCTTACCATCTGGGATAGCGTTAAACCCTATGCAGTTACTCTGCCATAGTCTATCAATGGATTTGGAGGTTTCCAGGGGTGTGCTACCTAGGGCAACCAATTAGAAATAACTTAGTATTCAATTACAACTGCTCAGGTTTTTTTTTTCTCCTATTTGTCCAGTTGTCATGTAATTGCTCTTTAATGCCTAATGATCAGGCCTCTGTAACCACTGAATATGTGTATTGTCTTATTGTCCACCCTGACGTGGAACCTTTGTAAAACAGCTCACGCTCAAAGGTCTTTCTGAAATACAAATTAAACTAAATTAAACTAAAGCTAGGCCCCTTGTTTTTTCCACTCCTGTACTCCCTCCTGATCCCTTCCCTTGAGCCACTGTTCCTTCCCTGCGGTGTCCTCATGTTCAGCCGGATACAGATTAGATGCCCTCCTAGCCTCCACTATATGTTAATCCAAACTGCTGCCCCACATCCATTACAGTCCACTATTTTACCCATGATACTAGTACTAACTACAAAATACAGTTCTATCTATAAGTTTCTAACCAGTCCAGTCCCTGCTTAAAAATACAACACCAACTCCAGTAGCAGAGAAGCATAAAACACTGCTAACTATGATACCATACCATCCATACGTTTCCCAGCAAAATACAGCTTGAGGTGCTACACCTAAGTACAAAACACAGTACTATCTATACGTTTTTAACTTTTACCTCTTTAGCCGGAGCTACATATCACTCTATAACATTACAAAGAACAATCCCTTCTGTTAGGGCATGTTAGTGGATTCACCTGGTAGTGCTTTCCACCAATCCCAATGCAGCACCACCCCAATAAGTGTGGACAAGCTGGGGAGGGAGGGATGGGGAGGGTGTGAATAGGGCCCACCACCACTCCTGTGCAAGTGAATCAGCCTCTTACACAACTGCACACCTCCAGCTCCTTTCCTCACGCAGGAACAACGCATCCCTGTAGTTCATGCTTCTTTAGTTTCCAGCTCCAAGTTGAATCAGTTTAAAATGGCTCTGGCTAATCTTCTGCACCTCCCACAAGTCTACCTCTGCAGTTTCCTGTCTTTCAACTGGCACAGAATTGAACTCCAAAATACAGCCCTAAACCAACAGCACTGTTTAAACACCCAAATGCATATCCCTCTCCCAGTACAAGCTATTTGAACTAAAGCAAATTTAGGAAAAAAAAATACTTCCCTTTAGTTTAGCCACACACAAACACCAGAACACCCCTGCAGTGCATGCTTCTTCAGTTTCCAGCTCCAAACTGAATCAGTTTAAAATGGCTCTAGTTAATCTCCTGCCCCTCCCCCAAGTCTACCTCTGCAGTTTCCTGCTTTCACCTGGCACATAAATAACTCCAAAATACAGCCCTAAACCAACAGCACTGTTTAAATGCCCAAATATACATCCCTCTCCTAGTACAAGCTATTTCAACTAAAGCAAACTTATGCTATTGTCTGATTGTCTAGTGCTAGCCTTGAAACTCTTCAAGGCATAGTAAGTACCCTGCTGTTTTCTGTAGTTTAAAGCGTATCTGAGTTTGAAAAAAGAGTGCTTTTAGAGGCTACAGAGAACTTCACAAGGTATGTAACAGAACTGACCGAGAGTATAAGTTCTGCTGGCTTGTGCTTATATGCATCTACTCCCATGACGCCTTGCACGAGCAGGGTCATGACCTTTGGAATGGAAACAAACAGGTCTTCAGACCAGGACAAAATAGAGTGAAGCAACCTCATTTATATTTAAGTTAGGATGACATTAGGGAGATGCAAGAGAGGGAATCATTGCGCATGCCTACAAACTATACAGGTATACACAAAGTAGGCAGAGGGGACTTTCACTTTAAAGCTTGAGACTTAAAACTTGGTGTACATAACTATGTAGCATCTGTTCTATAAATCCTGAAACTGGAGATATTTGGATAAGAAGTTGTAAAATTAGATGGAAAAAACTGAAACTTAACTTTTAATTAAATATTTGGCCACCCATAACTCAAATCCCTTTCAGTTTAGGACTCTGAAATCTGGCACACCACTACAAGACATCAGTATCTGTACACCAACCAAATTTGGTATAATCAGGCCTTGTACTTTAACAACTAGACTACAATAACTCATATTTAAAATTTTGCTAAATTCTACAGAATATTCATGCAGATCCCTCAAAATTCCATGGAATCAGAATGGTAATTCTGCACGCATTCTACCAGTAGAATTTTATATTCCACACAGTTCTACCTATCATCCAATCAGCTATCTATCATCTGATTTGATTATCTGGGATCCAGTGGCGGAACCAGGTTTGGGAGCATTTGGGAGCCGGGGGCCATTCAGTCAGACATGGGCTCACAATGGGCACTAAACAGTGAATAAAGATGTTGGTGGGTGCCATAACTCACATTGGGCAGCCAGGAGGGGGCACTCACCCCCAGCCCCCTCTAGTTCCACCACTGCTGGGATCCAAGGAAGACAACTGACCTGGGATACTACTCTCCAACTCTAGATCTGAAATCTGAATGGGTCAGAGAGGTGACTTTGCACTGAATGCTATTTGAATAGCCAGCACAAACACACATGTACTAATGTGCATCAGAAGGAGGCAAGACACCAACCAGGAAGAATCATGCACACAAACTGCACAAGAGGTGCACTCCTGGGAAGTTTGTCTTTTTGCTGCATTCAGTTTTTCCACAGTGTAGTGCAGAGCATTGCAAAAGGTTCCCCAGAGTGTCACAGCTCACACAAATGATGCTTCATCAGGATCATCATTTGTAGAGACACAAAGTGCTGGAGAATCTTTTTGCAACACTCTGTACTGCACTGTGGGTTAATTAAATTCAGCAAAAATACAAACTGCCCTGAAGTGCACCTCTTCTGTATTTTGTATTCATTTGGATGGTCAAAAATACTATTGTGGCCTCATGCCCGAACCCCCCCAGCCGTGGATTAATTCTCAAGTAGAACCACGCTCTGTCATGGGTTAATGCTTACTCATAGCATCTGAACTACAGTCTCTCTGGTGGCAGTGTCATGTGCTGCAGGTTTAATACTGGGTCAGTCCCTGAGAGGAGCTACACTTTCTATCCAATATTTTTTTGAGGTTTCTACATAAAGAAAATAACCCATGTCACCACAGTGTGATATAATATCATATATAGAAAAACTAGTCTCAGTTTAGCACACTGTTGAAGATTATTTTATTATATACCACATACCTGTACTGCTTTTATTTTTGTAGTATACAACATTTATATAGAATTTATACTCTAAAATAATTTATTTCTTAGGGTATTTCCATGAAACCTTGGGGGGGTTCCTCATTGTGTCTATCTATAACTGAGACTTATTCTGGGGCTGTGGTCATTATGCACTGCTTGTGACATCAGAGTAGTTTTCACAGGAACAGACTGTGTAACCACAAGCAGGGGATTATGGCCTTAGCTTCAGAAAACACCTCAGCTGTCAATGAACTGTTGCAGAAAGAGATCCAGTTTTCATGTGGATATCTTCAATAATAAAGAAATGGCTTAAAAGGTTAGATTTCTTTGGACACTAAATAACTGAGTTCTGTTAATGCCAAACAGAAGTTTATTTTGCTGATGACCAGATCTGTTCTTTAAAGTGCTAGCAGAACCAAAAATAACAGATAGGAAATTATTATTAATTTTAAGAAGTAGTCAGTTGTAACTTGCTTATTTCAGAAGTATTTTTCTTTTCCCTTTGCTCATTAGAAAGTTCTCTTTGTGACAGTCTTATGTTGTATATGTAGAACAGTACTATGCCTGGCAGTTGACATATCTAGTTCTATTCACCCCACTACATCATCAGTACCCAAGTACATCATCAGCTCAGTGGCCTCAAAGACAGTGACATCACAAGTGACTGGCCTGGAATCTGCTGAGTGGCTCTTCCTGAGCAGCTTGATGTTACAGTCAGTCAGGTCACAATGCTGATGATGTAATGGGAGGAATAGAGCTCGATATGTCAGCAGCCAGGCAGAGTGCTGTTCCGCACATCACACCTTCTAACATCTGGTAAAAAAAAATCTTTTAACTATTCAAAGGAAACTAAAAAGTACCTCAGATATAAAAACTTATAGTTGACTGCTTTTAAAAACTAGTATTAGTTTGAGGCAGTACCCTAACTCTTTAAAGTACTGTATACACATAGAAATAAAAGGATGCTAGCTCTATAAGTTTTTAAGATATTTACTGGCATAGGCTGAAATTAAGTGTTTTAACTTTGTAAATTTAAATGAAATATGTAGGTTGTGGATACACTTTGTTACATGTATCTTTGTTAAAACTGCTTGAAATGGTTTTTAAAGACTGGTCAATAAACATTACTAAATAATTAGAAAAAGATGGTTATCTTGCATACACAATTTAAAACAGAAAATTAAGTTGCACTGGTGTTTCAATCATGTTTTCTTGTTTAGAAGTGACTGCAAATAAACAAATGTGAACATGATTATTTCTGAATCAAGTCTGCATCAGACATTATAGTGACGTAGTACTGTGGACATAGAAAGGACTAGAGTCTGTCTTGTTGTGACTCTACTCCAGCCTGAGAATAGACCCACCTCCATGCTTAAGTGCCATAATGCTACCCCTACTCATGCTGTACAACCTTTGATGCTGTCCACTCTCAAGGGTCGGGAACCTGCCAGCTTCTGCTCTGAAAGCCTGAGCAGCTCTAGATTCTACAATCTCACCAGGTAGGCTATTCCTTTTTAGGGTTGTGTGATCTAGTGGTTATAGCATGGGCATGGAAACCAGGAGATCACGGGTTCAAACCCCACTAGAGTCAAATACTCACTGGGTGACCTTGGGCAAGTCACTTACCCTCCCAGTTCACCAGAACACATAGCTGTGGAAATGGGTAAGAAAAAAAATGCCCACAAGAAATAAAATGTATCTCAGCTGGGCTGTCCTGGGTAAATAAATTCTGAAAAAAAAAATCAAAAATAAACTTCCATGTGTTAGCCACATTCTGTGTGAAGTAATGCTTCCAGTAATTCTTTATGCTGCCCCTTCCCCCACCTGTTTAAGTGCTTGCTGTCTTAGTTATGGTTGACTCTACCACTTCAAACATCTGTGCATTAAAATACTGATTTTATTTTTATTAGTATCCAATCAAGAGAACCTTTTTCTTCTACCTGCAACCTACATGCTAACAGCTCTTCCCCATTTTTGCACACAAGTTAAATAGAGGTATTTGACTGTCTAGGACATTTCAAGTGTATTATTTTATTTTGCATTACTTTATCAAACAAAATAATTCACTGAAGTAGAAGAATATGTCCTTGACACGAGCATGGGGGGGGGGGCAGCAGTACTACAGTCACAATATATAACAAAGATGAGGATGATAATTAAAATAATAGCTAGAAACACAAGAAATATATAATACAGCTAATCTTTGAATATTACTGTTCTACATATCAAAACAGATTATGACTAAACACATAGGCCCAGATATTCAAAAGAGTTGAGCCATGCGCAATAGGGTTGCGCCTGCGCAAGTCCGAAATGCGCCATTCTGTGATATTCAGCAGGAGGCAGTTGCGCCCCCCAAATCATGCTGAGCAACAGCGCAATGATAATGAAGGCATGCGCAACCAAAGGGGGAGGAACCATGCATAAACTGCACAGCCCGATATTCAGCCAGGCCCATGCAGAGTTATGCAGGTGCAACCCCCTACCTGCGCCTGCACAACTTTACGCCCAAAAAGGATCAGTCGGCCAATTACAGGTGAGCGCCGCATTGCAGGTGCAACGAGCAGCTGCTACCTGTGGGTGGCCTCCACTTATTCTCGCGGTGCCCCCCATGCCCCTATTGGGCTGAAGTGTCCCCATTAGCCCGATCGCGGGCATAACGCTATATCCCCATTAGCCCGATCGTAGTATACGTTATATCCTCATTAGCCCGATTAGGGCATAACGTTATCTCTCCATTAGTCGATCGCTGGCATAACTTTATGTCCCCACCCGAAAGCAGCCCAATCGTGGGCATCAGACTTCCCTCCCCAAAGTCCAATATCCCTGGTGGTCCAGTGGACCGTGAGAAGCCTGATCGTGGGCATGAAGCACCCCCAAAGTCCAATATCCCTGGTGGTCCAGTGGACTGCAAGAAGCCAGATCGCGGCAGCATCCTCACCCCTGGCATGTCATCCCTGGTGATCTAGTGGCCCCCACCCCACCCACCCACGGAGCCCCACCACCCCACTCCCCCGCAGCCGGGCGGCAGCACCTCACCATCTGCTGCCCCGCTGCCCGCCAACTGACAGTTCGTAGGGCTGCATGCCCATTGGTGCAGAGCATGAGCCAGTGGGCAGCAGCCCATACCGCATAAGGCAGTCCAGATATGTGAATGAACTGCCACCTGCCGCTGACGGGAGGGAGCGGGGTGGTGGGGCCTGTGGTGGGTGGGGTGGAGGACCACGTAGATCACCAGGGATGACATACTTGGGGGTAAGGATGCCGATGCGATCTGGCTTTGCAGTCCACTGACCACCAGAGATATTGGACTTTGGGGTTAACTTATGCCCACGATCGGCTTCTCACGGTCCACTGACCACCAGGGATATTGACTTTGGGGAGAGGGAGGTCTGATGCCCGCGACAGGCTGCCTCGGGGACATAGTTATGCCCGCGATCGGGCTGCTGGGGAATACTATCATGCCGCGATTGGCCGCAGGGCGCCACTCAGGCTGCTGTCTGGCAGGCGCCAGGCGTAAGTCGTCGTGGGGGATCGTACCCAAGACAGCAATGGCATGCAAATGGGCTGTAATTAGATGCAAATACCCTGTGTGCCTTGTATAGATTATGGCCCCATTTGCATGTCACCTTTTGAATATTTAGAGTTTGCACATGGCGCAATGGAACTTGCGCCACCGCATCTGAATGCTCCACTCTGACCACTTGCAGTGGCACAGTTCCACTGGCGCTATGCACAGTGGTTGGGGTTAGGGGGAGTATTCAAAGAAGTTGCTCAACAGCTAACTCCATTGAATATCGCTGGCCACACCCCTGCACAACTTTTTTGAGTGGCGCAGGAGCTTGCGCCACACAATGGCGCAGTTTGAATATCTGGCCCATAGTATACATCTGTTGAAATAATATGCAATCAGTGTACTGGTTCAAGAATATTACTTTTATACCGATGATTTTATAAACCTGAACCAGACAGAAAACATTTACCCCAGGAGAAAGCTTACTTTTAGGGCAACCAAAATGGTGCAGGGTCTGCACCAGAAGACATATGAAGAAAGACTAAAGGAGCTTAATATGTATACCCTTGAGGAAAGAAGGAGAGAGGGACATGATAGAAACTTTCAAGTACCTCAAGGGAATCAATAAAGTCCAAGAAGATAGCATCTTTCCAGAAAAGAGATGTGCAAGAACAAGGGGCACAATTTGAAGATAGAGGGGATGGCTTAGAGGTAATGTGAGGAAGTATTTTTTCACAGAGAGGGTTGTGGATGCATGGAACAGCCTCCCTGAGGAGGTCGTGGAGTCAAGAACAGTGGGGAAATTCAAGAATGCATGGGACAGGCATAAGGCAGTCCTAGTGGGGGGTAGGAGGAAGTAAACTGTTGGTTAACTAGGATCTGCAGCTTATCTGTTAGGTAGGAAAATGGGCAGACTGGGTGGGCCAAGCGGTCCTTATCTGCCGTCAATTCTATGTTTCTATGTTTCTAATTATTTGGAACTACAGTATGCTGCCTGTCACTAATATTAAACGAAACCAGTAAGAGCTTGGACAGTCTTTTGTGCATCAAGACGCTTTTTTGTACTCATTTATACTTCATGCCATGAAAAGGTGCAATGCCTGTGAACGGAAATGAGCTCACGAGGAACTGTATTTCATTCTACACTGAATGGGAATTAACACTGTAATGCTTTTGACTCTTGTTTCCTGTTACTGGTTTGACCAGCTATGTTTTGCTGTTTTGAGCAAAGAAAATGGTGTGAGGAAATTCTTATAGTGATCATGGAATTCAAAAATGTAACTCCCTCCTCATTCATTTAGCATGGCAGAAGAATGAAAATGTTCATCTCTGCTGCTGCTTGGTAGGTTTTATCTTTCATAAAAGTCCATGATTTCTACATCCATTTCTGTTCACTGTATGACTTTTTCATTAAAATGTAATTAAAAAGGCACTACTGTTGTCAATGTTTCTTCTTGCAGCTTTAGTATGAAATAGAACCTTACTGTATTTAAACTTGGCACTCTATTCTTAAAAGAATATCTTCCATTTTGTGGAAAAGAAAGCTACTGTATAAGACTAGGGCCCCTGAGTCTTTTTATTCATTTTTACTGCCCTGATCTATCATGCTACAGTATTATACTTAACCCTCAATCATGAGTGAGCAGTGTCCTTCAGGACTAATGTCAAGTCTCCCACATAAACCAGCTGTGGGAGGTTAGTCTGCATGATGCAGACAGCATGGTACGAGATATAATTTAAAACATCCAAGCGCTGACTAAAAGGTTAAAATTTGGGAAGACTGCCAAGTGAGAAAAAAAGAGAAACTGACATTTTTTGTGCTAGTTCTTTTTCATGCCCTTTCCCTGTTCTGGCCATATTTCCCCCTTAGAAAAATAGAAACATAAAATTTGATGGCAGATAAGGACTGCTTGACCCACCTAGTCTGCCCATTTTCCCCTACCGGTTTCATATTACCGCAGATCCTAAATCATCTGCTACTTACCCTCTCTTTCCTATTGCTTGAGTTCCTTTGTGTCTGTGCCATGCGTATTTGAATTCCCCTGCCATTTTTGCGCCTACAACATCTGCCAGGAGGCTGTTCCATGGATCCTCCACCCTTTCCGTGAAAAAATACTTTCTCACATTACCCCTAAGTCTACCCCCTCTGTTTTCATATCATGGCCCCTTGTTCTTGGACATCTTATTTTTTTTAGGATGCTACCCTCTTGTGCCTTATTTACACCCTTGAGGTATTTGAAAGTCTTTATCATACCCACCTCTCTCTCCTCTCCTCCAGGGAATACATTTTGAGGTCTTCCAGTCTCCCCTCATATGTCTTTTGGTGCAGCCCCTACACAATTTTAGTTGCCCTTCTCTGAACTGCTTCTACTCTGTCTAGGCCTCCAGAACTCAACACAGTACTCTAGATGAGATCTCACCAATGCTCTATACAGTGGCATCACCACCTCCTACCTTCTGCTGGAGATACCTCTCCCTATGCACCCCAGCATTCCACTGGGTCTCCTCACAGCCTTCTCACATTGTTTAGTAACCTTTAGATCATCATATATGATTACTGATAGGTCCCTTTCCTGTTTGGTGACTGTCAGTACCTCTCCCCCCCATAATGTACTCCTCCGCTGCATTTCTGTGCCCCAAGTGCATATCTTGCAGTTCCTTGCATTGAATCTTAGATGCCACACCCTTGATCACTCTTTAAGCTTGGTTAAATCCCTTCTCATTTTCTCTACCCCTCCTGGAGTGTCAACCCTGTTGCAGATCTTCATGTCATCTGCAGAGAGACACACTTTCCCTTCCAGACCCTCTGCAATGTTGCTTATGAAGACATTAAAGATGACTGGTCCAAGCACTGATCCCTGGGGGACCCCACTGGTCACCCCTCTCTTTGAATTGAACTCCATTCACCACCACCTCTGTGTCCTATCACTCAGCCAATATTTGACCCAGTTTACCACCTGGGACCCACTTCCAGGCTGCCCAGCTTGTTTACTAGCCTGCTATGTGGGACAGTGTCAAAGGCCTTGCTGAAATCCAGGTAGGCCACATACACTGCCCCTCCCTGCTCCACCTCCCTAGTCACCCAGTCAAAGAAATCTAACAGGTTTGTTTGACAAGATCTTCCCTCTGTGAATCCATGCTACCTCGGATCCTGTGCTCTGTTGGATTTGAAATATATCACAAACCTTTCTTTTAGTAGTGATTCCATTGGTTTCCCCACCACCGAGGTCAGGCTGACTGGCCTGTAATTGCCATCCTCCTCCCTTCTCCCACTTTTGTGGAGAGGGACTACATTCACCCTCCTCCATTCCTTCGGTACCACACCTGTTTCCAGCCCACTGTTGAACAGGGCTATCAGTGGTACTGACAGCACCTCCCTGAGTTCTCTTAATACTCTGGGATGTATCCCATCCTGCCCCATTGACTTGTCCACTTTCAAATTAGCGAGTTCCTTTAAGACACTCTTCTCCTTAAATGGACTGGTGTCCACCTCCCTCCCAGTGGTGCTTCCATCACCTAACTTTGGTCACTCCCCCTTCACCTTTTTCTGTTAATACTAAACAAAAATACTTGTTCAGGACTTCTGCTTTTCTTGGCCCCCTTGTACACTTCCTCTTTCCCTTTTTAGTCTCACATTCCGCTCTTAGTCTTTTTTTTTTTTACTAATGTACCTGAAAAAGTTATGTACCCTTTGAATAAAAATACCACCAACAGCTTAATCTAATTCAATTTCAGCTGGTTTCCACCTAAATTACCCCAAGGCTGAAAATAGGCAGAATAACCTACTCCTCCTTTCCTTGTCAATGAAAGCTAAATAAATAAATTAAGAGATGGGACAGGATTTTTAAAAGCATCCATCTGACATGCACTGTTGCTATTTTCAAAAGAATCCATCCAACATGCATCTGCCACTGTTTTAAAAAGGATCTGTCCGACAGGCATCCCCCGCTGTTTTCAAAAAGATCCATCCAACATGCATACCCTGCTATTTTCAAAATAGAAGTGCATCTACTGCAGACTGAAGGATCTACAGCATCTGAATTTTGTGACGTAAAAAGATGGACTTACTTAAAACAACAAAAATCACATTTGCATCATCTTTTTGCTTTAAATTGTGATTTTTTTTTGCCACAAACTGACCCATCTTTTAAAAATAGCATGCAGGACTACTCAGATGCAATCGGGTGGATGGGGAGGCAGGCATCCACATCTCACCTTTTTTGAAATCTGGCTTCAAGTTTCAAAATATCATTTTAGGTTGTGTAACAATTTGCCATGTATACCTGTGACTGTGTTTTGTTTTACTTTTTATTTTAGTCAATTCTTTCTGCATGAATATCAATTACAATGTAGCAGCTAAAAGGACAAACCTGGTATTTCTGGGAGGAAAGGCAAGTTTCTTATCAGAGTAGACCCCTGACTTTGATGGCACTTTAATATCTGTGCTGTCCGTTATCCATTATCATGACAGGATGCCTGGACAATTTATGGGGTAGCTCAGGAAGTGTCTTTTGATGTCAGGAAGCTGCTAGATAAATCAAATGTTCCTGTTGGGCTAAGGTCTAAGGACAGAAAACAGATGTATTTGTCCCAAAGGCCAGATCAGACAGGTATTCTAGCCTAGCTCAAGACACAGAGAATGTTGAATCTATGGTGTCAGAGTGACATAAAGGATGATGTGTCTGGAGGGTCTTGAGGTCTGGTGGAGCCTGAAAGAGATAGTCAGGTTTGGGAATATGGTCCAGCTACCATCTACAGGTTTGAGTCTTCCCTGATTCACCAAACTGTCTTGTGGTATGCAAGTCTACCTTGCTAGAGAGAGAGAAGAGAGAAAGACACACACACACAGATTGTTTTTTCTGTGTGAAACCTACTGTTAAAACATTTTCTTTTCCATTTCTGTAGAATTACTGTTTCCTCTAATCTATGCCTGTAGTTCCCTGTATTATCTGTGTAGATATATGGAAATATTAAAATACTATATTTTTATATATTTCATGTTTCTGTGACTAAGTTCTTTGAGGTACAGCCAACAGATTTATACTTGGCAAAACTTTATTTCTGCCTTTAAAGAGAAGGCTACCATTACCATAATTGTGTCTAAAGTATGGAGTTCTCAGCTGTGACATAGGGGGGTGGGTTGGTTGCCCTTGAACAAGGGCACTGCACTGTGTAAGAAGCATTTCTGGAGGGACTTAGACCTAGAGATATCCTGAGCAAGTGTCTAAGCTGGAGTGGTGGTAGCTACTGATTACCATTGTAGGCATATGAAGGGCTTGAAAAAGCTGGTAACACTGACAGACTGAATCTGGGATAGACCAGTTTGCCACAGGTTGGGTCCCTTTACTTGGGAAGACACTCTTCCAGCCTTTAAATGGAATCAAGCCTGATACCCTGAGTCCCAGAGGCAGCAACTTTAACCATTCAGCTAAAGGAAAACTTCCCATTGTCTGGTAGATTTGAGTGCACCTTTGACTGCTATGCTTGCTATTCCATATGGCAACACTAGATGGCTGTATTGCTTTTGACTCTTATTGTCTGCTTTTACTATTAGATAGCCCTGTTTTGCGCAGAGCCTTTTTTCATATCTGACATTATTTATCCTTCTTTAACATCCCCTTCTGAGAGTAAATGTAATCTTTCCATCATGGATCTGTTCTCCACCAGCCTGAGAAGCAAGTACTCTACATTCTCTCCTGTACCTGGGCCTCACATGCCACAGAAAAAGCTGCTGCTGTGCCATTAGGCTGGCTACTCAAGCCCTTTTCTAATCTTACTGGGACACCATCAGGGTCTCTGAAGAGATGAGGTCAAATTAGGCAATGTTTATTACCAAAAACTCTTAAAAAATTAGTTTGGGGATGTAACTGTGAATCATGAGATGAGGTTCAAAGTCCAAAGTTTTTTTTCCTTCTAATTACTCTGACTAGGTTACAAACCCAGCAACTTATTTGGAATGGATTTCATTAACTGCAGGTACTGTGGAACAATTTTCAGAAGGACAGTCTTACAGGATTTAGGACACTGTCCTACATGCTGGGCCTTTGGAGATCTTAGGCTCAGCTCCGGGCAGCATGGGCAAGATTGCACGCCTCAGATTTCATATTGAAGAGGAAATACATTATAAGAACCACCCGCCATTTCCCAGCATCCAACAGAAAAACCTCGACCGCAGAGGGTAGTTGGTCCAGAAGGTTGGCAGGTGGTTAGAGGAGCAAATCAGGTGCCCCATCACTCTTTTGCTCTCCAAATACATTACCTCCAAAAACCATATAAACATTACAAACAGGTATCTGCCTCTATCTCTGAAATCAAATAAAGAGGCAGAAGACACTGCAGAGCAGGACACTGTGGTACAGGAGCTAGCACAACAAAACTCACCCAAATAAGGAACCAAAACAAAACAAGCACAAAGGAAATCCAAAAAACTTCTGATCATAGGATACTCCATGATTCGGGGAGTTCATACCCATCTCCAGCCAGGGGTGATGGTCAGATGTCTCCCAGGTACATCAGCATGGAGAGACACTGACCACATTGCTAAAATTGTTCACAAAACAGGAGAAAACATTGATGTCCTAGTACACATAGGGACTAAGGATCTCGCCAGCCGTCAGTTGTGGAGACCAAGGAACACCTGACTAGGCTGGGTGACAAACTATCATCTATTTCATCCGGCATCTCCTTCTCTGAGATCCTGCCAGTCTGGGAGAGGGAGCAGATGGACGGAAGGTCAGAGAAGGGAGATAGGGAGCTAAACACGTGGCTCAAGGGCTGGTGCCAGGAAAAGGACACAGATTTGTAGGGAACTGGCAACAGTTCTGGGAGCAAACGCTTCTTAAATTTGATGGACTGCATCTGACTAAAGAGGGAGTCAGTGCATTGGGGCAGAGTTTGACGCCTTTGCAGAATATTTAAACTAGCAAATGGGAGAGGGTGCAGCACCCCATACGTCGAATGGAAGAACACCCCTCCCTCAGCTAGTGGTCAAACAGGAATTCAGCATGTTTGCTGCTCATTTGCATCACCAGGTAAGAAAAAGGTTTGTCTCCCACACGACGCTACAGGGTAATGCCAAACTTCACCCAACAACTAACACACCAAAATCTGGCCAATGGAAAATCATGTACACAATGCTCACAGCCTGGGAAATAAGATCCCAGACCTGCAGGCAATAATGTCAGAGGCTAAACTGGACATAGTAGCAATTAGTGAGATGTGGCTTTACCAGTAACCACACTTGGGAGACTTCAGTACCTGGCTATGTATTGTTCAGAAGAGACTGAGGTGCAAAAGGGGGAGAGGAGTGGCCCTGTATGTTAATCAAAATATCAAAGCTACAGAAATTCAGAATACACATAAGGAGCCAGAAGAACTGTGGGTCACCCTGGAAACAGGAAATGGGACAGCCATAAGAACTGGGGTTGTCTACAGGCCCCCAGACCAGAGGGAAGACATAGACACATTACTGTTAGAAGATATACAAAACATGACAGCTAAAGGGGAGGTTCTGATAATGGGAGACTTCAACATGCCGGATACAGATTGGTCAATACCAGCAGGAATATCTGCCAGAACTATACTCATAGTGGATTCCTGCAGGGAGGGCCTCAAACAACTGGTACAGCAACCCACAAGAGGCAGGGTTATCCTAGATCTAGTACTGACTAACAAAGAAGGGATCACAGATCTCCAGGTAGAAGGTCACCTGGGAGCCAGTGACCATCACATGGTATGGTTCAATTTGGCTACTACATCTAAACATCCCATTCCAAGGCAAAATATGGGACTTCAGAGGAGCTGACTTTGATAAGATGGCCAACAGAGTTAAGCTAGCCCTGGCAAAAAGAAACACAGGTGAGGGGGTACAGGCAAAGTGGGCAAGCATTATGATGCAATACTTGAAGCAACATCCCATTGTGTTAGACAGAAAAGGAAGTGCAAAGAAGAAGGAAACCACTTTGGTTCTCAAATACAGTAGCAGAAAAGGTCAGAGCCAAAAGGCATGGGCTTCAGGAAATATAAGGAACACAGCGGATGAAGATGGGGAGGCATACCAAACTGCCCTAAGGGAAGCAGGGAAGGCAGTAAGGCAGGCAAAGTCCCAAACTGAGGAAACACTAGCACGAACAGTAAAAGAAGGTGACAAGACTTTCTATAGATACATTAGTGAAAGGAGAAAGTCCAGAGGGGTATTGCTAGGCTTAATGGAGAAAGGGGAGCATGTGAGGAGGAGGACCATGTAAAGGCATCTATCCTAAATAGATACTTTGCTCAGTATTTACTGAAGAGAAGGTAGGGCAGGCCCACAGCTCAGCATCATGGACACAGGGGAGGGAGGTGAGCACTACTCCCTTCACAAAAGAAAGGGTCCTACAAGAGCTTCTAAGCCCAGGGTGGATAAGGCAATGGACCTGATGGCATACATCCCAGGGTACTTAAGGAGCTAAAGGAGGAACTAGCAGAGCCATTAGCAGAATTGTTTAGTGAGTCTCTGAGCACAGGAGAGGTCCCAGAAGACTGGAGAAGGGCTCATGTGATCCCGCCTCCACAAGACTGGTAGCAGGGAGGAGGCGGGAACTACAGACCGGTCAGTCTTACCTCAGTAGTGGGCAAGATTATGGAGGCACTCCTTAAGGAAAGGATAGTGCAACACCTGGAATCCATAGGGCTGAGGATCCAAGACAGCATGGGTTTACAAAAGGAAGGTCCTGTCAAACTAATCTCATAGATTTCTTTGACTGGGTAACCAGAGTGGTGGACCAAGGGGGAGCAGTTGATGTCGCCTACCTTGACTTCAGCAAAGCTTTTGACACTGTTCCACATAGAAGATTGATAAATAAGCTGGGTAGGCTCGGGTTGGGTCAGAAGTTGGTCAACTGGGTGGTAAACTGGTTGACGGGCAGAAAACAGAGAGTGGTGGTAAATGGTATACAGTCAGAAGAGATGCAAGTCACAAGTGGGGTACCTCAGGGATCAGTCCTGGGGCCAGTCCTCTTCAACATCTTCATTAGTGACCTTGCAGATGGACTAGAGGGTAAGGCTTGTCTGTTTGCAGATGACACCAAGATCTGCAACAGAGTAGATGATCAAGATGGGGTGGACAGAATGAGAAGAGATCTGGATAAACTAGCAGAATGGTCAGAAGAGTGGCAACTGGGATTTAATGCAAAGAAGTGCAAAATCATGCACATAGGGAAGAGAAACCCTGAAGCCACCTATAGGCTGGGAGAGGAGTTGCTAGCAGTCACAAAGGAAGAAAGACACTTGGGCATCATCATCACTGATGACCTAAAATCATCCAAGCAGACCTCTAAAGCAGTAGGTAAGGCTAGGGGGTGTTAGGGTGTATTAGTAGGGGTATCACAAGTCGTAAGAGGGAGGTATTAATCCCTCTGTACAAGACACTGGTTAGGCCCCATCTGGAGTACTGCGTGCAGTATTGGAGGCCACACCTTCACAAGGACATTAACCAAATTGAGGCAGTCCAGAGAAGGGCAACCAAAATGGTTCAGGGACTGCATCAGAAGACACATGAGGACAGATTAAAGGAGCTCAATATGTATACCCTTGAGCAAAGGAGGGAGAGAGGTGATATGATCGAGGCATTCAAACACCTTAAGGGCATAAACAAGGTGAAAGAGTCTAACATGTTTAAATATAAGAAAAATAGCAGGACAAGAGGACACAGCATGAGATTAGAGGGAGGGCGATTAAGGGGGAATGTGAGGAAATTCTTTTTCACAGAAAGGGTGGTGGATGCATGGAATGGCTTACCACAAGAAGTGGTGGCTATGAATACAGTGCAGGGCTTCAAACAGGCATGGGATAGGCATAAGGGAGCAATACAAATGACTTTGAATAGATAGGCCACTGACAGAGCAAAGGCGATGGCACATTTATAAGGTAGAAAAGAAATGGGCAGACTGGATGGGCCTTATGTGTCCTTATCTGCGTCAGCCAACTTCTATGTTTCTATGTTTCACCACCGCCACTTACTGTGTGGCCATATGCATTCCACACCCTATCTGTGATTCTGTCTACCCAGAACTACAAATAGGTAGAACTAGGACCCTAGTGAAAATGAGATGCTTTATCATAGTTGGGCTATTCTTTAATAATTAAATAAATATAATAAGGCCTTAGATTTCAAAATCACTTCCGTAATGTCTGCTATAAACACTGTAGTGGAATGGGCTGCCTGATGCCCTACTGGTAGTGCATTGTGCTCCCAACCTGGTGGCCTGTTTTCACAAGTAAATCATATAGCAGGATCAGGGGGTTACAGGGGCTGGGGTGGTACTGCTGAGTGTCCGTGCTCCCAGCCGGTGGACTAGAGCAAAGTACTGCTGCTGCACTGACCCCTGTGGTGGGCCACAGGATGTTGCTGTGAAGGAAGTGCATGCAGAGTATAGCCATGATTTCAGAATGGGGTTTTCCTCCACAGAAATCCCATTATTTAGTCCCATGTAAAAACAGTTTTTATGAAAACATAATGGAAACAAAACTGAGAGGGTTTGTGGGCACCCAGCCCCCCCAGCCATGCCTATGCCCTGAGGAGTTGTACTTGGCATTGTGTTAGGGCTTCGATGCTGACAATACTAGTGGAAAAATGGTGGCGACACTGGACATCCCACTCCCATACATGATTGTGCACCAGTGGGCGAAGCTGGGACTGGCTAGTTGCCTGCCTGAATGTGAGGAAATGTGTGGCAACAACTGATCAAGGTTGCCTTAACACAGGATGCAAAACATAACTTGTAGTGAAATACTATGAAAGATGTCCACTTGCTGTATGTATGTTTGTGATCTGTCCCCAACGTGGAACCTTTGTAAAAGAGCCATGGCTCAAAGGTTATTTCCGAAACATAAATAAATAAATAAATACAATTACTTCTGAAGAGCATGCAGCACAGAGGGGAATCAGTGAGCTGCAGATTGGCTGCCACTCATGCAAACCCACCTTTGACCACTGCACTGTTTAGAAGGAGCTAGGCACTGCCAGCTCAAATAGACATCTTCTGCAGTGACCTACTATGAATAGTTCAATACATAAAACAGATCTTTAAAGTTGGAAGACTTGCATTTACACTTCCAGAGGAGCAATGAATGCCTTGAATTTTTGTACAGTCCACTTTAAGGAACTTGGTCTGAATGGGTTAATTGGTTATTAACAATGACTGTATCCATTTTAACAAAAATTGGAATTTGAAAACCATTGAAATGATGTCACTGTTAACATCTGTTTGTTTCCATTTCCTATGTGACCATATCAGGAAAGCCTTCCTCTGTCCACTGCTTTGGTTGTTGGGCCTAATTTTAACTCTTTCTATACCAGCTTCTTCTTCATCTCTGAATATCTTCTTAGTCTAGTACTCAGTGACAGGACCACTGCTCTTAAGGAAGGGGTCAATATATCAGGGTGTTGAAATTTGCTGATGACACTATACTGGTAAGAACTGTGGACACAACAGAGGCCAGAGAGGCACTACAGGGAGATGTGCACACATTAAGAACATGGGCAAAGAAATGGGTGCTTTTTTTTTTTAACCAGGAGAGACACATTAAGTTGAAAGCTTGTTTCCAGGTGTGAACTGGGAGCACAAGAAAGTTAGGTGACTTGCTCAGGATCACACAGTATGCAAGTAGGGGCTGTGGGATAAAAACCCAGGTCTCCAGGTTTGCAGCTCAGAGCCTGAAACCACTGCACTGTACTGCCTCCTCATTAGTGCTTTGGGTGCTTAGATTTAATGTGGGGAAATGCAAGGCACTACACATGGAGGCAAGCATTAGGGTCGTTCATATATCCAGTGTGGTGCAACAGTGGAGAGCACAATTGAGGAGAAGGCTCTAATAGTAATGGTGGACAGAAACCAGGCAGACTATGTGCTGCTGCAGTCAAGAAAGCACTCACAATTCTGGGATGCATTAAAAGGGGGTAAAGAACAGGTGAAGAGAGAAGTGAGCCTCCCACATACAAGGCCTTGGCTGGACCACACCTGCAGTGCTGCATCTAGTTCTGGTCACTGCAGTACAGAAAGGATATTGAAGAGATTGAAAGGGTTCAGCACAGGGCCACCATGCAGATTTGTGGCTTTGGAGGCCAGAGGTACAAGGACAGATGGCTATATTCAAATTATTTAGCCTAGAAAATAAAAGACTGAGCAGGGATGTGATCATGATTTCCTGAATACTAAACAAGATACACAAGATACAGTATACATGAGTGTTTAAGTAGGTGAGTGCAAGCAGAGCTAGAGGACATGCCTTCAAACTGGGAGATGAGCAGAATGAGGGGAAACACTAGAAAGATTTACCGAACACAGAGGGTGGTTAAAGTTGAATAGCTACCTACCTTCAAAAGATTTTTATTTTATAACACAAAATGTGAATGAGTCACTAAAGGGGTTGTTGCTGCCCTATATTTAAATTTTTGCGTTGCATTAGTCATCAAATAAAGAAGTTTAACTTTACACAAAATCTACTTGTTTGTACCTGTTCTGTCAAGCTGTACAGCATCTACCCTCAGCAACTGAGGGGCAATCTTCCTACCTGTTTACTTGAACTGTTTACTCCTTTTGCACCTTTGTTCCCTTGAGCGACCTCCATTTCCTGTAAAAAGTGAACATACCCTGGGCTGTTCTGGGCTGTATTTTCAACAGGATCTGTCCTAGATCTATCTGCCCCTATTTTTAATTGCAAGATTGCTTCTGGTTTCATTGGAACTGATTATTTTATTGTTTTATTTTTTTTATTTTTTTCTCTCTCCTGTCCACGACTGGGGAGTTATTCTATTCCCCCTCATCAGCCCTGATGTGTGGGGTCTCAACCCGAGCAGCTGCCAGCCTCTGCCGTGGTCCCCAGGAGCTGACAGAACTGTGGCTTGCCCCCCTATGAAGGGCCCTCCCCCCGGGGGGGGGGCATTATGGAAGGGAGACCACATCATCCAGAACCCTGCCTCGAGGTTGGGCCTTGTTTGGCGGTGCCGGACGGAACCCGTCATGGGAGTCATCCTGTTGGGAGCAGGGGCTTATTGGCAGTGAAGCAAATGAAGTCCCTCCTGAGATGCAGATGTGCAATGATGTCAACAAAGCTAGTGCCAACATCCGACATGTCCCACCACTAAATATGGCAACACTCCTGGGTAGCCACTGCCCCCCACTGGGCCGCCATACAGAATGATGCACCTCGATCCCTCCCCAAACAAGGAGAGCAGTCCTCTGACACTTAATCCTCCCTTCCTCTGTCAACCCCGTGGCCAAACTTGTTCTCAAACCCAGGTCACCGGTGTGTGGCGGAGGTGTGGCATCCAGCGCCTCAACCCTCAGCGCCACCGGCCATGCAATGGAACTGATTATTAACAATCTCAAGGGCGGGGTCTGTGGCAGACTGCTTTAATTCACTGATGGCATGCACGCATGTAATGGGCACTAGGGCATAATAAGTGGAGGAAAGGGAAGTGGGACTGATGCCGGTGACCAAATAAGGTCCAGGATGTTGGAACAGGCAGGGAAAAATAGGGCAGACTAGATAGGACTACCAGTCCTTTTCTGCTGACAAGTTCTGTGTTTCTATGACACTGAAGTGGCGAGGGTGGTGGACTCCCTTGTGAATGGGGACAAAGTTCAGGATAACTTGAATATGCCAAGTGATTGGACAGACCCTGGAGATGCCACACTTGGTGAGGAAAAACAGAGATTGGACAAACACACTGCACGAAGGAGGAAATGACCTGGGGTCATAAAAAAAGGAAGGGCAGAAGCACGAAAAGTGTGTAGCTGCTGCCAAAAAGGACTAGCAGAATGCTATGGTCCATCAAAACTGGAGTGACCAGCACTACAAGGATGTGATCTTGCCTCTTTACAAGGCCCTACTTGGGCCCCACCTGGAGTACTACTGGACTCCTAATTACAAAATGGACACTGAAGCAGTTGAGGAGGTGCAATGCAGGATCACCAAAGTGATCAGGGGCATGAGAGCTAAAAGCTATGAAAGACTGGTGGCCCTTAACATATTCATGTTGGAGAACAGGAGATTAAGAGGGATAGGATCTCAGTCTTCCGCTTACCCAAGTTTATCGATGCCACAAGATCGAACAAACAAATGTTTTTAATCTGGTATCCTCCAGCAAGACACAGGAACACACTATTTTTTCCCCCAGAGAGTGGCAAACATATGGAACAGCCTACCAGAAAAGACAGTGGGCATGAAGACAGTACTGACCTTCAAGGAAAGCTTGAACCTCATATGCAAGCAATAAGACATGACAGGGCGGTGGTGGTAGTAGTAGTACTGTAGTAGTAGTAGTAGTAGTACTGTAGTAGTAGTAGTAGGTTTTATTTAATATGGCGCCCTTCCCTAGAGGCTCAAGGTGCCTTGCAGTGCAAACAATATGTGCATTAACATTCATATAAACCAATGCAGTAATCAATAATATTTGCACCAGTGGCACAACATCCTCTAGAAACCAGGAATTGATCATTGATCTTGGCACATGGTATGGCCATCCTTGCCAGTATTTCCTGGGATTTCTCCATATTGCCCTGCAGTCTGATTATCAACAAACTCTGGACTCTGCAGACTTTTACCTGTCTAAATACATACCCCTTGGTTTATTTTCGTGGAGCAGCTTTTAGCAACCATGTAGCCCAAGCCTGCTTTTTGGAAGTATAGGGCCAATTCGAGGCCATCATGATTCCTCCTTCCTCTCAGGCTTCACATGACTTTCAACCTGAGCCCAGCCCTTAGCTTCCCTCTCCTTCACTCCATGGCTGCTCAAAAACTTAGTATTGTCATACTTAGTGGTGGAAATGGGGAGAACATGGAGAAACACAGTTCTGGGAGTACAATTAAAAGTCTGACTTAGTTCCAGAAGCAAAATGGGGAAGGACTGTTCTTGTGAAAAATACTCCCCCTGAAGCCATATAACTGACTTAAAAAAGGTACAAATGCAACATGTAATGTGAAAAGGTGCCCCTAGACTCATCAGATAAGTTTGAACCTACATCAAAGGAGCTGGGTTTCCCCAGCAAACTGTTTACATTTCCAATACCGGTCGTGTCTCTCCCACCTCAGCTGGCTTCTCAGGCTCCCTACTGCTTCTCCTTGAGGCAACTCTTTGTTCCTCAACCCAGAGCAGGTGATCAGTCAGTTATGTTACTCACAACAAGCACTTAGAGAAACACTAGCTTTACAATTCTCACCACTGCATTCCTCACATGGAGACAGACAAGCTGCAGGAGCAAGTTTTACTAAATGCTAACCCCCTTCAAAAGCATATATAAAAGAAAGAATTTTCTTCATATTTACCGTAGTTTCCTTTCTGTTAGCTCCAACATCTAATGGGTGGTTAGTACATGGGTAATGTGCACCGCTACTAGGAAATGGCAGAGCCCAAGGCTGTAAACACGCATAGAATCTTGGGCACGTGAACATTCTAGACAGCAGAAACTCTCCAGTCACATTTATCCTCAAGTGCCCAAAATTACATAAGAGTAAAGCAAACCAAAATTAAATGTGTCCAGGTTACACTGCTCCTCTCAATAAACCATTATATCGATATTGTTTGCATAAGCATACCTTTTCCTTAAGACGAAGACACAATAAACGATTCCCTACCTCCTGTGGTGAGAAGGAGGATGGAAGGATATTCACCTTCTGCTTTTCTCCTGTGGTGAGTTTTTAGTCTTTTTAACCGGCTAGTACGAAACTGGATAAAACTATTTACAGTCAAGGTATATGTCACTAGAAAGAACTGCAAACAGTGTAAGCACTAACCTGTAACAGACGAGCAGCACTCATTGTTCAGAAAATCAAACCTGTTAACTTGCATGCCAGTAAGCAAATATTTTGCAGCTTAACCTTTTTTAACTTCAGCAGGTAAATCATATAAGCATGTCAACACTACTTATGATCAAGAAAAATCATATAAGGATGTCAACACTACTTACGATCAAGAAAAAAAAATTTCTGAGAATATAACAGACATCCCAGGAGCATACCGGACAATATTCTTTGTCAGGAGCCAGGCTCATGTAGAAGTTGCACTGACAATGTTGGAGCTAACAGAAAAGGAAATTACAGTAAGTATGAAGAAAATTCTTCTTCTGTAGCACTCCACATTGTCAATGAGTAGTTAGTACATATGGTTGCTATAAGCAGTACCCATTATCAAACTGGGTTGGGAGAATATTGTCCCATATGCTTCTCAATAGGGAAACAATATTTATCTGCTAACTGCCACCTGCAAAACTCTGCGACCAAAGGTTGCATCGCCAGAGCTTTGAACATCCAGTCTGTAGTGCTTAGTGAATGTGTGGACGGAGGACCACATTTCTGCCTTGCACAGTTCTAACACAGATGCCTCCCCTCTCACCACCCAGGAAGTGGCCCTAGTCCTGGTGGAATGAGCCATGATGAGAACCGGAGCACTCTTCTTTGCTGTAACATACACCTTGGCAATGCACGCCCTGACCCACCTTGCCAAGGTGGCCTTGGAGGCTTTTTTTCCTTTTGTTTGCTGCTCTGAAAAGCATGAACAAGCTGTCCAATTTTCTAAACTATGCAGTTTGTTTAAGATACGTGCTAACTGCTCTGGGCAAGTCTAACTTGCGCAACGCTCTCTCTCGCTCTCGGATGAGTTGCTGTGGACAGAAGGCAGATCTCTTGATTCACGTGAAAAGATGTAGGAATTTTTGGAATGAAAGACGGAACCCTTCTCAGAACCCTCTTGTCCTTATGAATGATAATGTAAGGTTCTTTGAGGGACAAGACCCGGAGATCACCAATCCTTCTGGCTTAGCACATAGTAATTAAAAAACACACCTTGTATGACAGAATGTCAAGCGCCAGTGAAGAAAGAGATTCGAAGGGTTCTTTACAAAGACTATTCAAAAAGAGACTCAGATCCCATGGATGGGCAACAGATCAAAACAAAGGTCAACTTTAGCTGACTACTCGTAGAAATCGCATGACCTCTCCATTAGTCCCAAGAGACGAGCACATGGATGCTCCAAGTGCTGATACCTGACCTCTCAAGGTGCTCAATGCCAAACCTTTGTCCACTCCCACCTGTAAAAATCCAAAATCTGTGGAATCGTGGTTTTGAAGGCTGAATATGTTTCTTTCTTTCTGGATCAAGCTATAAAAGTGGTCCATACACGAGCATAGGCTGCAGATGTGGAGTTCTTCATCGCAGCCATCAGAGTATTCACTACGTTTTGGGAAAAATCCTGTTTCAGGAGTCTCTTCCTCTTGAGAGCCAGGCTGCGAGTTGCATTGCCTCCAGGTTTGGATGCAGAATGGGTCCTTGTAGAGAAAGTCCCCTTGGATTGGGAGTCAAAATGGTGTGTGTCGAGCTACAGTAGATTCACTAGGTCTGAGAACCATGGCCTTCTTGGCCAATTTGGACCTATCAGATGAAAGCTTCCTTTTGAGTGTCTTATTTTGCATATGACCTTGGGGAGGAGCAGCAGAGGAGGGAAAGTATCTGCCCTGCAGAAATTCTACATCTGTGACAGTGTCCACTGCTTCTGCCTATGGATACCAGTATCAGCTGAAGAGCCTCTGCACCCAAGCATTCTGGCTGGAAGTAAACAGGCTGACCTGTGAGTGACTGAACCATCTGCACAGAAGGTTGAACACCTTTGGGTTCAGCATCCACTCCTCTGGCTGGACATTCTCAAGGATCAATCAGTCAACTTGTATGTTCAACTCTCCTGCTAAGTGAACTGCCGATAAAGCTAGAAGATTCTCCTCTACTCACAGGAGCAGGTCAATGGCTTCTCTTAGCATCTCCCTGCTCTTTGTGACTTCCTGATTGTTTATGCACGCCACCATGATCATGTTGTCTGATCTTATTTTCACAGCTTTTGACTGTACCAGCTTCCGAATGTGAACAAGAGCAAGGCGTACTGCCCTCATCTCCAAGATGTTGATGTGCTGGTGCTGTTCCTGCACACACCAAGACCCATGAATCAGGAGATGGTCCAGGAATGCGCCCCATCCCAGCAAGCTGGCATCGGTTGTCAGGATCAGCTCAGGGGGTACTTCTAAGGTGGACCTCTTGCTTAGGTTCTCTGAGCTCACCCACCAATTCAGCGACTGTTGAAGGGTTGGGTAAATCAAAATCATGGCCTGATAATCCTCAGAGATTGGATCCCAGGCTGCCAGCAGCCTGCTCTGAAGGGGTTGCATGTATAAGCAAGCCACAGAATTAGTTCCATTGTTGCAGTCATGAGATCCAAAATCCATAGTAGGCTGTGAGCTGAAGATAATGATTGGCTTCTCAACCACTATACCTCTTATCTCAGGATCTCTTTCCTGGCTACCAAGAAGAAGACCTTCCCCTCATCTGTCTTGAACACAGCTCTCAGGTAGTCCAGGCTCTGAAATGGGCTGAGAGAACTTTTCTCCTGATTGACTACCAAACCATGGGACTCACTGGATCTCCAGTGTCCTGGCAACTGATTTTCCTTGCCAGTGGGGCAGAAGGTGCTCGAATGAACAAGTCATCCAGGTAAAGATAGATGTGATGTTCCTCCTACCTTAGGTGTGCTACCAGCAGTATGAGAACCTTCTTGAACACTCTGGGTGCTGTTGCCAGCACAAAAGGAAGTGCCATATACTGGGAGTGTTGCCTCAGAACCAGTGGTGGAGCCAGGTTTGGGAGCATTTGGGAGCCGTGGGTGGCCATTCAGTCAATCATGGTCTCCACAATGGGCACTAAACAGTGAATAAAGATGGTGGTGGGCACCACTACTGCATACTGGGGCAGCCAGGAGGGGTGACCTTCCCCAGCCCCAGCTCCGCCCTGCTCAGAACCATGAACCTGAGGAATATCTGGTTAGACTGCCAAATGGGAATGCAGAGATATGCATCCTTCAGATCTATGAATGTTAAATAATCCTCCAGCTGGACAGCCTGAAGGATTGACCATAAGGACTCCATCTTGAAAGTCATGTGGTAGATGACCAGAATAGGTCTGAAGCCTTCCGACTTCTTGGCAAGTACAAAGTAAATTGAGAGAATCTCTGGCCTTGTTCATCGTGAGGCACTGGAACAACTGCCCGATCTGCTTGAGGTGGTCTAAAGTTTGAGACATTGCTTGTCTTTTCAATGGGTCCTTTAGTACAGGGAATAGAAGAAAATGCCTCTTTGTGGGAATAGTTGCAAACTCTATTGTGTAACCTAATATCAATATCTCCAGGATACAAACGTCTGATATTATTTGGGCCTATCTTGTGTAGAAATTCTGCAGTCTTCCACCAAGGAAAGGGAGGCAAAGATGGGCCCGTGTAACCTCATTATGATATCCCACGTCTTCCTCCTGGACTTCCATTATATTTTTGGGCAAAGTCTCCTCTGTCACTACTGCCTTTGAACCCAGAGTAAGCCCCCTGAAATTCTGAAAAGCAAGAAAACCCCCTCAATACTGCCTCTGTCGGCTGCCTCCTTAACCTTTTGGAGTTCATCTTGCCTTTTGCTGCTGTTTTGACACCAGAAGATGTCCCTTGTTATCCTGGACATCTTTCAAAATGTCATCCAGGCCTGATCCAAATAACAGGCCTCCCTCGAACAGCAGATTAAACAGCTTGGCCTTCGACTCCTGGTCCGCAACCCAATGCCTCAGCAATACACCCGCAAGGTGGACACAATGTGATAAGCGCAGTGATCTGACATTCATATGTTCTCCACCATGGCATCCCCTAGAAAGGTGGAGGCCATGGATACCAGCTGCAAAATATTCACTCCCCCAGAATCTGTAAGAATGAAACTATACAGAGCCATGACCCTTAGATTTAGGGCTTCTGCGATAATAAAGGATGCATAGGAGGTCTTGAGGTTTGCTCCATTTGAGGCAAAGGCTCTTCTGCATGAAGCATCCACTCACTTATCGTGCGTGTCAGCTAGGGCCAGAGAGTCCTCAAATGGAATAGTCGTGCACATTATACAGTTATGCACAGCCTTATCTACCAGATGTGGAATTTCCCACTTGCAGGTATTCCCTTCCATGAAAGGAAAACACTGCACCTTGGATTTAGAAAGATATTTTCTCTGGTCCATGCCTGCCCGTCCTTGTTCAATAATCTGATCACAGTGTAAAAAGTTTGGAAAATACTTTGGAGAGGAGGAGGACGAGGACAGGAACAGATTCACATCTAAGGCCCTCCATGGTTTGCACCTCCTTCAACTGCAATGTCCTACAAGCCTCTGTTATAAGACAGGACAATGTATTTGTATCAAACAGGGGAGAGATTGGAATCCTCCTCTTAGGCTCCGTCCACTCCCCCCTCCTCTTCATCAGAGGGGTAATCCTCCTCATCAAGCAGCACCTTCAGGTCAGGCATTTTCCCCAAGGACACCAGTATCATACTCCTGACCTCTGTATGGACATGGTCAGGGTCTGCCTGCAGATCTAGGTTAGCAGACTTGTCCTGCTCTGGTACACCTGGATGTGCTTGTGTGTGCCCCCCCCCCGACCTGAAGGGCATGGCCTGGGTTCGAGTGTGTCAGAAGGGATGTGTTGTGGAACATTAGGACTCAAAACTCATTTAAGAGCAGCAGCAAAGATGTGTGTAATTCTGCTTTGCCACTGCCAGACAGTACACCAGGTGCAACCCCTAGCTTGGGGTTCCAGCTGAGGGCAACTATGATGGACATATTTGCTTGAGTAATACAATGGAGGCAATAGGACCCTAGTGGAGATGGCTGCATTATCCTTCTGCAGGTCTTACATCTTTTAAAAATTATATAGGTCTCCAATAAGCCATGGTGCCAATGGCTCTACACCAGATAGCCTAGAATACACTAAAAACAGTTTTTTTTTGTTTGCCCAAAGATATGTAAAAGCCTCTGACCCTCCCTCCCCCTGTGGTGGAAACTGGAACTGAAGGACTGGGGGGGTGGCAGTCAGAGAAAGAGAAGAAACTGCCACAAAATATAATTTCTACCAGCCTATAAAGACAGGCTTGTCATTAGAAACAATGGTATCTTTAAGCAGAAACTGACCAAGACAATCTTTGCTGCCACATCTAGTGCCCAGAGAAGTGCAGACGTGCATGTGCACAAGAGTGCACAATCCTGTGAGGTCACGATGCTACATGTGGTGTCACTACATCAGAGAGCGTGTGCCCAGCCTAAGGGCATGAAAACTGATGGTGCTGCAGCATGGAACAGTCACCAGGAGAAGAAAAAAGGAACAAGCCCAACAGTAAGACTGCTAACCATGTTGGTGTCCACGGGGAAAAAGTGGAGCCATTAGGAAAAAAACACCCAGAAAGAGCTGTAAGGAAGTGTGAGCTGGTAGAAAAACCCAGGCTCAGGCACAACACAATCCCACAGAAAGATACAGTTCCCAGGCACAAAATAAAAGAGAAATCTCCACAGACAAAAGGGTGATCTTAGATACAGTTGCTCAGGCACAAAAACACATATAGGCTTACATACACTCCTACCAATAGCCTCTGGATAGAGGAGGGGGGGTGTCTCACACCAAAATAGATGTAAGAAAAACACTAAAAAAAACATAAAACCTGACTACCAGTCCCTAACAGTTCACCAATACAAATTCACTTACCCACATAAAAAAGAAATCGAAGACCTGGCAAAAAATAAACACCCTTAAAGTTAATGTGGCAGAACGAGGTCCCCAGTCCAAGCACAAACAGATAGGGGAAATGGTGAAAAATGCAAGTTAGCCAGTTTGAAAGCCGCAGCTTAACAGGCATGATTTTACATTTTGGGGTGCTCCCCATCACCAGGTAGCCCCAACCTGCTCTGCAGAATCACAGCCCTAAAGTATTAAACACAGAGAAAGACAATTTTCTTTAGAGAAATCTTCTATGCTGCTTCCCTTCAATGGCACAACAAAGATTGGAAAGTTTCTGCTGTCCGAATGTTCATGTGCCCAAAATTTATATTGGTTTGCAGCCTTGGCTGTGCCATTTCTAGTAGGGGTGCACATTAATAAATTTGTACTAACTACCCATTGAAACTGTGCAGCACACAGAAAATATATATATATATTTTTAAACTTTATTTATATGCATTTTCAGATAGGGAATTACAAAACTAGGACAGGTCTTAAAGACCAAAACTCCTGGCAGAATAGCTAGTGCAGCAAGACCATGGATAACTCCTAAATGTATATGAGGGCATTATTATTCTACTACTGTGGAATTACTGTTTTTTCTTTGGGTTCGGTGGAATGTGGATGGTGACGAGCAAAGATAGTCACACTGTTAGTTTATTACCGTCTTTGATGACATGGCATATGAGGGGTCACTTTGTGTGACCTATTGGAGTGTTTCACTCTGGATTACCATCTCTTAGGACATTTAGAAAACATATATTTATGAATGTAACCCCCCTGCAAATGGGGGTTCCCAAAAGTCTCCAGGAGCTTGCTTGAATGCTCCAAGCCTGGATGGTGTTTGGCATCTAAGCTGTTTATCTGTGCTTTTAGAGCCCCTGGTACTGTCTCTTTAAGAGCTGTCTGCCTGCAGACATAATTAATTTGATGGGGGTCTGTGTGTTTCTCTGCCCGAGCCCCACTTGATCTACTGCTAAGTCGCTCGGTTTTTGGTCATTAAGGGCAAAGGAGCACTCTTCAAAGTTGTAATTGTTTGCTTGTAACCTGTTAGAGTAATAATGAAAATGCAGTTTGTTTTAACCTGCTTTCTTGTAGCAAGGACAGTGCAGAGTAGCTCCCTCATGTTGGTTCTGAACTGCGAATTGGACCAATCATTGTGGGGATCTTTTAAAATGGAGCCTGCTCTGGGCGAATCAGAACTTGGACTCTCCTCTGGAGCCGGCACAATGGGACTGTATGGCAGATGCCTCTGGGAATTGTAGTTTGACTTCAGCCCTTTTTGCACCAACAGGGGAGTCTGATTGTGAGTGACAGCCAAACCAGCCAACTGAACTGGGAGAAACTCAAAGGAAATGCCCGGCTCTGTCTACTGGAAAGATCAGATGAGTTGGGCCAGTGAAGAGACAAGGAGCTGTGTGCTTCTTCGTGTGTAGTTTTAGCGCAGGAATCACGTAAGGCCCTAAGTTTTGGTCTGTAGCTTGTGCCAACCTGTGAAGAGAATCAAGGAGATCTGAAGAGTAGAAGCCAGGGCTCACCCTGTAGAAGACTGGAGAAATTGCTGAATCGCTCAGTCTGTCAGGAACTGAATCTGCTGTGTGTTCTCCGGTATTGTGCAGTAATTCATGATCGGGATAGAGAAGCAGCCTGCCTGGTATAGTACTTTCCTTTTACATATAAATGTGTGTAGTGCTTGTGGGGAATCGTGTTTCAAGTCCCCTGTACAGTGAATTGAGTGCATGAAGCTGGAAGTAAACCCCAGTTTAATCCCGACTACATCCATTTGCTCTAAACTGCAGTGGGGTCCAGTCACAAGGACCTTGTCCACAGGGTCTGCTCCTCCTGGCAATCCAGGACAATCTGCCTTCCATCCAGTTCCCAGCATTGAGTTTGTGAGTACAAAGCAGAGTAGCTTCCTGCCATCTGTTTATCGAATTGCAAGTGTGTCATCTAATTGTTTGTTTTTTTAAATTTCTTCATGAACTGAGCCAACCAGCTCAGGATTACAATTTGGGTATTGTGCCAGTGTTTTTCCATCACAGGGCCCCAACCAGCTGCACCGATCCTGGCTAGCCCCCCATCCTGAGTACCCAGTAAAAGTGACATTTTGGGACTCTAAATATGCGACAGTACTGTGATTATTAATGTGTTCAACCTAGTTAACCTGATTTCCCCTTCCTTGTTACAGCACCTTAAATAAATCAGATCTGTTTGTTTCAGCAAAATTACACTGACTGAGGTATTTGTTTATGTTAAGTATTGTACTGTGACTTTTGCACTGTGTCGTCGTGTTTTACGGGGTCCCCAGAGTCCAGTCGACAGAGCCAGTCCTGGGTGTAAGTGTACATTGTGAAGATATTCCTGATGCCTTGTGTGGGCCACTAGTGGGAAGAAAGGGGTTACAGTGTCCCAGAGGGCTGTGACCAAGTTAGTTTAACTGCTGCAACCCTGACCTCTGGGTGAAGGCACCCACCATTGGACCTAGGCCCCTCAACCTGTTAGTAGTTAAGCAGGCAGGGTAGTAGCCCTTGGGATAGGCGCCACCTAGGGGCTACATAATGAAAATCTTTTTCAAGCAGTCATTTCCTCTAGACTAGTCACTTCCTGTCAGGACAGGGTCAAAATCTTCTCTAATACTATGCAATTACTGACTGCCGCTTCCTTAAAGGAACACTCTCCTAAGAAGGCTACAACAGGAGCAAACACCTAAGAGCTTCCAGCTCCAAGCCTCCAAGTAAAAACTTCTTTTAAAAGCAATTATTCTTCTAAAGTAAAATAACTGTTTTAGATGTTACATATAGCTGACAATACCTTCCCTTTTTCAAAATCTTTTAAATATTTTCCCAGTGAAAAGTAATCCTTATGTCAAGTTTTATTTCACAAAAGTACAGAACCCCCACTTTAGGTTACAGTCTCAGCCCAGCAGTCTCTTAAGGCAAGTTTACAAGGCCACATTTGCATTGCAGCAGCTCGAATGCTCGGGATCCTGCAGCGCAAATGCAGTTGAGTGGACAATTAACAGATCATAGTAAGTTGGTCTCAGAACCTCTCCCCAAGCTTAGCCACCACAAATCTGGGGATGTGTTCAGGAGCCAGCAGTATAAGCAGCCATGTGGATAGGCTTCAGCACTCGCTCAGATGGACAAGAGACCCTCCCAGCATTGCCCAATATCAGGCAGCCAACTGCCCCGAACTGACTGCCCCTCTCCAGCCTGTCTTGCATCGGCACTGAGAGGGGCCATGTAACACACACAGCAATTGGCATAGGAGGCCAAGGGAGCACTGAAAAGGACTACAACACAGAGCTGAGTGACCGTGTAAATAGAGCTGTAAAATAGATGCCAAAGGCCACCTTGGTGGCCCAGTGGCAGTGTATTGTGCTCAGTGCTGCTGACGGGGTTCAGAAGTGAGCCTGGGAAGTCACATCAGAAGGCAGGCCATGGCTGAGGCAGCTGTCGTTTGGCAGTGCATCTCTGTTGTGGAGAGTTGACAGCTGACTCCGCCATCACAGCAACTCCTGCAACTGGGCCAGGGAACTTGCTCCTGCAGCATGTGGGACACTGCGGCTGTGCATGTCCAACATAGGCACTCATTCTTGCCAGGGGAGGAGGGAGGATAAACCAAGGGGAGAAAAAACGGGTAGCCATCAGAATGATGACCGGCTTTGGCCATTCCAGTGCATAGTCTTGTGAAAGGTTTTATCCCTGTGAGTCGCTATCAGCCAAGGAAGAAAAATCTCTGTGGGAAAAATAAACAATGTCAGAAAGAGTGCAATATTTTTTTAAGAGCAGCAGGCAAACAGCAGACTATTTAGTACAGGTATATTTATAGGGTTTAACTGCTCAAAACTCCATCTTACACTTGTACTAAGAATTGGGGAGAGGGGGTCTGCCTGCCAAGCTTAAACTTAGATTTCTGCTGCAGCAAGGAGACTTTTGCCACATTTGTATCTCAACCTGGAGTAAGGGTAACTAGTTTTGTAACATGGGTTCCTAAAATATTATCTTCTGATTCATCCAAACAGGTCACCTGACCATGGATTATGTCTGATATACCCACAGTTGCATGGTCACATGGCTTTATTTCACTGTTTCCTTAGGCAAAACTCTAACAAAACATTGCCCATGTTACAAGAGGATTAACCCACTCCAGGGTATGGGTTTACTGAGCATTAATCCAGACCTGGGTGTTTCCAACACCCCCCAGGCATGGATTAATGCTCAGTAAACCCATACCCTGTCGTGGTTTAATCCCTCCATATTTGGTATCACTGGTATGGGCCATGGTGAGCTCCAGACCTGAAACATGAAACGTGGCTTACTTGCCAATGCCATTCCAGGGCAACCCTTGAGGTTCTTTGTATTGTGTATTGCTTTCCTGTTTTCTATTTATTTATTTTTATTTATTACAATCTCGGATTTATAACACTTTGAGCTAGGAGCTCATTTACAAAGGTTCCACGTTGTGCATAACATACAATTACAATAATGGAGTGTGTGTGGTACAAACACAAATATATAAGTATAAATATATGTGTTCAAAAATTTGATGCAGACATTTCAAATGTAGAATGATTAGTACATGAAGACATACTAAGAGCAGCCAAAGGCTTTTTGGGGATAGGAAGTGGGGAGGCAATAATGAGGGCGTGGGGGTAAGTAGGGGGAAACAGGTAAGGGAGTGGTGGGGACAGACACGGTTACAGCAGTAAGGAAGTATTTTGTGCTATAGGGTGCAGTCACAGCCACTGAGGGTTGCAAGGTGGAGCAAAAGCTGACTTTTAAAAGGAGCAAGTTTTGGTACAGCAAGGATTTCACAGGGGTGTTCATTTAGCCAGTAGGGGCATAGTAGTCAAAGGTCCTTTGTCCATTAGTAGCTACAACGGAATGGTACTTGGTATGGGTGACTGGACATGCCCATAGTCCTATGAGGGTTAGACACTGGAGTGATGAGTGGCTGAAGCACTGGGGGCTAGGCCTAGGCAGATTCTCTTGGCCAGCAGGCAGGTCTGGTATTTCATCCTCCCTTTGAGGTGTAGCCAGTTAGCCTGGACATACAGGTTACAGGTGTGCGTGAGTCAGTGTGCACCAGTGACTAACCTGCAGGCTTTGTTTAGTGCAATTTTAACCCTATGGATTGTAGTGTCCAATGCAGCACCATAAAACTAGACCATAGTCTATGATGGAGATTATGCTGCTATTAACCGCAGTTCGGAGTGCCTCAGGGGTCAGGCAGTGCTTGTGCTGGTGAAGTAGGCCGATAATGGTTTTGACTGCCTTCACGACATGGTCGACATGGTGGGCGAATGAAAGGGAGCTGTCAAGTATGAGTCCTAGGTATCTGAATGTTTGAACTAGATCCAGGGGGATGCTGTTGTTATTACAGATTGTTAGCTGTTGGGATTTAAGTTTTTTATGAGGGTTTGAGAACAGCATGACCTTTGCTTTTTTATAGCTTTCCTTTTTTATAGCTATTTCCTTTATTTTTAATTTTTAATAATGGCATGACATTCGCCTTTTCATCAATCACCTTGAAAGAAGTTGAAGACCTGCTATTACAGTTGGACATTAAGAAGAGCGCTGGAGCTGACTCAATTGATCCATACTTTCTGAAAATAGCCTATCATATACTAGCAGCACCAATAATGCATTTATTTAACCTGTCCCTAACTCAAGGCTCCCTTCCTGCAGAGTGGAAAACTGCTCATGTTATCCCGCTATACAAATCAGGGGACCCCAGTGACCTGAACAACTATAGACCAATCTCTCTACTGCCTATACTTTTGAAATTATTGGAAAAAATCATGGACACACATCTAAGATCCTTCCTGGACAGCATAACATTTCTTAATCCCATGCAGTCTGGATTTAGAACCAAACACAGCACCATCACTGCACTGGCCAAAGTTACTGACGACTGGCTTCGGGATCTGGACAAAAAAAAATTAGTTTGTGTGGTTTTCTTAGATCTAAGCAAGGCCTTTGATACCGTCGACCATTGCCTACTTCTTTCAGCACTAAACAGCTTAGGATTGGACTCAATTTCACAGGTCTGGTTCCAGAATTACCTCTCAGGCAGACAGCAACAAATAAAGGCAGAAGGAGAGCTCTCACCACTTAAATCAATAAAGAGAGGAGTCCCTCAGGGTTCTATATTGGGTCCACTGCTGTTCAACATCTATATTAACAACCTGAACTTAGGAATTACAGAGGCCAAAGTCCACTTATTCGCCGATGACACAGTGTTATACCTAAGCCGAGACACCCCTGGAGCAGCATGTGCTGCAATTCAAAATGAATTCAATATACTGCAATATCAACTCATTGATAAAAAACTTTAATTAAATGCAAAAAAAACCAAGGCAATGCTGCTTGCCCTTCTAACACTGGATGCCATCTCTACAGCCTATAATAATGTTCCCCTGTATTCACCTACTTGGTGAAAATCTTGAGTTCGTGTCAAAATTTAAATACCTGGGCATATGGCTGGATAGCAAACTCTCATTTAAAGTGCATACTGAAGAACTAATGAAAAAACTTAGGCAAAGGCTTGGCCTCTTCTTCAGAATTAAACACCTTCTTACTGAGTCAGCAAAAAGACAGTTTGTCAATTCTACATTTCTATCATTAATTGATTATGCTGACATTATATATGGCCAATGTCCTGCCTCCCATCTTGCTAAATTGGATGTATTGTACCACAGAGCTCTAAGATTTATAACTGGACTTCCATCCTCCACGCACCACTGCATTCTATATACTGCAGTAGGGTGGCCATCGCTTCAACTCAGAAGGCATAGAAATGCAGCCATTTGGACACTTCGAGCTCTCTCCAAAAAACTCCCGGATTACATTACTGCTTGCCTTCCTGCAAGTCCACCTAGTAGTTACAGCACTAGAAGTCATTCACTAATCTCCTTAAAAATTCCCAGGATTAACAACCACTTTGGTAGGGCTGCCATAAGTCATGCTTTGCCCACACTATGGAGAGGATCCAAAGTTCCTTGAAACTCAGTACCCTTGTCAGTATTGCTATGTTCAGGCATCTTTATGACATAACATTTACTGAACTTTGTAAATGATACCACAGCTTCTAGTGGTTCTACAAGTGGATGTAGGCTTAATTCCACCCCTCATTTATATACCCTACACTGTAAATCCTTCCTAACTTATTAAGTAGCCAGTCCTGCCTGGCCTTCAGAGCCTTGGCATACTCCCAACCTTCCTTCATGACTCTTAATTAGTTGCCTGTTGGTTTCTGGTTCCTACAACCTCATGAGAAACCATATTTATTTCCTAGGGGATGTAATGACTATGATATGCCTCCCTGGCTGATACTAGTAGCCACGACTTCAATCATGTATAGAGAAGAATGTACTTTGTATAACTATTGCTTGGCATTATTTACCTGTTCACCACTAGTGCAATGGAATGTTTATAATGTACCTTACATATGTAAATCTGTATTCCTATATATGTATTCCTGACATTATTTACCTGTTCCCCACTAGTGCAATGGAATGTTTATAATGTACCTTCACATGTAAGTCTGTATTCCTAATTTCTATTTTTGTGCATCATATGTATGTCTATCCTTTATGACTAACTGCAGGTCCACCTTGCAAATGAGCTTGCTCAATGGTGATCGCTTGGATAAAAAAGATTTGATTGATTGATTGATTGATTGATAGCTCATGAGGAGTTTATGCTCTTTGAACCAGGTCTCAACTATGGTGAAGTCTGTCTGTTTCTGTTCACTATGACCCAAACACATGAGATCAAATATGGCTAGTCCTTCTTCCCCCTAGGCTGGGATACAGTACAAGTGTGGTATACTGATGAGTATTAACAAGGATAAAACACATGTCTGTGTCTGCTGTTCTCAGCCTTCGCAGATTGCTTGAGAGGTCCTTTGTCACAATTCAATCCTGCTTTAGGTGGGCCAGCCAGTTCCTTCACTGTAATTGCCTATATACTTCCTCTTATTCTTTGCATTAGTGGGGCAGGTGTAAACAGAAATCCTTACCTCGAACCTCATGAGCTGATTGTGGTGCTGTACCATTTCCTATCAGTGTTCTGTCCCCACCCCCAACTGCCACAGCGCACTCATTGAGCTAGAAATTGTACAGCAGTAATGGAACAGTAATGTAAAAAAAGAAAAAAATCTTAAGTAATTAAATATAGGCCACACTTGCAGAGCTGCTCTGATCCACTTCCTGATGGTTGTTGGGCTCCACAGTTAGACAGCCCAGCTAAGTGTGGGTGTGCAATTCTGAAAAAAAAAGAAGTGAAATTTAACTGGGCCGCTCCACAACTTAGGGCTATTATATGGATATGCACTTCTTCCACCCACAACACAGTCCACTCTACATCCTGATGAGAATAAATACGGTGCCTGCTGGAAAAAATGCAGCAGAGATCCAAACATTACCTCACAGCACCACAGGTTAAGTATGTGAGAGTAGCACTGTGCACTCCATACCACAGGTATATAGTGCACAGCAGTGCCAACTAATAGTGGAAACTTAGAACTGCAGCAAAAGCAGTGTTAAGCACGGGGGGTTAAGACTGAAGAAACAAGCATTTGTCAATGCCGAATGTTCGTCGTGTGCACTGGGGTCATGGGGGAGGAGGGGATGTTTTAAAATTGCTTCAGTGAAGTCGTTTGTGAGGTGGGGTCCCAAAAAACATGTGTTCAAAATCTGGGGCAAAAATATTTAAAAATGGCCAAGTTATGCCACTAAGTTGAAAACCCTATTGAAATACACTGATGCCGAAAACCCCATTGAAATACATTGAAGGGCTTACCTCGGTTCGTTGGGCTTTGAAGAATGAAGACATGCCTGCAGTCCAAGGTAGATTACAACGACGGACCTCCAGTGGGTAAGTATGGAGTATGGGGTATGGGGGGGGTGTGGGATGGTGGGTCCTGAGTGGGAGGGTAGGGGGTTGGGTAACAATGGAATGGACAATGATGGGCAGTTTTCTTTTTTACAGGGAAAAAAATGAGGGACAGTTTTCTTTTTTTTCAGGGAGTTTGTTGAACAGATGAGGACACTGGGGGATTGGGCACCCCCAGTGTCTGTATACTGTTTGGGGCGGGTTACACAGCAGACAACGGTGGATGGACAGATGAGGACACTGGGTGATTGGACACCCCCAGTGTCTGTATACTGTTTAGGGGAGGGGGGTTACACAGCGGACAATGATGGACGGTTTTCTTTTTTTTTTAGGATAAAAAACAGGCATTTGTCAATGCCAAACATTTGATGTATTGAAAGATGTTCACCTCTGCACCTTGTTTACGCCCTTGAGGTACTGTACTTGAATGTATCTATCATGTTCCCCCACTCCCTCCTTTCCTCCAGTAAGTACATATTGAGGTCCTTTTAATCTCTCCTGATATTATTATTATTGTTATTTAGCTTTTGTTGACCAGGTAGGTACACTAGACTAGCTGTATGCCTATTTTCAGGTATGACCCGGGAGAGTACAGTGAAAAATATTGGTTCATACAAGGTACATAACAACAAGAGGTGCAGTGTACATAGTTACAGGAGAGCTAGATTAACATAGATAGTCTACAGTGCACAGTAATAGGTACATATACATACAGAATAAATAGACTAAGACATTCGATGGTGATTACATTGCTTGAGTAACCCTTTTTTTTTGGGCCACATACTTCATAAGCAGGTAGCAAGCAGTCACATACTTCCCAAAGTTGAAAGGACAGTAGGCAGTGGGGTGGGATAAGATTAATTTGGAGACATGTTTAAGGTGGTTTAGGGCACCTACACATTGAGAACAGTTTCAGGTGCCCCCACATGGAATTCTGGAGACTCAGGTGGGAGGGGGAGGCTCTGATGTGGTTTGGAAGGGAGTTTCATAGTCTTGGAGCACACGTAGCAAAGTCCCTCTCTCCCATTAGGGTTCGAGTATAAGGAACTTTGAGCACCCCAGGACCTAGAGACCTGAGGGAGTAGGAGGAGGTTTCAACTGGCTTGAGGAGCTGCGCCAGCCCTGGAGGGGTTCCAGTTCTGAGTACCTTTCCTACGAAGCAGCTCAACCCATATTTCAAGTGATTGGCTAGGGAAAGCCAGTCCTGTGTGTCATATAATTTACAATGGTGGGTGAGACGTGGGGCTGCCAGGGCAAAGCAACAGATATTGTTGTAGGTCGTATACCATCGAGCAAGGTGTACCTTGGATGTGCTAGCGAACAGGGGAAGGCCATAGCTAAGTGAGGGGAGCAGCACACCTCTGGCCAGTGCCAAGCGAGCTGCAGACATCAAATTGTTCTTTGCCCTGTAGGCAAGACCCAGTTTGCTGTTTACGGCTCTGTAAACATTTAGGATGTGACACCGTATGTCGAGTTGGGGATCAAGTGTCACACCCAGGTATTTTATTGAGACTGAGGTTAGTAGGGGAGAGCCATCAGTACCACTAACAAGCAGAGGGATGGGGGAGGCCTTGATCTTGGCAGCTGACCCAAAAAGCATGGCCTGAGTTTTCTTTAGATTGAAGACCAGCTTGTGAGATGTTACCCAGGATTGAATATTCTTAAAGGCCTCACTCAGCTGACGGTTGAGAACTCCAATGTCCCAGGAGTGTGCAAGGATGACAAGATCATAAGCATAAAGGGAGGCACTACAGTTGGAAGCAGCAGCAGGGAGGTTGTTAACAAATGCTGAGAAGAGAAGAGGCCCCAAAACTGATCCCTGTGGGACTCCAGAGGTCACCGGAGTGGGGTCAGAGAGGACCTTGTTGAATTTTGTCAGCTGTGTTCTGCCTTGAAGATAGTTACTAAGCCAATTCAAGGCCAATGGGGACAGGCCGAGGGACTGCATCTGTGAACAAAGTAAGGCATGGTCCACAAGGTCAAAAGTCTTAGATAAGTCAAGGAATATGGCCCCAGAGAGTTCGCCCTGGTCCATGGCCACACTGATGCTCTTAGAGACATAGACCAGGGCAGTAGACATGCCATACCCTTTTTGATAGCCGTGCTGCACAGGGGACAGCAACTTATAAGCCTGAATGTACTCCATGAGCTGTTCAACCACAGTTTTCTCCAGGAGTTTGCTAATGGCCGACAGAATGGCGACTGGACAATAGTTGTCTGGGACTTTGGGATTACCCTGCTTCAGAATGGGGACAATCCTCACAACTTTCCAAATGCCAGGGATAACACCCGTGGCAAGGGACAGGTTGAAGATATGAGCCAGTGGGGTGGCAATGTAGGGGGATCCCAGGTTCAGAAACGTGGGCTCCATGTTATCATGGCCTGTGCTTGAGTGTGGGGAGAGAACAGAGAGGAGTCTCTGCATCTCCATGACAGACACAGCCCTGAGATAAAACAATGGGCGAGAGGAGGGAGCCTCCTGGGGAACAGAGGCTATGGGGCCACTGATGTTCTCTACAGCAGAGAAAAGGGAGGTAAGCTCAGTCAAGTCAGAAAAGTGGGAATTTAAAGCATTAGCAATCATAAGAGGATTATTACAGCTCGACCCACCAATGATCATATCACATACCCCAGAGTTGGTGGGGCCACTGACTAAGTTTTTTATGTTCCTCCAGAACCTCCGTGGGTCTTTGGCAGAGCTAAGCAGGGCGGATTTACAGTAGTCACTTTTTGCCACCCTAATGGCTTTTTTGCACTCATTTCTCAGCCTTCTATACTGTTGGAAAATGGACTGGTCCAACGTGCTTTTGAAGTAAGCCCAACACTTGTCCCTTGCTCTCATGAGGGCTAAGAAGCTCCCATGCAGCCATTTAGTAGCAGATCCCTTGCTCTCCGCCTAATAAGGGGCATGCTTGTCTGCAGGGCACCAAAACAGTGAGAAACTGGGAGACAGCTGTAGAGGGTAATGGACACTGAGCACTTCTGTCCAGTCAGTGATCCTCAGATCCTCATGAAATGACCCCAGATCAAACCTAGAAAAATCCCTAACATGAATGATTTTGTGGGAAATTTTTGGTGAAGGAACTTACCACATACAAAACACTGGGGTGTGATCCGAGATGGAGTCAGGAAGAGTTCCAGCACTACTGATCCTATCTGGATGGTTTGATAGGACCCAGTCCAGTAGGGAGCTAGTTCCACCATTAGCAGACCATCTAGTGGGCTCATGGATAAGCTGAGACAGGGCAAGACTTGCCAACAGAGGTTCAAATTGTTTGGAGTTACCACCTGTCCAGTTTAGGTCAAAATCTCCCAGGATCAAAACTTCATTGTCCCCAACATTAGGACCAATAGTGTCCAGGAGGTGGGCCAGCCCCGGCAGACCACCCTTGGGGGGATTATATGTGCACACAATATGCAGCTTCTTAGTATTTCCAAGTAGCAACACAGTGTGCAGCAGCTCACAGAAAGACAAGGAGGGCTGCTGATGGATTACCTCAGATACTTTCAGATGACTCTTGTAGTAAATTAGGATACCACCCCCTCGCTTTTTTCCTGGCGATCATGTCTGATAAACTCATAGCCAGAAAGTACACAGGCAGAGTTTGGTATTGAGGGCTTTAGCTAGGATTCAGTGATGCCTAGTATGTCAGGCTTACAGTGGATGACCCAGGTTGGGTAGTAGACTGTGAATGTTAAGGTGAGCAATTTTAACCCCTTTCCCAGTTTCCAGCTTTCTGGGAGTGAAGAGGTCTGATAGTCGGTGTGACGTGAGACAGCCAGCTCTGAGTGCTGTATCAGATTCTTTTATTACATATAAAATATGTGATGGGAGGGTCAGTTTGAGGAAACTACTGTCTTACTGGAACTGACACATCAAGACCCCCCAGGGATAGTTCAAAGGACAGAACATATCTAAATTGCAGATATCTGGGGTGCAATTACCTTGTCAATTTGCTTTCATCCTAGGAAATAAGATTAGCTATTCATAATTCCCTCAGGGAAAATCCTTTGACTTACAATAATTGTCAGGAAGAACTTTGCAACAGGGCCGGTACAAAAATAGATACCTGAAAAACCAGTGAAACCAGGCCGTCCCAACATAAATATCTGAAAAACAGTGCAACAGGATGACACAGTATAGATACTTAAAACAAATGCAACAGGACGCACATGTATAATACCTGATAAACAAGTGCAACAAATAGCACAAGTACAGATACCTGAAAACAAATTAACAAAGGCTGGCATAAGTACAGATACTCCAAAAACAAGTGCACGGACTGGCATGTATAGATATGATAAAAAAATGCAACAGGGCTGGCACAGTATAGATTCATAAAACAAATACAACAGGACTGATGCGTAACTACTCAAAACAAGTACAGCAGGACAGGCACAGGTATAGATACCTAAAACAAGTGCAACAGGGCTGCCAAGTACAGAAATCAACAAGTGCAACGGATGGCACAAGCATAGTATCTGACAAGCAAATGCAACAGGGATGGCAAAATATAATACCTGAAAAGCAGAGTGCAACAGGGCTGGCACAAGTATGAACACCTGAAAACAAAATGCAATAGAAATGCACAAGTATAGATACCTGACAAACAATTGCAGGGCTCACCAAGTATAGAGACTGAAAAACATGTGCAACAGGGCTAACCCTTACAGATTCTTGATAAACAAGTACAACAGGTGACACAGTATGGATAACTGAACAAAAGAAGCAGGGTTAGCACAAGTATGAATACCTGAAAAACAAGGAAACAGGACTGTCACAGTACAGATACCAGAACAACAAGTGCAACAGGGCTGGCACAAGTATATATGCCTGTAAAATAAGTGCACAGACTAGCACAAGTATAAATACTAAACAACAAGTGCAACAGGACAGCACAAATACAGATACCTGAAAAACAAGTGCAACAGGATAGCACAAGTACAATACCCAAAAACAAGTGCAACAGGATTGGCACATGTATAGATACTTGATAAACAAGTGCAAAAGGGCCCGCACAAGTACAGATACCTGAAAACAACTGCAACAGGACTGGTGCAGTACAGGTACCTGGAGAAACAAGTGCAACAGGGCTGGCACAGGCATGGGTACCTGAAAACAATGCAACACAGCTGGCACATATAAATACCTGATAAGTAAGTGCAACAGGGCTGGCACAGAACACATACCTGAAAAACAAGTCAACGGGACTGGCACAGTATACCTATGATCAACAAGTGCAACAGGGCTAGCAGGTATAGATACAAAAAATAAGTGCAACAGGACTGGCACAAGTACAGACCCCTAAAAATCAAGTGCAACACCACAGGTGCAGGTACAAACACCTGAAAACAAGTGCAACAGAGGTATGGGCAAGTACAGATACCGAATAACAAGCTCAACAGGACTAGCACAAGCAGATACCTGCTAAACAAATTAACAAAGGCTGGCTCAGTACAGACGAAAAACAACAGCAACAGGACTGGCACAAGTACAGATACCTGGAAACAAGTGCAACAGGGCTGGCACAGGCATGGTACCTGCAAAACAATGCAACACAGCTGACACATGTATATACCTGATAAATAAGTGCAACGGGATGGCACAGTACAGATACATGAAAAACAAGTGCAGGACTGGCACAAATACCTACCTGATAACAAGTGCAACAAGGCCAGCACAAGTATATACCCTGAACAACAAGTGCAGGTCTGGCACAAGCAAGATACCCAAAAACAAGTGCAACAGGACTGGCACATGTAGATAACTTGATCAATAAGTGCAACAGGGCTGGCACAAATATAGATACCTAAACAACCAGTACAACAGGACTGGCACAAGTATAGATACCTGAAAATAAGTGCAACAGACTGGCACAAATATATATACCTGAAAAACCATTGCAACAGGGCTGGCACAAGTCCAGCTAACTGATAACATATATGCAACAGTGCCACAAATAGATGCCTGAACAACAAGTGCAACAGGCTGGCACAAGTATGATACCTGACAAACAATTGCACAGAGCCTGCAAGTATAGAACCTGAAACAAGTGCAACAGGGCTAGCACATAGAGATACCTGAAAACAAGTGCAACAGGGCGGCACAAGTATAGATTCATAAAACAATGCAACAACACTTCACTTGTATAGATACCCAAAACACCAGTGCAACAGGACAGGCACAGGTATGATACCTGAAAACAAGTTCAACAAAGGTTAACAAGTGAATACCTGAAAACAAGTGCAACGGTTGGCACAAGTATGATACCAGAAAAATAAGTACAACCGGGCCGGCACAAGAATAGATATCTGAAAAACAAGTGCAACAGGGAAGGCACAAGTATAGACTAAAAAACAAGTGCAACAGGACTGGCACAAGTATAGACACCTGAAAAACAAGTGCACCAGGACTGGCACATGTATAGATACTTCATAAACAAATGCAACAGGGCTGGCACAAGTATAGATTAATAAAAACAAATGCAACAGGACTGACACATGTATAGCTACCCAAAAAACAAGTGCAACAGGACAGGCACAGGTATAGATACCTAAGAAAGAAGTGCAACAGAGCTAGCACAAGTACAGAAATCTGAAAAACAAGTGCAACAGGGATGGCACAAGCATAGATATCTGAAAACCAAGTGCAACAGGACTGGCACAAGTATGGATACCTGAAAAGCAAGTGCAACAGGGCTGGCACAAGCATAGACACCTGAAAAACAAGTACAACAGGGTTGGCACAAGTATAGATACCTGACAAACAATTGCAGCAGGGCTCGCAGAAGCTAGAGACCAGAAAAACAAGTGCAACAGAGACTAGCATGTATAGATTCTTGATAAACAAGAGGAACAGGACTAGGCGCAATTATAGATACATAAAAACAAAGCGCAACAGGACAGCACACATATAGATACCCAAAAACAAGTGCACACAGGACTGGCATGTATAGATACTTGATAAACAAGTGCAACAGGGCTGACACAACACAGATACACATATAAACAAGGACAACAGGACTGGCACAAGAATAGATATCCAAAAACAAGTGCAACAGGACGGGCAGATGTATAGATACCTGATAAACAAGTGCAACAGAGCTGGCACAAGTACCAATACCTGAAAAACAACTGCAACAGGACTGGTACAAGTACAGATACCAGGAAAACAACCGCAACAGGGCTGACACAAGCATAGGTACCTGAAAACAAGTGCAACAGGACTGTCACAAGTATGGATAACTGTACAACAAATTGCAAGAGGTTGGCACAAATATTGATACCTGAAAAACAAATGCAACAGGAATGTCAAATATGGATACAAGAACAACAAGTGCAACAGGGCTGGCACAAGTATAGAGGCCTGGAAAATAAGTCCTGCAGGGCTGGCACAATATAGATACCTAAACAACAAGTGCAACACGACTAGCATGATATGATACCTGAAAAAACAGAATCAGCAACAGGACTGGCACAAGTACAGATGCCAAAAACAAGTGCAACAGGACTAGCACAGTATAGATACCTGAAAAACTAGTGCAACCAGGCTGGCACAAGTATAGATTACCAAAAAAACAAAGGTGCAACACGACAGGTGCAGGTAAGATTCCTGAAAACAAAGTGCAACAGGAAATATGGCTCAAGTATAGATACCTGAAAAACAAGCTCAACAGGCTATCACAGTATAGATGCCTGATAAAAACAAGTGCAAGAAAGCAGGCACAAGTACAGATACCTGAAAACCAAGTGCAACAGGACTGGTACAAGTACAGATACCTGTAAAACAAAAACAACAGGGCTAGCAGAGCATAGGTATCTGAAAAAAATGAATGCAACATAGCTGACAAAAGTATATACCTGATAAATAAGTGCAGCAGGGGATGGCACAAGTACAGATACCCAAAAACAGGTGCAACAGGACTGGCACAAGTATAGCTACCTGATAAACAAGTGCAACAAGTCGGCACAAGTACATATACCCTGAACAACAAGTGCTGCAACAGGAATGGCACAAGTACAGATACCCAAAACAAGTGCAACAGGACTGGCACATGTAGATAAACCTGATCAACAAGTGCAACAGGGCTGGCACAGAGTATACATACCTAAACAACTAGAACAGCAGAATGGGCACGTATAGATACACTGAAACATAAGTGCAACAGACTAGCACAAGAATATATACTGAAAAACCAATGCAACAAAGGCTGGCACAAGTACATCTAACTGATAAACATATGCAACAGGGTGCCACAAATATGGATACCTGAACAACAAGTGTAACAGGGCTGGCATAAGTACGGATACCCAAAAAACAAGTGCAACAGGACTGGCACAAGAATAGATTCATAAAATCAAGTGCAACAGCACTGGCACATGTATAGATATCCAAAACAACCAGTGCAACAGGACAGGCACAAGTATAGATACCCAAAAAACAATTGCAACAGGGCTAGCACAAGTATAGATACCTGAAAAACAAGTTCAGCTGGGCTGGCACAAGCATAGATATCTGAAAAACAAGTGCAACAGGGATAGCACAAGTATAGATACTTAAAAAAAAGTGCAACAGGACTGGCACAACTATAGATACCTGAAAACCAAGTGCAACAGGTCTGGCACAAGTATAGACACCTGAAAAACAAGTGCTACAGGGTTGGCACAAGTATAGATACCTGACAAACAATTGCAGCAGGGCACGCTCAAGCATACAGACCTGAAAACAAGTGCCACGAGGCTAGCACACGTGCAATTCTTGATAAACAAGTGCAACAGGGCTGGCACAAGTATAGATACATAAAACAAGTGCAACAGGACAGGCACACACACAGATACCCAAGCAACAAATTGCATCAGGACAGGCACAGTTAGAGACCCTGAAAAACAAGTGCAACAGGGCTGGCAAAGAATACATACCTGATAAACAAGTGCAACAGGTCTGGCACAAGTATAGTACCTGAACAACAAGTGCAGCAGAGGCTGGTACAAGTACACCAACCTGATAAACAAAAGTGTAACAGGGTGCCACAAATATGAATACCTGAACTACAAGAATTGCAACTGGGTGAAACAAGTAAGATACCCGAAAACAAAGTGCAACAGGGCTGAGACATATAGATACTTGATAAACAAGTGCAACAGGACTGGCACATGTATGAATACCAAAAACAGAGCAACAGGACACGCAAAGGTATAATACCTGAAAAACAACTGCAACAGGGCTAGCACAAGTATGAATACCTGAAAAACAAGTGCAACTGGCCGTCCCAAGCATGAATATCTGAAAAAAAGTGCAGCAGGAATGGCACTAGTATGAATGTCAAAACAAGTGCAACAGGACTGGCACGTATACAGATACCTGATAAACAAGTGCAACAGGCTAGCACAAAGTACAGATACCTGAAAAACAAAGTGTAACAAGGTAGCAAAAGTACAGATACTCAAAAACAAGTGCACCAGGACTGGCATGTATAGATACTTGATAAAAAAAATGCAACAGGGCTGGCACAGTATGATTCATAAAACAAATGCAACAGGACTGATGCATGTATAGCTACCAACAAAAACAGTGCAACAGGACAGGCACAGGTATAGATACCTAAGAAACAAGTGCAACAGGGCTAGCACAAGTATAAAATCTGAAAAACAAAAGTGCAGCAGGGATGGCACAAGCATAGATATCTGACAAGCAAGTGCATAGAGGGATGGCAAAAGTATAGATGCCTGAAAAGCAAGTACAACAGAGACTGGCACAAGTATGAACACCTGAAAACAAATTACCAATAGAAGAGTGGCACAAGAATAGATACCTGACAAACAATTGCAGCAGGGCTCGCACAAGTATAGAGACCTGAAAAACATGTGCAACAGGGCTAACCCACTTACAGATTCTTGATAAACAAGTGCAACAGGTCTGGCACAAGTATGGATAACTGAACAAGAAGTGCAACAGGGTTAGCACAAGTATAGATACCTGAAAAACAAGGGCAACAGGACTGTCATAAGTACAGATACCAGAACAACAAGTGCAACAGGGCTGGCACAAGTATATATGCCTGTAAAATAAGTGCTGCAGGGCTGGCACAAGTATAGATACCTAAACAACAAGTGCAACAGGACAAGCACAAATACAGATACCTGAAAAACAAGTGCAACAGGACTGGCACAAGTACAGATACCCAAAAAACAAGTGCAACAGGATTGGCACATGTATAGATACTTGATAAACAAGTGCAACAGGGCTGGCACAAGTACAGATACCTGAAAAACAACTGCAACAGGACTGGTACAAGTACAGGTACCTGGAAAACAAGTGCAACAGGGCTGGCACAGGCATAGGTACCGAAAAACAATGCAACACAGCTGGCACACATATAAATACCATGAAACACAGGCGCAACAAGGCTGGCTACAAACACAGATACCTGAAAAACAAGTGCAACAGGACTGGCACAAGAATATACCTACTTGATCAACAAGTGCAACAGGGCTGACAAGTATAGATACCTAAAATAAGTGCAGCGGACTGGCACAAGTACAGATACAAAAATCCAAGTACAACACCTACAGGTGCAGGAACAAATACCTGAAAAACAAATTACTGCAGCAGGGTATGGCGCAAGTACAGATACCTGAATAACAAGCTCAACAGGACTAGCACAAGTATAGATACCTGCTAAACAAGTGTAACAGAGCTGGCTCAAGTACAGATACCTGAAAAACAACTGTAACAGGACTGGCACAAGTACAGATACCTGGAAAACAAGTGCAACAGGGCTGGCACAGGCATAGGTACCTGAAAAACAATGCAACACAGCTGGCACATGTATATATACCTGATAAATAAGTGCAACAGGGATGGCACAAGTACAGATACATGAAAAACAAGTGCAACAGGACTGGCACAAGTATAGCTACCTGATAAACAAGTGCAACAAGGCTGGCACAAGTATATACCTGAACAACAAGTGCAACAAGTCTGGCACAGACACATACCCAAAAAACAAGTGCAACAGAAGGACTGGCACATGTAAGATAACTTGATCAATAAGTGCAACAGGGCTGGCACAAGTATAGATACCTAAGCAACCAGTACAGCAGGACTGGCACAAGTATAGATACCTGAAAAATAAGTGCAACAGAACTGGCACAAATATATATACCTGAAAAACCATTGCAACAGGGCTGGCACGAGTCAAGCCAACTGATAAACATGTGCAACAGGTGCCACAAATATGAATACCTGAACAACAAGTGCAACAGGAGCTGGCACAAAGTATAGATACTGACAAACAATTGCAGCAGAGCACGCACAAATATAGAACCTGAAAACAAATTGCCACAGGAGCTAGCACACTTAAATTCTTGATAAACAAGTGCAACAGAGGCTGGCACAAGTATGAATACATAAAAACAAATTGCAACAGGACAGGCACACATATACATACCAAAAAACAAGTGCAACAGGACAGGCACAAGTATACTACCTGATAAACAAGTGCAACAAGCCTGGCACAAGTATATACCCTGAACAACAAGTGCAACAGGGCTGCACAAGTACAGATACTTGAGAACAAGTGCAACAGGGCTGGCACATGTATAGATAACTTGATCAACAAGGTGCAACAGGGCTGGCACAAGTATAGATGCCCTAAACAACTAGTACAGCAGGATGACAAGTATAAAACCTGAAAAGCAAGTGCAACAGAACTGGCACAATATATGCCTGAAAAACCAATGCAACAGGGCTGGCACAAGTCAGCTAACTGATAAACATGTGACAACAGGGTGCCACAAATATGGATACCTGAACAACAAGAACAACAGGGCTGGCATAAATACAGATACCCTGAAAACGAGTGCAACAGGGACTGGCACAAGTATAGATTCATAAAACAAGTGCAACAGCACTTCCACTTATATAGATACCCAAAACACCAGTGCAACAGGACAGGCACAGGTACAGATACCTGAAAAACAAGTTCAACAGGGCTAGCACAAGTATAGATACCTGAAAAACAAGTGCAACAGGTTTGGCACTAGTATAGATACCAGAAAAATAAGTACAACCGGGCCGGCACAAGAATAGATATCTGAAAAACAAGTGCAACAGGGAAGGCACAAGTATAGACTAAAAAACAAGTGCAACAGGACTGGCACAAGTATAGACACCTGAAAAACAAGTGCACCAGGACTGGCACATGTATAGATACTTCATAAACAAATGCAACAGGGCTGGCACAAGTATAGATTAATAAAAACAAATGCAACAGGACTGACACATGTATAGCTACCCAAAAAACAAGTGCAACAGGACAGGCACAGGTATAGATACCTAAGAAAGAAGTGTAACAGAGCTAGCACAAGTACAGAAATCTGAAAAACAAGTGCAACAGGGATGGCACAAGCATAGATATCTGAAAACCAAGTGCAACAGGACTGGCACAAGTATGGATACCTGAAAAGCAAGTGCAACAGGGCTGGCACAAGCATAGACACCTGAAAAACAAGTACAACAGGGTTGGCACAAGTATAGAAACCTGACAAACAATTGCAACCCAGGGCTAGCGACAAGTATAGAGACCAGAAAAAACAAGTGCAACAGGGCTAGCACATGTATAGATTCTTGATAAACAAGAGGAACAGGGCTGGCACAAGTATAGATACATAAAAACAAGCGCAACAGGACAGGCACATATAGATACCCAAAAACAAGTGCTGGGACTGGCACATGTATAGATACTTGATAAACAAGTGCAACAGGGCTGACACAACTACAGATACATATAAACAAGAAGCAACAGGACTGGCACAAGTATAGATATCCAAAAAACAAGTGCAACAGGACAGGCAGATGTATAGATACCTGATAAACAAGTGCAACAGAGCTGGCACAAGTGCCGATACCTGAAAAACAAGTGCAACAGGACTGGTACAAGTACAGATACCAGGAACAACTGCAACAGGGCTGACACAAACATAGGTACCTGAAATCAAGTGCAACAGGACTGTCACAAGTATGGATAACTGTACAACAAGTGCAAGAGGGTTAGCACAAGTATTGATACCTGAAAAACAAGTGCAACAGGAATGTCACAAAAATGGATACAAAGAACAACAAGTGCAACAGGGCTGGCACAGAATAGAGGCCTGGAAAATAAGTCCTGCAGGAGCTGGCACAAGTATAGATACCTAAACAACAAGTGCAACAGGACTAGCATAAGTATAGATACCCTGAAAAACAAAGTGCAACAGGACTTGCACAAGTACAGATACCCAAAAACAAGTGCAACAGGACTAGCACAAGTATGAATGCCTGAAAACTAGTGCAACAGGCTGGCGCAAGTATGAATACCTAAAAAACAAGTGCACACGACAGGTGCAGGTAAAAGATTCCTGAAAAACAAGTGCAACAGGGTATGGCTCAAGTATAGATACCTGAAAAACAAGCTCAACAGGCTATCACAAGTATAGATACCTGATAAACAAGTGCAACAGAGCAGGCACAAGTACAGATACCTGAAAACCAAGTGCAACAGGACTGGTACAAGCACAGATACCTGTAAAACAAGAGCAACAGGGCTGGCACAGGCATAGGTATCTGAAAAAAATGAATGCAACACGGCTGACAAAAGTATATATACCTGATAAATAAGTGCAGCAGGGATGGCACAAGTACAGATACCCAAAAAACAGGTGCAACAGGACTGGCACAAGTATAGCTACCTGATAAACAAGTGCAACAAGTCTGGCACAAGTACATATACCTGAACAACAAGTGCAACAGGGCTGGCACAAGTACAGATACCCAAAAAACAAGTGCAACAGGACTGGCACATGTATAGATAACTTGATCAACAAGTGCAACAGGGCTGGCACAAGTATACATACCTAAACAACTAGAACAGCAGAATGGGCACAAGTATAGATACCTGAAACATAAGTGCAACAGAACTAGCACAAGTATATATACCTGAAAAACCAATGCAACAAGGCTGGCACAAGTACATCTAACTGATAAACATGTGCAACAGGAGTGCCACAAATATGGATACCTGAACAACAAGTGTAACAGGGCTGGCATAAGTACGGATACCCAAAAAACAAGTGCAACAGGACTGGCACAAGAATAGATTCATAAAATCAAGTGCAACAGCACTGGCACATGTATAGATATCCAAAACAACCAGTGCAACAGGACAGGCACAAGTATAGATACCCAAAAAACAATTGCAACAGGGCTAGCACAAGTATAGATACCTGAAAAACAAGTTCAGCTGGGCTGGCACAAGCATGAATATCTGAAAACAAGTGCAACAGGGATAGCACAAGTATAGATACTTAAAAAAGTGCAACAGGACTGGCACAACTATAGATACCTGAAAAACAAGTGCAGCAGGTCTGGCACAAGTATGAACACACAAAACAAGTGCTACAGGGGTTGGCTCAAGTATAGATACCTGACAAACAATTGCAGCAGGGCACCGCTCAAACATACAGACCTGAAAAACAAGTGCCACAGGGCTAGCACACTTATAGATTCTTGATAAACAAGTGCAACAGGGCTGGCACAAGTATAGATACATAAAAACAAGTGCAACAGGACAGGCACACATACAGATACCCAAAAAACAAGTGCAACAGGACAGGCACAGTTAGAGATACCTGAAAAACAAGTGCAACAGGGCTGGCAAAAGAATACATACCTGAACAAGTGCAACAGGACTGGCACAAGTATAGCTACCTGATAAACAAGTGCAACAGGTCTGGCACAAGTATAGGTACCTGAACAACAAGTGCAGCAGGGCTGGTACAAGTACACCTACCTGATAAACAAGTGTAACAGGAGTGCCACAAATATGAATACCTGAACTACAAGTGCAACTGGGTGGGCGCAAGTACAGATACCCGAAAAACAAGTGCAACAGGGCTGGCAGACATATAGATACTTGATAAACAAGTGCAACAGGACTGGCACATGTATAGATACCCAAAAAACAAGAGCAACAGGACACGCACAGGTATAGATACCTGAAAAACAAGTGCAACAGGGCTAGCACAAGTATAGATACCTGAAAAACAAGTGCAACAGGGCCGGTACAAGTATAGATACCTGAAAAACAAGTGCAACTGGGCCGTCCCAAGCATAGATATCTGAAAAACAAGTGCAGCAGGGATGGCACTAGTATAGATACTTAAAAAAAGTGCAACAGGACTGGCACAAGTATGGATACCTGACAAGCAAGTGCAACAGGGCTGGCACAAGTATAGACACCTGAAAAACAAGTGCAACAGGGTTGGCACAAGTATAGATTCCTGACAAACAATTGCAGCAGGGCTTGCACAAGTATAGAGACCAGAAAAAGAAGTGCAACAGGGCTAGCACACTTCGAGATTCTTGATAAACAAGTGCAACAGGGCTGGCACAAGTATAGATACATAAAAACAAGTGCAACAGGACAGGCACACATATACATACCCAAATAACAAGTGCAACAGGACAGGCACAGTTAGAGACACCTGAAAAACAAGTGCAACAGGGCTGGCAAAAGAATACATACCTGAACAACAAGTGTAACAGGACTGGCACAATATAGATATCCAAAAAACAAGTGCAACAGGACAGGCACATGTATAGATACCTGATAAACAAGTGCAACAGAGCTAGCACAAGTACAGATACCTGAAAAACAAGTGCAACAAGACTGGCATAAGTACAGATACTCAAAAAACATGTGCACCGGGACTGGCACATGTATAGATACTTGATAAAAAAATGCAACAGGGCTGGCACAAGTATAGATTCATAAAAACAAATGCAACAGGACTGACGCATGTATAGGTACCCAAAAAACAAGTGCAACAGGACAGGCACAGGTATAGATACCTAAGAAACAAGTGCAACAGGGCTAGCACAAGTATAGAAATCTGAAAAACAAGTGCAACAGGGATGGCACAAGCATAGATATCTGACAAGCAAGTGCAACAGGGATGGCACAAGTATAGATACCTGAAAAGCAATTGCAACAGGGCTGGCACAAGTATAGACACCTGAAAAACAAGTGCAATAGGGGTGGCACAAGTATATATGCCTGTAAAATAAGTGCTGCAGGGCTGGCACAAGTATAGATACCTAAACAACAAGTGCAACAGGACAAGCACAAATACAGATACCTGAAAAACAAGTGCAACAGGACTGGCACAAGTACAGATACCCAAAAAACAATTGCAACAGGATTGGCACATGTATAGATACTTGATAAACAAGTGCAACAGGGCTGGCACAAGTACAGATACCTGAAAAACAACTGCAACAGGACTGGTACAAGTACAGATACCTGGAAAACAAGTGCAACAGGGCTGGCACAGGCATAGGTACCTGAAAAACAATGCAACATGGCTGGCACACGTATATATACCTGATAAGTAAGTGCAACAGGGCTGGCACAAGTACAGATACCTGAAAAACAAGTGCAACAGGACTGGCACAAGTATACCTACTTGATCAACAAGTGCAACAGGGCTGGCACAAGTATAGATACCTAAAAATAAGTGCAGCAGGACTGGCACAAGTACAGATACCTAAAAATCAAGTGCAACACCACAGGTGCAGGTACAAATACCTGAAAAACAAGTGCAACAGGGTATGGCGCAAGTACAGATACCTGAAAAACAAGCTCAACAGGACTAGCACAAGTATAGATACCTGCTAAACAAGTGTAACAGAGCTGGCTCAAGTACAGATACCTGAAAAACAACTGCAACAGGACTGGCACAAGTACAGATACCTGGAAAACAAGTGCAACAGGGCTGGCACAGGCATAGGTATCTGAAAAACAATGCAACACAGCTGGCACATGTATATATACCTGATAAATAAGTGCAACAGGGATGGCACAAGTACAGATACATAAAAAACAAATGCAACAGGACTGGCAAAAGTATACCTACCTGATAAACAAGTGCAACAAGGCTGGCACAAGTATATATACCTGAACAACAAGTGCAACAGGTCAGGCACAAGTACAGATACCCAAAAAACAAGTGCAACAGGACTGGCACATGTATAGATAACTAGATCAATAAGTGCAACAGGGCTGGCACAAGTATAGATACCTAAGCAACCAGTACAGCAGGACTGGCACAAGTATAGATACCTGAAAATTAAGTGCAACAGAACTGGCACAAATATATATACCTGAAAAACCATTGCAACAGGGCTGGCACAAGTCCAGCTAACTGATAAACATGTGCAACAGGAGTGCCACAAATATAGATACCTGAACAACAAGTGCAACAGGGCTGGCATAAGTACAGATACCTGAAAAACAAGTGTAACAGGGCTGGCACAAGTATAGATTCATAAAAACAAGTGCAACAGCACTTCCACATGTATAGATACCCAAAACACCAGTGCAACAGGACAGGTACAGGTATAGATACCTGAAAAACAAGTGCAACAGGGCTAGCACAAGCATAGATACCTGAAAAACAAGTGCAACAGGGCTGGCACAAGTATAGACACCTGAAAAACAAGTGCAACCGGGCCAGCACAAGCATAGATATCTGAAAAACAAGTGCAACAGGGATGGCACAAGTATAGATACCTAAAAACAAGTGCAATAGGACTGGTGCAAGTATAGCTACCTGAAAAGCAAGTGCAATAGGGCTGGCACAAGTATAGACACCTGAAAAACAAGTGCAACAGGCTTGCACAAGTATAGATACCTGACAAACAATTGCAGCAGGGCTTGCACAAGTATAAAGACCAGAAAAACAAGTGCCACAGGGCTAGCACACTTAGAGATTCTTGATAAACAAGTGCAACAGGGCTGGCACAAGTATAGATACATAAAAACAAGTGCAACAGGACAGGCACACATATACATACCCAAAAAACAAGTACAACAGGACAGGCACAAGTATACCTACCTGATAAACAAGTGCAACAAGCCTGGCACAAGTATATATACCTGAACAACAAGTGCAACAGGGCTGGCACAAGTACAGATGCCCAAAGAACAAGTGCAACAGGGCTGGCACATGTATAGATAACTTGATCAACAAGTGCAACAGGGTTGGCACAAGTATAGAGACCTAAGCAACTAGTACAGCAGGACTGGCACAAGTATAGAAACCTGAAAAATAAGTGCAACAGAACTGGCACAAATATATATACCTGAAAAACCAATGCAACAGGGCTGGCACAAGTCCAGCTAACTGATAAACATGTGCAACAGGAGTGCCACAAATATGGATACCTGAACAACAAGTGCAACAGGGCTGGCATAAATACAGATACCTGAAAAACGAGTGCAACAGGGCTGGCACAAGTATAGATTCATAAAAACAAGTGCAACAGCACTTCCACTTGTATAGATACCCAAAACACCAGTGCAACAGGACAGGCACAGGTATAGATACCTGAAAAACAAGTTCAACAGGGCTAGCACAAGTACAGATACCTGAAAAACAAGTGCAACAGGTCTGGCACTAGTATAGATACCTGAAAAACAAGTGCAACCGGGCCGGCACAAGAATAGATATCTGAAAAACAAGTGCAACAGGGATGGCACAAGTATAGACTTAAAACAAGTGCAACAGGACTGGCACAAGTATAGACACCTGAAAAACAAGTGCACCAGGACTGGCACATGTATAGATACTTCATAAACAAATGCAACAGGGCTGGCACAAGTATAGATTAATAAAAACAAATGCAACAGGACTGACACATGTATAGCTACCCAAAAAACAAGTGCAACAGGACAGGCACAGGTATAGATACCTAAGAAACAAGTGCAACAGAGCTAGCACAAGTACAAATCTGAAAAACAAGTGCAACAGGGATGGCACAAGCAAAGATATCTGAAAAACAATTGCAACAGGGATGGCACAAGTATAGACACCTGAAAAGCAAGTGCAACAGGGCTGGCACAAGTATAGACACCTGAAAAACAAGTGCAACAGGGGTGGCACAAGTATAGATACCTGACTAACAATTGCAGCAGGGCTCGCACAAGTATAGAGACCTGAAAAACAAGTACAACAGGGCTAGCCCATGTACAGATTATTGATAAACAAGTGCAACAGGTCTGGCACAAGTATGGATAACTGAACAAGAAGTGCAACAGGGTTGGCACAAGTATAGATACCTGAAAAACAAGGGCAACAGGACTGTCACAAGTACAAATACCTGGACAACAAGTGCAACAGGGCTGGCACAAGTATATATGCCTGTAAAATAAGTGCTGCAGGGCTGGTACAAGTATAGATACCTAAACAAGTGCAACAGGACAAGCACAAATACAGATACCTGAAAAACAAGTGCAACAGGACTGGCACAAGTACAGATACCCAAAAAACAAGTGCAACAGGATTGGCACATGTATAGATACTTGATAAACAAGTGCAACAGGGCTGGCACAAGTATAGATACCTAAAAATAAGTGCAGCAGGACTGGCAAAAGTATAGATACCTAAACATCAAGTGCAACACGACAGGTGCAGGTACATATACCTGAAAAAAAGTGCAACAGGGTATGGCACAAGTACAGATACCTGAAAAACAAGCTCAACAGGGCTAGCACAAGTATAGATACCTGCTAAACAAGAGCAACAGAGCTGGCACAAGTACAGATACTGAAAAACAACTGCAACAGGACTGGTACAAGTACAGATACCTGGAAAACAAGTGCAACAGGGCTGGCACAGGCATAGGTACCTGAAAACAATGCAACATGGCTGGCACATGTATATATACCTGATAAATAAGTGCAATAGGGCTGGCACAAGTACAGATACCTGAAAAACAAGTGCAACAGGACTGGCACAAGTATACCTACTTGATAACTTAGTGCAACAAGGCTGGCACAAGTATATATACCTGAACAACAAGTGCAACAGGACTGGCACAAGTACAGATACCCAACAAACAAGTGCAACAGGACTGGCACACGTATAGATAACTTGATCAACAAGTGCAACAGGGTTGGCACAAGTATAGATACCTAAGCAACTAGTACAGCAGGACTGGCACAAGTATAGATACCTGAAAAATAAGTGCAACAGAACTGGCACAAGTAATATATAACTGATAAACCAATGCAACAGGGCTGGCACAAGTCCAGCTAACTGATAAACATGTGCAACAGGAGTGCCACAAATATGGATAACTGAACAGCAAGTGCAACAGGGCTGGCACAAGTACAGATACCTGAAAAACAAGTGTAACAGGACTGGCACAAGTATAGATTCATAAAAACAAGTGCAACAGCACTTCCACATGTATAGCTATCCAAAAAACCCGTGCAACAGGACAGGCACAGGTATAGATACCTGAAAAACAAGTGCAACAGGGCTAGCACAAGTATAGACACCTGAAGAACAACTGCAACAGGGCAGACACAAGTATAGATACATAAAAGCAAGTGCAACATGACTGGCACAAGTATAGATACACACAAAAAAAAGTGCAACAGGACTGGCACAAGTATAGATACCTGAAAAGCATGTGCAACAGGGCTGACAGAAGTATAGCTACCTGAAAAAACAACTGCAACAGGGCTGGCACAAGTATAGATACCTGAATAATCAGTGCAACAGGACTGGCACAAGTATAGACATCTAAAAAACAAGTGCAACAGGACTGGCACAAGTATAGTTACCTGATAAACAAGTGCAACAGGGCAGGCACAAGTATAGATACCTGAACAACAAGGCAACAGGGCTGGCACAATTACCGCTTCCTGATAAACAAGTGTAACAGGAGTGGCACAAGTATGGATACCTGAACAACACGTGCAACAGGGCTGACACAATTATAGATACCCAAATAACAAGTGCAACAGGGCTGGCACAAGTATAAATACCTAAAAACAAGTGCAACCGGACTGGCACAAATGTAACTACCTAATAAACAAGTGCAAAAGGGCTGGCACAAGTATAGATACCAGAAAAATAAGTGCAACAGGGCTGGCACAAGTGTAGATGCCTGAACAACAAGTGCAACAGGACTGGCACAAGTATAGATACCTGAAAAACAAGTGCAACAGGACTGGCACAAGTATAGATACTTGATAAATAAGTGTAACAGGGCTGGCACAAATATAGATACCTAACAAACAAGTACTAGAGAACTAGCACAAGTATAGATACCTGATAAACAAGTGCAACAGGGCTGTCACAAGTATAGACACCCCCCAAAACAAGTGCAACAGGATTGGCACAAGAATAGATATCTGTAAAGCAAGTGCAACAAGACTGGCACAAGTATAGATTCCTGAACAACAAGTGCAACAGGGCTGGCACAAGTACAGCCACCTGATCAACAATTACAACAGGAGTGGCACAAATATGGATACCTGAGCAACAAGTGCAACAGGGCTGGCACAAGTATAGATACTTGATAAACAAGTGCAACAGGGCTGGCACCACTATAGATACATAAAAACAAGTGCAACAAGAATGGCACAAGTATAGATACACACAAAAAAGTGCAACAATACTGGCACAAGTATAGATACCTGAAAAACATGTGCAACAGGGCTGACAGAAGTATAGATACCTGAAAAACAAGTGCAACAGGGCTGGCACAAGCATAGATACCTGAATAACAAGTGCAATAGGACTGGCACAAGTATAGACACCTAAAAAACAAGTGCAACAGGAGTCGCACAAGTATAACTACTTGATAAACAAGTGCAACAGGGCTGGCATAAGTATAGATACCTGAACAACAAATGCAACAGGGCTGGCACAATTACAGCTACCTGATAAACAAGTGTAACAGGAGTGGCACAAGTATGGATACCTGAACAACAAGTGCATTAGGGCTGGCACAAGTATAGATACCTGAAAAACAAGTGCAACAGGACTGGCACAAGTATAGATACTTGATATACAAGTGCAACAGGGCAGGCACAAGTATAGATACATAAAAACAAGTGCAACATGACTGGCACAAGTATAGATACACACAAAAAAGTGCTACAGGACTGGCACAAGTATAGATACCTGAAAAACATGTGCAACAGGGCTGACAGAAGTATATATACCTGAAAAACAAATGCAACAGGGATGGCACAAGTATAGATACCTGAATAACAAGTGCAACAGGACTAGCACAGGTATAGACACCTAAAAAACAAGTGCAGCAGGACTGGCACAAGTATAGCTACCTGATAAACAAGTGCAACAGGGCTGGCACAAGTATAGATACATGAACAACAAGTGCAACAGGGCTGGCACAATTACCGCTACCCGATAAACAAGTGTAACAGGATTGGCACAAGTATGGATACCTGAACAGCAAGTGCAACAGGGCTGGCACAAGTATAGATACCCCAAAAACAAGTGCAACAGGGCTGGCACAAGTATAAATACCTAAAATCAAGTGCAACCTGACTGGCACAATTGTAGCTACCTGATAAACAAGTGCAACAGGGCTGGCACAAGTATAGATACCTGAAAAATAAGTGCAACAGGGCTGGCACAAGTATAGATGCCTGAACAACAAGTGCAACAGGACTGGCACAAGTATAGATACCTGAAAAACAAGTTCAACATTACTGGCACAAGTATAGATACTTGATAAATAAGTGCAACAGGGCTGGCACAAGTATAGATACCTAAAAAACAAGTGCTAGAGAACTAGCACAAGTATAGATACCTGATAAACAAGTGCAACAGGGCTGTCACAAGTATATATACCCCCCCAAAACAAGTGCAACAGGACTGGCTCAAGTATAGATACCATAGAAACAAGTGCCACATGGTTGGTACAAGTATAGATACCTGAAATACAAGTGCAACAGGGCTGGCATGAGTATAGATACCTGAAAAGCAACTGCAACAGGGCTGGCACAAGTATAGATACCTGTAAAACAAGTGCAACATGACTGGCACAAGTATAGATACCTGAACAACAAGTTCAACAGGGCTGGCACAAGTACAGCTACCTGATAAACAATTGCATCAGGAGTGGCACACATATGGATACCTGAACAACAAGTGCAACAGGGCTGGCACAAGTATAGATACCTGTAAAACAAGTGCAACAGGACTTGCACAAGTATAGATACCTGAACAACAACTGCAACAGGGCTGGCACAAGTATATATACCTGTAAAACAAGTGCAACAGGACTGGCACAAGTATAGATATCTGAAATACAAATGCAACAGGGCTGGCACAAGTATAGATACCCGAAAAACATGTGCAACAGGACTGGCACAAGTATAGATACTTGATAAACAAGTACAGCAGGGCTGGCACAAGTATAGATACATAAAAACAAGTGCAACATGACTTGCACAAGTATAGATACACACAAAAAAGTGCAACAGGACTGGCACAAGTATAGATACCAGAAAAACATGTGCAACAGGTCTGACAGAAGTATAGATACCTGAAAAACAAGTGCAACAGGGCTGGTACAAGCATAGATACCTGAATAACAAGTGCAACAGGACTGGCACAAGTATAGACACCTAAAAAACAAGTGCAACAGGACTCGCACAAGTATAACTACCTGATAAACAAGTGCAACAGGGCTGGCACAAGTATAGATACATGAACATCAAATGCAACAGGGCTGGCACAATTACAGCTACCTGATAAACAAGTGTAACAGGAGTGGCATAAGTATGGATACCTGAACAAGTGCAACAGGGCTGGCACAAGTATATATACCCAAAAAACAAGTGCCACAGGGCTGGCACAAGTATAAATACCTAAAAACATGTGCTACAGGACTGGCACGAATGTAGGTACCTGATAAACAAGTGCAACTGGGCTGGCACAAGTATAGATACCTGAAAAGCAAGTGCAACAGAACTGGCGCAAGTATAGATACCCAAAAAACAAGTACAACAGGACTGGCACAAGTATAGAAACCTGAAAAACAAGTGCAACAGAACTGGCGCAAGTATAGATACCCAAAAAACAAGTACAACAGGACTGGCACAAGTATAGATACCCTATAAAAACAAGTGCAGCAGGACTGGCACAAGTATAGATACCTGACAAACAAGTGCAACAGGGCTGGCACAAGTGTAGATACCTGAGGAACAAGCGTCACATGGTTGGCACAAGTATAGATACCTGAAATACAAGTGCAACAGGGCTGGCACAAGTATAGATACCTGAAAAGCAATTGCAATAGGGCTGGCACAAGTATAGATACCAGAAAAACAAGTGCAACAGGGCTGGGACAAGTATAGATTCCTGAAAAACAAGCACAACAGGAATGGCACAAGTATAGGTACCTGAATAACAAGTGCAAATAGGTAGTAAAAAAGCTAAGCTAATACTACAAACTGCTGCAGACTGATGGCTACATGCAACCCAAGAGTTTCTGTTCACAGATAAATGAGCTACAGTACTCAAAGGCAAAGACAACCCGAGATTGAGGACCTAGTTTTAAATGTCTCAGAGGAAATGGACCCGCTGTCCATGGCTAACACATCCAATGAGGTCGTCACAGACTTGAGAACCTCCACTGGGGATGACCAAGGGCACAAATCCAATTCAGCCCCCACCCCCCATCCCCAGACAAATGCAATATTAATGATTTATATCCAAAATTCCACTTAAAGCTGGTCTCACCCAGCAAAATACTGAAGTAAATGAATAAAATCAAACAAGGAGAGTCTGCAGGTTTCAGTGGTCTAGAGCCTAAGCTGCTCAAGCCTGCCATCCGCACTGTTGCAACTCTTTAATCTCTCTGCTGTCTCTGGTAAAGCTCCAGATGCATGTAAAGCTTCCCTTGTGGTCCTAATAGAACAAGAGGATATGACATGAGACAGGAAGGGGTAGACTAAGGGGCAACGTGAGAAAGTACTTCTTCATAGAAAGGATAATGGAGGCATGGAACAGCCTCCCAGCAGAGGTGGTGGGGAGCAAAATTGGTGGGGGAATTCAAAACTGCGTGGGTTAGACATAGGAGTACCCTGGGGGTTCAAAGGAGGAAATGAGGCTGGAGATCAAGTAGGATCTGAAACTTATGAGTTAGGAAGGGAGAAAAGGGCAGACTAGGTGGGCCTGACAGTCCTTATCTACCATCAAATTCTTTGTTTCCAGGTAATATCCAAGGGAGTATCTAGTAATCTAACTTCAGACTAGAGACATCTACAGCAGAACATATCAGGATGCACCCTAGTTCTGCAGAATTCTGCAGCAGAGTTACTGTAGGAAACAAAGCAATTTCAATTGCTGTTCATTCCTTTTTTTATGCAGGAATCTGTGACACTACATTGCATCCTGGCGGGCATCACTGTAGCCCCTCTCCACCTGAGCAAGATGCGTTAGAGGATAGTATCCAACCAGCTACAAACCTACTTTGATATGCATGGACTCCTCACTGGAGTGCAACATGGTTTCAGCAAAAATTATAGCAATGCAACAGCACTGGTCAAATTCACTAATTATATCGTCTGTGTGTGTGCATCTGATGCAGCACTGATGACCGAAGTAGTATTCCTTTTTTTTTTTCTTAGAGTTTAGTGAGTTTTATCAGTACTTTCCAATAACAATATATTAATTCAGGCAGGATATGCAGCAGAATACAAAACTCTTTCTCATAGGTTACATACTGACAGTTTTCAACTTACAATCTGTCTGTGTGCAACTGTCTCCTGACCTGGTTTCCATTGAGGTCCCGGGTCCACTTATCGTGCTGAGTCCCCTAGCTATAGCCCATGGTGTCTCAACCAGACAGCTACTATTTAAGTGGTTTAGAAGATAATATCAGATCTGATAGTCATAATGTGCATAAGCCATGGAGTCCATTTATTTTGATATGTCACTTCCATTTACTGGAGGTAACGTCTGATTCCTGACTTACCGCTTCCACTATTAACTTGGCCCATAGTTTATCTATGAATAATTGGACCCTCATTTCTTGAACATCTCAGGATTAGTGCCAACATTTTCAGATACTGATTGGAGAGCATTTATAAATCAACATCATATTGTCTGTTTGCAAGAAACTTGGCATCTAGATTCCACTGATGTTTCTTTAAACAGGTATTCCTGTTTTCAGGTTCCTGGAAAAAAACTGCTAAATTTGGTAGGGCATCAGGTGGGCTAGTGACCTGAGTTAAAGAAGATGATCATCTTAACGTTGTACATATAATTAGCAATACAACTGCACAGGCTTTTCTAGTCTATACTAAGGATTCTTCATTTTGTTTAATAAATGCTTATGTCCCACCTCGAGAATCAAAATACTATTCTATAAAACTTTGGGATGAGTTAGAACATCTACTATACTTTAATTGGACCAGTACAGGATGGGATAACATCCTGATTTGTGGTGACTTTAACAGCTGCATTGGCACCTTTGATGGTTATGGGGATTGTGAGGCCCACATTTGGGTACATGGCAACGTAACTGCTTTTCTGGGGAATGCAATGGATCAAAATGTAAACACCTCAGGGAAAAAAGGGATAAATCTGCTACAAACTTTTAATCTAGCCCCCTTAAACAGTAGAATTCCGGGGGACCAGTCGGGGAAGTTTACATACATTAACTCATTGGGTTCCTCCACCTTATATCTACTTTGTTGGAATGGTAGCATGGAATTGTGGACTTCATTATCAATTCCTACTAGAAGTAAGAGTGATCATTCCCTGGTGATTTTGACCTGGGGAACCAGGCCTCTTAATGTATCCTTTCCAGTGAATACCTCTGAGATCAGAGGTCACTTAAAAATAAGATGGGATCCAGGCAAACTAGATATACTGGTGTCACTAATGGAAGGAATTGTAACCACTCTTGATAATACCCCAAAAGATAAGCAGACATTTGAATTCTTGCATTCCACGATGATCGGTTGCTATGATAAACTTAGGGAATGTTTCACCCATCCTACCATATTGAAAAGAAATCATAAGAAATGGGTTGACCATTTTACTCCTGATACATGGTTTGACACAAGCTGTTTAAAGTTTAAGTGTCAATTAACTAAATTAATTAGGGTTACTAGAGCTCTCAATACTAAGAGCACCTACAGGGAATTAAACAATAAAAGATCAGCCTATAAAGAATTTTTGATACACAAACAGAGAGCTTTTCAGCAGAAAAAATGGGATCAAATGCTTACAGCGATACAACATAATGACTGTAAAACATTGTGGCTCTTAGTTGCCAAAGGAACAGTTAATAGTAAAAACAAACATGATTCTTACATACATATGGAAAAATGGGTCTCTCATTTTGAAAAGTTATTTTATGACCCAGATTTAACTAATATGTCAAGTGATTGGTGTAAACTAATAAATAAAATTCAAGTGCTGACAATCACTGTTAAAGAGACCTATCTTGCAATAACCAGCTTAAAAAAGGAAAAAGCTCCAGGTCCAGATCAAATAACTCCAGAAATCTATCTGATGGTGCCTTCTCTTTGGTCTAAATCACTTACAATTTTTTTTAATTCATGTATAATTAATAATAAGGAACCATCTTCATGGACGGGAGCTAGTATTGTTCCCATATTTAAAAAAGGCAATGAAAGTGACCCCAAGATGTATAGACTTATCTCCTTGTTAGATGTTAGCGGGAAATTATTTGTTAAAATTCTCTTAAATAAATTAATATCACAGTTTGACCACTTAGGAAACATTTCAGAATTTCAAGCAGGTTTTAGAACAGGGTATAGCACAACAGATAATTGCTTTGTAATATTACATTTAATTGAGAAGTACATTACACTGAGGAAACAAAAATTATTTGTGGCTTTTATTGATTTTTCTTCTGCATTCGATAATATTTCAAGAAGCAAATTATGGCAAGTCATGGTTAAGAAAGGTTTCCAACTGGACCTAATCTGGATAATAAGCAACCTTTACTCAAATACCTGGGTTCAGGTCAGAGCTGGCAATAATGGTAACTTATCATTGATGTTTCATACTAACAAAGGGGTGAGGCAAGGTTGTGTCTTAGAATCAGTCCTATTTAATATTTATATAGATCAACTTTTAGAAGAGTTGCTTAAATCATCTTCGGACTCTCCTATTATTCACTCAAGGTTTTGTCCAGCTCTTGCATATGCTGATGATCTTGCCTTGATAGCTCTGACTAAAATGGGTGTTCAGAAAAAACTAGATATTCTTAATGACTGCTTTCTCTTATAGCTTACAAATAAATTAAAGTAAGAGTCAGATTGTTATTTTTGGTTCTAACAAAACAAAGGATACTTGGTTGGTGGGGAAACAGGTATTAAAAACTGTTAAAACTTACACCTTATCTTGGTATTACATTCACAAATAACTGCCAGTGGACACAGCACATAAAAACATCATTGACAAAATTAAAACAGACTGCTGCAGCCTTAGCCAGGTTTAACAATAAATTTGGGGGTAACAGTGTAAGGCCTCTGTTAAAAGCAATACAAGCTAAGTATGTGTCTCAGGCCTTGTACCTAGCTGAAATCTGGGGCCCCAATAAACTTGGGTCCCTAGAGCTTCCAACTTTTACATACATTGCTTGCAGTGAGAAAAGCCTTTCCTGCCCCCATTTTATGGGCAGAACTAGGTTTATCGAGTCTGGAAGCCCAATGCACAGCTAAACAGGTGGGTTACTGGATAAATGTCACCCGAATTAACTCAAATAGACTTCCACAGGATTGCCTCAAAGAGAAAAGAAAATGTGATTGTCTAGGATGTAAACAATCAAACTGGTTAAAAAAACTTGAAGCAACTCTTCTAAAGCATGATCTTACTTACCTAGAGAAATACTTGGATAAGGGTATCAGTATTAATTTAAAATACAAAACATTTTGTAAAAATAAAGTCTTCAATCAATTTAAGTTGACTGATTGTGTCACCATATCCCGTTTAAAAGTTTTGCCATGGCTGATCCAGAATGATAATCAGTTTAGGTTCAGATATTATCTGGACTTTTTGATAGATCCAGAACTTAGAAAACTGTTTACTAGATATGCTCTGGAACAGTTTCCGAGTACAGTTTTAACAGCAAGATTTGAAAAATCAATTGATCCAAAAGATACTTTATGTACCTGTTTGAATAAGGGGAGAGAAGATCCAGGTCATGTAGTTTTCAACTGTACTTGGTATTATAAACCCAGGATGAGATGGCTTCTCCCAACGTGTAAGGGTATTGATACTACAAATAAAAATGTATTGTTAAACATTATGTTTACATCAGAAGATGACAAGGTCATCAGCAAGGTAGCTGGGTATCTCAGAGCAATTGCTGGTATTAGAAGAAAAATTAAATCAGCACTTTATTATGTATTTAGGGAAGATGATGACTTGCTTTCTTATGTGTCTTTGATTGTATTGTAAAAATTGTCTGAAGTTGTTGTTTTTATTCTGCACTGATAAATGTTTTTTGTATTTATTTATGTAATGGTCTTTGACTGAACAATAAACTTACTTACTACTACTACTACTACTTACTGGAGGTATGAAGTTAGTGTCTCCATTTTATACATATCAAATATGACATCTTGGCACTGGGTGATCGGGGGGGGGATCCGGCTTCAACCGTATAGTAGGTGAGTAACTGCTTTTTTCCCCAGCTGTTAAGAAGACGCCTAATAGATACAGTGAGGCTTTATTTTTAATAAGTGAAGGGTATTTCAGAAGAGGGGTCATTTGTGGAGTTAGTACACCCAGTTGAGTAATTCAAGTATTGCATTTATTAAGAAAATGTCTAACTTGCCAAATTCCGTCACCAGTTGTGTAAAAGATTTAAATTTGCCCCTGTCATAATAGTGGTATGTATGTCTCAGACATTTATGGACCCACTCCTTAAACTTATGGTCCAGTCGTGCTGGGAAAAAATGAAGGAGAAATGCTGGTATAGCCAGCCATTTAAAGATTTGTTGTAGGTGTTTTATTGTACATAGGTGATGCCAGGTTTAAGTTGTGTGGACATGAGAGGAGAAAGCTTAGACATCAATTCTACCTGATCTCTGGAGCCAAAGAGAAGTACATCCTTTGCAGCAGACAGGTCACCTATTACCATTTCCATCCATCAGGTGTCAGGACATGCTTCAGTAAAGCGGCCTGTGTGTGTACAACTGCAAATTGGGGAGTGCTAATCCTCCCTAAGTTTTGGGCAGTTGAAGTTTCCTGAATGCTATGGGAGAGCAACCCCCTCTGCACAGATACCTAGATACCTACTTAATCCATTTGTGCAGGTTTTCAGACATCAGCATAATTGGGAGTGCCTGAAATAAATATAAGAAATGGCAAAGGGCATCCATGCAAACTGCATGCACCCTACTAATTAATGGCAGAGGCAAAGCTTCCCATCTCTGTAAGTCCTCTTTAAGCTCTTGTTCCAGGATGGAATAGTTAAGTTGGTATAGATTTTGTGTGCTTGTTCCTATTTGAACTCCCAAGTATCTGATACTTTTCTTACCCCATTTAAACAGGTAAGCCTGCTTAAACTCCTGGGTCAGAGAATAATTGAGTTGTAACACCTCCATTTTGTCATTATTCTATTTATAGCCTGTATTTGTTGGAGGCTTGCTGAGAGTTCGTTGAGAATTGTTCTGGGGCTTATATATGTAGGCCATCTGCATAGTACACCTCTTTATGCATATGACCATGGATCGCCACCACCCTTATCTCCTCCACTTGTCTAAGACATTGTGTTATCAGTTTAACAGAGTGCAAATAGATACGATGAAAGTGGCCCCTTACCTTGTGCCACGTAAAACTGGGAAACTATCCAAGATCCAAGATTTTTGGAGAGGGTCCTGGAGGGACTCCCTAATCTGAAGGTAGACAAAGCAATATCACCAGGTGGGTTACATCCCAGGCAATTGAAAGAACTCAGGGAGATACTGGCTGTACCTCTGACAGCCCTTTTCAACAGCTCACTGGAAACAGGTATGGTTCCAAGGGACTGGAGAAGGGCAAATATAGTCCGTCTTCATAAAAGTGGTAGCAGAGAAGAGCCTGGAAATTATAGGCCAGTCAGTCAGACCTCGGTGGTGGGAATTTAATGGAATCACTGTTGAAGGAGAGGATAGTGGAATATCTAGAATCAAAAGGGTTACAAAACCAGAGACAGCGATGGTTCATGGGAAGGAGGTCATGTCAAACAGATCTGATAGATTTCCTTGATTGGGTGACTAAGAAATTAGATCAGGGTAGAGCGGTGGATGTGGCATACCTAGATTTCAGTAAGGCATTCAACACTGTTCAACGTAGGAGAATATTAAACAAGCTGGGAGCTTAGGAGTGGGTCCAAAGGTGGTAAACTGGGTACAAAATTGGTAAAGGAATAGGAGACAGACAGTTGTGGTGAATGGTGTTCACTCCGAGGAGGGGAGGGTGACCAGCAGGGTGGCTCAGGATCAGTACTGGGACTGATTTTCTTTAATGTATTTATAAGTGGCATTGCAGATGAGCTAGAGGGGAAGGTCTTCCTCTTTGCAGATGATACCAAAATCTGTAATAGGGTGGACACTCTATGGGAGGGTGTTGAAAGGATAACTAGAGACTTGAGAAAACTCAAGGAGTGGTCAAGGGTATGGCGACTGGGTTTCAATATGAAAAAGTGCAAAATAATCTACTTGGGGTACAGAAACCCACAGGCAGATTACAAAATGGGGGGAGTGTTACTGACAACAACCAAGCAGGAGAGAGAACTAGGTGCAATCATCTCAAATGACCTAAAAGTAGCCAGGCAGTATGACAAGGCAGTTGGGAAGGCAAGTGGGATGTTAGGTTGCATAGACAGAGGGATCACCAGCAGAAGGAAGGAGGTGGTTTTGCCTCTCTAAAGTCACTGGTCAGACCTCATCTGCGGTACTGTGCACAGTTCTGGAGAACACATCTATGAAAAGACAAAGGCAGAGTGGAGGTGTTCCAGAGTAGTGCAACTAAAATGGTGTGGGGTCTATATCACAAGCCCAATGAGAAGAGACTGAGGGAACTCAATATGTGCACCCTGGAAGAGAGTAGGGAGATGAGGGATATGATAGAGACCAATAAATACCTAAATGGGTGAAATAAGGTAGAGGAGGGGAGTATTTTTCAGAAAAAAAAATGTGCTCAAGAACAAGGGGACATGATATGAAGCTGGAGGGGGGTAAATTCAGGGGTGAAGTGAGAAAGTACTTCTTCAAAGAAAAGATGGTGGATTCCTGGAACAGTTTACCAATCAAGGTAGTTGGGGCTAAAACAATGGAAGGGTTCAAGAAAGCTTGGGACAGGCATAAGAGAATCTTAGGAGGGAGGAATGAGGGAGGAGAGAAAGATCCAGAGATGAAGTACGGTCTGCAGTGATACTGCAGATAGGGAAAAATTGGCAGACTGGGAGGGCCAAGTGGTCCTTATCTACCAACAAATTCTATGGTTCTACTTTTCTATGACCCATTTACTTAAACCATTATCCAAGGAGATAAGTAGAGACCCCTAAGAAGGTCAAGGAAAATGGGGAGGAATTGGAAATGCACTAATATATGATGTAAGAACGTCAACAAGATCCTATCAAACACTTTTTGAGTATCGAGACTTAAGATAAGAACAGGGATTTTCTGTTTATTGGCCTGGTCTATGATTAGTAAAGTCTCTTTGATATTATCTGCTGTTTGTTGGTGTTTAATAAAGCCATTCTGCTCTGGGTCTATTATAGTAGGGAAAATATTATCTAGTGTGTGAGCTAAAATACTAGTAAATAGTTTATAATCCATATTAAGGACCAAGCTAGGATGATAGGAATCACAGTGCAGTGGGTCTTTTTGTGGCTTAACAGTAGTTGAGATTGTGGCATATCTCCATGTGTCTGGGCATTGAGCTGAGGTGTGGCAGCGTTTAAACATTCAAAGTAACATATTATGTAAGGGTTCGAGTAAGGCTTTATTCAATTCAGCATTGTAACCATCTGGGCCAGGGCTTTTGCCATTTTTCAGGGATTTTATGCCTTGGATTAATTCCTGAGATGTGATAGGACAAGAAAGCAATTCCTTGTGTGCTACTGTAATGTCTGGAAGTCAGAAGCTAACTTGAAAAATGTTAACTTCATCTTCCGTTGGGCTTGCAGATTGAATATAGAAGGTTTAGTAATAAGGTCTGAAGATACTGAGAATCCCCAAGGTTTTGGAAGAGTTATTTCCTGTAACAGGTCCAGTAGCATTGCAATGGTGCAAGTTTTAATTTTATGGCTTAGCCTACATGCTAAAATTCTGGATGCCCTGGCACCTCACTCATAAAAGTAGTGGCAGAGCCAGAGCAATGCCTATTCCATTTTGCATGTTAGGATCCCTTTTATTTTGTTTTGTGGTTGTTTGATACTGTCAAGCAGTGGCTCATCTCGCTGCATATGTGTTAGATGCAGGAAGTCGAGCTCCTTCTGCAAGTTTCAGAGTTGTTCTTCCTGCTGACGTTTTTTTCCTGGTAGCAAAAGCTATGATGTCTCCTCACTGAGCCATTTTAACAGCATTCCATAGGGTTGTTGGTGGTGTCTATTGGTGTTCATTATCTGTAATGATGTGTGGAATTCTGGTGTTTTTTTGGTTTTTTTTTGTAAAATGTTTTTATTGTGAATGTGGAAAGCTCACAGTACATCCAGATCACTTCATGTAAAAAATACAACCATCATAGATAAGGGTACATGTCAAAAGTAGCACATAGTCATATAGTTATAAGCTAGTCATAGTTATACAGACATTCAATTTGTAAAAATGGCTTGCAGTGGCTAGTTTATTTGCCAGATAAGAGGGCAGCTGGGTTTTAACTATAGATTGTACTTATGTGTGTGATTCTTATGGTCTCTCTAAGAGTGTGAACGAGTAAGTCAATCCGGGATTATACCCACCTCTACGGCTCTCAACCAAGGTTCCCATGTTGCACAAAAAAGCGGTGTTTTGCCCAAAGCACCCAGCTGCACCCTCTCCAGCAGCATACAGTTTTTTATATTTTGTGCCCATCTTACCACGGTTGTGGGTGACATGGACATCCATAACTGTGCAATTGTTCTGGCATTTATTAAAACTATTGACTATAAAGGGTTTGACCTCTTCTGATTTGGATGGACAGGGTCAGCCCCCAATAGTAATTCTAAAGGGGATTTAGAGGGGGTGTATCCCATGACCTGGGACATAATATTATAAATCAGGTGCCAAAATAGTGCCACCCTGGGACAGGTAAGAGCCAAGTGAAGGAAGTCGGCCTCATCAGCTGCACATTTGGGACAAGTGGATGGCCTGTTATCATCCAGACTGTGCAGCCGACTGGGCATCACATATGCCCTGTGGAGGAAATAGAACTGGATTTTCCACAACTTATTGCTGCGTGAGTAATGCAAGAAGTGGGAGCAGGCTAGGTCCCAGGTTTTCCAATCAAGAGCAATGGAGAGGTCTGCACTCCACTTGTGCTGACTGGAGTTAGGTGTATGGGGGAGTGCCCCCATGAGTACCCTATAATAAGTGGACAGTGACTTACTAGTTGGTTGTGGACAAAATAATTCTTCCTTAAAGGAGGAGGGGGCTTCCACTTATTAGCTGCATTAATATTAATACCACAGCAGTATCGAACTGTCAGATAAAGGAAGAAATCTCCTGTTGGTATATCCCATTTAGCACATATTTGTGCAAACCTCATCATTAAGCCCCCTTCATAGAGTTGATTGATTGCTAGCAGTCCCTTTTTCCTCCAGGCCCATAATCTCTGTGCCATTCAGGCTGTACACCCCCCTACGGATTTCATAAAACCAAGAATGCTAGAATTAGTAGAGTTGCCGCCCAGCAAACCCAATCCTTTTATGGGCACATATCCAAATAAATTTGGTAGTAGCAGTGAAGGGGTTACAAAGACGTCTTAGTCCTGAATCTCTGAGGCTGCCAACTAGGGTGTCGTTTCAGAGGTTCCCCTCTAACAGGTCTTCCTCTAATCCAATCCAAGGACATCCGAAAGTATAATCCCCAGTGGGTATAAAAGCCAATTGCACCACCCAGTAATAAAGTTTGAAATTGGGCAGCCCTACTCCCCCCTCCCCAGGCCACTTAAATAATGTGGCACAAGGTATCTTAGCCCGTCCATTCTGCCAAATAAATTTATGGACTGTCGCATCCACCTGCTTAAAATGTAGCTGGGGTATCTTGATGGGGAGGGTTTAATAAAAATATCACAACCTAGGCAAAATGGACATTTTAACCACCCTCACTCTACTCAGCAGCGAGATCGGTAGTGCAGCCCACCGTTCACAGTCATCTGCTATCTCTTGCAGGATCGGCTTGAGGTTTAGTCTGTACAGCTCCCCATTAGATGCAGAGATTTGCACCCCGAGGTATTTTATTTTCTGAACTACCTGAAGTCCCCCAGCTGGGCAATGAGTGGCGCCCGATCCCTACAGCCAACTGGTAATAGCTCACTTTTAGACCAGTTGACCATATGCCCTGAAATGGCACCAAAGGCATTCATTAATCTATGGACTATAGGCAGGCCTTCAGCAGGATTCTGCAAATATAGTAACTGACCATCTACATACTTTGCAATTGTGTGTTCCCTGCCCCCTCCCATGAAACCTCTAATCCCTTTATGTGCCCTAACAGCAGCTCCCAGTGGTTCCAGGGATAACACATACAGCAATGGGGAAAGGGGGCACCCATGGCGAGTTCCCCTGCTAAGCTGGAAAGGACCTGACAGCTTACCACCCACCATAACCTGTGCTAAAGGACCTTGATACAATGCCCGAACCAATGCACAAAATGAGGGTCCCACTCCCATCTTATCTAGGGTGTAAAACAGGTACCCCCACTCCACACGGTCAAAGGCTTTCTCAGCACCTAAGGTGACAATCACAGCACCATGAGATCTCTTAGTTCTAGTCAAACAGAATATAATATTCAACATGCACCTGATGTTGTTTACCCAACTGCCCCTTAACAAATCCAGATTGATCCAGATGTATGATTCTGGGTAACACTACCTCGAGCCTAGTCACAAGAGCCTTTGCCAGTATCTTATAATCCACTGTTAATAAGGAAATTAGTCTATAGGAGGAGCAAAGAGCTGGGTCCTTGCCTGGTTTGGATAGCACAGTAATGGTTGTGGACCATGTGGAGGGGGGCAGTCTTCCTTCCCATAACCCCTCAACTAGGGCAGAATATAGAGGTTCTAGCAGGAGGCCTTCAAAGGCCTTATAGAAATCTATTGGAAGGCCATCTGAACCAGAAGCTTTCCCACTTTTTAAAGTTTTCATAGCTGCCCTGATTTCTTGTTTTGTTTAAGGTGCATCTAGCTCCCCAGCCTCCACTTCACTAATCCTATTAAGAGGGACCTCACTAAAAAGCTGTCATAGTCATCCTGTAAGGGGCTACATTCAGAAGAATAGAGGGATTTATATAAGGCTCCAAATGTATCCCCTATTTCACTTGTTTCCCTTATGATTTCCCCTTGACCTTTCTGTATTTGGCTTATTGATTTCACAAACTCCTTTCTTTTTATTTGCCAAGCTAAATATTTCCCTGCCAGGTCCCCATCAAAATACTGTCCCACATTCAAGAGGAGAATAGCTCTCTCCAGTTGGGCATTGGACAAGGTGTTGTACTTCCATTTTAACTTTTGTAGAATCCCATATAGGGCAACTGTGGGATTCCGCATGTGTACCCTCTCATAGGCCCCGATTTTTGCTCTAAGAAATTCCAATTCTCTAGTGGCTGTATGCTTGTCTTGTGATGCAAATGCAATAGTCTGCCCTCTTACATATGCTTTCAGAACTTCCCAGCATGCACAGTGTGAGGTATCCCCTCTATGGTTAAAGTGCAGAAACTCCTGTAAATTCGCATCCAGATATACAAGATAACTCTGATTCCTCAACAGTCTAGAGTCCGATCTCTATGCTTTAGAACCTACTGGAGAGCCAGTGCCCTGGAAGGTAATATAATGCAATGCATGGTCTGAAATCATGATCGGCTTATACCCTGCTTCCCCCAGATTGGCTACTAAGAGGCTTGACAACAGCAACCTATCTTTACAAGCATAGGAATTGTGAGCATGTGAATAAAAACTATATTCCCGCCCCGAGGGATACAGATGTCACCATGCATCAACCAGGTCAAAGTCAGCTTGCAATACCACCAGAGCTATTGCATTATGAGATTTGGAAGCAGGGGCCTTGTTTGATCAGTCTAAAATTATGTCTATGACACAATTATAATCACCCCCCAATAGCCAGGGACCCTCCCATCAAGACATATCTAGTGCAAGCTTCTGAAAAAATCCAGGTTTCTCAACATTGGGGGTATACACTGACCCAATTAACATTATTTCTCTGCCCAGGATTTCAACCATAGCCAGTGCATATCGGCCAAATTGGTATGTTACTGTATCTAAGATTTGAACAGGGGAACCCGCAGGGATCCAAAAGGAAGCCCCTCTAGCCTTGGAGGAGAATGTTGATGACACCCAGGTACCACCCATAAATGCAGCAGTTTTCTGCAATTCAGTATGGGAAAAGTGGGTCTCCTGTAAAAGAACAATCGTACCCTTAATTCTGCATACTTGCGTCATGACCCTTTTACATTTTATAATAGATTTAAGAACATTAATATTCCAGGACAAGCATTTAACATCATCCCCCATCATAAAACAGCCTCCTAGAATATATTTTAAATCTGGCATGTAATATGTAAGCATCCACATTCTTTTCTCCCACAAGCCCAGCTCCCCCACCAAACTGAAAACTAATGTCCCCTATAACAAATCCCAACTGTCTGACCTGGCCAAATAATCAAGTAGTAGCACCCTGTTTAAGAGCCCCAGTCCAGCAACCACCAGTGTCAGCAGGTTAAGGTGGAACCAATCTGGCACCCTCGCTTCTCTCACAAGGACAAGGTGCAGGTTGTACCCGATTCTAGAGGCCCAGTGCAACACCCTCCCCCACACTACCAGAACCTCCCACCCCCCCTTATCCCCACCTACAAACCACATTTCCTTGGTTAGGTCCAGTTGGAAGTGAACATCCCCCGTGAGTATAAACCCGCCAGCAATCCCACTACAAACAATAAGCAGCAAATAACCTACTGCCCATGATGCTAGCCATAAAGTTTGGGGGGGTAATGGCCCGCAGGCTATATAAAAGAAGAAATACTGGTCAGCTGAATAACATGTAACAACAACATTCACATAACATTAAACACTGTATAATGAAGAAATAATAGAGACCTATACATAATCATTGAATCAGCAGGTATAGGTCTCAGAGCAGTGAAAGTGCCCCTTAATCAGGTTGATTGATAATTTCCCTTGGCATCAGAGATAAACTAGTGGGGCAGATGCAAACAGGGAACACAACACAGATCTACCCACACACTTGATCCCTGGTCACAGCCTAATAGAGCTAGCTCTTGGTAGAGAGTCACACACTTTCACAGATCCCTTTGAGGAAACACGACTGGAGACTGGGTGGGGACCAATAACAACACATTCACCTGAGTGTTTACCACAAATATTGAGGATCCACCCAGATCTCCCCTCTCCAAAATGTCAATGCGAGCTGCTCTCTTCCACCCCCCTCCCCGAATGGGGGGGGGTCCCAAAAGAAAAGTGCTGGGGTAGCTTTCTTCCAACAGTCCAAGAGAATCACGAATGTAAAGGAAACCTTCGGCTGATACCCGGGTTCCTAGACTAGGTCAGGGGTGTATACTGCAGCATGCTTTCTCGGAGTGTTAAAGTTCCATTAAGTAGGCCTCACAATGTGGCAGCGAGCGGCACAGAACCCTTGAGGAGGAAATAAGAGACCCAGACCATTGTGTACATGGCTCAGTAATAGAAACAAGACAAGAGAACGTTCTGTTAGCTTAACATTAGATGCACAAATGAAAATATTACACACCTCATTCTGCATTAAGTTGCAGTCTATCCCTCCTGTTCTCCTCCTCCTCCTCAAGCTACCTCTCCGCTGTTTTGTGGCATGTAAAAAAATGAGGACTCTGCCCTGGCCTGTCTGCCTGGAGCCATGCAGGGTATGCTAATGAAAATTTCCATCCTAGCCGGCACAGCTTACATTTTAGTGGGTTGAACTTCTGCCATCTCATTTGTAACTCCCAGCTGTAATCTTGATAAATATGTACAGTGGAATTCCAGATTTTATAAGGCCCATCTCTCTGGCTTTTCATAATATGATCTCCTTGTCCCAAAACTGCAAATATTTTATGAGGCAATGACAGGAGCGATCTCCTGGGTTTGGTGGAGGGCCCACCCAGTGGGCCCGCTCGATCTCAAAGCCTTTAGCTTCCTCTCCCAGGCCCAAATTCTTAACAATCCATCTGTGTCTTTCCACATTCGGATTCCTCCCTTCAATCCCCTCAGGAAAGCCAATGATTTGAATATTAAATCTGAGGGAGCGAGTTTCCTGATTGTCTAGCCATTCTTTAAGGTCTGCAATCATAGATAGTAAGCCGTTTCTCTCTGCGGAAGCCCCCACATATGTGTCCTCCATGTCACTAACTCTGTGCTCCAACTCACAGATTTGAGAAGTATGAGTAGTAGTCATTTCGGTTAAGCTAGTGACCACTGATTGCAAGTCGGTAAATTGAGTATTTAGATTGTGGAAACCTGCTTTCATATCACTCCTCATTTGTGCCAGTATTTCAGGGACCCCAGCCAAAGGCTTAGTTAGCTCCATCTCTGTGCCTGTAGTTTGCGTGCCATCTACATCAGCAGTTGGTGAGGGAGGCCCAGAATGGCAAAAGTCATTTTCACTTTTTTTGGCTGGCGTATTGGCTCCGAACAGCAGTTTGGCCTGTCTGTTTTTAGATTTTCTGGAAGCCATCAGGATTGAGAAGCTATATATTGCCTGCAAGGTAGCTCAAAAGCAATTGTACAGCTGAAGCAGTAGATTAGGAGCTGTCACCCCAGGGAGCTGTGTTAACAACGTCCTCCATGCTTGCTGGCTAGGCCATGCCCCCCCCTCCCCCCGAATTCTGGTGTTTAACATTTGTGTTTTTTTAATTCTGGGTCTTTCTGGAGTGATGGGTTAAGTTTCCATGGTGTATGTTTCGGTTCCACTGGAGTGATTAAGGTGAGCGAAATTGGGGCATGGCCTACAATAATACAGAGGCAATTGAGGAGTCATCTACCCAATCAGTGTCTTCCACTGAGATAAAGAAATAGTCCAGCCTAGTGTAATTGTGTTCAGAGTGTGAATAAAAGGTATATTGGCTGTCCCTACAGTGGCTTTGTCGCCACACGTCTGCAAGCCCCAGGTCTTTCATGAGGCATCTTAAATGCCTCTGCCCTGCTGAAAAGAGAGATGGCTGGGGATTACTGGTCTCCAGAGAGGGATTAAGGAAGACATTAAAGCCACCTCCCAAGAGCAGAGGACCCATCTGGTGCATCAGAATAGTATATTCATTTCTGGATTGCTGAGTCGTCACTTCCTGCCCACTGATAGCAGCCTCACAATAAGTGAACCTGTGATCAGTGCTAGGTGTCCCTCCTTGTCTGTATACTGGGAAGTTAGCTGGAATGAGTAATGTTTTAGGATGAGAATGACTGTACCTCTGCACCTCCCATGCTGATAGATAGCCTCAATGACATGTTAGAACCCAAGCGATATCTAGTGTTCTGCATTGCTCAAATGGATTTCTTCTAACAATATCAAGTGTGGGCATTGTTTTTTCAGAGTCTGTATGACCTTAGCACACTTAATGGAATTGGAAAGGCCACTGACATTTTGTGAAACAACCTTAAATGGACAAATCATGGGGCAATAGTGTTTTGGACCCAGTCCCATTCTTCTTAACATGCCAAAAATATTCATAGTACATATAACAAAGATTTGTTGTACCTATCTCAACAATGAAACATATTACTCCTCCCCTTCTCCCACTGCACCACCTTGCATTCTTCAAAGATTTGCTGTCTGTGTCACAAAGTTGGTCAACTGCACAGCAAAATAAACTATGACCAACTGGGTTCAGTACTGTAACTGCTCTAGTAAGGAAAAGCTGTGTGAGACCAACCTGGTCCACTAAAAAAGTAAACTATTGCCGTCCAGGTGGCACTGATGGCTGATGCGCTGGATACCTTACCTCGCGCTACTCTGACGATCCATGTTTGGGAATGAGCACGGGCCGCCGGGAGCTGGCAGAGTTGGAGAAGGCTTGAGCGTCTGGAGGACTACTCTCCTTCTCCGGGGAAGGGGGACATCAGTGGTCGGCATGCGGCTGGCCCCTAGTGGAGACTGGGGGGGCAGTGCACTGATGCTGCAGCAAGAGGGGCGGGAGGGGGCAGATGCTGGGTGGAGCACGTGCAGACACGTGCATGCTCCTCCCATTGGTGTCATTGCATGCCCCTTCTCACAGGGGAGAACCACCACAAAAAAAAAATTCTCAGCAGCATGATGGCTACCCCGATGGAGCCGCCATGGTCACACACAAGTCAGCTCCCTCCTGGGTCCACCCTCCTGGTCTCCGCAGTGGTGGGGTAAGTACCTATTGTGATGTGGCCAGAGGGGGGTTGTGATGGGGAGGTCAGAGCTCTGTCTGTGACTGGGGCAGCAGCGTGAAGGTTGGCTGGAAGGGGGAGGAGAACCAAAGGCACAACCCCCCCCCAGTCAAGGAAGTAAATAAATATACTAAAAAAAAAAAGTTGACTGTCAACAGGGCCTATCAGACAGAAGCCTAATCCTTGGGGTGCAACCATAAGTCCCCATGGAAAAGAAACCCCACCCCAATGAATATTTGAAAAGGAGAAACGGTCAGATCCCCCCACCAGGGTGGTCCCAGGTGCAGCTGCCATCCGTGCATTCTGTATAGTAAATGAAATGAACATCCAAGGTCAGGGAGGGTACCAAGACCCTCTCTAGTGATGTCTCCTTAGAGACATCAGGGAGAAGGCCAAAGTGAATCGTTTTTTTGGGCTCCTCATTGCCCCCAAGAGAGTGCAGAATTAGGATTAGATGTAGTGAGCAGAAGAACAAAAATGGACCACATGGTTCACAACAGTTTATCACAGCCACCCCCATGCTGCTTGGTACTATGGAGTACTGTAACTGTTCATATGAGTTCACCACACTGTGCCATAAGGAATATTACTAAGCAATGTGAACTGCATCTGTAAAATATACAGTGTGCCTATCGAGAACTTTCAGCAAGCTGTTCTTCAGAGTAGCTCCCTGCCTCACAGGCCTCAATGTCATATCCTGAGCTCAGGCAGCATCACATCTACCATCCAAGGCTCTAAATGTTTATTCTGTGCCCAGTTTTATTGCACTGCATAGGTTAAACAGGCAAAATCACTCTGTGAACAAAAAGAGAAATTCTACCCCATGTCATTCAGGAAGCAAATGATACACAACCCATGTCCCCAGTGAAAACCTGATGAAAGGTGCCCCCCCAAATGTGTGCATGTCCTGGTGCCCTCCCCCAGTCTTCCCCAACAATCTTGTTTACTGCTCGATTCCCCAGCAGCACAGTTTGTAGATCTTCTTCGGGGATATCTCTGTCATCAGGTCACACTTATGGAACTTATCTGTCAGGCACTAGGATCCTACGGAAGCTATTCTGTAGCAGCCTAGTAGGTGCCGCCCATGCTGATGTCAGGCTCTGATGTTACAACCCTAAAAAAGCATGAGCAGCCCTGTTCCCTCCTCAGTTCTTTCCTGCCATCTACCATTCATGCATGGACTCCGTGGAAGCTTCGTCGCTCAGTTTAACCGCCAAAATTACTTATCTTTTTTCTTTGATAACAGCCTTTGAATCACTTTATTTTAAAGTGAGTCCCTTTATCTTACAAGCTTCGCTTTCAGTCATGGAATGGCTGGCCAAATGAATCGTTTTTTTGTTACAGGAAGTACGGTAAGGAACTTCCTGGGGTTGTCCAGGGCCATTCCACTAGGGGAATAGCCACTTCAGTTGCCTGTTTCAAAGGTGTGTCTACAGCCGAGATTTGTGCTTCTGCAACTTGGAGTACTGTCCACACATTCACCAAGCACTACAGTCTGGACATTGCCTCCAGAGGAAGGGCAGGCTTTGGCCTAGCTGTGCTTCAGGGCTTTCTTTCTTAGGCCTCTGGTCTCCTGCCACCCAGACTGTCTTGTGCTTAGCACTGCTTGGGGCTCTTTCCATGAATGTGACCTGATGACAGAGATTACCCAAAAAAAGATGGAACAGTTATGTAAGAATGTACTGTAACAGTAGATCTTCAAGGGAATCTCAGTCATCAGATCATGCCGTCACAACCTCCATCCTCCTTTTCTCTCTCTCCAGCTTGGCTGTCCTGTTGCTCCAGCCTTTTTGTTAGTGGGGCACCTTCTCTCTCTCCTAGGTTCCCTGGCAGGACTCCTGTCTTTCAGCTAGGGAAAGAACCAAGGAGGGAGCGGGGCTGCCCACGCTGATATAGGGCTGTGATGTCAGAGCATGGATGGCTCCTACTAGACTGCTGCAGAAAAGTTTCCATGGGATCCTAGTGCCTGACAGCTAAGTTCCATAGGTGTGGCCTGATGACAGAGATTCCCTTGAAAATCTACATTATGGTAAGTTTTTATATAACTGTTTTTTCTTGCTTTGTGTAAAGTTTAGGGAGCCTAGGCCAGGTAGGAGCAATAAATCGCATAGTAGTCAGGGTGAACAGGAGAGTTGTCATCCCCCTGGCATGCGCAGGGCACACCATCCCGGAGTCCAGTCTGAGGCGGGCTATATTCCCTTAAAGAGATTTGCTAAGTTGCCCTAAAGAAAGTGTGGGGCCAGATGTATGGTTCAGCTATAAGAGGGCAGAGGTCCAGAGTGATGACTCCCTCCCAGGGGAGAACTAATGAAAGCCCAAGCTGCCAGGGGTAAGAGCTAACTCCTAACAGGGAGCTCAGTGTAGACTCAGTCTGCTGTATCGATTAACTGTTCGGTTATTAACTGCTACCTTCTTCATTAAAGTAAAATAGCTTTGCTGGCGAGAGTCCCGGGGTGCCAGCATCTAAATAAAAACTCTAGCTTGCTTATTGCTCTGCCAGCAAGTAGCCATGTAGTATAAAATCTGGATGCTAAAGTGGGAAATTTTTCCAGGCTTCTGCCCCTGACATAGAGACCAGAGGACCAGAGACATCTACAGCTTCCCATGGAGGGGCTGTCTCCTCCTACACCTCAACATTCACATCAGTGGGGGTCATGCCCATCCATAGTGGGGCAGGGAACCTAGGATCTCTGGCTGCAGCTTTTATTTTTTGTATGGCTCTCCCCTGCCAGCCACCCTGCCAGACTTCTGCCTGCAAGCCAGCTACACACACCGCCCCAGCCCTCATGCTGTACCTGTATAGCCAGAAAGTTACCAAAAAGAGTTTATTTGGCTGTATTGCTCATCTCCTGAAGTTGATAAATGCTATATGCCATAGCATCTGCAGATTGATATTTCTTAGCTGCCAGGGACTGTTGCTGCCTCCATGGTGCTTCGTACTCAACTCACTTCTGGTCTGTGGGAGAGGTCCTCTGTGGAGTCTCTAAGCCTCTATTGGCCATGTCTGTTACCCCTTTGGCTGCAGACAAATATGTTCTCAGGCCAACTCCGGGTGTTGAACCACCAGGCAAGCTAGGTAAATGGACTTAAATCGAAGCTACACCTTACAGAGGACTGGTAACAGAGGAATATGTGCCCTTCTCTGTTGCATGGGCTTTGAGGGGTAATCATCTACACAAATGCTAAAATCTTATCATTACAGAGTTGTAGCATTCTATGCTTTATGCAGTAATTCATCCTTCATGGCGTATTTGTGAGATCACACTACATATGATCATGGTCTCAATGTGGGTGAAGGCTTTGGCCCTAGAGTGCGATGCGCTCTCTCAATTTCAAACTTCTAGTCTGGTTCTAAGTGCAGCAGTTCCTTGAGTAAGCCTTCTAGAAATTTGTTTAAGTCTGCCCTCCAATGACCCTGGAATGCTGTCCAACCTGTGTTTTTTCTTCTGCCTCGAGTTTTGGCATCTTCCTGAAGATGCTGTATGCCAACCTGCACCCTGGCTAGGTGCTCCATGGCGTCTTCCAGTTTGTCCAAGTGAGAGTCAGCCTTTGTAATTTTTTTTTCTGCCGATTCAACTTTACCTTCTAATTGGACAAGTTAGCTTTGCAGTAGTTGCCTTAAAGTCCTACAGGTCCGTTCATATAGGATGGAGCTCCTTTAGGATGAAATCAAACCTGTGGCCCTTTTTTGGTGTACAGCACATTTTACTGGGAGAGACAGCCTGTGTAACCACCATACTCTAAGCCTGGAATAATTCTGAATTTTTTTTTTTTTATTGTTGAAAATTTGGAGATTACCTTTGGGCACAAGAGTTTATTTAGAAGGGTTCCACGTCAAATACATATTCACAAAAAACATTATAAGCAGTTCCAGAGGAAATGCAATCAAGTCAAGCTCAAAACACTTAAAGACAGAACAATTAGATATAGTTTTGAAAAACCCATGCAGATCGTTTTATAAAAGGTCACAGGTTATGTACAAAGAGAAAACAAATAAAACTGTTTAACTGTTAGTTACATTAGACTGCAAGGGAAGGCCACAATGATCTCTTCAACTGATTAATCTTGGGAGATTCAGCAGTGTAGCAAGCAGCTTGTGTAGCCAATCAGCAGCCCTGAGGACAAATGACCACTTGCCCAGCAGAGTACTCCAGAAAGGAGACTTAAGGGCATTCCTGGCAATGTTCCTGGTGTTGTATTTGTTGGAGATGGCGCAAAATCAATTTGTTAAAGCAGTGGGTGTTAGGCCCAGGAGCACCTTTTTGGCTTGCAAACAGGTCTGGAGCTTAATTCTACTGGGTAGAGGTAGGCAGCTAAAAGATAGGCAGCTAGTGAGTGCATGAAGAGTACAAATATGAGTACAGTTATTTGCACCAACTACAAAGTGGCAAGCCTTATTACAGATCAGCTTTACTCTGTTTAGCAACATGTCACAGGCAGCTGCATAGACAGGAAGGCCATATCAATAAGTGACAGAATGGAGCTGGCCACAATAAGACATCTAGTATACCCCAGTGAGCCTGTTCTGGGTAAGGTACAGGACACCCAGTCTTCCATTAACTATGGTCACCAGATTGCCAACATGGAGGGCAAAAGATAAGGTGTCATCCAGAGTTACTCCAAGGTATTTGAAGGTCTCCACCTGTTCAAGGTTTTGTTCCTGGGCTGTTTCAGATGACAAAGGGTGGAAATTTCTCTTCTGTGGGAGGCTATAGAAGAGCATGGTCTTTGTTTTGTAACTGAGGACCAGTTTGTTGTTGGGGAATCAGCTTTCTAGTGTCCTGAAGTTACTCTGGAGAGTGGCGGTGAGGCTGTCAAGGTCAGGGTTTTTAGACTAGATGACAGCATCATCGGCAAAGAGAAGTACATTGGCTGTCTGACAAGCATTGGACAGTTGATTTATGAAGAGCAAGATGGACACCAACAGATGCTCCCTTAGTGTCGGACAGTGATTTATTGATCTTCACATGTGGGAGTGACTGGTGAGATAGCTGTGGAACCAGTCAACTGTGTTCTGTGACAAACCCTGGCCAAGGAGTTTAAGTAGGAGCTTATGGTTGACAAGGTCAAAGGGCTAGTAAGGTCTCTATATATATAGCTCTGATGAGGTCATTACTATCAAGGGCCTCATTAACCTAGTTGGTGTATTTAAAGAGTAGCATGTTGGTGCTGTGGAGTTTCTGGAAGCCATGCTGCTGTACACACTGGAAACTGTATTTTTCGAGGTATGTGACAAGTTGGTTACAGACTATTCTGTTGAGGGCCTTGGATGGGGGAGAGAATAGAACTGGGTCTGTAACTAGCAAGGCTAGTGTATTCTTCACTTTAAAAACTGCTGTAAGCAGTGTGGACTTCCACTTCTCATGGAAGTGCAAGTAGCACAGAAAAAAATTAAAAATTCTAGAGATGGGGTGGGAAAGTTCCTCTATCACCAGAGCAAGAAGTTTCATATCAACTGAATTATTCCCACGCCTAGTTTTGCCAAGTACCCTACTGAAGTATTTCAAGGTGTCTTTGATTGAAACAGCCTTAAAGTATAACTAGGGTACCCTGATTCAGAGCCCACCATCTGGGAGGCTTCAGGACTGGGTCCCCTGCAGGGTGTCTGAGCAGGCTCAGTGGGGATGATGGAACTGAAGTCAGTAAAGGCTGTGTTGAAGTAATTGGCAATTTTGATGCGATCAAGGACTCTTGACCCTCAGTCATAAGATTTTCTGAGAGGTTTTAACTCCCTTGCCTAGGCACTCAAAGACATTGTCCCAGAATCCTCTAACATTGCTTTAGGTCTGGGTCTGCTGGTCCTTACAGAAGTCAGATTTGGCATTTCTAATCATACTGATACACTTATTGTAGACTTCCTTGTACCTTTGCAAGTGAACAGGGGACCCTGTTTCCCTGACCAATGCCCACAGACTGTCCCTCTCCCTCATGCAGGCAAGAATTCGGGAGTGATCCATCTTGGTGGTGTTCCTCTTGCATTGCATTTTTTAAAGGGTACAAATTTATCACAGGCATGTGCGAACACAGAGACAAAGACATTTAGGGCTAATTCAATATTGGGAATGGCATCTAAGCCACTCTAATCAATTTATTCAGAGTAAGACTTGAATTCAGGCACCTTCATTTTGTTTAGGACTCAGCTGACTGTGATCCGGGGAGGGGGGGCTGGTCTGTTTAACCGCCCTTAGACATTGCACCGGGGAGAGATCATTTCAAGTATCTGGCTGAACTTTGACAACTTTAACCCTGTCAGGGTGTATAACTAGTACCCAGTTGAGTAGTATCATGGTGCCTGTTTTATAATTGGTCCTGGTGTGCTCAGTGGCCATTTGTGTGTGAAATAGACTGGACATCTTATCCTTATGACCTGTGCTGGACTTAGCATTATGAGTGATGTTAAAGTCACTGATAACAATAAATTCCCAGTTTTGATTGAGTTGCATGAAGTAGTGAGTAAGTGACTCTATGCCCAGATTCTGTTTACCTGGTTGGATATACAGTATACAGAAAGGATGAGACTAGATCTGTGCCCTCACCCTATCAAAAGGTTAATTGCTAGACATTCACAGTCCCTGGTTAGGTCTTTAATCATGATTTTAGAGGCTTGCAGGCTTGATCTGAGGTAGATAAGGCAGCCCCACCTCATTTGCCTATTCTAACCTCCCTGAAAATACTGAAGCCTGGCAATGAGATAGTGGCATCAGACATGTGGGGACTGAACCAAGTTTCAGGTAGACAAATAATGCCTGGCTGCACTAACTTGATCCATACTTCAAACTGGGTAAATTTAGGTAGGAGACTATTGATATTTAGGGAGACTATGCTCAGAAGTCCTTGACTGTGGGTGCCAGACCCAGAGCTACCAGCAGGGCCTGGGTTGGGGTGAACACTGCCGGACAGTAGGAGTAACATTTCTTTTATTTTTTTTTTTATTTTTATTTATTGAGATGCTGGATTACACCATTGAACGAGTTCTCATTTATAGGTTCCACGTCGGTTACAAGGACAAGGGGTACATAAAAACAACAGTACATGTTTTAGACAGAGTTACAGCAAGAAACAATAATACAGCAATACATTTTTTGACCAAGTTAGTATAAGAAACACCACATTTAACATAGGCTGCAAGAGATTTGCATGAGTCATAGATAGGGCATCCTACAAGAATGCAGTAGAGGAGAAGATAGTGGGAGGAGAGTGATATGGGTGCCAGAGGGTGTGGAGGGAGTGGGGGGGGTATACAGGCTAGGTGGGGTAGGGGCAGCACTGTTTGAGAGGAATGGAGGTGCCCTGAAATGCTAAGGATTGGCCAAGTCAGTCAAGAAGTTTGGCGTGAGGAGAAGTGCTAGGGGCACCAGGAGGGGGGTTTATTAGTGGGACAGCCACAGCTGCTGGTAGTAATAAGGGGCTGTCGCAGTTTGCTTTGGAAAGTACTGATTGTTGTGGCACCAGAAATGTCAGTTAGTAGAGCATTGGTCCAGTGAGGAGCACGATAGAGGAAGGAATGTTGCATCAGGACAGTGTGGCATCTGGGAATTTTGTAGATCTGAGATGTGGAGTTTCTAGTTACAGAAGCTTGAGTGCAGGGTTAGGAGGTTCTGGACCCCTGCCAGTAGTAGACTGAGAGAGCATTTTTTGGCCAGTAGGCAAGACCAGTATCTTATTCTTTCTTTAAGTTGGAGCCAGCCCGCTTGTGAGTAGAGGTCACAGGTGTGCGTGAGTCTTGCAGCACCTGTGAGAAGGTGACATGCACTGTTAAGCGCTATGGAGATACGTTGCAGGGCAGTGTCTGTTACCGTTCCATAGACAGCCAAACCATACTTGACTAGGGAGACTACTGAGCTGTTGATGGCCAGGTTCCGTGCCTCATAGGTTAGACAGTGCTTGTGGCAGTAAAGAATCTCAATTCTTGTATTGATAGTCTTTGCAATGTAATCTATGTGTTGGACACATGATAATGTGGAGTCTGTTTTGATGCCCAGGTACCTGAAATGTTGGACATGCTCCAGAGTGTCACCATTTTCATTTCTGATCACAAGGGCTAAAACTTTGAACTTGCTCTGGGTGCTGGAGTACATTATTGTTTTTGTTTTTTTGCAGTTCATGACAAGCCTATGTTCCTTAAACCATCTCTCTGCGGATGAGAATCCCCTTTGGAGTTCTACTTCCAGTTGTTCTGGTCGGGGGTTGCTGGTGAAGATGACTGCATTGCCCATGTAAAGGAGCATCTGGGTCAGGCATGAGGCTGGCAGTCGGTTTAGGAAAAGACTAAATAGTAGTGGCCCCTGAATTGACCCCTGTGGGACCCCTGAGCAGACAGGTCTACTATTAGAAATGGTGTCTCCTAGCCTGACCATTTGTGAGCGGTTGTGAAGGTAGTTGTTGAACCAACAACCAGATTGAGGAGACAGTCCAATAGAAGACAACTGTTTAAGAAGGAGCTCGGGATGCACAGTGTGAAATGCTTTTGATAGGTTGATAAATGTTGCCTCTATCAGAAGGCCTTGGTCTAGCAAGTGGTGGATGTGACCTGTAAATTCAAGTAAGGCTGTGATGGTACTGTGACCTGGGAAAAAGCCATGTTGTTCAGGACAGTGGAGTTGGTACTGGTTGAGATGCTCAACAAACTGGTCTGCTACCTAAAGCTTGGGGTGGGGGGAGTATGGAGATAGGCCTGTAATTATTGTGTAGTGTCCGGTCACTACCTTTGTATCCTGGGATCACTGATGCAGATTTCCATTGCCATGGGAACTTGGAGTGGCAAAGGGAGAGGTTGATGATTTTGGAAAGAGGGCCGAGGACTTCATCTAGTGCCATGCTGACAAACTTGAGGTCCAGGGTATCTCCGCCGTGTCTTGTTTTCCCCAGTGCTTTCATGAGGTACTTTCTGGCTTCAGATTCTGAGACTACCATGAAATGGAAGAGCGGTCAGTTAGAAGGTGGTTGTTGGACTGAGTTAGGGTCAGTCGGGCTTAGGGGATTAAAGAAGTCTGCTGGTAATACACTGCTGAGGTCTGTAAATGCCTCATTAAGTGCATTGGCAATGCACAGTTGGTCTAAGGAAGGTGAGCCATCAACCATGAGCATTTCCGGGGTATTTTTTGGTTCCTTGCTGGTTATGTCATTGAGATTGTCCCAGAACGACTTGCTGTTGTTCCAGGAGCTGGAGAGGGCTTCCTTGTAGAATGTGCTTTTGGCAAGTTGGATGACCTTTGTGCACTCTTTTCATGCTTTTTTGTACCTCTGGATGTTTGTTGTGGTACCATGTACTCTCATGACCTGCCAGAGGAGATCTCTGGCCTTAAGCTGGTCCAGGAGGTCGGAGTGATCCAGGGATTGTAGTGACCTTTTATTTTTCTTGTGTTTACCGGAGCATGCTTGTCACAAATGGAGTTGAAGGTATTTATGAAGTGGTCGAGGGCTGTATCCACATCTGTGGCCTCATAGAGGTCAGTCCAGTCAGTGTTCTGAAGGTCTGCATTTAGCAGTGCAAGGTGACCTTTTAGTAAGACCCAGTTTGTAATAATTCTGGGATGTGGTTTGCAGTAATTGTAGGTCCAGGTTCAGATGACAGGAGAGTGGTTGCTCAGTGTATCAGGGAGAACAGTAGTATCAGTGATGTGGGCAGGCTAATTAGTGAGAACCCAGTCCAGGAGGGTCCTTGTCCCAGTTTTGTAGTTAACTCTGGTTGTTGTCGCAACCATTTGGGAGAGGTGGACCGGAGATAAAGCATCCTTGACTGAAGCAGAAGAAGGAAAGAACCAGTTTGTGTTGAAGTCTCCCAGCATTATGATTTCAGTGTTTAGACAAAGGGCGCTCACATGGGCTATCAGGTCACTGGTGCCAGCTACGGTTAGCTTAGGTGGGATGTAGACAGAGAGGACCATCAGTGCCCTGTTGTGGGATCCCAGTAGAAGTTTTACGGTCAGTACTTGCATGTTGTCGGTACTGGTGTGAGGGGGTAGAATGTGTCCCTGAAGGGGATCCCTGAAGTATAAGACAGAGGCTCCCCCTTCTCTTTGAGAGCCAGTCCTGTCTGAACAGGGAGTATCCAGGTAGTGATATGGCAGAATCTGGTATTGTGGGAGACAGCCATGACTCAACTATAAAGAGAACATCTGGGTTGTGCTGGGTGACCCATACTTTGAGGTTGTCCATCTTTGGAAGTAAACTGCAGATGTTTATGGAGGCAAGAGTAAGTCCAGTTGGGTTGTGGGTCTGGTTGCCACTGTGGGTTGGTGGGCCAGGGTTTGGGTGCACATTACCAGATAGCAGGAGCAGCACCAGGTGGGTGAGATGGTTCAGTAGGAGCTTATAAATCTGACCCCTTTTTCTCTTGTTGGGCCCTGGCACTTTTATCATGCTAAAGTGTACCATGAAGCCTGGGAACAGGGCCACCTGGGAGGGGTCCTTTGGTAGGAAATCCTGAGTCCATGGTATGTGATGCCTATGCAGGGTGAAGGCACCCTCGTTACATGATGTGATGGTGCCATATACATTTAGCACTGTAGTTTGGAAGTTGGACTGGGTGGATAGTGGGTACAGTCCACTGGGTGGGCCTGTGAGTGATATTAGAGTGAATAGGAAGATGTCCTCTACAGTCCTAGAGGTCATGTGGGACATTGTTGCAAGGACTTGAGGAGCCAGAGGGAATTGAGTCGGAGAAGAGAATTCAGGAAGGTGGTAAGTTTTGTAATCAGTAAGCACACATTGACAGCAGTGATATTAGGCTAGTGAACTCCTTCTAGTGGCAGTGGTGTATAAGGAGCCAAAGGGAATTTAGGCACTTAGATAATATCAGTGTGTCAGTGGACACTATATAAGTAACTGTTCAGATAGGGTGGGTGGGTGGGTGGGGCCAGCTTTAGGCGTCCAGGAACAATATTGTGTGGAGCAAGCCGAGTCAGGGCTTCCCCAGGAGCTGGAGAGGTGGCCATGGCAGTAGCAGATGCAGCCGTGCAGTTTCCCGGTCAGGCAGGTTCTGGTTCTTCGAGCAGCAGTTGCACCGCAGTAGCGCCCAAGGCGGGCCTATGGGAGGCTGTCTGGAAAGGGAAGGGAGAAGCCTGGTTAAGTACGGGAAGAGTCAAGAAAGTGTGTGGGGGCTGGCGGCAGACAGCCTGCAGGGGACTGGGGCCAGACAGACAAAAGGGGGGATTAGGCAAATGTGAGAGTGAGGTCAGAGAGTAAGAGGAGGGAGGGGTTGTGAAAGGGGCTGGATGTAAGTCAGCACCGCTTTCAGAGAGGCAGAGGCCTGGGCAGTTGAGAAGGGGCAGAGTGAGCAGAGGTTTAGGCAGGGAGAAAAATAGGGACTTGGAAGTAGCAAAAGATAAGAGTGAGGGGAAAGTGTCAAGCGGCAGCCACCAGCAGGGAGCTTGAAAATGAGAAGATTCACTTAAAGCACTAGCAGTATTCTAGTCTAAGCAGAACACACAAGTAACAGTACAGGCAGCAACTTGTACAATTTCTAGCCAATAGCCTAACAGTTTTAAATTTTTCACTTAAATTTAGGCAAAACTAGCATTGTAGACTTAAGTAATCAGAGACAGGAGTAGAGCTAGAGAAGGCTTGGGAGGTGGGCCAATCAGCGTACAGCCGAAAAGCTGTGGCCCAATTGGGTAGGTCCTGGATAAGGGTCCAGCCAATCAGAGATCTCCGGCAGAAGCGCCTTAGTCCAAGTTTTAAAAAAATTAGCAGGCACTGAGAGTCCATTACCTGGGCAGTCCTTTATGTGGGGTGAGCCGAGTCAGGGCTTTCCCGGGAGCTGGAGAGGTGGCGGCGGCAGTAGCAGATGCAGCCACGTGGTTTCCCGGTCAGGTAGGTTCCAGTTCTTCGAGCAGCAGTATCACTGCAGTAGCACCCAAGATGAGCCTATGGGAGGCTGTTTGGGCAGTCTTTTCTGTGGGGCAAGCTGAGTCAGGGCTTCCCGGGGAGCTGGAGAGGTGGTGGCGGCGCTAGCAGATGCAGCCACGTGGATTCCCAGTCAGGCAGGTTCCAGTTCTTCAAGTGGCAGTAGTACCACAGTAGTGCCCAAGGTGGGCCTACAGGAGACTGTCTGGGCAGTTCTTTGTGTGAGGTGAACAGAGTCAGGGCTTCCCCGGGAGCTGGAGAGGTGGCGGCGGCAGTAGCAGATGCAGCTGCACAGTTTCCCAGTCAGGCAGGTTTTGGTTCTTCGAGCGGCAGTAGCACCACAGTAGCACCCAAGGTGGGCCTATGGGAGGATGTCTGGGCAGTCCTTTGTGTGGAGCAAACTGATTCAGGGCTTCCCCGGGAGCTGGAGAGGTGGCAGCAGAAGTAGCAGATGCAGCCACACAGTTTCATGGTCAAGCAGGTTCCGGTTCTTCAAGCGGCAGTAGCACCGCAGTAGCACCCAAGACAGGCCTACAGGAGGCTGTTCAGGCAGTCCTTTGTGTGGGGCAAGTCAAGTTAGGGCTTCCCTGGAAGCTAGAGAGGTAGCGGCGGCAGTAGCAGATGCAGCCACGTGGTTTCCCAGTCAGGCAGGTTCCGGTTCTTCGAGTGGCAGTAGCACCCAAGGCGGGCCTATGGGAGGCTGTCTGTAAGGCCTCTGGTGGCTCTGAGGTACTGCTTCAGTTCCCAGGTTTTCTCCTAGGAAGGAGGGTAAGACGTGTGGTCCTGGAGACATGGCCATGTCAAGGCAAACCTGTAGCACTCCCCATGTGCCAGCAGGGTTAGGTGTCTAATGTGGGGGGCATATGGCTGAGGGATTCAGATACTGTAGGGTTGTTCAGGGGTATCAGTAGGTCTGGTATCAGCATGAGATGAACTGTAATAGCCTCTTTTTTCTTTGAGGCGCTATAGGTTCAGGTAGCAATGCTGTGGGTAAGCAGGTCAGCAGCATTAGTAATGCAAGTTAGACTGTTCTCGGTCAGATCCATTTCCGTCTTGTTGGTCCATTCTCTGGCTGCCTTTGCTTGACTTCCCCATCTTCACTGAAACCTCTGGTACATTTTTCATTAGTTTGGGGTGTAGACTGTTAGTTAAAGAGGTTATATTTGAGCGAGGAGGGAGAGAGCTTCTTTAACATGCGACCATCAAATCCATGACATAAACGGAAGTCTGGAGTAGTATTTCCGGACCTAACCAAGGCCTCTGACCTAGTTAATCATGGCACAATCCTAGGCAAACTTACAAACCTGGGACTAGACTACCTAACTTTCTCATGAATCATATACTACATAGAGGCTAGGCAGCAAATGGTAAAGCTAAACTGAGTCACTTCATCCCCCAGAAAGGTACAAATTGAAGTACCCAGGGCTCTGTGCCGGGCCCTCTTTTGTTCTCACTGTTCATAAATGATTCAACCAAAGTATTACTATATATAGATGATGCAGCCTGTTATACAGTGCCCAATCACAGAAAGAAATAAAAGCATTGGAAATTACTATGAAATTACAGGAGTGGCCTACAGAAAATGTCCTTGTGTTAAACAAAGGAAAATCCAAACCAATTCTTTTCAGTTCTAAAGTAAAGGTAAAACAAAAATGTATTTATTTTATTTATTTGGATTTTGTTAGACTGCTAGGCTCACAGAGACCAAAAGTCAAGTTTTTTCAGGAGCAATCCGAATTAATTACATTCAACAATCCTGTGTAAATTCAGGTAACAGTCTATGATATTACGATACAGACAGTAAATGAGAACTAAGCATACAAACAGTAATTAGAGAATAATTTACAACTGTTACAAAGTCGAAGCGTACTGACAGGCTTGAACTAGACAAATGCCTGTATGCGAGGAATAGGCTGCATATAAATAACGAGGGAGCTCGGTTGCTAAGGGGGAAGCTGCAGGGGTACATAGATGGAATGCTGGGGGGTGATTTAAACTAAGAAGGGGGAGTACAAAGCTAGGGGAGGACTAGGAAAAGTGGCTAGTGAGACTTACCTAACTCACACTCCCCCGCAACTGGGGGCAGGGGACACTGGTAGGCAGGTGAATGGTAGAGGGGGGATAGATGGAAAGGTCTGCTGGCAAATGCCAGGAGTCTGGGAAATAAGATGGGAGACCTGGAGGCAGTGGTGGGGATGAATGACCTAGATCTGATAGCGGTAACTGAAACATGGTGGACTAATAACCACAGTTGGGAAATGGAATTACTGGGATATAGTCTCTATAGGAGAGACAGGACAGGAAAATAAGGGGTGAGGGGTAGCCCTATACGTAAAGGACGGGATAAGAGCAACAGTGAGTGGGGAGGGACAGGGCTCGGCAGAGATCCTTTGGGTCACATTAAGCAAGAGGACAGGGGAGGCAGTAAGGGTAGGGGTGGTGTACAGACCACAAAATCAGGGGGCGGAGGTGGATAGGGAGTTGGCTAGGGAAATACAAGGGATGGACGGCAGAGGAGAAATTCTGGTAGTAGGGGATCTAAATCTTCCCGATGTGGACTGGGGGATCCTGACAGTAACATCAGAAAGAAATAGGGAGCAGTTGGAGTCCATGCAGGAAGCACTTATTCATCAGTTGGTCAAGGAATCAACTAGGAGAAGGGCCATACTGGAACTGGTAATGACAAATGGGGACAGTGTGGAGGATGTGGAGATCAGGGAACATCTAGAAGATAGTGACCAAAGGATGGTAAGGTTTAGCCTTCGGACAGGGTCGTATAAGAGCAGGACCATCACTAGGGTACTGGATTTTAAGAGGGTAGATTGTAAGAAAATGAAGGGAATTCTACAGAAGGAACTAAAAGGGAAAGAGAACCTAGAGGGTGCAGAGAAGCTGTGGGGGGCAATTAAAAGGGGAATTCTGCTGGCAACAGAACAATGCATCAGGAAGGTGAGCAAACACAAGAGGGGGAGAAAACCACTGTGGTTTACAACAGAGGTGAGGAACGCAGACAGAGAGAAAAGGAAGGCATTCAGTGCCTATAAAGCTTTGCAGGGGATGGCAGAAAAGGAAGTTTATAGGGAAAAGGTAAAGGAAGCCTGGAAAATAGTCAGGAGGGTTAAAGTGGATACAGAGGAGAAAATAGTGAGGGAGGTCAAAAGGGGGAGACAAGACGTTTTTCAGGTATGTGAGTGACAGAAGGAGAAGCAAGCAGGGGATTATGAGACTCAGAGGGGAAGGGGGGAGCTCTGATAGAGGGGGATGAGGAGAAAGCAAATCTGCTGAATAACTACTTCACCTCAGTCTTCACGGTTGAGGAAGAGGGTAAGGGATCAGAGCTAAGAAGCAGGGAAAGGGTGGGCAGGCAAATGGACACTAGCCCCTTTACAGTGGGTAGGGTATTAGACGAGTGAGGAAAACTGTGGACAGACAAAGCAATGGGCAATCCACCCCAGGGTGCTCAAGGAGTTAAGGGAAGAACTTGCTGCACCACTCACAAAGTTATTTAACTTGTCTCTAGACAAGAGGAGAGTCCTGGGCGATTGAAGAAGGGTGGATGTGGTGCCATTACAGAAGGGGGAGGGAAGGATGAGCCGAGCAACTACCACCAAGTTAGCCTTACCTCCATGGTGGAAAAATTGATGGAGGCACTAAATAAAGGTACAAAATCTAGAGGAGGAAGGCCTCATAGACAACAACCAGCATGGGTTCACACGTGGAAGGTCATGTCAGACCAACCTGACTGAATTCTTTGAGGGAGTAATGGAGATATGTAATCAGGGAAGGGCGGTGGACATGGCCTACCTGAACTTCAGGAAGGCCTTCAACACCATCCCCCACAGGAGACTAAAAAGCAAGTTAAGTAGCTTAGGGGTGGGGAGTAAACTAACAAACTGGGTGGAAATTGGCTGGGGGGGGAGAACTCAGAGGATGGTGGTAAACGAGGTGCACTCAAAGGAAGGAAGGGTGATGAGTGTGGTTCCTCATGGGTCTGTGCTGGGACCCACACTATTTAACATATACACTGGGGACATTTCAGAAGGCCTGAATGGGAAGGTGTGTCTGTTTGCAGATGACACAAAGATCTGTAACAGGGTGGACACACTGGGGGGGTAGAATGAGGGAGGATCTGGCCAGGCTGGAGAAGTAGTCTGAGAAGTGGCAATTACAATTCAATGTGAAAAAATGTAAAATTATGCACATAGGGCATAAAAACCCAAAGGCAAAGTACTGGCTCGGGGAGGAGGAACAGGAGGTTACAGAGCAGGAAAAGGACCAGGGGATCACCATCTCGGATAACCTGAAGGGTAGGAACAAATGCGATAGGGTGTTGGGGTAGGCAACCAGAATGTTGGCATGCATAGGGAGGAGTCGAAAGCAGGAAAAAGGAGGTCATCATGCCCTATACAAAACCATGGTCACACCACATCTGGAATATGGGGTGCAGTGCTGGAGGTCACACTTACAGGGGGGCAGAGATAGGTTGGAAAGGGTCCAGAGAAGAGCAACCAAGGTGATTCAAGGGCTGCAAGAGAGGTCATATGAAGAATGGCTGGAGGAACTAAACTTTTACACACTGGAGATGAGGTGGGAAAGGGGTATATGGTGGAAACCTTCAAATATCTGAAGGGAATACACAGACCTAGGGAAGGTAGCATTTTCAGGATGAGTGAAAACAAATCCATTAGGGGACATGCATTCAAGCTGGAAGGGGGTAGATTTACAGGAGATGTAAGGTGGGCAGTTCTTCACAGAGAGGGTGATGGGTTCATGTAACAGGCTGCCAGAATGGGTGGTGGGAGCAGACTCAGTGAACAAATTCAAGAGGACTTGGGACAACTACATGGGGCTAAATAATAAATAAAAGTCATGGAACGGGGGTAAGATGAACTAGATGGAACAGCCTTACTGAGGAGGTTGTGGAGTCAGGAACAGTGGGAGAATTCAAGAATGCATGGGACAGGCATAAGGTAGCTCTAGTGGGGGGTAGGATGAAATAAGCTGTTGATTAACTAGATCTGCAGCTTATCCATCAGGTAGGGAAATGGGCAGACTAGGTGGGCCAAGGGGTCCTTTTCTGCCAACAAATTTCTATGTTTCTATGTAACTATACAGGCACTAGCATGAGAAATTAAGCAGGTATGGTAGCATGGTAACGGTAAAAAACAGTAGCCTGTGCAATACATAGGTTAGGCAAATGACCACACAGGGGTCAAAAGGGGGACTCAGCTAGAACAAGTACACTGACCTTTGATGTTCACCTGGGTTACATCACTAAAACATTAAACAGAAAGTTTGGGCTGGACCAGTGGCATGGAGGACTGAGGAGCAGGGTATCTCATGTCTTGCCACACCGGTAACATAGAAACATAGACTTTGACGGCAGATAAGGACCACTTGGCCCACCCAGTCTGCCCATTTCCCTACCTACTGGATAAGCTGCAGATTCTAGTTAACCAACAGCCTGCTTCCTGCAACCGCCTTCTATAATTGCTTGTGTCTGTCCCATGCATGTTTGAATTCCCCACTGTTTTAGACCCAACGACCTCCTCAGGAAGGCTGTTCCATGTATCCACCACTTTCCGTGAAAAATAATTTCCACATTACCCCTGAGCCGTCCCCCTCTATCTTTTAAACTGTGCCCCCTTGTTCTTACACATCACTTTTTCTGAAAGATGCTACCCTCCTGGACTTTGTTGATTCCCTTGAGGTACTTGAACTTTTCTATCATGTCCCCCCGTCCCTCCTTTCATCAAGGGTATACATATTAAGCTCTCTAAGTCTCTCTTCATATAGTTTCTGATGTAGACCCTGCGCCATTTTAGTTGCCCTCCTCTGGACTGCTTCCATCCTGTCTATGTCCTTGCGTAGATGAGGTCTCCAAACTGCACACAGTACTCCAGATGGGTTCTCACCAACTGTCTCTATAGAGGAATAACCACTTCCCTTTTTCTACTTGTGATGTCCCTTCCTATGCATCCCAGTATCCCCCTGGCTCTCCTTACCGACTTTTCACATTGCTTACCCACCTTTAGGTCATCTGATACGACTACCCCCAGGTTCCTTTCCATTTTTGTTGTTGTTAGTACCTCCCCTGCTATTGTGTACTCTTCTCCTGGGTTTTTGTTTCCCAGGTGCATTACTTTGCACTTCTTTGCATTGAATCTAAGTTGCCATATGTCTGACCATTCCTCCAACCTTTGCAAGTCCCTTCTCATCTTTTCTACCCCTTCTTGTGTATCAACTCTGTTACAGATCTTTGTGTCATCTGCAAAGAGGCATACCTTTCCCTCCAGACCCTCTGCAATGTCACTTATAAAGATGTTAAAGAGGATTGGACCCAGTACTGAGCCCTGAGGTACCCACTAGTAACCCCTTTCTTCAGAATGTGTTCCATTCACTATTACCTTCTGTGTCCTGTTGTGCAGCCAGTTCACACCTCAGGCTACCACCCTGGGACCCACTCCCAGGCTGGCTAACTTGATTATTAATCTTTTGTGTGGGACTGTGTCAAATGCCTTGCTAAAGTCTAGGTAGTCCATATCCACAGCCCCTCCCTGGTCTATTACTTTGGTCACCCAGTCAAAGAAATCAATTAGATTAGTCTGACATGACCTTCCTGCTGTAAGTCCAAGCTGCTTTGGGTCCTGTGCCCCGCTGGCCTATAGGTACTCAACAATTCTTTCTGTCAGAAGTGATTCCATCATTTTCCCTACCACTGAGGTCAAACTTACAGGTCTGTAGTTTCCTGCTTCTGCCTTGCTCCCACTTTTGTAAAGGAGAATCACATCTGCCCTCCTCCAGTCCTCAGGTACCACCCCATCCTGCCATAATTTGTTAAAAAGTCAGTGGTGTCACTAGGTCCCCCCTTAGTTCTTTTAGGATTCTGGGGTGAATCCCGTCAGGCCCCATTGCTTTGTCCACCTTGAGTTTTAGGAGTTCTTTCAGGACTCTTTCTTCTGTGAATGGACTGGTGTCAACCCCCCTACCCAGAGTGCTTCTATTGTCTGGTTTAGGCAACTGCTCCTCATCTTCTTTTGTGAAAACTGAGCAAAAGTATGCATTCAGTATCTCAGCCATTTCACTGTCTCCCTCTGCCCACCTCCTCTCTCCTTTATTAATCTTCACTGTCCCATCCTTAACCTTTCTATGCTCCCTAATGTACCTATAAAAGGTTTTATCCCCCTTTTTGACCGAGTTGGCTATTTTTTCCTCGGTTTGTGCCTTTGCTATTCTGACTGCCTTTCCTACTTCTTTCTGCTTTAATTGATACAGTTCCCTGTCATGCTCCTTCTGTGATTCCTTATACTTTTTGAATGCAGCCTTTTTCTCCTTAACCTTCCTTGCCACCTCTTTTGAGAACCATAGTGTTTTTTTACTCTGCTTTGTTTTCTTTATTTGTTTTACAGAAAGACTTGTTGTCTCTATGATGGCAGTTTTGATTTTTCTCCATTGTTCTTCCACCCCTCCTATTTGGCCATTTGCTAGTGCATTCTTCAGGTGTTCACCCATTTTGCCAAAGTCAGCCCTTCTAAAGTCCAGTAATACAGGTTACTCACCTGTAACAGGAGTTCTAGGAATGGTATATGTTGTTCATCCACACAGTCTGGCAGGCATCCTTGCCGCCCCAAATCCCGCCGGAAGGTCCTGAAGCTGGCTCCTCCCACCCACCCGGGTGGCAAAACTCTTGGCTCTGCCCCATGATGCCAGACCTGGCCCGCTGGAAGCTCAGGTTGTGCGTCGAAGCCGGGGAGGTCAGGTGGGTAGTGTGGATGAACAACATATACCATTCCTAGAACTCCTGTTACAGGTGAGTAACCTGTATTTCTAGGGACATGGATATGTTGTTCATCCACACTGTCTGGCAGACTCCTAGCAGTTCTCCGGGAGGAGGGAGGCAAGGCGACACCCCGATACTTACTTGGGAAAGAGAGACTGAGAACCGAGACCCCAAACCAGCATCCCGGCGTGACTCAAGGTTGTGTGGTAATGGTGATGAAGGTGTGCTGACTTCCAGGTAGCAGCCCTGCAGATTTCCTGGATAGGGACGTCCCTGAAGCAGCCACCAATGCAGCAGTATGACGGGTAGAATGAGCCTTATCCTCTGGGAGGCTCCATGCCCGCCAACTTATAGCAGAGATCTATGCAGGAGGTGACCCACCTGCTTATCATCCACTTGGCTGCAGGTCTGCCAGGTGCAGCTTCAGCGTAGGTGACAAACAGCTGGCAAACCTCTCCCCGATTTCAGCCATGCACTCCTTATAGTAAGCGTAGCCTTCTAGGGTCCAAAGTATGGAGCCTGTATTCAGCCTCCGAGGTGTGATTGGTAGAACACCGCACAGTCAACACTTGGTTAAGGTGAAACTCCGAAACCACCTTCGGAAGGAATTTCAGATGGGGGCGCAGGACAACCTTGTCCCTGTGGAAGACCAGGTAAGGAGACTCGATGCAGAGCACCTGGAGCTCTCCCATCCTTCTGGCTGATGTGATAGCCACCAAGAAGGCGGTCTTCCACGACAGGTGAGAGAGTTCACACCTGTGCATCGGTTCGAATGGCTTGCCCATGAGCTTTGCCAGTACCAGCAGTAGATCCCACGGAGGTGGAGGTTCTCGCACCGAGGGAAATGTGATCAAGGCCTTGAAAACGCTAGCACCCTCTCCTGCATCACTCGATCGCTTCCCGCCCACGCCTGTAAGCAGAGATGGCGCCAGGTGCACCCTTAGGGTCATCGACCCAAGCCCTTGCTGAGAAAGGGACCATAAATAGTCCAAGATGCTTGCCAAGGAACAGGAGGAAGGGTCCAAGCCCTGTTCCTGACACCAAATGGAAAACCTTTTCCATTTGAAGGCGTAGACATTTTCTGGTCGACTCCTCACGGACGCCTAACTACTTTGAGGACCTCGTCCGAAAGACCCAAGGCCTGGACCCCTAGCCGCTCAGGAACCAGGCCGTCAGGTGCAGGGATTGAAGGTCTGGATGGAATACCTTCCGTGATTGACTGAGAGCAGTCCGGCGAGCTGAAGCTGCCTCGGAAGCCTGGGGCTGAGGCTGAGGAGATCTGGTACCAGTACTGGCAGGGCAGCTGTCTATGCATGAATCACCTGTGCCTTGTCCTCCTTGCTTTGAGCAGCACCTTGCATCAAGGGGAACGGGGAAAGGCGAGAAGAGGCCAGGGGTCCACGGACTAGAAGGCATCCCCTGCAGAGAGCCCTGCTGAGGGGGCGGCATGGAAAGCTCAACTTTGCATTCTCCCTGAGGCAAACAGGTCCACCTGAGGTGTGCCCCAATGGGAGAATAGATCTTGTACTACCTCCGGCAGGAGAGACCACTGTGGGACGCAGCCCTATCCAGCTTAGGCATCGGCCAGGTTGTTGGAGGCCTCGCCACATGAATGGCTAGGAGATCCACCTCCAGGCTGCGCACGAGTGACCAGATGCAGAGAGCTTCCTTGCATAGGAGCATGGAGCGATCCCACCCAGGCTGGTTTAGATAGTACATGGTCGTGGTATTGTCCGCCTGACCCGGACCACTTGACCCCAAGAAACGGAGCAAAGGCGGTGAGAGCTAGGCGGACTGCTTGGAGCTCCAGCAGGTTGATGTGGCATCGGGACTCCCGTGGGGACCAGAGGCCATGCGCTCGGTGTTCCCCCAGATGGGCACCCCAACCCATCAGAGAGGCATCGGTCGATAGAGAGACCGTCGGCTCGAGGCAGACAAATGGGATGCCCTCCTGCAGATGAACTGGAATGGTCCACCACTGGAGAGCGTTCCACATCCCCTGGGTCACCGTCACTAGCTGGTCCAATGGATCGCAGTGTTGGGACCACTGGTCGGCCAGCCCCCACTGAAGAGGGCGCATGTTCCAGCGGGCCCAATGGACCACGCTGGTACAGGCCGCCATGAGACCCAGGAGGTGCAGGAAGTCCCAGGCAGGGATGCATTGCCCAAACCAGAAATGATTGGGCAAAGGAGGAAAGAACCTCGGCCCTGTCTGCCGGAGCCATGCTCTGGCTCAAGAGAATCGAGCTCTGCCCGATGAAAAGAATCACCTGCTTCGCTCGAGTCTCACTTGGCCTCTGATGAGGAGGCCGACCGAGAGCAATCCTGAGGGCCAGATCTCTGGACCTTCCCACCTCCTGTCTGGAGGGGCTGCTATCAGCCAATCATCCAGGTAAGGGTAAACCGACCCCTCGGGCGCCAGAGGAATGCTGTCACCACTGCAATGCATTTGGTGAAGACCCTGGGAGCTGGAGATAAGCTGAAGGGCATGGCTTTGAACTCGTGGGTGATCCTCCGCTGAAAGCGAAGGAACCTCTGATGTGACGGATGGATAGGACGTGAAAGAACACATCCTGCAGGTCCAGAGAGCAGAACCACACGCTGTGTTCCAAGGATGGTATTATCTGAGCCAGAGGACCATCCTGAAGGTTCGAGACCTTAGGAACTTGTTTGAGGTTGTGTAGAGGAATGGGGCGCCAGCCCCTATCCATTTCAGAACCAGGAAGTACCTGGACACGAACCCCGGTTTGAGGGAGGTCACACATTCTTTATCACCTCCTTCTTGAGGAGGAGAGCGATGTCGCTCGGCGAGCTGACAGCGAGGTTGGATTCCCTGGAGGCCCCCGAGGTGCGACGGTCCTTGAAGGGTGGGGCCTGCTCAACTCCAGAGGCAGGCCCTTTCCTAGCACTCTTCAACACCCACCTGTCTGTGGTAATAGCAGACCAGGTGAAAGGAAGTGACGGAGCTGGCCCTTCTACGGGGAACCTGGGTGAGGTGATGAGGTTGGGGCGACACCCCTCAACCCGGCCACTGTGCAGTTCTTGGAGGAGGGACCGGCAAGGGACCATCTGCTTTTACCTCCTGCTTCCTGGAGGAGGTAGCTACAGGCTTGGGTTTGGGACTCAAGCGCGAGCCTGGCCTGGTGTTGCTGGGCGTGCTTGCTGGGCCGCGAGCAGGTGAAAGGTTGGTGTTGGGTTGAGGTCTGCAGCCCTTGTCCCTCTGAGCGGACGAGACCGGGTCCAAGGTGGCATTGGACTTTTTGATCCTCTGGAGGTGGCCTTCCACTCCAGGGCCGAAGAGGTCGGTCCCCAGGAAGGGGACATCCGCCAATTTGTGCTGGGTATCCGCTGTGAAGTTGGATATCCTCAGCCATGCCCTATGACGCATAGCCACTGCAGCCGCTACTGACCTGGCACATGAATCACCGATATCCAAAGCAGTCTGAAGTTGCTGCTTGGCCACTGCCCTGCCCTGGTCCCGCACCTGCTTAACTGTGGTCTGCAGGTCAGCCGGGAGATGAGGAACCACCTCGTCCAGGAAGCCCAACAGGGCGTGAGAAAAATGTGCCATCAGTACAGCCGAGCTGGCCTGACGAAGGCCAAGGGAGGACGCAGCGAGACTTTTCATCCCAGCATAGTCCAATTTCTTTGACTCCTTGTCGGAGGTTTGTCCATGTCCTCAGCGCTTCTCGCACACCGGAAAACGCTGTCGGTAACTAACCCTCGGCCGAGGGATGTTCCGAGAAACCGTATAGGAACCGTAGGGACTGCATACTTCCTGGCCATCCTGGCCAAGGCGCAGGGCAGGGAAACAGGGCGCCAGAGCTCCAAGCAGGGCTCCACAATGGCCTCAGCCACAGGGAAGGCCTCCATAGGGAATCCCTCAGTCCAATATTCCATGAGGGGATACTTGGCCTGCTTGGATATGGGCTCGAGCTGCATCCCGTGGATTCTGAGATGAGTCTGAGCAACCCCAGGAAGGACGGACGGGCTTTCCCAGCGACTGACCTCCAGAGGACTCCAAGTCCACTCGCTTGGAGAAAAAGGAGGAATCGTCGTCAGACTCAGAAGAGTCCGCAAAGAGCTGCCTCAGGCCTGGGCCACCCTCCACCTGCCGATGGCGATCGGGAGTGAGGGTGACCGACAGCCTATGGGGCAGACCCTGAGCCGACCGACAGTTCTTGGTCAGAGCCCCAAACAGCGGCTGTGGAGGCGGAGGTTCCACCGGAATCGGTGGGGCAGCTGGTTTTGGCCAAACAACTGGCCTGGGAACAGGCTCCTCAGGTAAAATGAGGGGTTGTTTCGGCCGCTCCGGTGACAGCCACTTAATGGCCGGGGAAGGCACGGCGCCGCTTGTTCCCGTCAGAAGGAGCTGTTGTCGTTACGAGGTCCTCGATCGTCGACGAATTCACGCCGAAGCTTCCCTCATCTGAGGGAGGAGGACGAGCGGGCGAAGCGGTATCAAGGGTGCCGAGACCGAGACCGCCATGACGGCAGGATCGGTTGGACCGCTCAAGAAGTCCGAGACCGAGACCAAGAACTCCGGCCTTTCCGAGGACAGTGGGAGGGACGGTGGAACCGCTCCTCCTCGGCTCGGGTGGTTCGCCTCGAGGCTCCGGAACCGAGGCACAGGCAAGCCCACGGGATCCTCAACCTCACCGGGGAACCGGAGAGGGATTTTCGGCCGGCGTCGACAACCCGTCCAACGGTTCAAGAAAGATCTCGACTGTGTCAGCACGGGAGTCTCGGTCAACTGACCTGACGGGACACCGTGGAGACCAGTGGCCGAGGTTAAACAATCGATCAAGTCGGTCGGCCGACAACCTCGGGAAAGGGACCTTTCCGCCTCCCAAGAGCGTCGACGAAGAGACTTACCCTTGTCTTTCTTCTTGGACCGAGAAGAAGGTCCAGCAGATGTTGGTCCCTCTCCCCTAGTGGAGAGGAACAGACAAAGCTCCTTAAAGGAAGCTGTGTAAGAGGAACCCAGGGAGAGCGGAATAAATGCCACGGTCGAGGAAGATGCGGCCTGCACCGCCTCCTCTTCGAGGGCGATCATCTGCTCTAGCTGATCCGCCGAGCCCGCCGCCGCTGGAGACGCCGACTGGGCCTCTTTTGACTTTACCGGAGGAAAACGTTTCTTCGGGCGCCCAGTTGTAAATGGGCGGCACGGTTTTCGAGGACGTAGGCTGAGAAGGAAGAGCACAGGTCGCAAGCCCGCGGTCGTGTCAAGGCCTCAAACAGTACAACACGTGAGTGCAGATCCATCCGAGACATCTTCTGCCCACAAGGGCACCGCCAAAACCGGGAGTCGATTTGTCCATCGCAGCCGCGAGGGATAGAAGACCGAAGTCTTTTAAGCAAAAAACTTTTAAATTCGGAAATTCGAAGAATTAGGAACCAGTCTTACAGGCAGAGCGTTAAGGAGGGAATCTGAGCTTCCAAGCGGTAAGGAAGATCTAGCATCATTGGGCGGAGCCGAGAGCTTCACCACCCGGGTGGGTGGGAGGAGCCAGCCCGAAGACCCCCCGGCAAGACTCAAAGCGGCAAGGACACTCGCCAGACAGTGTGGATGAACAACATATCCATGTCCCTAGAATCCTTGTTTTTGTATGGCTTATCTCCATGGCTGTGCTCATTGTGAAGCACACTGTGCAGTGGTCGCTTGTTCCCAGATGTCTACTGACTTCTAAATTTGTGATCCTCTCTCCATTTGAGAGTACCAGGTCTAGTATTGCTCCCTCCCGAGTGGGTTCCAGCACTAGCTGTCTAAGTCTGCCCTGCAGGGTATCGAGAATAACCCTGCTCTTGGATGTCAGGCTGCAGTACATGTCCTCCAGTTAACATCTGGCATATTCAGGTCCCCATCAACAGTATCTCCCCTTTTTCAGCCATTTTGAGAATGTCCTCTATCATTTTCTTGTCCATTTCTCCTTGAGACGGGGTCTGTATACAACCCCTGTGCGGATTATGATGCCATTCCCCATCTCCAAGGTGACCAAGAGTGCCTCTTGTCCTTCCCCTTTGCTTTTTAGTTCTGTAGCTTTGATCCCTTCCCTTATGTACAGAGCTACTCCACCTCCTCTTTTACCTTCCCTGTCCCTTCTGTAGATTGTGTACCCTGGTATGTTGACATCTCAGTCATGGTTCTCGGTGTACCATGTTTCTGTGACTGCCACAATATCCAATTGTTCATCTTCCATCAAAGCTACTAGCTCAGAAAGCATGTTTCCCAGACTACGGGCATTGGTAGTCATTGCCCTCCATTTAGTGTTGGCTTTATCCTTTTTTCCCCCATCCCTGCTCTTATTGCTCTTATCTATTTTCATGAAACAAAATCATCATGCCGCATGGTCTGGGCCAGTGTCCGGAAGCCTGCTGTGGTGCGTAGACCTCGGACTAAAAAGAAGTCACCTTTGGTTTCCAAGTAGTCCGATCAAGGCCTACACACCACAGCAGGCCTCCAAACACAGGCCCAGACCATGCGGGATGTTAGACCCCCCCCCCCCAAAAAAAAAAAAACACAATGCAGTATCCTCAGTCAAATTCCAATGCAACAAATTAATCACATTTCAAACACTGCAGACAGAGGCCCCCACACCCAGAAAACAAAATCATCATGCTGCATGGTCTGGGCCAGTGTCTGGAAGCCTGCTGTGGTGCGCAGGCCTCAATTGGACTAAAAGGAGTCTACTACTGTTTACTAGGTAAGTAAGGACAAAAGGAGGCTGTGAAGCCCATCTTGATTGTCCCCCACATATGTGGGAAATTTGACTTTGTTATAATTTGTGGTGAGCCAAGTATCAACACCCTTCTTGAAAGTTTCAAAGGTACTACTATCAACTACCCCCTGTGGGAATTTATTCCAAAGCCTCGGGGTTCTGACAGAAAAGAAGTATAATCTCTTGTTGGTTTTCGCTTTGCTCACCATTAATTGCTGGCTATGAAGTCTGGGTACTACTTTTCTTTGAGATTTAACAATGCCACATTTGTTCATTAGGGAAGGTGATTGGAGAATTTTGTATAAGAACAAAAGATCACCTCTGGAACGTCTAAATTCTAGTGAGTGGGGGCCTGTTCTTGAAGCCTCTCAGGAATATGATAATGATGTTAAATGAGGAACCATTTTTTTGCCCTTCTTTGGATTTGCTCAACCACTTGAATGTCCTTAACCAGATATGGACTCCAGACTGCCAAACCATAGTCTGTATATGGTCTGACGTGTGCCTTAAATAGTGGGATAATGCATTCCTCTGTCTGATACAAACATAAGATTGATGCATCTAAGTAGTGAATTAGTAGTTTTGGCTATGTGGTTACAGTGATTGGTGGGGGATATTCTATCATTTATCAATATATCCAGATCTCTTTCGCATGTGGAAGGTTTTATTATAATATTGTTAAGTTTATAAGTTTGTTTGGGATTGTTATAACCTAGGTGAAGAACAAAACATTTGTCTGTGTTAAATGTCATTTCGTTTATCTGGGCCCAGTGCTCTAATACTGAGAGGTCATTTGCTAGCATGATCATATAATTGTCAGAGTCCACTCTGCCACCTAATTTGGTGTCATCTGCAAATTTTGAATGTATATTCCTGGAGCTAATCTGCATGTCTGATATAAAGATGTTAAACAGTACAGGGCCCAGGACCATTCCCTGCGGCACACCACTGGTCACACTCACACTGTTGGAATAAGCACCATTAATCCCAACATGCTGAGTATGGCTGGTTAACCAGCAATCAATCCAATTAATTATATTGCCAGAAAAGTCTAAGTGCAACAGTTTAGCTAAAAGAATGCTGTGAGCAACCTTATCAAAAGCTTTGCTGTAATCTAAGAGGATGGCATCCATAGGGAGTTATCTAGTTCTTGGTTGATAACAGTGTAGAACGCTATTAAGTTAGTTGTGCAAAAATGACCTTGCTTGAACCCATGCTGAGAGAAGTCAATGATGCCCAGTGTATGCATGTCTTCATCCAGCCTGCCCTTGATAATTTTTTCCATTATTTTGCATGGAAAGGAGGTGAGGCTAATGGGTCGATACTTACACACTAGGGAATGATTATCCTTGTTAAGTATTGGCACGACTGTGGCGGTAACCCAGTCAGTTGGGACAGACCTTCCCCCTAAGGATTTATTAAAAATGATGGAAAGTGGTATGGCTATTTCTTCTGCTGTTTCAATCAGAAATATGGAATTAATTGAATCTGGTCCACAGCTGGTATTTTGTTTTAGATTTTTTAGGAGGGGAACTATATCCGCAGTGGTTATGATGTAGTTGTTGTTGGTAGAACCTGATATGGTTGTAGTAGTATAAGGCATAACTGACTTTTTTTGAGACAACTGATGAAAAATAGGTGTTGAATGTATTTGCTATCTCACTATCAGATGTGATTAAATTTGTACCATTGGTCAATGGGCCAATCTGTCTATTGCTACCTTTTTTGCTGTTAAGATAGGAAAATAGGGATTTGTGGTTATCCTTAGAGTGAGCTATATGGAACTCGAGGTTACATTTTGCCTTCCTAATGGTCTTTTCTAGTTCTTTAACTGTAGTTTGTATTGCCTAAGTATAAATTCTTTTTTATTTGCTGGACACTTTTTTAAATGAGTAAATAATCATTCCTTGTGTTTCATCTGTTTTCGAATAGTATTGTTTAACCACGATGGGATTTTGCCTTTATTATTATATTTTGTCCGAGTTAGGATAAAAGGTTTTTCTAGGTCTAGTATTTTGTTTTTAACGAATACCCAAGATTCCTCCAGAGTTAAGGGAGTTAAGATTTTTACCCAAGGGGTATTTTTTAGGCAGTTGTTTATTGCCTCAAGGTTGACTTTGTTATAGTTGTATACCTGTACATTTTTGACTATTTTACTAGATTCATACTCTAAATCGAAAATAATGGTGTGCTGGTCATTATTTCCTAGAGGATCTGAGATTGAAAGATTCAGAAGCTTTTCCTCAATGTTGGTTATCACTAGATCCAAAATATTGCATCCTCTAGTTGATTCCTTGACAATTTGTTCAAGTCCCAGTTCATTTACTGTTGAAATGAAGTTTTTTTCCGCAACTGTAGTGCCGCTAACAGTATGCCAATTTATAGAAGGCATATTGAAATCTCCCAGGATCAAAATGTCACCTTTCTCCGCCATGTGGGTAATGTCTTGTAGTAGTAGGTTTGTATATTCCATTTCAGAAGATGGCAGGTGATAACCTGTACCTAGGAGTAGTTGTGGTTGTCCCTGAAACTGTACGGATGCCCATATACTTTCTGTTGATGATTTATGTGGGTATTCATATGAGTGGATTATATCTTTGACATAGAGACAGACACCTCCCCTTCTTTTATGTAGTCTATCTCTATGATATAATTTATAGCCTGATATGTCTTTCATCCAATTTGAATCTGGTCCCACCATGTTTCTGTTACTGAAATTATGTCAATGTCTAATAAATTAATTTTGGCTTCAAGTTCAGAAAGTTTTAACAAATTTAGGGACCTAGTGTTAAGAGATAATATTTTGCAGGTTTTGAAGGTAGAGGCCTTGTTTGCTAGAGTCTTGGGTGTTACCCCATTCTCCCCCTTAGGTGTTAGTTTAAACAGTTGCCAATATACATAAGAATTCTCCTGCCTAAGAAGGAACTACCTCTCCAACTCAAGTGGAGCCCATCCCAGCAAAAGAGGGAAGGGTTATCTACAAAGTTTTCCCAGTGCACAAGGCATTTATTTCCTGTGACATGCATCATTTCCTCAGCCATTCATTGTAGGATCTTATTTTGTTAATAACATATTCAGTGGCTCTTGGTACTGGCAAAATTTCTGAAAAAATATTTCACAACCCTTTTCAGCCAAGATGCTATTAAGGCAGATGGTGTTTAACTTCATTTGGTCTAGGTGGTATCTGTTAATGTCATTTGTGCCAGCATGTACTATTACCAAGGAGATTTCACCAGGGTGTTTCAATATGTTTGGGGCCATTGAGGTAATGTTTGGTATCCCTGCCCCATAAAGCTGGAGCAAGTACGATTACTTTTATCCAGATTACACACAGTCCTGTCAATGTGCTTGATTATAGAGTTCCCCAATACAAATATCTGCCTTGGAGAAGATGCCTTGGTAGTTGTTTTTGTTTCAAATTTAGGTGTAGTTGGTTCTAAGGATACTAATGTTATATTGTTGGAGTTCACTTCATTCTGGCTGAATTTAGGTGCAGGGATTTTGTTTATTGTTTGCTGGTGTCATAAGAGTTGGAGCTACCCAATGGGTCTGTGTCCAGGGTAGCCTCATCTGGTGTTAAGGCGTCAAACCTGTTGTGTGTCTGGATCACTGGGGCACTTTGGAATACTTGGCCACCCCTACACTTTGTTTTACCTTTGGGGACTTGTGACCATGTTTCATCCTCTGAGTTGTGTACAGGTGCTGGTGATGTAGTGGCTACAGGGCTGGATTGTACTGGGGCTAGTTTCGTGCCACTACAGGGATAGTAGAGAGATGCCATTTCATCGATGTATGACTCGAGTGTGTGTAAGTCTGAGTCTGTGGAGCTTTTTATTTGAAGACTAATTAGAACATCCTGCAAGACTTTTAGCAGGAAACAATGATCGCATACAAAGTTCTCAATTTGTGGCCCAATGGCTTACATTTGACAAGTACTGCAAAGATTATCAGGGGTTCCCATTTTGTTTTGTGTCTAGCCACACACTGTCACTTATCCTGTGAGTAGCCTACCTTTGTTTTCCCTTGATGTATTATGCTATGAGTTCTCTCTCACTTATACTTGGAGCAGTATTCTCTGTCCTGCCTCCCTGCTGACCCAGCTGACACATCTCCACGCGTGAATACATGCGCTCACTCTAGTCGCTTGAGCTAGCCTTTTATGGAGTGAGGGTAACAGGAAGTACAGTAGTAGGTCACTTCCTGCCAACCACTCAACCCAACACAAGCAGTTCCAAGTTTTAAAAGAAATGCTTTCTTGCAATCAGACACAGTTGCCACCTCATAAGGTGGTCTTTATGAGCGTTTCTGCACTTCCCCTGCAAAAAGCCTGCCAACTGGCTGAGATGCTGTAAATGGGAGGTGGGTAGGTCCTCCACCATCCTGCATTGCCTTTGGGCAAGCAGCCGAGAGCCTCAAGAGACAGACTGTCTCAATTGCAACCATGGCAACCTTAGCCCAAACAAACCTCTCCCCAGAGGAACTAACTGTACCAAATTTAAAAGTTTTTCAGTAAAATACACAAGCTGAAGTCAGATATGTGTACGCACCATGCAATTCTGCTTAAAGCTGGACCAGCATAACATTCTGTGGTGATTTGCATATGCAGCCCATGATGCTTTGCATTGTGGGGGCATGTGTGATTTTGTATTTTCTTGAAACTTGGCTTCCCAGCCAAATTCCCTTTGGGGTAACCCTTGCCTCAATGTTTGCACACAGAGGTTCTTTGTCTTTTAAATAGTTTTTTATTTTAATGGGTTCACCACAATATATCCAAGGCACACTGCCTTAAGGGTAGCTGGTCCATCCCACTGGGGTGTCAAACAGACGAGGCATACTGATGAGTCCTGTTAGGACGAAACACGTGTCTATGTCTTCTGTTAGCACCCTTTGCAAACTGTGTGAGAGGCCTTTCGGCATCATGCAATTCTACTTAAAGCTGGACCAGCATAACATTCTGTGGTGATTTGCATATGCAGCCCATGATGCTTTGCATTGTGGGGGCATGTGTGATTTTGTAAATACAGAGTATGTACTTATACTGGATTATAAGTATTTGTACTCTGCAATAGCCCAGAATATACTACTACTACTACTACTACTACTACCTGCATGGATTGTCTGTTGGTCATCCTAGCAACCCTAAGTGAGCAGAAGCTCTCTCAGTTGAGGGTGTCATACAACAGGATAGGGTGATTTTTTCTCAGCACCCATAAGCCTGACCATTACTGCAGAGTAATTACAGAGCTTTGGTGGCTAACATTAGAGGTTAGGCTCTGATACTCACTCCACTGCATGGTTTTCAGGGTCTCCAGTACTGGTATTTCTACTCTCTTAGCAACCCAATGCATAGAATGTGGACCAAAGCTAGGAATTAATCTCTTCTTGCACACCCCTTGCATATGAACTGACATGGCTCAATGTTCCTTAGGGTTCACAGCCCAGGTACTGTGGAATTCACTCCCACATCAACTACGGGGGCACCAAACTCCAGGTACCTTCAAAACAACTTTCAAATGTATGAATTTCATATATTTATTTATTTCAAAAGTTTTACCAGGAAAGATGTAATGAGCTGAAATAGTTTGTTTCCAGATGCATCCTGGGGGAGGGGAATGGGAAGTGTAGAACTGCAGTACTCTGCTCTGCTCTACTCTGTATTCTCTCACTGCTTCCCTCAACTCTCAATCTCGCTCCCTTTCCCATCGGTTCTGCCACCTCCCCTCACTTCGCTGTCTTCCTTGCTGCTTAATTTTCACCTCACCCTCCTGTAACTGCCTCTGACCCCCACTTCTTCCCCTCTGCCCTCCCCGACCCCACCACCTGCCCCCCTTCCCCCACTCTCTCCCCAGCCTGTCTCCCCTATCCCCTCTGTCGCCCCACTTCTCATCTCGCCTTTTCCTTGCAGACCAGGAAACCAGTACACAGACTGGGTGTGCATCCAGTCATATCTGGTCCTTATGAGGTTTGCATCCCAGAGGGACGAAGGTCTGCCTCACCATCTCTACCTACCCCCATCCTCCTATTCCCCCCTTCCTTCACTCTCTCCTCAGCCTTCCCCTAACTAGTTTTTATCTTCAAAACTCTCTCCCCACCTTTACATTGCTCCCATTTTCTTACACGCTCTCTCTACTATATCTCCAGGTTCCACTCTGGGCTTCTCACTGCTCCATAATTCCTATGGCTCACATATGCTCCTCTGAGCATATGGTATTCCCTGGTTGTAGTAAATAGTGTATATATGTAGTAAATGTATTGTATGAATATTAGTTTGAATCCCTTGTTATGTAATATAAACTGTAGTCCTCCACCCCCCCCCAACCCCCGGACGCATCTGGAAACAAGCTATTTCAGTTCTGTATGCCTTTTCTGGTGAAACTTTCCAAATAAATTAATCAATAAACAACAATAAATTATAACAAAACAGGTTACAAAAAAAAAAAATAAAAGTCAACAACTGAACAGCAAAATAAAAAAATGTACAATAAAGTACAAATTGTATAAATTAATAAATGAATTAATAAAATTGTGGGGCAAACAAGGCACAAATGGACCTAGCAATAAAAGTGCAGAAGGTAGCCAAATTGCAGGGTAAATAAGACACCGCTGAGTTAGCAAGCAGGGATGAGGGTGGGGGGACTGGATTATGGCATGAGCAGGAACAATGGTGATGTGGAATTGGAGGGCAGCAAAACATAGCCTGAGCAAGGGTCGGGGGAGACTATAGGAGCAAGTAGTGGATTCAAAGAGAAACAACGTGAGTGAGTGAGTGAGTGAGTGAGTGAGTGAGTGAGTGAATGAGTGAGTGGCAGAAGCAGTATGAATGGAAGGGGTGAGAGCCCCATAGTTTGGGGAAGTGGAAGGAAAAGGCAGCTTGGCCTGCAATGGATTTTACTGAAGGGAGAGCAAGGAAAAGCAAGGGCCAGAGTTGTAAAAGGAGGGGCTTAGGCAGCAGGAAGCCAGGTGTTTTGGATTTAAAACTGCCCTAAATAGGTTTTGGCAGAGAACAGCAAGAGGTAGGAGGTGCTGATAGAACTTTACTACTGTGTTGGGACTATATAGCCCTCCCTAACCAGTTCCACTTTTATAGGCACAGGATTTGACTGACAACAGGAACTTCCTGTTTGGGAGCAGGAAGGGAGTGATCACAAAGGCACAAAAGACTCACCATCCTAGAAGGAAAAGAGTAGCTCTCCACCCCCTCCAGCTGGAGGTCTGACTCTGAGCAAGTAAGAAGGAGACTACTGAGGAATACAGGAACTTCCTGTCCCAGAACAGGAAGAGCAGGAGCTTTAAGGGCACAGAGGCAATAGGAAAGTAGGGAGAAAAAAAAAATAAATAAATAAACAGAGAGAGGAAAGAGTAAGCATACAAAACAACAGTTGAGGGGTCACAAATGAGGCATGATGGGAGTGGTGCAGTGCAGTGGCTATGGAGTGGCAGTCTTCCGGGAGACTTCTGGAGGATGCAGTGTTGTCCCATCTGCAGGCACCTCTCTGGGCTGAGGGAAGAGGTTGCTCGTCTCCAGGCTGAGTTGGCCAGGATTTAGGGGACCTCCTCTCCCACCCAGGGACCACCAGGGCCGCCGCCGTTACCTCAAAGGTTGCCAAGAAAGAGGAGCGGTTGGACCACAGTGGGCTTAGGGAGGGTGAGGATGATGGAACAGAGGCATATCCCTCCAATTGTACCTCTCCACAATTCGTACACCGTTCTGGCAGAGTGTGGTTCCTCTATGGAGGCACATGCAGTGGAGACCAAGAAGAATGCTGGGAACCTCCACAAAGGAGACCCACAAAAGGGTGGCATGGGACTCCACAGGGGAAGGAAACAACTCCTGATGGGGGACTCCATTGTTAGGAGGGAAGAACTGGGGGGGGAGAGGGAGGTAAGGTGCCTGTCTGGCGCCATGGCTTGGATGGACAGGGAGCGAATCCTCAGGATCGCGGGAACAACTGCACGGGGGAGGGAGCTGGATGTCATTGTCCACCTAGGGACAAAAGACCTGGCTGGGAAAGGGATCAGAGCAGTGCAGGAGGAGTTTGTGGAGTTGGGGAGGGGTCTTAGATAAGTAGCACGCATGGTAACCTTCTCTGAGGTGCTGCCTGTCTATGGTATGGGTGAAGCTAGCATGCTCTGCACCATGGGATTCAATCAATGGTTGAAAAACTGGTGCAGAACTCAGGGTTTTGGCTTCCTTGGGGACTGGGGGTCCACCTGGAGGGATGTAGGCCTATACTGGCACGATGGTCTACATCTGTCCAGGAGGGGAACCAGGATCCTAGGTGATAGGTTTAAATGCTTCATTGGCAAGCATTTAAACTCGCCAAGGGGGGAGGCACTGAAAAGGAGCAGGGAGATCCTAGCCCCCCCCCAAAAAATCAGGATAGTTAATGAGATAAACACCAAGATAGAGATGTCGATGGGGAGATGGGCAGGAGTAAATGGAGAAAAAGGCAGTAAGGACAGGGATGGGGCAAAAAGGGGTAAGGCCATCAAAAAATGGAGGTTAATGAGTACCAATGCCTATAGTCTAGGTAATAAGCTCCATGAACTGGTGGTCTTGATGGAAGAGGGATGCCTGGATATCGTGGCAGTCACAGAAACTTGGTACACAGAGAACCATGACTGGGCTGTCAACATACCAGGGTACACAATCTACAGGAGGGACAGGGAGGGTAGAAGAGGAGGAGGAGTAGCTCTCTATGTAAGGGAAGGGATCAAAGCAACAGAACTAAAGGGTAAACAGGGAGGAGAGGATGCACTGTGGGTCACCCTGGAGATTGGAAATGGCACCACAATCCGCACAGGGGTTGTATACAGACCCCCGTCTCAGGTGGAGGAAATGGGCAAGGAAATGATAGAAGGCATCCTTAGGATGGCAGAAAAAGGGGAGATATTGTTGATGGGGGACCTGAACATGCCAGATGCTAACTGGAGCACCTTTGCTGCAGCCACATCCAAGAGCAGTGTCATTCTCGATGCCATACAGGGGGCATAGCTCAGACAGCTAGTGTTGGAACCCACTCGGGATGAATCAGTCTTAGACCTGGTACTTTCAAACAGGGATGGAGAGAGGATCTCAGATCTAGAAGTGGGTAGCCACCTGGGAACAAGTGACCACCAAACTGTGGTTCACGATAAACACAGCCGCAGAGTCAAGCCATACAAAAGTGAGGGTACTGGACTTTAGGAGGGCTGTCTTTGTCAAAATGGGAGAGTGCCTCAGAAAAGCACTCGCAAACAGGCAAGAAGGGGGGGTGGAGAAACAATGGGGAAACATCAAAACTGCCATCACAGAGGCAACAAGTCTTTGTGTGAAGCAAATAAACAAATCAAAATGAAAGAAAAAAACACTATGGTTCTCAAAAGAGGTGGCGGGGAAGGTTAGGGAGAAAAAGATAGCATTCAGGAAGTATAAGGAAACACAGAAGGAGCAGGACAGGGAACTGTACGACTTAAAGCAGAAGGAAGCGGGGAAGACAGTCAGAATAGCAAAGGCCCAAACCGAGGAAAAGATAGACAACTTGGTTAAGAAGGGGGATAAAACCTTTTATAGGTACATTAGGGAGTGAAGAAAGACCAAGGGAGGGATAGTGAGGCTTAATAAAGGGGAGGGAGCGTGGGTGGACGGAGAGGGACAGTAAAAAAGCAGGGATGCTGAATGAATACTTCTGCTTAGTATTCACAAAAAAAGAGGAGGGGGGGTACCTAATCCAATCAATAGAAGCACTCTGGATGGGGGGGGGGCAATACCAGTCCTTTCACAGAAGAAATGGTTCTGAAAGAATTCCTAAAACTGAAAGTGGACAAAGCAATGGGGCCTGATGGGATTCACACCAGAATTCTAAAAGAACTAAGGGAAGAACTAGTAACGTCACTGACTAACCTTTTTAACAAATCATGGGAGGATGGTGTGGTACCTAAGGACTGGAGGAGGGCAGATGTGATTCCCCTTCACAAAAGTGCGAGCAAAGCAGAGGCAGGAAACTACAGACCTGTTAGCTTGACCTCTGGTAGGGAAAATGATGGAATAACTTTTGAAAGAAAGAACTGTTGAGTACCTAGAGGCTAGTGGGGCACAGGACCCAAGGCAGCATGGATTCACAGCGGGAAGGTCATGTCAGACAAATGTAATAGATTTCTTTGACTGGATGACCAAAGTAGTAGACCAGGGAGGGGCTGTGGACATGGATACCTAGACTTTAGCATGTTATTTAGAACGTGCAGCGCTCCAACAACCGAACAAAAGCACACCACTGCTGTAGAATTGATGTACTAATACAGTACTAAACTTCATTCCTTAGGATTAGGAACAGCAGTAAGTGTTCACCCACAACAAAACCTCTAGCGCCTCGGCAAACAGCCTTCCAAGGAGGTCTATTACAACCAGAGCATCATTTATTTTAAACACAATCTTGGTTATGATGTCACTTTTAACACCATTCGTGCTTGGACAATACAACATTTAAATTTTATGACAAAACATTTTTGATAGAAAAAGCAACATCCCACATTACATGAAAAGCACTGTAATTACTGCAAATTCTGAACTTGCCAGCTATAAGCTATATACAATCTCTGTGTTCAATTTTTTTTTTTTTAACTTTATCTCCAACCCCTGGAGAACGCCTTACAGCAACCTCGGGAGCTCCCAGCCCCTACCTCCCTCCGTGATCCTCCTCTCCCTCAGCCTCGGGAGCACCCACCTCCAGGTCTGAACCTCCATAGGTAGGGCCGCCCTATCCACCCAGGGTGCTCTATCTTATAGGGCAAAGTGCCCGGCACACGAGTCTGGCAGTGGAGAGGAGATAGCCTGGAGTTGGGAGTGTGGGCTATGGAAGGTCGAGGTGCCTTCATCTATCCCCAGGATTGGGGTTTTTCTCTCTTTTTTGATCCCCCCTCCCCACGGAGCCTGGCCAGCGAGGCAACGTAGTGCTGTAGCTCTGCCCACCCCATGGCTTACGCCGCGGTGTCTCAGTCGGTGAACCTCCAGCCACCGTCAGAGGTCGTTCCATGAGCAAGCACATCTCACACCCTCCCCGGGGAAGAAACAGCAGTCCTCCAGAAGCTCGATCTCTTTCCCCCACCCCACCGACCCCCAGCGATCCCCGGCTCGTTCCAGAACCCGGGTCACCAGCATGGCACGATGTATGGCATCCAGCACCTCAACCCTCAGCGCCACCGGGCCAGCTCTGTGTTCAAATTTATATTTATTTAGAGCCCCAGTCATGATGGACTATCACAAACTATTAGACTTTAGCAAGGCATTTGACACAGTCCCACACAACAAATTAATAAACAAATTAGCCAGCCTGGGAGTGGGTCCCAGGGTGGTAGCCTGGGTTAAAAAATTGGCTGGACAACAGGACACAGAGGGTAATAGTAAACAGAGTCCACTCCGAAGAAAGAGGGGTTACTAGTGGGGTACCGCAGGGTTCAGTACTGGGTCCAGTCCTTTTAAGGTCTTTTTAAATGACATTGCAGAGGGACTGGAAGGAAAAGTATGCCTCTTTGCAGATGACACAAAGATTTGCAACAGGGTTGATAAACAAGGGGAGGGGTGGAAAGGATGAGAATGGACTTGGCAAGGCTGGAGGAATCTTTGAAAATATGGCAGCTTAGATTCAATGCAAAGAAGTGCAAAGTAATGCAGCTGGGAAACAAAAACCCAGGGGAAGAGTACACAATGGAGTTATTAACAACAAAAATGGAAAGGGACCTGGGGTAGTCATATCAGATGACCTAAAGGTAAGCAAGCAAAGCGAGAAGGCAGTAAGGATGGCTGGGGGATACTGGGATGTATAGGGAAAGGCATCCCCAGTAGAAAACAGGAAGTTGTTATCTCTCTGTACAGACAGTTGGTGAGACCCCATCTGGAGTACTGCGTGCAGTTCTGGAGACCCCATTTCTGTAAAGACATAGACAAGATGGAGGCAGTCCAGAAGAGGGCAACTAAAATGGTGCAGGGTCTGCTCCAGAAGCCATATGAAGAGAGACTAAAGGAGCTTAATATGTATTCTCTCGAGGAGAGGGGGGACATGATAGAAACTTTCAAGTACCTCAAGGGAATCAACAAAGTCCAAGAGGGTAGCATCTTTCAGAAAAAGATGTGCAAGAACAAGGGGACACAATTTGAAGATAGAGGGGGGGATGGCTTCGGGAAAATGTGAAGAAGTATTTTTTCACAGAGAGGGTGGTGGATGCATGGAACGGCCTTCCTGAGGAGGTTGTGGGGTCAAAAACAGTGAGGGAATTCAAGAATACATGGGACAGACATAAGGCAATTCTGGTGGGGGGGTAGGAAGAAGTAGGTTGTTGGTTAACTAGGATCTGCGGCTTATCCAATAGGTAGGGAAATGGGCAGACTAGGTGGGCCAAGCGGTTCTTATCTGCCGTCAAAGTCTATGTTTCTATAAGTAGGAGGTGGGAGGGGAGGATTGAGGAGGGTGGAAAGGTAGAGGACCTTGGGACTCAGCCCAGAATTTAGAGATCCAGGTAGCACAATGAGGAAGATGCCTGATATCATGGGACAGCATACAGGGGGAGAAATACAGTGACCAGTGGTAGGTTCTAGTGGGGCAATCAATAGAAAAGTGGCAGATGAGAGAAAGAGAGGGTCCAGTCTGGCTAAGGTGAACATGAGAGCAGCAATGTAAACAAGGTCACCGTAACCAAAGATGGGGAGAATCATCTTCATGACGCTCTCTTTATGGGCAGGAAGCAGGATATACACTATATTCCTGTACAGCACACCAAGTTTGGGGTGAAGCTTCTGGCAGTCACATTAATAGAGAAATAGAGGTGATGATGCAACCAGACTCCAAGGTATTTAAAGGAGGAAACATCCTCAATCACAACACCATCAAGGGTATGGAAGGAGGGGGAGGGGAGGGGTGAAAGCCTAGCAAGTCTGCCTCAAGCCATAAATCATACAGACAGTTTTCTTGAAACTGAGGGACAGCTGATGTGCCCAGAAGCAGTGTTGGCTGTTGTTGAAGTCCAGCTGGAGCCAGGCCATGAAGTCAGAAGCAGAGGAGCTGGAGGCATAGAGTACCATGTCATCTGTATACATGTGAATGGACACAGAAGAGCAAGCAGACGGAAGATCATTCAGAATGGAGAATAGAATAGAGCAAAGGACAGACCCTTGGGGCATGCCAGAGCAGACTGGGAGTAGTGAGAATGAGGCATCACTAATACAGATAGCTTGAGACCTGATCAAGGTAGGAGTGTAACCACTCATCTAAGGAGGCAGAGCACCATGCTGCCTTAAACTTGTGCAGGATAGGATGGGATACAGTGTTGAAGGCTTTGACCAGGTCAACAAAAATGGCTGAGGTGATCGGACTATAAGCCATATCAGATATGATGGAAACAGTGAGCTGCAGGAGGGAGGTAGAGGTAGAGTGGGACTTACCAAAACCAGACTGGTAAGGAGTAAAGGAGGAGGAGGAATCAAGGAAAGGTGAGAGTTGGGATGAAGGTGTTCTCAGAGCTTAGCCAGCATGGGGAGGAGGTAGATAAGTCAGTACTTACCAGAAGAGGAAGGATCCTCCCCGTCAGGAAGGGGAATGACCATTGCTTGATTTCATGTGTCAGGGACAGAGGCTAGTGAAAAGAGGAGCTTTAAGAGATGGGTGACAGGGATATCAATGGCAGGAGCCAAGAGAAACAGATGGTTGGTGTCAAAGCCATCCCGGGCACCCATCTTTGTGTGGGCTTAGAGCTAGGAGGGCTCTGAATGAAGCAGCAGGGGTGGTGGAGGGAAAGGAGAAGGGATGGGAGGGGAAGTTGAGGCAGGAGAGGATGGTGAAATGGGGAGACAAAGGAAAGTAGGGAGAGGGCACAGGAGTTAAATGATGAGGTGACTGCAGTAGGATCTGAGACACAAGTGTCAACAACCTTAAGGACAAGGGAGGGGACTGGGATGGGGGGGAGAAGAGGGCATGAATGACCTTCCAGAACTCAGAGGGGCAGTTAAGGCTGTTCTGGAGTGTGGATGCAACATATTCAGCCATCGCCAGCCTTGTAGCTCTGGTATAGGTGTTATGACTGTAACTAGTGAGGCCAGTAGGAAAACCAGTGGACTTCTAGGTCTGCCTGGCAAGGTTACATGCTCAGTGATAAGGCTAGCAACTCCTCTGAGATCAAGGGTAGGTGACAGCCTCAGACCCTTGTTTTCCTCAAGGGGGTCTGGTAATCCCAAACAGACATGAACTTGGAGTGAAAGAATTCTAGGGCTGAAATGATATTGCTAGGAGCCGAGATTCGGGACCTGTCAGTTGCCACCCTATTAACATGTAAGGAGAACAGATCCAGAGATCGGAAGGATCAGATCTGAATAAATGATTTGGGGCGATGAATCTTGCTCACACAGTAAACCATGCAGTAGTCACTGAGGACGTCATACAGGGTACCAGCATCCATGACATAATGGGGGTAAGAGAAGAGGGCCCAGTTCAGGTTGAAGATTTTGTGATTGAACACATGGGGTCAGACATCAGATGGGAGAAGAACTGGAGGGACTTTATGTTTTGGCATAATTTATGAAGGGCAAGGTAGAGCCAATTGAGACTGAAGTCACCTAGGAGTAGCTCACCAGCCAAGGCATATGGAAATAGGGTGGTGTGGAGTTCAATGACTGAGGATGGGGATATGCCAGGACAGTCCACAAGTTAGCACTAGGGAATGCCAAGTCCAGTATTAAATCAAGTAGTTGGGGGCCATTCAAGCTAGCAAATATCCAAGGCAAATTATTGAAAAAACAGCCAAAACACAAGTCAGTTCAAATTTATTTCTTCCTTTACTTCATTATCTCAGACAAGTTCACCTCACTTCATTATTGACGCCCGGTATGGCTTTCTTCATTACTAGGTGGTCCTTATCAGTAAATATATACAGAAAACAGTAATTATAATCCAAATACTATATATACACATAATTTCAAATCATTGAAGGAGTGCAGTGTCAAAAAAATGACTTGCTTACTTGTGTTTAAATGAAATTTATATCAGTCATTCATTCTGATATATATCTACCTTTTTAGCTCTGAAGGATATACAAAAATACCAAAATGAGAAATTGTTCATGCAATAATGACTTGCAATAGTGTTATCAACAGTATACATGCTTCTCCAACGCTGCCAAGTCCCAATGCATCAGCATACTCTCCTTGTGTACTAGCTGACCTCTATATATTTTATACCACATGCAAAATCCACAGGTCACATTCTACCACACTCTTCATAGGTGAAATGAGTTGTGCCCCTAGAAACACCTCCAACGCAGTGCCTTACAAACAACAAAACTTTCAGTGATATTATATCCATCTTATAGTCATCAAAACCTTCTGTGATATTAAATGAAAAAAACAAACAAATACAACCGCAGCATGTGATAACTTTTTCAGTGATTATACAATCTGTATAAGCTCATCTCTCGCACCAATTTCATAAGAAAAATAAGCCACATGCAGCCTCCACCGCTTATTTAAAAAAACAGCATGGTGTACATATAGCAAGGGCCTTTATGTTCTGGGGGAAAATAATTTAAAAAGATTGTTTAGAGGGAATCATAGAATCTTGATGGCAGAAAAGGACCACATCAGCCCATCTATTCTGCCCTATACCCCCCTACTCATCCCTCTTTCTGACAGTCCCTGCCCTCCCCCGCTACTCAGCTCTATATGTCTGTCCCATGCCCTCTTGAATCCCTCCACCAATTTAGCCCCCACCTCTTCTTCTGGTAGTCTGTTCCAGGCCTCCACCACCCTCTCCATGAAGAATCACCCTCTCACATTGCCTCTATAACTTCCTCCCTGCAGTCTGAGGCTATGCCCTCTAGTTCTAGCACCCTCCTTCATTTTAAGCAAACACCCTTTCCTTACTTTGTTGATACCCCTCACATATTTAAAAGTTTCAGTCATGTCCCCCCTTTCTCTTCTAGTCTCCAATGTGTACAGATCCAGCTCCTTACACCTTTGCTCGTACGTCTTCCTTTGCATACCTTGCACCATTTTGATTGCCCTTCTCTGAACCCTCTCCATCCCATCTATGCCATTGCATGGGTGCGATCTCCGGAACTGAACCCTGTATTCCAGGTGTGGCCTCAACATGGCTTTGTACAGGGGAATCAATACCTCCCTCCTTCTGCTAGAAATGCCCCTGCCGATGCACACCAACATTCCATTGGCCTTTCCTGCCGCCCTGCAACACTGGTTTCCTACCTTAAGGTTGGATGAGACTAAGATCCCCAGATCCCTCTCCTGTTCTATTACTTTGATTTCCTCCCCAGCTAGGATGTGTCCTGTTCATGTGTTCCTACTCCCCAAGTGCATCACAGTGCACTTCTTGGCATTAAACTTCAGTTTCCACATCGCTGACCACTCTTCAAGTGCTCTCAGGTCCAGCCTCATATCCTCCACGCCCCCCTAGGGTGTCCACCCTATTGCAGATCTTTGTATCATCAGCAAATAGGCACACCCTTCCCCTCAGTCTCTCTGCCATGTTGCTGATGTAAATGTTAAAAAGGAGAGGTCCCAGTCCTGACCCCTGGGGTACTCCACTCCACACACCCCCTGCCCTGGAGTACACCCCATTTAGCACCACTCTCTGGCTTCTGCCCACCAACCAGTTCTTCACCCAGTTGGTTATTTTTCCAACTACCCCTACACTTTCCAGCTTGCTTACCAACCTTCTGTGAGGGATGGCGTCGAAGGCCTTACTGAAGTCCAGATAGGCCAGTTCCACCACCCCTCTCTGGTCAACCACCTGAGTCACCCAATCAAAGAACTTAGTCAGGTTCATCTGGTACGACTTCCCCTTCACGAGGCCATGCTGCCTGTTGTCCTGCAAGCCACTCTCTTCCAGGCAGTCCACCACCCTTTCCTTGAATAGTGCCTCCATGACCTTCCCCACCACTGAGGTGAGGCTGACAGGGTGATAGTTCTCCGTCACCTACTGCCCCCTTCGTGCAAAGGCACCACGTCCACCCTCCTCCAGTCCTCTGGCACTGTCCCCGTATCCAGAGACGAGTTGATTAGTTTTGCCAGTGGTGTCGCCAGCTCCTCCCTCAGTTCCTTGATCACCCTGGGGTGTAACCCATTTGGCCCCATTGCCTTGTCCTCCTTCAACCTCGCTAGTTCCTCCTTAACCTTGTCCACACTGAATGGGCTCGGCTCTACCCCTTTGGCCTCCATCCTTCTCCTCCTCCTCCTAAGCTCGGGTCCCCTGCCCTCTTCCTTCTCCATAAATATTGAGCAAAAGTACTTATTCAGCTCCTCTGCTTTTTCACAATCCCCTTCCAGTTGTAACTTTCCCTCTCGCCCTCAGCCTGGCAATCCCCTGCCTTGCCCTCCTCCTTATATCCTACATATCTAAAAAAAAGTTTTGTCCCCCCCTTTTGGCCTGTTTAGCTATTCTCTCTTCGGTATCCACTTTTGCCTGCCAGTCTCCTCTTCTCTCTGTAAGCCTCTCTGTCCTCCTCGCTGAGAGTCCTCTTAAAAATTTCCTGAAAGCCATCCTCCTGTCCCCAACTGCCCCTGCTACCTCCCTTGTAAACAAAAGCAGTCTCCTCCTTTTTCTGCTCTTCCTAACCTTCTTTATGCACATTTCTGAGGCTGTCAGTATCCCTCCTTTAATTGATTCCCATAACTCCTTCACTGCTCCTATATTCTCCATTTTCCTCCATTTTTTCCCTCACTATCCTTTTATCCTGTTGAAGTCTGTGCACCTGAAGTCCATAACTGTAGTGCTGGTCTGGTTTGACTGCCTCCCTACCCGAACCCTGATGAACCTTACAGTCCTGTGATCACTGGTGCCAAGAACTTCTTCCACCTCCACCTCCTCCTCCTCCACACTTTTCCCATTTGTCAGGACCACATCCAGCAGGTTGTTGCCCCTAGTTGGTACCCTGACCATCTGCTGTAAGAAGACTCCCCCGAAGTGCCTCTAGTATCTCCCTGCTCCTTGTCAATACTGCACTAGGGATGCCCCAGTCTATATCCAGGAGGTTTAGATCCCCCACCAGCAGTAGTTCTCCTTTGAGGGCTAGCCACGTGACTGCCTGAATAAGCTGTTTATTCCCTTCCTCCCCCTGCATAGGAGGTCTGTATACCACCACCAACTGCAGGGATTCTCCATTCCTTCTGTCTAGTGTTACCCACAGTAGCTCAGTCTCTTCGTCTTCCTCTTGTCCCTTGGTTACCCTTATGACATCCCTGATGTATAAAGCAACTTCCCCCAACCCTTCCTGCCCCACCGTCCCTTCTAAACAGTCTGTAGTCCAAGACAGCCTTCTTCCAGGTGTGATGCTCTGTCCACCAAGTCTCGCTTATTGCTACTATGTCCAGTCTTTCGTCTCCCATGATGGCCTCCAAGTCCACCATTTTGTTCCTAAGCTCTTGGCATTGGCTGCTAAGCTCTTCCACCAAGTCTCCCCCTTCCTCCCTTTCAATTGATCCCCCCTTGCCCAACATTCTATCCCTATCCTGAGGGGGGAGGTTGGTAGCCTCCCAATTCTCCCGTCTTGTGGTGTGGATATTCCCCCCTTCCCCCAAATTAGTTTAAGTTATAGATTTTCTCTAAAAACTCTCCTAACTTGCTTTTCAGTACTGCTGCACCCTCTCTGTTCAGGTGCAGTCTGTCCGGGGCAAATAGGCTCTCATCCCCCCATGCTGATCCCCAGTTCCCCACTAACCCATACCCCATCTGTCCGCAACATCCCATCAGCCATTTGTTAAACTCCTCAATTCTCAGCCTCCTTGCAGTACTTGCTTTTGGCATGGGCAACACCTCTGAAAAAGCCACAGATTGGAACCCCAGACTGCTACAGTACCTCGCAAGCTCTCTGAATCTTGCTTGCACCTCCTCCAGGCTATTTCTCGCCAGATCATTTGTTCCCAGGTGGAACACCAAGTGTGTTTTCCCATCCTGCTATTTCCCCCATGAGGGAATATAGTTAATTACCTCAGAAGCCATCATATCTGGCAGGCACTCAACCCAAATTGCACAGCTGTTGTTGCCCTTGTCCCCCCCCCACCCCATTGTGGACTGTTTCCACCATTGGGGGGGGGCTTTCCCTAATGGGCTATCTGATACCTTTCTTAGCATGTTCAAAATAATTATTTTTACTCATGTTGCTACAATGGCAACATCTCCCACAAGGCACCATGCCTGGCCGCAAAGGGTCTAAGAGTTGCTGACCATCTCCTTCATTATACTGCCAGTGGTCACTATGCACCAATCTGTCTCTTAAAGTCCTGGCCTTCTTGGATGCTGTTACTGAAGGGTGCTGAAAACTGGGGTGCCTCATAGGTCTGAGGGTATCCCAGTGTTTGTTTACTATACCAGTGATCTGCCCTATTAGTGTTTAGCACTGCATTGTACAGACAAGAATGTTTCCAATACCGCCATGCCAAAGCGTTCTTTCCTGTATCAGTTCTACTCATCTGTTTCTTGCTCTTTCATTGGCAGATGTAACAACATCAGTGCTCCCAGATCTACAGGGATTCCTGTATTTTAAGGGAATTTTACTACAAAAACAGGATACGGGAAGGAAATCTTTTATTTTTAAAATATCAGGGGAAATGGACAAACACTACGGGAAAATGCCCACTATGAATCTCATGGCTGCCAAGATCCAGACAGAGCCCTCCAATTGGTGCTCAGTTTGCTGACTTTGCTACACTAAGCAATTCTGTTGGTCCATTTGCAGCCTGTGTTTCTCTGGGGTAGGTAATATGCTGGCAGTGCATCTCTTTGAGGATGAATTCAGATCTTCTGATCAGGAACCAGTGAGCTGCTGCATGATCCAAACACCTGCCATGTGGCCCCATTCAAAACAGCAACACTGTTGAGTCAGCTGAGCTGCATCTCAAATGCCACTGCTCTGGACTAGCAGAGCCTAAGCCACTGAAGGTAAACAATCCTTCTTGTGGGCAGCCTCAGGTTAGTCTATTTTAAACTCATTTAAGTGCAAAATGGGTCAGACAAAAGACTGACCACTTGAAGGTGTTATGCTTTGGGGAAGGGTGCAAGAAAGAGTCCTTAAGTGTTGTTTGAGGGAAGCAACGCCCTGAACCACCAAGGCAAACAAACCTTCTGTTTTGCAAATTTGTCTATTTTAAACACATGAAGTATAAAAAGTAAGCCAGACAAAAGAGACTCGATAATGGTGGGCTTTAAAGGGTGATGGGAACACAAAGAGTGCTTAAGTGCTACTTGGTTTGTTTGGTGCACAGAGCAGAGTTGTGTTTTTAAAAAGATCACTAAGGCAGCACTTCTTCTGACCAGCCTAGAGGTTGAGGTTATTTGAAAAAAATTTGACAATGTTTCTATTTAATTGTGAGCCTAGGAAAGGTATGGTGGTGTCTTCATCAAGATAAGCAGGAGTTATGAATTATATGTGTGAGATCAGAAGGGACCCATAGACCCTGGTCTGGCCTAAGGTTAGTAAAATAAATGAAGAAAAAGGGAATGTTTGTTTTTACCTCAGAGTTTGGTGCACAAAGCTGTGTGTGTGTGTGTGTGTGTGTGTGTGTGTAGAGGGATGCTTCAGTGTGCTAATGAAAAACACAACAATACACTGAAATAATGTTTATTAATGGAGCACTACAGGTACACAGAGCTATAGGCCCAATGCACGACTGGTGTGGAGTGGCTATGCACACGTATCTGGGGCGAGTAGCTACTCCACACCCCCTGTGCCCCCTGCATAGCATGCACGAAGGGGGTATATGCAGACCCACTGCACCCGATCCCCCATGTCTGCAGACAGCTCCGCGATGGGGACGTTCTGGGGGGCGTGCCAGCACTACGTGTATTCACTAACCCATGTAGTGCTGGCCGCATGGGCGCAGAGGGTGGTGCATAGTACACTAGGGAGACCCTGCCATAACCCACAGCATGCCTCCATGAACACAGGCATTCGGTGACCGGGGGACCAGGACAGGGCACGCTGTGCTGCTCCCAACTGCTGAGCAGCAGGAGGTGGCAGGGGCAGCTGGATGGGCGAGTGCCCAGAAACTTTATGTGAGGCAGCACTGGGACTGGAGGGTGCCGCACTGGTCTGGGTGCATGCTATCAGCATGCACAGCCCCAGACTCATGCCACCCTACGTGCGGAATCCACTATGGGTCCAGGGGGGCATCCCATTGGATGTCTGCCTGGGACGACTCCTCCCCCGGTCACCCTGCAGAGTCCTGTGCATTGAGGGAGAAGTCATGGATAGGTGATCAGCACTGGTGAATGCCGGTATAGGTGCACCTGTCTGTGGGCTGCAGGGGTGAGGGTAGGGTATGCGCATTTTGTGCATCCCTATGCCCCATTAATGCATTGTGAGCAGAACACAAAATGTATCAGTCTGTGATTAAGGTATAAATTTGAAGTTAAGGCATTTCATACTATAAATAGAATATTGTATAAGGGACTGTATTATTACAAAGTTATAATACCTTCAGGAGGTTCTGGAGACATGTGAACCTTGAGAACTGAGCTTTATAGGTTCCAGCATTTCCCCAGAACCTCAAGATGGTATTATATTGTTACATATAAAGTTCTTATAGTTGTAGAGTAGTTATGTGGTATGTTGTAGGTGATTTTTTTATATTTAAAATAAATAAGAACACATAAAACAGCCTGAACATTTGTCCTAGTGATTTTATTGACTGGCACAATGACACCAATTGCGTACTTACATTGATTTGTGCATACAGGAAAATCTACAGGAATTTCATCCCAGTTTTACAGTGAAAATACAGGGAAAATTAGGGTGCACTACAGGAAAATGCTTTGCCTGATCTGGGAGCACTGCAACATTGTGTCTATAACCTCTCTCAATAAATCACTGTCCCATCTTTTCCATTTTGTTTTCTCTATCCTCAGTTTCACTGCAGCTCCTCGCCACTCTCTCCATCTGTGACTATGGCACGCACTCTCAATGAACTTTGGTGGATGAAAGCTTGTAGCAGTAGTAGTAGTAGTAAAAAGTGTATTTCTGATATCAGAAACAGGATAACCCAGTTTAGCAAAAGTTCATTTACAATGGGGTCCTTGCAGCATACAAAAGGGTATTTTTGACTGTTTACTTCTTAAAGATTTTTGTGACTTTTCCTATTTTATACATTTCAATGTTTAGGAAGGAAATATTTTCAAAGCTATGATTCTTGGTGAACTTAATATAGTCTGTGACACTATGTAAGTGTTCTTGATGTCCTTTTAGTTGTTTCACTGTGCCTTCTCACAGAATCAGGATGTCATCAATAAAGCATCTATACAATTTAATGTCACCATTAATGTAAGGAGCGTATATTGGGGTTAAGTATATGCTGTGGTTCGTGGGCCTCCATAAATAAACTTGTATACGTGGTAAGCATTGTGCTCCCCATTGCAGTACCCCTTTTCTGTAGATAAAAATGTCCCTCAAAGCAGAAAAAGTTTTCATATATCAATCAATCAAAACTTTATTTGATAGAGCATATTTCTCAATTTTGACTCAATGCGTTTTACAGTAAATACAGTACAATTTCCAAACAATACAACATCAGGACTGCTACAAATATTATCTCAGTAAAAATTAATTAAAAACCCATAAAAGCCTGTCTAAATAAAAAGGTCTTTAACTCCCATTTAAAGATCTCAACAGTAGGACTATCATGAATCTGACGAGGGAGGGAGTTCCACAGGACTGGGGCTGCAAAAGAAAAGACGCAGGCCCCCGGTGTCTTTAAGTGGATCCTGGGAACTCCCAGCAGACCCTCATCTGGGGAGCAGAGTGAATGGATGGGATGGTAGGAACACAGGAGATCTTGCAGGTAGTTGGGCCCCTGTCTGTGCAGGGCCTTATAGGTCAGCAAACCGGCCTTGAAGGAAATCCGCCACCTTACCGGCAGCCAGTGCAGAGAGTGCAGCACAGGTGTACTATGACATGATCTCGGAAGACTGGTCAACAACCTGGCAACTGCATTCTGCACTAGATGCAGGCGGCATAGATCTACCCCACTAGCCCCAGGTACAAAGCATTGCAGTAATCCAAACGCGAGGTCACAAAGGCGTGGACCAGTGCCGGCAAATCAGCCAGGGAATCACGTGCTTTACCCTGGCGATGTTTCTCAGATGATAAAAAGAAGTCTTGACCACCACTGACACCGGAGATCTGAGCATCACACCGCAGTTAAAAATGCCAAGGTTCCTCACCCAATCAGAGGTAAGCAACTGGGAGACCCTGAGCCTAAGCCCCGAGACTTGACCAGATTGCACTATCATCCCGTGGTGGTCAGATTCCAGCATTAGTACCTCAGTCTTGTCTGGGTTCAACCTTAACCAGTTTGCCCTCATCCAGTCTTGGATTTCATTCAGACAGGGGTTCAGTACCGAGACTGTCTCCTATTGCTCGGGCACAAAGGACATGTAGAGCTGAGTATCATCTGCATAGCAGTGAAAACTCAGCCCATACCACCTTATAATGTCCCCTAGTGGAATCATATACAATGCAAACAACATGGGGGACAAGACGGAGCCCCTGCGGAACCTCAAATGGCAGGGGCATGGGGGCTGAGATATAAACCCCAGACACCCACATGTTGCGAGCTGCCAGTGAAGTTAGATCTAAACAAATTGTGGACCGTTTCTACTAGTCCACAACATACCCGCAGGTGCTTCATCAGCACCCCATGGTCTACAGTGTCAAATGTTGCAGAGAGATTGAGGAGAACAAGAATGGAATGTCTCCCCCGATTCCTCGCCACCAGGAGCTCAGTAATAGACTATAGAATTAGTCTCTCTAGTTCAGTAATAAGTAAGCAAAAAGACATGACAGGTGTGCGTGGAACAGATTTTAATGCATGCCCAGGGGCGTAGTAAGGCATGAGGCCACAGGCCAAGTGCCTTCAGTCCCTGGAAGTGCAGTAAAATCTGTTCCATGTGTAACCCCTCACCCCTGCCTTTTTAGCAAAACAAACGGTGGCATGCTGTTGAAGCTGACAGCAGTACCTGGTGGGGACTGGGTTTGGAGAGGATGAGGTTACTCAGCACAGGGGAGCCTAGGTTTGGCTACTCTGGTCAGGGGCACCCAAGTAAATCCGAACACAGGAAGCAATAACTGTAATGTCCAGAACCAGGAATGGGATTTTTCAGTGTGGCTTTTGTTCACATCCAAGCTGAACACACAAAGCACAGATGGACCCCCACGGGGCTACATTTCCTGGTAATGCAGATTAGAGACTACAGAACACTTTATCACCATTTCCAGCCCTCAGGCTCTGAACCCACCAGGCACACAGCCCGGACTTGCATGCAGCTTTGGATACTAAGCCCGACTTGTACACACTTGGGTTTTCCCCACTGGCCTGGCTCCCCTGCAGGCCACTTGATCCGCGGTCCAGTTGAGGAATGAACCTATTATCCTGTCGTGGCTCCCCACACCACACTAGAGTCTGTGACTCTTAGAGAGAATTTTCCTTACAATCCCACGTCTGGGTACTTCCCCCATCACTGGCCAAGTCCCTGAGGCAAAGTAGAAAACCACAGAAGAAATCTGCAGAGGTGGGCCTGGTTACTAAAGATGGGGGGCCACCCACCTCCAGCTCCCACAGCCCATACCCGTCCATTTCTCTGGAAAAAACTGAGCAATTCCTTTGCCAGACTTCTAAATGTAGATTAAGGGTAGACGTCTGTCACATCACCTCTACATATTATCTGCATCTCACAAAACTCTGGAATTTGACACTACTTTTATTTGCTTGGCCCATTTCTCTAGGCTTCCCAATATGTAGTTCAATCCCTAGATTTTCACACAAGTCCCAGGGTGAATAAAACATATGCCCTTTTAGCCAGAGCAGACACTCACCCTTAAGTTGCAGGTGCCCCACAGGTGACTCACAAATCTTCCATCTTCCAAAATAAATCCTGGACTAACACAGGCAGCTTTTCCTCCACTAGCAGAATTAAGGGGATTGCCCCAGGAATCTGCTGGGAATCTTTACATCCCCCCCGAGGGAGGGGGCACTGAGACCCGAAAACAGCAGTCTCTTCCACTTGAGTACAAACTTCACTCCCTCAAGCCAAACTGCAGACTCTCTCTTTGAAAACTCCCAATGTTCTATCTAACTCCCTTTACTGCAGATTCCAATGTGGCTTATGCAGCTGCGAAAGTTCTATTGGTGATGTCATCCCACAGTCTCAGCTGAGATTGAGAACAGAGTGAGACAGTGTGAAACCCATTTAACTGGAGTTTCACAAGCTGCCTTCCCCGCCTACCACTAGGTCTTACTGGGATTCTAGTAACCCCGGATAACAAGGGGGTTACACATGCACACTCCCGGAGTGTCTTACTACGCTTATAAAATTTGCTCCTTTTTTTTTTTTACTTTTTACAGTTGAGAAAAGCATGTTCATATATTGAAATAACAGATTTACTTGGGTTCATTTATGATAACATAGTCCTTCCGCCCACTGCAAATGATGTAATTGATGATGTTACTGTGTTATTGCCTGCTTTCTTCTTCCTGTTTTTTCTGTTTTCTCTCACATTCAAGATATGGAATGTTTATCATGGAATGCATGGATTCAAACTTCTTCTCAGTTCCTTTGGTAGAATGTTCCTCTCCTAACATACTGTATGTATATATAATATATATATATATACACACACACACACACACACACACACACACACACATATACAAACAAAGGCCTCTTCTAGAGCCAGAGACATAATTATCTCACTGTCTGGGCAAACAGAAGATATTTCACTGATGAGCAGGTAGATAGAAGGGGGAATTTTCATTGTCAGCAAAGAAACAGTTGTAATGCAAACTATAAACAATACTTAATGTTTCTGATTTGTATATGTGTGTAAGGAGAGTGTGATGCTCAGGGAAACAACATTTAATCAATTTAGTTTATTTTTTTATTTAAGGTAGTTTTATTTTTTGGGCTCATTGATTTTTTTTTTTGGTAGTGTAAAGGTAGCAGCCATGTTTGTGATGGAAGATCAATTCTGGTTGTAGGGGGACTGATGGGTTCTGGTTGTAGGAGGACTGATTTGCTCATTGTGTCATGTGGTTTAGTACCAGAATGACTGTACATGGAACAGATTTCATGCATGATCACACAATATGTTTTGACCAATGAGACTTCTTTATTTTGGATGCACATTTTATAAAGCTAGTTGAAGGTGTCCTGTCTGCACAGTTAAGATTTAAGGCTGCCTCTGGGCTTGCTAGACCATTCTCATGTGAGATGCTTGCGTATAAATCACCAGCGTCCATGCTGACAAGAATAAGGTTGTCAGATTTGTTGTTGCTGTTGTATTCTTCTATGATCCTGATCACATTCCCTGTGTTTCTCATGTAGCTCTGCATTTGGGTGAACAAGTCCTGGGTGAAAACTTTGACAAAGCTCAAGAGGGGCTCAAGTATAACCCAATGATAGAATTATTAGTCTCTTCTCTGTCCCGCCCCTTCAAGTATTCACAATGTCATGTCATGTTGTAACTACTATGCAATCTAAATAATCTTTTTGGAGCTGCTTTTTTTTTCTTTCCCAAGAAGGCACCTAGACCTCCACCAATCCCCCCACTTCATCAAATGATATCAAACGTATTACTCTAGATATAGAAGAGTACACTATATGTAAACATTAATAAAATGTGTTGTCTTTAAAAATTGCAGCTGCTTTGGTAAAGAGAGAGAAATAATTGAATTCTAGTCCACTGCATTGGTCATGCCTTATGGATAGCAGAACCTGCATAACCTGGCCAGCTTGGGGGTGAGTAGCTTATTAGCTCTCCTGCCTAATGAAGCACCCCCCCAGCAGTCAGTGACCTAGCAATTACTAGGTTGCTTGTTTACACAGGCAACAATCAGAGCAAGTGTCTGGGGGTAGGCGAAGGCATGATGACATCATCATCATGCACTGTGTCTTCTGCACCTTACCCGCTCTAGCCACGTCCCCAGCTGGCAGTATAAAAAGCTAACACAAACTGCACTCGTAGTGCTAGAGAATGCTGACTAAGCAGTGTGATACATACTGCAGCTGTGAGCTGGGTAAGTTCAGTGCCCCAGTACCACTGTCCTTGTTGTATGACCTTTGAAAAAATCTTGATTAAGAGAGCAGTTGTTATAGGAGTTGGGCATTTCACTGTTTTTAGAATCTACAAGGGAGAGATACAATACCTTGTTAAATAAGTGCAGGTGAATTGGAAACGAGGTGAGACAGAAGTAAACAAGATATGGTAAAGGAGGATTATAGAGAAGAGGAAATAAGACAAATCTTTGTGAAATACTACCAGCAACTATATTCACCACAAAACAAGTCAACCCCGGAACAAAGACAAGACCTCCTTGACCACCTAAATCTTCCAAAGTTAACAGATATACAAATCCAGAAACTAAAGGCCTCGATTGAAGTAGAAGAAATGCAAACAGCTATTGTCAATCTTTCCACAGGGCGATGCCCGGGACCAGATGAGCACTCGGGAAAGTGGTTTAAAACCTTCCAAAAGGAGTTATCCCCCAGACTTCTTCAGCTATATAGAGATATAGCAGAGAGAAAAAACCCTCCCTTGTCATGGGAATATGCTACAATTGCAGCAATTCCCAAACCTAATGGGAATAACATGGAACCATCTTCACACCAACCAATAGCCATATTAAACACTGACTATACAATTTATATGGCCATTTGGGCAGCCAGAATGGACAGCATTCTCCCTACTACTATATACTCAGACCAAGCAGGCTTTATTAAATGGAGAAATACCATGGATAATATCAGAAAGACTCTAATTTTAATAGAATACAGTCAAACCCAAAAATTACCAGCAGCTTTTATAAGTTTAGATGCAGAAAAAGCATTTGACCACATCTATTGGCCCTTTTTATGGGACACACTGTGATCTTTCAGATTTCCATACTCATTTCTGACTTGGCTCAAACAAATTTATTCTTCCCCAAAAGCATATGTACATATTAACGGGGGGCGGAGATTATCTTCACCATTCCCACTACACCAAGGCACACGACAGAACTGCCCACTGTCTCCCCTGTTGTTTGCATTAAGAGCATCAACAAAAATAGATGGAATCCCTTTGCATCAAACAGAATATAAAATCAGTCTATATGCAGATGACATCCTCCTCTCTCTCATATCACCCTCCAACTCGATCATAGAGGCATGGAGTATCTTAAAAAGGTATGAAGAAATAGCAGGTTTTAAATTAAATACAACCAAAACAAAGGCCCTACTATACAATTATACTCCTCTGAAAACTTTGAAGCAAGCCCTGACCTTGAAATGGAACTGAACTAAAATGAAGTATTTAGGAATACATACCTATTCCTCAAAATTTATAGTGAACAGAATTAATAAACTACGAACCTTTGTCAATTTCTATACAAAAAGATCTAGACAAATGGAAACAACTCCCACTTACATTATTTCAAAGAGTAGAGACAATCCAAATGAGTGTCTTGCCCCATTTTTTATATCTGTTTCAAAGCATCCCATATTTCCCATCACCATACTTCTTTAAATCATGGGACAACATGATATCCTATTCCATATGGAACAAAACAAAAACAAGAATATGGTTACCAATATTAAAATTGTCTCTGACTCAGGAAGGAACCAACCTTCCAGATCTTTAAGAATATGCAGAAGCAGCATTCCTTCGTATTCTTCTTCTCTGGCTTTCAGATAACTATGAAGCCCCTTGGAAGAAATTGGAATTTCATTTGGATGATCTCTGCAACATCAAAAAGATCATATTTTCTTCCAAGGGGAAAATACCTCCCTTAAAAGATGTTACAGAAGTGACTTCGCAAGTCCTGAGAATGTAGTTCAACTTATGTAGAAAAGAACCATTTCAATTAATTTATGAATACTGTAAAGTGATATCGGAGGATGAGCTTTTTATCCCATCCTACAAAGATTTGTCCTTCTCCAGGTGGAGAAGATGGGGACTAGAACAGGTTTTTCTGTTTTTGGGACCGTATGGGGTCTTAACATTTGACTAACTAATGCGGAAATTTAATTTAACAAATACCGACCAATACCGATACTTTCAAACTCAAAACCATATTTTAAGAAATTGTATAATACCAGTAAAACTTACTCAGCCAAGTCCCCCTCTTTTAAAATTATTCATAGATCACTCCGAAGGAAACCATTGGAATCATCTAATAGGAAATCTATACAAAATCATAAGAGACCTTACTAAAGAATCAACCGATTCAATATTAGAAGGTTGGAATAAAGATTTAAATCTTGATATATCAAAAGAAAAGTGGTAGACCACAGCTTTAAAGGCAGTTAAGATCATCCAATCACACATATGGAGAGAGTATTCTTGGAAATGCAGATCTAGATATTTTAGGTCGCCAGCAAGGCTGATGAAATACTTGCCAGAAGAGTATGGGCATTGCTGGAGGGGATGTGGTTGTAAACTTGCTGATATAGCTCACATAATATGGCAATGTCCACTTTTGATGCCTTTTTGGATAAATTTGCAAAATGAGATTACAGAGTGTTTGGGAGAAAATGTAGAATTAACAGCAGAGGTGGTCTTGCTGGCCATTTTTTCATTTCATTTCATTTCATTTCATTTTATTTGTTAACCAGGTTAGGACTCTGGGCTGAAGCCCCTTTTCAGGACCTACACAGACATAAAACAATAACAAACATTACATAATAAATATAGAACATACAAAATTTACAAATAAAATGAACAATCAGACTGTGCTAACAAGTATTGTTTAAACTTAAATTTAAAACATGAATATGATTTAATGAACCTTAATGAAGCTGGTAACCTAATCCATAATAAAGAAGCCTGGTGGTCAAATACTTATTGGCCATAATTATTTTTAGCACCTTGTGTGATGCTTGGCCAGCTGGTTATGATTGTTGGATGATATTTGTAATATAAAAATATAGTGCGTGATTGTCACAGTGCTTCCTTGGGTGCCCCCCCCCATGTTTCAGTGAAATGACAGGATATATATTAAACCAGATCTCTGTAATGTAATTAACTTCCTTGAGACATTGCATTTTATGGCCTTTTTATGACCTGTTGCTTCTTTGAAGTGGAAATGAAATGGGACTTTATGAGTCTGCCAGAGGATGAAAATCATAAACTTTTATGACGTCTTAAGAGGAAGAACATTTAATACCAACTGATGTTAAAAAGCTATAAAACCCTTTGAAATGCTTTGGGAGAAGGAACTAAGAAATCAAAAACTTATAATTTGGGAAATGAGATTTTGCTGATGTCATCTTATTTAAAATACCTCCCGCTTGGACATCATGTTTGTATTTTTTTATATTCTAAAAGGAGGAACTAAATGACTCATAGAAGGGTGCAGAGAGACACAGTTTAAACTAATACTGGTGTCTGATCTTTTTGCCATATTTTTTTGAGACTCCAAGAGACACTAACTATAGGCACTTAGAGGTAATACATTAGATAGAAAATGTCTAAATGTATTGTAGTAGGAGTTTTTGTTTGGACTTTTCCTTGTTTTCTGTTAAGTGATTGTATGCTCTTTGATATATTGTTCTGTGTTTACATTTTGTCATATTTTTATCCAATTTTAGTAAATGTATTATTAAAAGACTGCCTTGAGTTGTCCGCAAGTTCTTTTTTTGCATGTGACATATAGATGGTTAAGTTTGACAACTGTTCAAAAGCTTGATGGTTTTACTAAACTGGGAAAAGGTAAGAATACACCTAAGGTCTTTTATAGAGTTTTAAGGCTTCATTTTGGATACCTGGTTAGGTGCCGTTAGATGAAAGATATATTGCATCTCCTGAAGAGAATATTATCTGAGCCTGTACATTTGGGTATGCTAGCATAAGGTTCACAGTTTGAATCCCCCCCAGAACTTGAAACTAAAGGTGATTCAGACCCACAAGCAGGCAGGAGGGTTACCCTGTCTGTTACCTGTTCACATTACTGCGCTCGGAGGTTGGCACTGTGGGAGCAGAGGGCCTGACCTGCTGAGCGGGTCTGTGACAGATTTGGTTAGCAGCAGTGTGGATAAAGTTGGTAACACAAGCTTTAACTATTCAGTGTGTCAGCTTAATACTGTATAGCTCACTTGCAAAATAATGCAGTGATTTATTTTTAAAAAGGAAACAGAACTATATCATTTTGCTTACAGTCAAGTTCCTACCTGTTTTATTTTTTTTCTAAAGTGCAAGTTAGAGTTGCCATAGTTAGGGAAGAAGATGGCTTCCAACTACAGTGGGTGAGCTGCAGACTACTTGAGGCAGTTGTGCCAGGATGGAGGAGTCCTGCATGAGATGAGAGCCACCAAGCAGAACCTCGTGGATGCCCTGATGGCAGCAGATGCCCAGAGCATCAAGTCACAAACTGTGACTGTAAAGGACCAAACCTTGGGCATGGAGGGGCCAGTGCAGTGTCCAGATCCAGTGAGGATGACAGCAGGGCCAGTGGCAGTGAAAGGCCACAGCAGCAGGGGAAGGTCACCAGCATTCTGGAGCCAGAAGCAATCAAGCAGCAGATTGAGTTGCATAGAATGGAGCTGGAGTTACAGACAGAAGAGAAGTGAGAGCAGCGAGCTGCAGAAGAGAAGAGGGAGTGAGAACAGTGAGAAGCTGAATGTGAGCAGCGAGAGGCAGACTGTGAAGAGCATGAGTGCCAGAGGCAACATGAACTGGAGAAGTTACAACTTCAACCACCAGCACCAGAGCAGGTAATTGGCTTGGGTTTAACTGGAACTACAGGACTGGGTTGAAAATTGAATTCCAAATTGATAGCTGAATTTAAAGAGGGGTAGGATATGGATGTCTTTTTAAATTCCTTTGAAAAAGTTTGTATTCAGACAAAAATTCCTAGAGGGTCCTGGAGCTTCCAGCTATCCCCGCTACTTACCGGGAAAGCTCAGGATGCATTGGGTCAAATGGACAATGAAGACAGTAATGATTACAGCAAACTTAAAGCTGCACTTTTAAAAAAGTTTGATTTAACTGCAGAAGCATACAGAACTAAATTCCATAAGCTCAGGAGAAGTCCTGACATGAGCTACAAGGAGCTAGCCATGAAACAACGTCAATGTTTAAAACATTGGTGGGAGGGAATTGAAGCAAACTCTGTAGATAAAATTGAAAATGCTATTTTGTTAGAACAGTTTTTCTGGGCATGCCCAGCAAAGCTGAAAACCAACATCCCAAAACAGTGCAAGAGGCTGCTGAACTCTTGGACCACTATGCCAAGAACAGACCTGCTCTGAGAGCGAATGGAGTGGGTGTGGCAGCGCAGAAAGGGAAAAGTGCACCTTCAGGGCAGCTAAAACCCTTACTGCCTCCACTGAAACCAGTTAGCCCCAGGTTTCAAAGAAAAGATTTTCCTGAGAAAAGAAACGAATGCTGGGTTTGTAAAGAAACTGGGCATATTGCCAGACAGTGTCCCAAAAGGACGAGCAATATGCAGAATGGGGCTAAGAAAGAAGTGGGTCATTTGTGTGTCCCTGGAAGCATGCCTGTGAACATGAGGGAACACATGCACCCAGTCACGGTGAATGGTGTACAGACACAAGGGTTAAGAGACACAGGGGCATCCCTGATGTTGGTAAAAGGGGATCTGGTAGAGCCTGGTCAGCTTATACCCAATTAATTTGTAACTGTACAAGACTTCACTGGGGAGGAGAAAACGTTGCCACTCGCTAGTGTTCTCCTAGACTGGGGTGAAACAGGGAGAACTGTACAACAGGTAGCTGTAGCCAAAACTTTAGCAGTTGATGACATCCTTGGCAACAATCTCAAACAGGGGATGGTGTGTGAAGTTACCCATAGCCAAGCGGCAAGGGAAAATTTTAGTTCCCTGGACCCCACAGAAGCCAATGCGGAAATCACTGGGAAGCTGGTTCTCCAGCCTGTGTCTCCTGATAGGGAGATTAATGAAAAGGGGATAGAAATTTCCCCAGCAGCAGTTAACCTCACAGCTATGGAGGGTTACTCTGAAGAAGGAGGGGCGACCCATTGTCAGAGGGTTAGGGATGACAGTGATTATGAGTGCTCTGACGCTAGTGCTAGAGACCCTAGCTTAGAGACTGAAGGGGGCCTGTCCCATGTCTTGGGAATGTGAAAGGAGTTTGCATTTGCTCAGAAAAGTTACCCTAGTCTAAAGAAGCTGAGGGTTTGGGAAGACCTGATGGAGCACAGGGAGGTGATGGTAAACATAAGGTTATTAGGAGAATGGACTGATGTACACTCAAGCTGCGAAGACAGAGGGGTTAAGAAGGAGGGGTGATAGGCAGGCAGCTTGTCATTCCCCAGGGGTACTGTGAGCAGTTGCTCAAGACTGCACATGATATTCCCTTGCCCGGTCATCTAGTAATCATGCGCACTACACAGTGGTTGGCCCAGAATTTCTATTGGCCCAACTTCACCCAGCAGGTGAAGGAGTATTGCAGGTCTTGTCACCGGTGGCAAGAAATACGGAAGGCAGGTAAGAAAACCCAAGCCGCCCTAATTCCATTGCCCATAGTGGAGGAGCCATTCCAGGGGGTGGGAATGGATATTGTGGGGCCTTTAAATACCCCCAGCTCCTCCGGGAAGAGGTCCATCCTGACTGTGGTGGATTATGCCACCCAGTATCCAGAGGCAGTCGCCCTAGCCTCACTGAGGACAGACAAAGTGGCAGATGCCTTACTTGGGATTTTCTCCCATGTTGGGTTTCTGCAGGAGGTTATCACCAATCGAGGGGGTTCCTTTATGTCAGACATGATGAAATGTTTGTGGAAGAAGTATGGGGTGGTGCAGAGGTGCACAATACCTTATCACCCGCAAGCCAATGGGCTTGTGGAAAGATTTAATGGTACCCTGAAGTCAATGCTTTAAGTGTTTGCTGAACAGCATGGGAGGGACTGGGAGAAATACTTTCCCCACCTGTTGTCTGCATACAGGGAGATGCCCCAAGAGTCGACAGGATTTTCCCCCCTTCGAGCTCTTATATGGACGCCAGGTACATGGGCCCCTAGACTTGATCTGGGAGGACTGGGAAGGCAAGCACATCACCCAGGGAACTCCCATAGTGGATTATGTCCTTAGGTTTATGGAAAGGCTGAAGGAGCTTATGGGGACTGCCCAGAGCAACCTGGCAGCTGCCCAACAAAAACAAAAAGTGTGGTACGACCGCAGAGTCAGAGCTCACTCATACACAGTGGGTCTGGAAGTCATGGTCCTTATTCCAGTCCAGAAAGACAAGCTGCAGGCTGAGTGGGCAGAACCGTACAAAGTAGTTAGAAAGGTAAATGATGTGAACTATATCATAGAATTACCTGACAGAAGATATACAGGACATTAGGAGGGAGGTGGAAGAAATGCTGGATTTAGGGGTAATCCAGAAATCCCACAGCTCCTGGCCCTCACCCGTAGTCCTTGTGCCCAAGCTAGATGGCTCTACTCATTTCTGTGTGGACTATTGTGGACAGAATGCAGTCATGAAGTCAGACGCCCACCTGATGCCCTGACGGATGAACTCCTGGACAAGTTGGGAGGGGCGACATACCTTATGACTATTGACCTGACAAAGGGGTATTGGCAGGTAGAGTTAACTGACAGAGCTAGGGAGAGGTCGGCCTTCATCACTCTGATAGGTTCATTTGAATTTAAAGTAATGCCTTTTAGAATGAAGAACACCCCGGCCACTTTCCAAAGGTTGGTGAACCAGGTGTTAAATGGTGCTGAGGAGTACGCCATGGCGTACCTGGATAATATTGCCATCTTTAGTGCCAGCTGGGAGAAATACCTGCCCCACCTTAGGGAAGTGCTGGGCAGGATACAGAGGGTCGGGCTCACTGTCAATGCTGAGAAGTGCCAGGTGGCCATGGCTGAAGTGGCATTCCTTGGGCAAGTTGTAGGCCAGGGACAACTCCATCCTAGCCAAATAAAAATAGAGGTGATCAAGGCATGGCCCAGACCAGAAATGCAGAAGCAGTCAGGAGCTTTCTAGGAACAGCAGGGTACTATAGGAAATTTATACCCAATTACAGTGCCCTGGCTGCTCCCCTATCTGACCTGGTAAAGAAAAAGATGCCTAAGAAAATTACCTGGGAGCCAGCCTGTGAAAAGCCTTTACCAGACTGAAGGAGGCACTGTGCAGTGCTCCTGTGTTGATAAGCCCTGACTATAGCAGACTCTTTATAGTCCAGACTGACGCCTCAGATGTGGGTATTGGGCAGTACTGAGTCAGACATCCAACCAAGGGAAAGATTACCCTGTAGTGTACCTGAGTAAAAAGTTACTTCCCAGGGAGCAAGCTTACTCTGCTGTGGAAAAAGAGTTTCTTGCCATAGTGTGGGCCCTAAAGAAGTTAGAGCCATACTTATATGGGCAGCATTTTGAGGTACAAACTGACCACAACCCCCTGGTTTGGCTGACACAAGTGGGAAAAACTAATTGTAGACTATTAAGATGGAGTCTTGCCTTGCAAGGGTATGACATGACAATCTTACATAGGGCTGCAGCAACCAATCAGAACGCCGATGGCCTGTTGCGTCTGTATAAGGAGTGAACTGAGTTGTGGAGCTCATCCCATGCAGGGGATAGAGCCCCCAAAGTCAGTCTAGGTGGGGAGGATTGTGACGCTTGGCCAGCTGGTTATGATTGTTGGATGATATTTGTAATAAAAAATATAGTGTGTGATTGTCACAGTGCTTCCTTGGGTGCCCCCCCCAACCCCAAGGTTTCAGTGAAATGACAAGAAATATATTAAACCAAGAGATCTCTGTAATGTAATTAACTTCCTTAAGACATTGCATTTTATGGCCTTTTTATGACCTGTAGCTTCTTTGAAGTGGAAACGAAATGGGACTTTATGAGTCTGCCAGAGGATGAAAATCATAATTTTTTATGACATCTTAAGAGGAAGAACATTTAATACCAACTGGTGTTAAAAAGCTATAAAGCCCTTTAAAATGCCTTAGGAGAAGGAACTGGGAAATCCGATTTATAATTTGGAAATGAGTTTTTGCTGATGTCATCTTATTTAAAATGCATCCTGATTGGACATCATTTTTGTATTTTTTATATTCTAAAAGGAGTAGCTAGATGACTCATAGAAGGGGTGTGGAGAGACACAGTTTAAACTAATACTGGTGTCTGATCCTTTTACCATATTTTTTTGGGACTCCAAGAGAAACTAACCATAGGCACTTAGAGGTAATACATTAGATAGAAAAAGTCTAAATGTATTGTGGTAGGAGTTTTTGTTTGTACTTTTCCTTGTTTTCTGTTAAGTGATTGTATGCTCTTTGATTTATTGTTCTGTGTTTACATTTTGTCATATTTATATTCATTTTTAGTAAATATATTATTTAAAAGACTGCCTTGGGTTGTCCGCAAGTTCTTTTTTTGCATGTGACATATAGATGGTTAAGTTTGACAACTGTTCAAAAGTTTGATGGTTTTACTAAACTGGGAAAAGGTTAGAATATACCTAAGGTCTTTTATAGAGTTTTAAGGGTTCATTTTGGATACCTGGTTAGGCGCTCTTAGGTGAAAGATATATTGCATCCCCCGAAGAGAATATTATCTGAGCCTGTACATTTGGGTAGGGTAGCATAAGGGTCACAGTTTGAATCCCCCCAGAACTTGAGACTAAAGGTGATTTGTACCCACGAGCAGACAGGAGGGTTACCCTGTCTGTTACTTCTTCACATTACTGCGCTTGGAGGTCGGCACTGTGGGAGCAGAGGGCCTGACCTGCTGAGTGCATTTGTGACACCTTGTACTACCAACGCGATCCTCTGTAATATTTTCAAATTTACCTGGACTTCACGAACCTAAACCAAATCAGATAATGGAGATAAGCCATTCGAATAGATGGTCTGATGAACCAATTTACCTAGAGCAAATTCGAATTTAAATTGGGGCGACAGCCATTTCAATGAAGAATATAAAAGGCAATGGTGGGTCAAAAAAAGGGGCATCCAAGACGAACCTACAAATGCTGTTATAAACAACACTTAGGATATGTTTCTCTTTGGATCCCAACTTAGCATACAACGAGGAGACATAGTCAAATTGTGGCATTTAGACTCCATTAGCCAATTTCGAACGAGAATCATAAGATAAATAAGATTTGAATTTATATAATTGGCCCAACCTGAAGTGAATTTTCTTTTTTACTGACTTTACCTGGGGAAGATAAGTCAACAAGGGCTCTAAAAGAACCCCCAAGTACCTAAATTCTAACACCTAATCAAGTACATTCCCCTGAATGTCATGTATAGTTAGGGAAGGATGTTCACCAAGTCTGACAGAACTACCAAACAGCATAGCTTAAGTTTTTCGAATATATAAAAGCATCAAGTTGGTAGTAAGCCAGTGGCATAATTTCTTGAACTCATCTTCCAACATCATACCCGTATCATTCCCCCATGGGCAAAGTCTCTGCTGCCAATCAATCTACTAGCGGCCAAAAAATCCCTTACTAAAAAATGGATGGTACGAAACATTCCTACCATTCACGACTGGAGATAGATTATGATTTCTATCTATCACATGGCATGTTTAACTGCAAAAATAAATTACCAATCACAAAATGTCATGGAGAAATAGCAGCACTGGATATTACACCAGGCTGTAGTGGATCCAGAGTTTTGTACATAGTGTGATAAGGGGGAAAAGGGCAGGAGGGAATATGGAATAAGAGATTTATCTTGCTGTCAAGTTTTAAGCCAGATACTGTCTACTCCACACAGTTATTCAACTTCAGTTACTGTATAAATGTAACAATAAGTAGTAATCTGTTTACTGATGCAGTAAGAAATGTAATCCTGAAGTATACAACAGAATGTCAATGCCTGTAATGTGTCTCATTAATTTAAAGAAAACTTTAATACAAATAAATAAAAAAAAAGATATGGTAAAGGGGGGAGCAACAAGCAAAGAGTTTATAAAATATGGAATGCCATTTGTGCTAATACTATAAGTCTTGGAAATAAGATCCCAGACCTAGAAGCCATCGTGGCAGGGGCTGACCTAGATATTGTGGCCATTACTGAGTCATGATGCACTGACAATCATGACTGGGACATGGCCATACCAGACTACACGCTGTTTAGAAAAGAAAGGAGGGGGTGTGGTGCTTTATGTGAAGGAAAGAATAAAAGCAACAGAAATACAGGGAACTGGGGGGCAAGGTGTTTTGGGTCATGCTTGAGTCAGGAAACAGAGCCACTGTTTAGACAGGCATGATCTACAGGCCTCCAGCACAGAAGGAGGAGTTAGATAAGAAAATGCCTGAAGCAACAGGCAAAATGGCTAAAAAGGATCAGGTGTTGCTAGTGGGGACTTCAGTCTGCCGGATGTAGACTAGAGCTTCCCAGCTGCAGCTTCAGCCAGAAGCAGGGACATCCTGGACTCCATGCAGAAGGTGTTCCTCAGGCAACCAATCGGTGAACTCACTAATGATGAGGCAATACTAGATCTGGTGCTTACTAACAGGGACAATATTGTAGACATCAATGTGGGATACCATCTGGGGACCAGTGATCATCGTACAGTGTGGTTCAACATAAGAACAGTTGCAGAATCCAATCACACAATGGCAAGAGTCCTGGACTTCAGAAGGGCTAATTTTATAAAGATGGGTGAATGCCTTTAACCTGGCAGGGGTTGATGACCTGGGCGGTGGAGGCACAGTGGGCCAAATTAAAAGAGGGCATAGTGAAGGCAACAAACCTGTGTCAAGCAAGTAAGCAAAAAGACACAGAGACAGCTATGTTTCTCGAAAGAGGTGACAGAAAAGTTAAGGTTAAAAGAGTAGATTTCAGAAGGTATAAGGAGACTTGGAGAGAGGAGGATAAAGAAGTGTATCAGGAAAAACAGAGGGAGGCAAGGAAAGTAGTAGGGCTTGCAAAGGTGCAAATTGAAGAAAGAATAGCTCATGAAGTATCAAAAGGGACCAAGACAGTTTTTAGGTATGTTAGCAAAAAAAGAGAAGACAAAGGGAGACATTGTATGGTTAAAGAGGGAGGGAGACTCTATGGAGGGGGACCAAGAAAAGGCAGATCTCTTGATCAAATACTTTTGTTCAGTGTTCACAGCAGAAGGGGGAAGGAAGGGATCAAGAAAAAAGCACTGGGAGCTTTGATGAGTGGGAAATGGACAATAATCATTTTTCTGAGGAGTCCAGAAAGCATTTGCTAACCTGAAGGTGGACAAAGCATTGGGGTCAGACAGGTGCATACAATGGTGCTAAGGGAGCTCAGGGAGGTACTAGCTGCACCTCTCACAAACCTATCTAACAGATCACTGCTGGAGACTGGAGTCATCCCAGAGGACTGGAGAAGAGCAGATGTAATCCCACTTTACAAAAATGGTAGCAGGGAGGATGCTGGCAATTATAGGCCTGTCGGCCTGACATTGGTGGTAGGTAAGTTAATGGAAACACTACTTAAGGAAAGGACTGTGGAATATCTTGAATGCAGTTGGTTACAGGATCCAAGGCAGTATCGATTCACAGGGGGAAGGTCATGCCAAACAAATTTGATAGATTTCTCTGACTGGGTGACCAAGGAATTGGATCACAGAGAAGCAGTGGATGTAGCCTACCTGGATTTCAGCAAGGCTTTCGACACTATACCAGATTGGAAAATAGTAGGCAAGCTGGATAGCTTGGGGGTGGAAAATAAGGTGGTAACCTGGGTAAGAAACTGGTTAGGGGATAGGACACAGAGGGTAGTAGTAAACGTAGTTTCCTCCAAGGAAGGGAGGGTGACTAGTGGGGTACCTCAGGGTTCAGTGCTGGGACCAGTACTCTTTAATGTATTTATAAGTGATGTAGCAGAGAAACTGGAAGGGAAGTTCTGCCTCTTTGCAGAGGACACCAAGATCTGCAACAGCGTGAATACTCCCAGTGGGGGTATGACAGCTGGGGTTTAATGCAAAAAAGTGCAAAATACTGCACTTGGGCTATAGAAACCTGGGGGTGGAGCGCAAAATAGGTGGAGTGATACTGACAACAACCATGCAGGAAAAAGACCTGGGGGTAATCATATCAGAGGACCTAAAGATGGCCAGGCAGTGTGACAACACTATCAGGAGGGCTAGTGAAATGCTGGGATGCATAGGAAGGGGTATAACCAGCAGGAAGAGGGAGGTGGTGTTGCCCCTATATAGATCACTGGTAAGACCCCACTGTGTCCAGTTCTGGAGACTATATCTCAGGAAGGACACAGACAGGGTGGAGGCAGTCCAGAAGAGGGCTACCAAAATGGTGCAGGGTCTACATCAAAAGCCCTCTGAGGCAAGGCTAAAGGAGTTCAATATGTACACCCTGGAGTAGAGGAGGGAGAGGGGGGATATGATAGAGACTTTTAAATACCTCACAGGGGTTAATAAGGTACAGGAGGGGGGCATTTTCCGGGTCATGCCTGAAAATAGTTATTTTATGGCTAGTGCACTTACCCAGTTAACAAAAGCTAAATAAAATTTTTCAGAGAAAAAGGTGCTCTGGAACAAGAGGACATGCCATGAAGCTGGAGAGGGTAGATTCTGGAGAGACGTGAGGAAACACTTCTTCGCAGAAAGGGTGATGGATTCTTGAAACAGTCTTCCAATGGAGGTAGTAGGGATAAAAAACAGTGGTAAGGTTCAAAACTGCCTGGGATAGGCACAAGGGAATTGTTGGGATGGGGGAAAGGGAGAGGCAACACTGTAGATCAAATAGGATCTGCAGCAAAAATGAAGGTAGGAAAAAAATGAGTAGACTGTGTGGGCCAAGCAGCCCTCATCAGCCGACAGATTCTGTTTCTATATTCTTTGTGGCCAACTAATAGACCTTATTAATTCCTCTAAACAATCTTTTTTATTATTTTTCTTCCTAGAATGTAAAGGCCTTTGGTATGTGTATACCACGCTATGATTTAAATAAGCAATGGAGACTGCATATGGTTATGTTTTTCCTATGAACTTGGTGAGAGAGTTAAGCTAGACAAATTTCACTGAAATAAGTCATATGTTGTGGTTGCAATTATTTTTTTCATGTAATACCAAGTAAAATTTTAAGATGGATATAATGTCACTGAAAGGTATGATGTTTATAAGATGAATAAAGCACTGTATTGGAGGTTTCTCAGGGACGGTTGTGTATATTAACTCTCTTGAGTATTTGTTTGTAAACTTATTATTGCCTTGAATGAGGAACTAAGTGTATATTTTATTCAAAAAAAAAAAATAAACACAAAGTTTAAAGAGTTCGGTAGAATGTGACCTGTGCATTTTGTATATGGTATAAAATGTATAGAGGTCAGTTAGTACACAAGGAGAGCATGGTGATGCACTGGGATTTGGCAGCGTTGCAGAAGCATGTATACTGTTGATAGCATTATTGCAAGTCATTATTGCTGGACACATTCTTATTCTGTTATTTTTGTATATCTTCAGAGCTAAAAAGGGAGATATATACCAGAATGATTTATATAAATGTTATTTAAACACAAGTAAGCAGGTCAGTTTTTTGAGACTGCACTCCTTCTATGATTTGAAATTATGTGTATATATGTATTTTGGATTTTAATTACTGCTTTCTACATATATCCACTGCTACAAAGAAGAAAAAGATGACAAAGCATTTATATAGTGCTTTTTCATACACATTGTATCCCAAAGGGCTTTACAAGCAATGACAGACTGGTAATGAAGTAACTGAATGTGTAGTGGCAGCCATTTCTCACAGCAACACCTCCATCCTGCCTTGGACGACTGCGTGAACTGGTTTTATGGGAAAGGGAATGCTGCCCAAGACACCAGGAGAAATCCCCTACTCTTGTGAAAAGTGCCTCGGGTTCTTTTCTTTCCACATGGACACCCACCAGGATAGCACCAGAGATGGGTAGAAGGGACCTTGGTTTAATGTCTCATCAGAAGGATGGCACACCCTGATGGTACAGCAAGAAGAAAAAAAGGCTCTCAACCCCTCAAATGCTCAATTAATTCTTTCTTTTTACTTATGATGTTTTAGAATGGATTTCTTTCTTCACGAATCCAAAAACAAATTCTTGTTTCATACAAAGAGATTCAAACAATTGCATTCTTTCTTTTAGGTAACATTTTTCATTTGGTGAACGTTTTCAGAACTATCCTGTCCCTTTCTCAGACCTCTTAAAAGTGCTCTGTTAAAAAACAAAATTGTAATGAGTAACTCAATGCATACAGCTTTAAATTGTACCAACAAATATTTATGTTGCCATAAAATTATAATAATGAGCATAGGGGGAACACACCTGCTATGAAACTTATCTTCAGTGAGCTGTGATTTTACTTTAAAGTTTCAGTTGTCCTGGCAATGTCCTGGTGAACAAAAAAATATATTTTATTTAAGTGTTCTACTATGATCTCATTAGAATCATTTTTTTTTATTTTACATTTATTTTAACCCTGATATATGGCCATAGAAAATACTGATTTACCTTTGCTGATGTTTTTAAAGTAACTGGGGAAATCTCCATGTTGTCCAGGCTATCTAAAATGGCAAGAAGCTTTGTCAGTATAAATTTATCTGTACTTTTCAAATTATAAAGTTGCTGTACTGTTTTAGAAGGAGTGTGCTTAGTATTTTACTTGAACTGCTTTTTGTAGCTTACCAGTGTTCGGTTTTTTTTTAATTCTGTATACTTTATTCAAGGTCAGACCATTACAAGGAGGCTATATAGCCAATGTATTAACAAACAGGGAGCAGAGCATAACATAATGTTGTGGGGTTACATCGACACAAGCATATTTTCTATTCTACTGAACCCATATCTCCCCCCTCAAACATACTCCCCCCCCCCCCAGAAGACAGAAACATTCAGGACCAGTATATTGTGGGCCTCTATTACTAACCATGCGTAAAGACATCACAGGTCACTGTATTGTATCAGAGGGTAGGAGCCTGCATAATCTGCAGTATAAAGGATAGGTTTCCTCAAGTGACCAAATATATCTTCTTATTGAATAGTCGAAGTTAGGGCATCTATTTTGTCTCATTTTTTATCAAAGCTGGTGGGGTTATGTCTAAGACTCGCTAACATTTTTTCCAGACGTAAATTACTTAAAAATTCGTTTAGCCATTCTGGATAGGAAATCAAAACTGGATCCTTCCAGTGTTTAGTACTAGTTTTTTGACTGAGTGAGAGATAAGAGACATTTTTCGGAGCTCTCTCTGGTTCCAGAGCTGACTGGTTCTGAAGAGGATCACCGAGACTGAGGGAGGCCCACAGGAAGGAGGCAGAGGACACCACAGGGAAAGGAAGCAGCTCCTGGTGGGGGACTCAATTATTAGGGGTATAGAACTGGGGGGAGCTGGGAAAACTGAAGTAAGGTGCCTGCCTGGTGCCATGGCTTGGAGGGACAGGAAGCGCATCTTCAGGATCACGAGAACAGCTGCAAGGGATTCTGAGCTGGACGTAATTGTCCACCTAGGGACAAATGACTTGGCTCATCATGAGATTAGAGCAGTGCAGGAGGACATTGCAGAGTTGGGGAGGGACCTAAGACAAGTAGCACACACAGTATCCTTCTCAGAGGTGCTGCCTGTCAAAGGCATGGGGAACAAGGGTAATTGGCACCATGCAGTTTAATGAATGGTTGAAAAAATGGTGCGGAGCACAGGGGTTTGGCTTCATTGGGGACTGGGGTTCCACCTGGAAGGACACCAACCTATACTGGCAGGATGATCTGCATCTGTCCAGGAAGAGAACAAGTCTTTTGAGCAATTGGTTTAAATGCTTCATTTGCAAGCTTTTAAACTAGTCAAAGGGGAGAGCACTGACAAGCAGCAGGAAAATCCCAGCCTCTCCTACAAAACAGGGTACTAAATGAGAAAAAGACTGAGGTAGAACGGTCAGTGGGGATGCTGCAACAGAAGGTAAAGCCATCAAAAATGGAGAGCAATGAGTACCAATGCCCATAGTCTGGGTAACAAGCTTCCTGAATTAGTGGCCTTGATGGAGGAGGAACATCTGGATATTGTGGCAGTCACAGAAACATGGTACACACAAAACCATGACTGGGACATAAACATACCAGGATACACTGTCTACAGGAGGGACAGGGAGGGTAAAAGAGGAGGAGGAGCAGTTCTTTACATAAGGGAAGGAATAAAAGCAACAGAACAAAAGGGTAAACAGGGAGGAGAAGAAGCACTGTGGGTAAATTTGGAGACAGGCAATGGCACCACAATGACTTAGGGGTTGTATACAGATCCTTCTCAGGGAGGAAATGGACAGGGAAATGATAGAAAGTATACTTAGAATGGCAGAAAAGGGAGATATTGCTGATGGGTGATCTGAATATGCCAGATGTTAACTGGAGTGCAGTTGCAGCTGCCACTTCAAAGAGTGCAGTTATTCTAGATGCCCTACAGAGGGCATGCCTTAGACAACTAGTACTGGAGCCCACTCGAGAGGAGCAATGTAGACTTGATTCTCTCAAATGGAGATGGAAGAGTATCACAGATGTAGAAGTGGGTAGCCATCTGGGAACTAGCGACCATTGAACAGTATGGTTCACAATAAACACAGCAATAGAGTCAAGCCATACAAAGACAAAGTACTGGACTTTAGGAGGGCTGATTTTGCCAAAATGGGTGAGTGCCTAAGGAATGCACTAGCAAATGGGCAGGAAGGAGGGGCGGAAGAACAATGGGGAATAATAAAAACTGCCATCACAGAGGTAACGAGCCTTTGTGTAAAGCAAATAAACAAAACAAGACGATGTAAGAAACCACTATGATTCTCAAAGGAAGTGGCAGTGAAGGTTCAAGAGAAAAAGAAAGCATTCAGGAAGTACAAGGAATCGCAGAAGGAGCAGGACAGAGAACTGTATCAGTTAAAGCAAAAGGAGGCTGGGAAGGCAATCAGAACAGGAAAGGCCCAAACCGAGGAAAAGATAGCCAACTCAGTTAAGAAGGGGATAAACCTTTATAGATACATCAGGGAGCAAAGGAAGACCAAGGGAGGGATGAGGCTTAATAAAGGGAGGAGGGTGGGCAGAGGGAGACTGTGAAAAGGCAGAGATACTAAACAAATATTTTTGCTCAGTATTTACAAATGAAGAGGGGGAGGTACATAAAACAGACAGTAGTAACACTCTGGATAAAGAAGTTGATACCAGCTCATTTACAGAAGAAAGGGTTCTGAAAGAACTCTTAAAACTGAAGGTGGACAAAGCAATGGGGCCTGATGGGATTCATCCCAGAATTCTAAAAGAGCTAAGGGTAGAACTAGTGACACCACTGACTACCCTTTTTAACAAATCATGGGAGGATGGGGTGGTACCCGAGGACTGGAGGAGGGCAGATGTGATTCCCCTTCACAAAAGTGGGAGCAAGGCAGAAGCAGGAAACTACAGACCTGTTAGTTTAACCTCAGTGATAGAGACAATGATGGAATCACTTCTGAAGGAAAGAATTGTCGAGTATCTAGAGGCCAGAGGGGCACAGGACCCTAGGCAGCATGGATTCACAGCGGGAAGGTCATGCCAGACAAATCTGATAGATTTCTTTGACTGGGTGACCAAAGTAGTAGATCAGGGAGGGGCTGTGGACATGGCCTACCTAGACTTTAGCAAGGCATTTGACACAGTCCCACACAAAAGATTAATATACAAGTTAGCCAGCCTGGGGTGGGTCCCAAGATGACAGCCTGGGTAAAGAATTGGCTGGAGAATAGGACACAGAGAGTAATAGTAAATGAGTCCACTCAGAAGAAAGGAGGGTTACTAGTGGGATACCGCAGGGTTCAGTATTAGGACCGGTCCTCTTCAATGTCTTTATAAGCGACATTGCGGAAGGACTGGAAAGAAAAGTATGTCTCTTTGCAGATGACACTAAGATCTTCAACAGAGTTGATGCACAGGGTGGGGTGGAAAGGATGAGAAGGGACTTGGCAAGGTTAGAGGAATGGTCAAATGTATGGCAGCTTAGATTCAATGCTAAGAAGTGCAAGGTAATGCACCTGGGAAACAAAAACCTAGGGGAAGAGTACACAATGGGGGGTGAGATACTAACAACAACAAAAATGGAAAGGACCTGGGGTAGTCATATCAGATGACTTAAAGGTGGGCAAGCAATGTGAGAGGGCAGCAGGAGGGCTGGGGGATACTGGGATGCAGGAAGTGGCATCACCAGTAGAAAACAGGAAGTTATTATCCCTCTGTACAGACAGCTGGTGAGACCCCATCTGAGTACTATGTGCAGTTCTGGAGACCCAGTCTCCATAAAGACATAGACAGGATGGAAGCTGTCCAGAGGAGGGCATCTAAAATGGTGCAGGGTCTGCACCGAAGACATATGAAGAGAGACTTAAGGAGCTTAATATGTATAGCCCCGAGGAAAGGAGGAGAGGGGACATGATAGAAACTTTCAAGTACCTCAGGGAATCAACAAAGTCCAAGAGGTAGCATCTTTCAAAAAGAGGTGTGCAAGAACAAGAGGGCACAATTTGAAGATAGAGGCGGCTCAGAGGTAATTTAAGGAAGTATTTTTCACAGAGAGGTTGTGGATGCATGGAGCGGCCTTCCGGAGGCTGTGGAGTCAAAATCAGTGGTGGAATTCAAGCATGCATGGGACAGTCATAAGGCAATTCTGGGGGGTTGGGGTAAGAAGAAGTAGGCTGCTGGTTAACTAGGATCTGCAGCTTATCCAGTAGGTAGGGAAATGGGCAGACTGGGTGGGCCAAGTGGTCCTTATCTGCCGTCAAATTCTATGTTTCTATGAGACTTCTTCTCCTATCCTGGGCCACAGTCAGATTTCTTATCCTTATTATCCTGCCGGCAGTGAGAGTGCCGTAACAGTATTTCCCTGGGCTCTGGCAGTGAGAGTACCTGAGGACTGGGGAATGATTAGTTTTATTCTGGGATTAAACGTTTTTAAAAGACCTTTTGCATTTATCTGCTCAGAGGGTGTGAGCTCCTGAGGGGATTCTTTAGGCCTGCTGGTGGTGAGAGGACCACTGGGACTTGGACCATCTGTATTTCTCCCTAAATACTTTTTAGTGACTGCATTATCAGCCAGTTCTGCCTGTTTATACCAATGGGTTTTCTGATTTGATGTTTTTGTTTTGTTTTATTTAATTTAGTGTAATATTGTTTTGTTCACCTCTGGAGGATGTGAGAGGGTCCTGGGGTGGTGAAGATTTGTTGTTTGGTTTATTTACATTGTATTTGGAATTCTGTTAGTTATTATTATTTTGATTTATTTTCAGGACTATGATATTAGAGAGATTTGTGTAAGGGATATTCATTCTTTTTAGAGTTTGGGATTAGAGGGTATTTATTTGGTTTCAGTAAGATTGCATATTTTATTTTATTTATAATATTTTGTGTTTTATTCTTTTGGTATATAACTAGATAGTTAAGGAGTGCTGTTTGGGTCACAAGAATGTGATGGAGGCCTGCCCCCACGGTCATGCGCTATTCACCCCTCACGCTCTCGCCTCCGCCCCTTCCCCTCCCTTCAGTTTACAACTTACCAACGCTGCAGGGCGTTGGGTATTGTGCATAGGAGAGTGAGGGGAGCAGGGGGTGCGAACAGCGAAGGGTGAATGAGAGGGGCCACCGCATCGGGGTGGTGAGATACAGAAGGCACCCTGGGGTGAAATGGAACCTAGAATGTGGTTCGCCATGTCTGGTTTCCATACCCAAGGGCACTACCAATTGTGGTAGGCAAGTGGTCCAGATGGCCCAAGAGGTTCATCCAACTCGGGCGGTGTTATGTAATGCCCGGTCCATTAAAAACAAGACTGCTATTATTGCAGCTCTTGTTGAGATGGTGGACCTGGCTTGCATCACCGAGACCTGGCTGGATGAGAACTCTGGCCCCATTTTGGAGGCTGTAATTCCAGCCAGGTATTCGGTGATACACTGCCCGAGATTGGATCGCAAGGGGGTGGAGTTTACCGTCTGTTTCAAGATCGAACTTAACCTCATGAGCGTACCAGTTGAGGAGACTGAGTCATTTGAGTGTACCGTAGTAGCAGGTATAGGTTGTCGGATCGCCCTCATCTACCGTCCACCCAGAGATGAGAAGTGATTCCTTCAGGAAGTCGTGGACTTAGTCATCGACATGGCGTTCAAGTCACCCAGGCTGATGGTCCTGGGTGACTTCAGCGCCTGGGTCAACGACGAACTCTCGCAATTTGGTCAGCACTTCCTCCAGTTGATGGCATCGCTGAGTCTCACACAGATAGTCACTACTGCTACTCACAAACACAGTCACTCTCTTGACTTAGTCTTCCTCCTGGGGATCGAAACCTCTGACCTGGGGGTGGAACCAGTTGGATGGTACGATCATTACACCATGGGGTTCAGTTTTAGCACCCTCCTTTGTAGGCCTACCCCTGTGGAGATGGTTAGGTACCATCGTTTACGAGATATAAGTTCTCAAGGCCTAGCGGCAGTGCTTGACCTCTCATCCTTCTCAGTGGAAAACAATGACGCAGAGGCCCTCGTGAAGGCTTGTAATTTGACCATTTCAGTGGCCCTGGATGTCATTGTTCCTGTCCGAGTTCGTCTTCTCTCCCTTCATCTTCGATCCCCATGGTTTGATGGGACTTTGAGGGAGATGCGGCGACTAGGACGAAGGTTAGAGCGTTGCTGGTGGAAATCCGCTCTTGATGCCGACCACCTTAGATTGATGGACCATTATCAAATCTATCAATCTGCAATCACCCATAAGAAGGCAGAGTTCCTGTCCGGGGAGATTGCAGCTGCTCAGAATTGACCAGCTAAGCTGTTCTGAACTGTGGACAGACTGTGCAACCCAGCCTGTCTACAAGTTTGGAAAGCTTTTTCACAAGTAGAGTGCAATGAACTTGCTTGATTCTTTGCGAATAAAGTGGCTGATATCAGGGCAGTATTCCAACCAGCACACTCTATGGGCATTGTTTTTGGTCAGCATGAGGCCACTGCTGCTCGGTTTTCTTGGAGTACCTTCGACCGACTGGCGTTCATGGATGTCATGCGGATTGTCCAGAGTGTACGCCCTACGTGCTGTAGTTTGGACCCAGGACCTACTTCCCTGCTTCTGGGTTGTATTGATTCCATTGATCCAGTCCTAGCTCGGATAGTCTGGTGCTCCTTGGAAACAGGTGAGTTTCCTAGCTCCCTGAAAGAGGCGGTGGTGACACCACTCTTGAAGAAATCTTCTTTGGACCCAGACTGCCTTGCAACCTACAGACCAATCTCCAACCTTCCCTTTTTAGGGAAGACCATTTGACCATCCATGACATCTATGAACCCCTCCAGTCTGGATTTTGAAAGAGACATAGTACTGAGACATCACTGGCTCAGGTGCTCAATGACCTCCTGATGGCTAGAGATTGGAAGAGCCGTTCCATCTTGGTTCTTCTGGATCTCTCATCAGCATTTGACACTGTGGACCATGGGGTCCTGCTTGACCATCTGAGGTTCATCTGTGGACTGCCAGGTACAGTCCTCGGGTGGTTTACTTCGTTCTTCACGGGAAGAACTCAGTGAGTGGTGTCCGGGGTTTATTCCTTGGATACAGTTTCTCTGTCATGTTGGGTTCCTCAGGGGTCAGTGTTGTCCCCCATGTTGTTCGCAGTGTATATGCTGCCCCTCAGAGACATTGTAAGAAGGTATGGGCTGAGGTTTCACTGCTATGCTGATGATACCCAGCTCTACCTTTCTTTTGCACCCAACCAAGATGGAGCTCTCTCGGTCTTTAATAGCTGCCTTGCAGAAATCCAGGAGTGGATGGATTCCAGTTGGTTGAGGTTGAACTCAGGTAAGACTGAGGTGCTGGTTGTGGATCTGGGTTGCCGGATAGGGGGGCTGGGGGTGGGTTCGCCCTCCAGACTTTTTCTTGGAGGCGTATCTCTCCCAACCTCTGAATAGGTGTGAAACCGGGGGGTAATTTTTGATGACAGGATGACCCTGCATTCTCTGGCTGTTGTTAAATCTTCCTTTTACCATCTAAGGAATCTCTCCAGGATTAAGCACCTTGTTCCATCCAGCAACCTTCCTGCTTTGATCCACGCCTTTGTGTCCTTGTGGTTAGATTATTGTAACTCCCTGTACCTAGGGCTACCGGGGGTGGAAATCCATCACCTGCAGCTAGTGCAGAACGCGGCGGCCCAGCTTTTGATGGGATTGTCTCGGTCCTGTCCTATTTTGCCGTTACTACATGGACTGCACTTGCTGCCAGTACAGTGGTGGATCACATTAAAGTCGGTCTTCTGACTTTTAAAGCCCTACATGGACAGGGCCCAGACTACCTGAAAGAGCTCCTGGTCCCTTACTGCCCTGGACGATCACTCCGCTCAGCCGATGAGACATTGCTGGAGATTCCAAGGGTGGGTTTGAAATCTTCTGGGGCCAGAGCTTTTATGCATGCGGCCCCAACCCTTTGGAATTCTCTACCCCGTCAGCTACAGGCGTGCACGACCGTGGAGGGATTTAAGCAAACTCTGAAAACATTTTTATGGCACCGAGCATTCAGTGATTAACTGTTTGATGATATTAATGATTTTGTATATATTATATGTTGTTGAGATGTTTGTTCTGTGATTTTGAATTTGTTAGGCCCCTTGGCATTTGAAAGGCGCCATAAAAATAAAGTTTATTATTATTATAATCTGGATTGGTGACCTCAAATATGCGTTATGACACTCATATGCTGAGTGTAACTCGAACCCAGCCTTGCCATAATATAATTAGGTCCTGCTTTTATATCCCTCCTCCTCCCACCCCAACAACACAGTTCAAAGCATAAGATAAGAGTAACCCCAAGAAAATAACTGATTCCCAACCCAAAACAAGTAACTAAACACTCCAGTCCAAGCAACTGTGCTCCTGTCATTCGCTTGGTTGCAATTTTTTCCACCACCAGGTATCCTAATCTACCCCCCCCCCCCGGTTGTACCATTACTATAGTAATAAATAGCTCCAAATACAACTGCCCCCAAAACAGAGGGAACTACCAATTTGCAGAGGGGAATAACACATCCCCAATAAAACAGTAACAGGTAGAGATATTACTCAGGCAGTCCAGGTGATGGTACTGTATGTCTAGTAATGGGAGTCTGAAACCATCTTGGGGTATAACTGAGACAAGAGTTCTTAAGAGTTCGTGGCAGAGTTAATCAAAGGAAATGAGAAGGGGGATATAAAGAAAACAAGATCAGGAAAAATACAAGTAAAGCTGCTGACTGCTGTCAAAATATAGCTGGAACACTGCTTAACTGCAGAGCTGTGTCCATGTCAGGTGATTATTACACTAGACACAATTTGAATCACAGCAGTGGGGCCCAATAGGCTGGTCACTGAAATAAATCAAGGTACAGTTTCTTAAGTGCCTCTGTAGCTGAGGGTAGAGAGTCATATGAAAGCCATTGTCCATCCCTGTTAACTTGTAGGGTCGCTAGGTATCTCATGTGGAAATGGACTCCCGTGGCTATGAGCTTGGTTACCAGGGGGTACATTTCTGCACGCTATTGTTGGACTGAAAGCGGGAGATCTTGTGCAATATGCAACCTTGTATTGTCCCACTGAATCTCCTTAGTATCCTTGAGCTTGTCAGGAATGAACTGCTTATCAAGGTAATTCAAAAGCCAGAAGATCAAGGGACGTGGGGGAGTAGTAGGCCGCAATGAGTGGTGGGCCCACTCCACGATATATGTCGGACCATTAGGAGAGGGCCCGGCGATCTTGATGCACAGTTTCTGAACAAATAAGATAGGATTCACCCCTTCTTCACCCTCCGGTAGACCAAGGACCACCAGGTTATTTAGTCGGGAGCGGCCTTCCAGCTTATCTTCGGCTTTTCTGTCTTTGCCGTAATGAAGTCACTTCTGGCTCTAAGTGGGCCCGCCAGTCATTGAGTGAGGAGATCCAGGTTTCATTATCTACTGTGCGGATTGTGAGTTGGGCCAGGGAAGATTTCAGGGACTGCAAATCTCTGACTACCACCTGTAAGGATTCCTTAATTGGAGCCAGGTCATCAAAAAAGGTTGCCTCAGTAAGTAGTGCCAGTGCTGAGGTAGAATCTTGAGCAGGGGTCCCTGCACTGCTAGCCTTGTTGTGTTTAACTGGCTTATCCTTGGCTGGAGACGGCGGCGGTGTATGTTTTGGCCACGGGGACTTCATCTCAACGTCCATTTGGAGGACAATTGTCAACTGCAAGCAGGACAACAAAGGTATGCACAGTTGTACTTCTTTTCCCATCGATACCAGTGATTTTGGAAGTGCTCGGAGTAGATTTCAGGAGGGGGGGTTAGCAGAGTGATGTAGAGCACATCTACCTGGTCGCCATTACAACTGGAAGTCCAGTGTTCGTTTTTTTAAGGTTCTGCACTCCAGGAAGTAAATTTCATAAATCTATTATCCAAGATGCCAAATATCTCCTTCCTCTTCGGGAGTGTGAGACTGAAGGGGCTGTGCCACTTGAAATCACATCCTGGGAAATATTTGGCATCCTGGCTAATGGCAACAGGCGTTTCTTTTTAAAAATAGAAGCGGGAGCTTTATTTACAAGCATAAGCATAATAATCTCTAGTTTAACTAGAAGTGCAGCAGGTTGCTGCTTCATTCTGCGAATATAAAATTACCTGCTCCGATTAAGATACACAGCAGAGAACTGCTTAGACTCTTGGATTTATGAAATTTACTTCCTGGAGTGCAGAACCTACAAAACGAACACTGGTACGCTACAAAAAGCAGTTTAAGTAAAATACTAAGCACACTCCTTCTAAAACAGTACAGCAACTTTATAATTTGAAAAGTACAGATAAATTTATACTAACAAAGCTCCTTGCCTTTTTAGATAACAGCCTGGACAACAGGGATATTTTACCAGTTACTTTAAAAACATCAGCAAAGGTAATTCAGTATTTCTACGGCCATATATCAGGGTTAATATAAAATAAAAAAGTGATTCTAATGAGATCATAGTAGAACACTTAAATAAAACATTTTTTTTTTGTTCAACAGAACATTGCCAAGACAACTGAAAGTTTAAAGTAAAAGGGCACCAATCAACTAACAAGGCCCTTGTTAGTTGATCGGTGCCCTTGATTGATCATCAGTTGGCCATTACAATATATAAAATCGATTAGAAAGTAGCCACCCGTAGGCTAAAATAGAGTGCATCCCCATGCTCTCCCTGGTCTTGCATCATAACATGGCTCTGTGCGGGGGTGGCACTATATACCGGGAAGCAACAGGACCTGGTGGCTGCAATTTTATGAGTGATTTTACAAGAAAAATGTGGTGTTCTTTTTGGTGCCATCTGCACCCAACGCTTCTCTCAGGGGCGAGGCACCACTATATGTGGTGCAAGGTATTAACATAAGCCGTGTTTACATGGCTGACCTCGCTCCTTCTTCAGACCATTGCAAAGCTGCCCCGACCCAAAAGACGCTTGACTAATGCATCTACACAGCCCCCTCTCAGTGCCGATGTAAGACACGCTGGAGAGGGGCTGGGAGTTGTAGCAGTCAGCTGATGGAAACACCTGTAAATGGGAGCGAGCAGCATAGCCTGTCCACATAGCCACTTAAACTGCTCACTCCCAAACACATCCCCAGACTTTCTGGGACTGCTGAGAGGTGCAGGGAGCAGCTTACCATGATTCAGCAAGTGTCCACACTGCGGCATTTGCACCACAGCAACCTGAGCGCTCGGGTTGCTGCGGTGCAAATGCCGCTGTGTAAACATGGCTTTAGTGAATCTCTTTAATGAGATAATCTCTTTAGTGAATCTCTTTAATGTCCTTGTTCTCCCAGGTCACACCTGGAAACAAGCTTCAGCTATTCATCGACCTCTCCAAGGCCTTTGACATGGTCAATCATAAGTTACTCCTCTCAAAGCTTCAAAGGCTGGGCTTGGATCAGCTCTCTCTCTCCTGGGCCACTAGCTACCTGACTAACAGAACTCAGACAGTACGATGGCAAGGCGTCAACTCAAGCCCCAGACCGGTGATCACTGGGGTACCCCAGGGCTCCATACTAGGACCCCTGCTGTTCTCCCTGTTTGTGAACGACATAGCTGAGGTGTGTGCACCCAGCAATCTACTGCTCTACGCTGATGATATGGTAATCTATCACAGTGACCCCCAATCCTCCATTATCACAACTGAACTACAAGCCTGCCTGGCAAAACTTGAAACATGGTTAACCGCCAACCACCTCAAGCTAAATGAGGACAAGACAAAAGCTGTCCTCTTTGGGACCCGGCGACTGGGTAAAGACCATAGTGGTCTTCTCACTATAACATCAGCTCAAGGAATGCGTGTTGAGGTCACTGACCAATTTAAGTATCTTGGGATTACCCTTGACCAGGAGCTAACCTTCAAACCTCACATAGATGTCCTAACTAAAACCATCCACCAGAGACTGGGCTTGCTATACCGCCTCGGGAACTCCCTCTCTGGAGAGGCACGTAGAGCCATTGCTAACTGCAACCTCCTCCCCTATTTACTGTGCGGTTCTCCAATATTACAGTCCTCAGAGAGACTGAGCTAACCAATCTCTCCACCCTCTACCACCGCTGCATTGCTCTGAACCCACTCCTCCCTAGGCGGCACCACTGCGAAGCTCTTAAGGACCTTAACTGGCCGGGCATGCACCTGCTTAAAACTATCTTTTTCCCCGCCTGCCTTTCCTACAAACTCCTCTCCACACACCATCCACCTCACCTTAGCGACCTGCTTACCCCTAAAGTCCCCCTCCACAACCTGCGGTCTACCTCAAGTCGACTCTTGAACATACCCCGCATCCGCACCAATCAAGGTAAACGCTCCTTCCAGTTCACCGCCCCTCATTTCTGGAACTCGCTCCCCTCTTCCCTGCGTGACAAATTCTCCCTCTCCTCTTTCAAGGCCGGTCTCAAAGTCTACCTCCTAGAACTGAGCCACTGCAGCTGTAACCGCTAGATAAACTCCCTTCCCCTCATGACCTTATGTGACTATCTACGAATCCTTGGCACCCCTGGCATACCTCTCAACTGTACCACATTACGAGGAACGTTCCTCATTTTACTTCACAAAAGCTCCCTGTTCCACATTGTGAGGACTTGTTCCACATTCAAAGTCAACATTTGAAAACAAAAATCCATAGTAAATGATGCAAAAAATATATTATTCAATTAATAACAGACTTTCTGAACATAAATGCAACATTTTAACAGTGTTTTGAGCTTCTTAGGTAAAGATTTGACTAAGTGTTCCACATTTTGCCCATTTGTTCCACATTTTCACAGGCAATGTTCCACATTTGGGGGACAAAAGGTTGAGAGGTATGGCCCCTGGTACCAACTAACCTCTATCAACTGTATACTCTTTGCAAACTGTGTTATGTTCTTCTCTTTGAATGACCCTTGGACTTTTGTTTTTTTCCCCTGGGCAATGCAATTTTTCTCTGAATGCTGGTACTTGCTACATGCTCTCTGTCTCTGCCTTACAGTTACGCAACCTCCTGTATGAACTGTATATATATTATTTTTTTATTTTTTTTGTATCTGTATGCTGTACCTTATATAAAAATTGTAAATGTATTTTCGAAGCTGTATACTGTACCTAATGTAAAGTTGGTGGTGTATTCACCCCCCGGGTTGCCCCTGAAAAAGGGACCTTTGGTCTCAGTGGGTTTACCTGGTAAACAAAATCTAAATAAATAAATAAATAAATAATGTGCCTTTCTTGGTTAAACTATTTCCCTTTTCCCTTTGTGGAGGACACTAAAATCTACAATAGAGTGGACACTCTTGGGGGGGGGGGTGGAAAGTATGAGCAGAGACCTGAGAAAACTAGAGGAGTGGTGAAGGGTATGGCAGCTGGGTTTCATTGTTGGAAAAGCGCAAAATAATGCCCTTGGGGCATAGAAAGCCAGAGGCAGAGTACAAAATGAGTGGAGTGGTACTGATGACCACCAATAGGAAAGAGACATGAGGTAATCATATTGGATGGTCTAAAGGTGACCAGGCAATGAGACAAGGTAGTAGGGAGGGCAAGTGGGATATGGGGGTGGATAGGGGAGGGATATCACCAGCAGAAAGAGGGAGGTGGTGTTGCCTCTGTATATAGATCATTGGTAAGACCCCACCTAGAATATTGTGCCCAGTTCTGGAGACCACATCTTTGTAAGGACATAGACAGAGTGGAGGTGGTCCAGAGAAGGGAATCTAAAATGATACATGTCTGTATCGAAAGCCCTGCAAGGAGAGACTAAAGGACCTCAATGTGTACACCATGGAACAGAGGACGGGGGTATGATAGGGACAGTACAGTTATGTAAGATCTTATTGTAACAATAGATCTTTGAAAGACTCTCTTGCAGCAGGCCATCACCCGTAGGACTATAGCTGCCAGGCACTAGGACCACACAGAAACATTCTAGCTAGCAGTCTACCAGAGGGCTGCCCACCTCCATCATCAGCCTCTGATGTCAGCCAATCCTATAAAGGCAGGTGGTCCCCATACTCTCCTTAGCTCTCCCACCAGAGACCAAAAGCATGATGGGGTGAGGGGACCCGAGGAGGAGGAGGAGGATTCTGAGGTATCCCAAAAGCACAGAAAAAGAAATGCAGAAGGCTCACCCCTATAGAAAAGGAGACAGAGAGAGAGAGGGGGGGGGGCAGGTTAAGGGGAAAGGAGGGAAGGAAAGCAGGGTCTGCTGCAAGAGATCCTTTCAAAGATAGTACAGTTACGTAAGAACTTACCGTAACAGCAGATCTTCAAGAGAGGCTCTTGCAGTAGATAATAACCTTGAGGACTAAGCGCCAGGTGCTAGGACCACACAGAAACCTTTAGCTAGCAATGTCTGGAGGAGGACGGCCCCCCCCCATGTGACGTGACCAGCATCAGTATGATGCTATATATGGGATGGTCCCTACATCTGCCTTCTAGTTCTCCCAACGGAGACCGAAAAAGGTGCGACAGAAGAAAAGGAGTGGGCTCCTTGAGCCAAAAAATAGGCTAGAAAGAAGCAGCAGAAGCACAGGGAAGGTGGGAAGGAAATAGGTTACCTACTGCAAGAGCCTCTCTCAAAGATCTACTTTTACAGTAAGTTCTTACATAACTGTACTATCTTACTTTGAGAGGGCTCTTACAGTAGGTAAATAATAACCTTGAAGACTGAATCCTGAGCAGTTAGAAAGAACAGACAAGGTCAGAAACACAGAAGGCAGGAACGGTCTGCAGTAGGCATGGATTTAAGAAAGAAGGCCCTGATGGACAGCTAGTCCAAAGCCAGCCCTGCGTCTAGTGAAAGTGTAGGCAGAGCTCCAAGTAGTTGCCGCACAAATGTCAATGGCAGAAACATTTCTGAAGCAAGCAGCAGATGCAGCCATGCCTCTGGTTGAATGCCCTTTAGCTGCCCCCAAAAGTGGCTTCTTATGTTTCTAATAACAAGAACAGAATGCAGTGTGGTAACCCTTTGGATAGACACTGATTAGAAACTGTGGTGCCCTCTCTTTTGGGCGTAAAGAAAACAAAGGGTTGATCCATGTTACGGACTGATTTTGTCAGATTTGTGTAGCAACACAAAATTCTGTGCACATCCAGCGTGTGCAGGATTGCCTCCCCCTGATTAGAATGCTCAGGGTAGTACACTGGAAAGAGTACAGTCTGATTCAGAGTAAACTCAGAGACTACCTTCGGGAGAAACTAGGATTTGTACGTAGTGCCCCCCGTCTCTGTGGAGAATCAAATAAGGCTCCTTCCACATAAGGACCTGAAGCTCAGAAATCCTAGGAGCAGAGGAAATAGCAACTAAAAATAGCGCTGTCCAAGACAGATAGCATGAGTTGCAACTCGCAACTGGTTCAAAGGGAGGCAAAGTGAGTTTCTCTTGAATGAAGTTCGGGTCCCATGGCGGAACAGGGTTCCGGACTGGAGGTTCCAAGTGGAGGATCTCCTTCAGAAAGGTGTTGGAAACCTCCAACTGAGCCAAGGTTATGCCGTCTGCCAGAGTATGGTAGGCAGAAATGGCCGACAGGCGGACCGTCATTGAAAGATAGCTAAGACCAAGGTCTGAGAGGTGCAAAAGAGATGTCATGACTTGTGCAACTGGGCAAGAGAAAGGGTCCCAACCCTTGAATACCGCACAAATGGAAAATCTCTGCCATTATATCACATAGTTTGTTTTTGTAGATGGCTCTCTGGTCTCCACAAGGACCTGGGTTATTCTAGCAGATACCCACCATAGCATGATGCAGCTATGTCAGTAGGTGTCACTTGTGAAGGTGAAGGGTCTGGAGGTCCAGGTGCACTGATTTGCTCTGTTCCTGGGTCAGAAAGTCTTGACAGAGGGGTAGAAGGACCAGAGGGTCCATCATTAGCTGTTGAGGCAGAAGGAACCATACTTGGTGAGGCCAGTAAGGGACAATCAGGATCATGTGAGCCCCTTCCTCCTGCAGTTTCAGGAGTACCCTCTGTATTAACAGGAAGGGAGGGAGGGAAGGCGTACAAGAACCCTCCTGTCCAGCAGAGAGACATCGCAGCTCTCCAGAAAATACCACGCCCTGAAACGAGTGAGCAGAAAATTGGGTCATCTTGTGTTGTATGAGGAAGTGAACAGATCTAGGTCTGGGTGACCCCAAAGCTCGAAATATCTTTGACTACTGACTGCCTCAGTTCCCACTTGTGTGCCCTTAACTGATAGTGCCCTGAACATGTCCACCAGGACATTTTGGACTTCTGGAACATGTACAGCCATCAGCTGGAGATTGTGCTGGACTGCCCAGTTCCACACTCTCATCACCTCCCAGCATAGGGAATATGATCGTGTCTCTCCCTGTTGGTTCAGGTACCATACGACACACATATTGTCCATCCAGACAAGGAATGGGCCTGGGAGGAGAAAGGGCTGGAAGGCCGAACGAGCACACAGCACTACCCTCATTTCCTGCAGGTTGATGTGCAAAGACAGCTCCTGCTATGACCAGGATCCCTGGTTGAACGTCTGGCCTGGAGAGGGAAACTGAAAGGGGGACCCATCGGCTAATAATGGTGAGATCTTGCCACCTAAGGAGATCCTGTTGTGTGGGCCTTGATACTCGGACTCTGTGACCCAGACCGTCTAATTTCTGATCCCACTGGACCATGAGCATCCGTCGCATGACATGCATGTGGATCCTGGCTACAGGAACAGTAGGGATTGCTACTGCCATCAGTCCCAAAAGGCACAGGACCACTCAGCCAGTGGTTCAACAGCTGAAGGCCACTGATCTGGCCTGTTGTTGTAGCATGTCCACCCTGCCCAATGGGAGGAATGCTCAACCCTGAAGCATGTCCAGCACCGCACCAATGAAATGGAGGTGCTGGAATGGGATGAGGTGAGACTTGGGGTAATTCACCATAATGCCCACCTGAGGATGCAATTCCAGGGTCTTGGACAGGGAGACCAAGAGGCTGTCCCTTGACGGGGCTGTTAAAAGCCAGTCAGCTTGGAGGGACAGGAAACGAATCCTCAGGATTGTGGGAGCAGCTGCAAGGGGGAGTGAGCTGGATGTCATTATCCGCCTAGGGACAAATGACCTGGCTGAGAATGGGATCAGAGCAGTGCAACAGGAGTTTGTGGAGTTGGGGAAGGGCCTTAGACAAGTGGCGCACATGGTAACTTTCTCCAAGTGCTACCTGTCTATGGCATGGACAAGGAAGCTAAGGGTACTCCGCACCATGGGATTCAATGACTGGTTGAAAACTGGTGCAGAGCTCAGGTATTTGGCTTCATTGAGGACTGGGCTCCACCCGAGGGATGTAGGCCTATGCTGGAGCGATGGTCTGCATCTGTCCAGAAGGGGAACCAGGATCCTAGGTGATAGGTTTAAATGCTTCATTGGCAAGCCTTTAAACTAGCCAAGGAGTGGAGGCACTGAAAAGGAGAAGGGAAATCCTAGCCCCCCCCCCCCAAAAAAAAATCAGGGTAGTGAGTGAGGTAAACACCAAGATAGAGCAGCCAATAGGGAGAAGGGCTGGGGTAAATGGAGAAAAAAAGGCAGTAAGGATAGGGATGGGGCAAAAAGAAATAAGGCCATAAAAAAATGGAGGGTAATGAGTACCAATGCCTGTAGTATAGGTAAAAATCTCCCCAAAATGGTGGCCTTGATGGAAGAGGAATGCCTGGATATTTTGGCAGTCACAGAAACATGTTACACAGAGAACCATGACTGGGATGTCAACATGCCAGAGTACACAATCTATAGGAGGGACAGGGAAGGTAGAAGAGGAGGAGGAGTAGCTCTCTATGTAAGGGAAGGGATCAAAGCAACAGAACTAAAGGGTAAACAGGGAGGAGAGGAGACACTGTGGGTCACCCTGGAGACTGGAAATGAAGAAAGAGGGGTTACTAGTGGGGTACCGCAGGGTTCAGTACTGGGTCCAGTCCTTTTTAATGTCTTTATAAGTGACATTGCAGAGGGACTGGAAGGAAAAGTATGCCTCTTTGCAGATGACACAAAGATCTGTAACAGGGTTGATACACAAGGAGGCATAGAAAGGATGAAAAGGGACTTGGCAAGGTTGGAGGAATGGTCAGAAGTATGGCAGCTTGGATTCAATGCAAATAAGTGCAAAATAATGCACCTGGGAAACAAAAACCCAGTGGAAGATTACACAATGGGGGGGAGGTAGTAACAACAGCAAAAATGGAAAGGGACCTGGGGGTAATCATATCAGATGACCTTAAGGTTGGCAAGCAATGTGAGAAGGCAGTAGGGAGGGCTGGGGGGATACTGGGATGTAGAGGGAGAGGCTTCACCAGCAGAAAACAGGAAGTTGTTATCCCCCCTGTACAGACAGTTGGTGAGACCCCATCTGGAGTACTGTGCCCAGTTCTGGAGACCCCATCTCCACAAGGACATAGGATGGAGGCAGTTCAGAGGAGGGAAACTAAAATGGTGCAGGGTCTGCAAGAGAAGCCATACGAGAAGAGACTAAAGGAGCTTAATATGTATACCCTTGAGGAAAGGAGGGAGGGAGGGACATGATAGAAACGTTTAAGTACCTCAGTGGAATCAACAAAGTCCAAGAGGGTAGCATCTTTCAGAAAAAGAGATGTGCAAGAACAAGGGGACACAATTTGAAGATAGAGAGGAGATGGCTCAGGGGCAATGTGAGGAAGTATTTTTTCACAGAGAGGGTGGTGGATGCATGGAACAGCCTTCCTGAGGAGGTTGTGGGGTCTAAAACTGTGAAAGAATTCAAGAATGCATGGGACAGACATAAGGTAATTTTGTGGGGGTAGGAAGAAATAGGCTGTTGGTTAAATAGGATCTGTAGCTTATCCTCTAGGTAGGAAATGGGAAGACTAGGTGGGCCAAGCGTTATCTGCCATCAAAGTCTATGTTTCTATGTTCATCACAATCCGCACAGGATTGTATGCAGACCTCCGCCCCAGGGGAGGAAATGGACAAGGAAATGATAGAAGGCATCCTTAGGGTGGCAGAGAAAGGGAGATATTGCTGATGGGGGACCTGAATATGCCAGATGTTAACTGGAGCACGTTTGCTGCAGCCACATCCAAGAGCAGTGCCATTCTCGATGCCCTACAGGGGGCATGCCTCAGACAGTTAGTTTTGGAACCCACTCGGGAGGGAGCAATCTTAGACCTGGTACTCTCAAATGGGGACAGAAAGAGGATCTCAGATCTAGAAGTGGGTAGCCATCTGGGAATAAGCGACCACCAGTGTGGTTCATGATAAACTTAGCTGTAGGGTCAAGCCATAAAAAAGTGAAGGTACTGTACTTCAGGAGGACTGATTTTGTCAAAATTGGAGAGTGCCTCAGAAAAGCACTAGCAAACAGGCAAGAAGGTGGGGTGGAGCAACAGTGGGGAAACATCAAAACCGCCATCACAGATGCAACAAGCCTTTGTGTGAAGCAAATAAACAAACCAAAATGAAAGAAAAAAACACTGTGGTTCTCAAAAGAAGTGGCGGGGAAGGTTAGGGAGAAAAAGATAGCATTCAGGAAGTATAAGGAAACACAGAAGGAGCAGGACAGAGAACTGTATCAGTTAAAACAGAAGTAAGCGGGGAAGGCAGTCAGAATAGCAAAGGCCCAAACCGAGGAAAAGATAGCCAGCTCGGTTAAGAAGGCAGGGATACTGAGGCTGAATAAAGAGGAAGGTGGTTGAGCTGAGCATGACAGTGAAAAAGCAGGGATACTGAATGAATACTTCTGTTTGGTATTGACAAAGGAAGAGCAGGGGGAGTTACCTAATCCAGTCAATAGTAGCACTCTGGATAGGGGGGTTGATATTAGTCATGTCACAGAAGAAAGGGTTCTGAAAGAACTCCTAAAACTGAAGGTGGATAAAGCAATGGGGCCTGATGGGATTCCCCCCAGAATTCTAAAAGAACTAAGGGAAGAACTAGTAACATCACTGACTACCCTTTTTAATAAATCATGGGAGGATGGTGTGGTACCTGAAGACTGGAGGAGGGCAGATGTGATTCCCTTCACAAAAGTGGGAGCAAGACAGAGGCAGGAAACCACAAACCTGTCAGTTTGACCTCTGTAGTAGGGAAAATGATGGAATCACTTCTGAAGGAAAGAATTGTTGAGTACCTAGAGGCCAGTGGGGCACAGGACCCAAGGCAGCATGGATTCACAGCAGGAAGGTCATGTCAGACAAATCTAATAGATTTCTTTGACTGGGTGACCAAAGTAATAGACCAGGGAGGGGCTGTGGATATGGCCTACCTAGACTTTAGCAAGGCATTTGACACAGTCCTGCACAAAAGATTAATAAACAAATTAGCCAGCCTGGGAGTGGGTCCCAGGGTGGTAGCCTGGGTAAAACACTGGCTGGACAACAGAAAATAGAGGGTAATAGTAAATGGAGTCCACAGTGAAGAAAGGGGGGGGGGTTACTAGAGGGGTACCGCAGGGTTCAGTACTGGGGCCGGTCCTTTTTAATGTCTTTATAAGTGACATTGCATAAGGACTGGAAGGAAAAGTATGTCTCTTTGCAAATGACACAAAGATCTGCAACAGGGTTGATATGCAAGGTAGGGTAGAAAGGATGAAAAGGGACTTGGCAAGGTTGGAGGAATGGTCAAATGTATGGCAGCTTAGATTCAATGCAAAGAAGTGCAAAGTAATGTACCTGGGAAACAAAAAACCCAGGGGAAGAGTATACAATGGGGGGTGAGATACTGACAACTGCAAAAATGGAAAGGGACCTGGGGGTAGTCATATCAGATGACCTAAAGGTTGTCAAGCAATGTGAGAAGGCAGTAAGGCGGGGGGGGGGGGTACTGGGATGCATAGGGAGAGGCATCAACAGTAGAAAACAGGAAGTTGTTGTTTCTCTGTACAGACAGTTGGTAAGACCACATCTGGAGTGCTGTGCACAGTTCTGGAGACCACATCTCCACATAGACATAGCTAGGGTGGAGGCTGTCCAGAGGAGGGCAACCAAAATGGTGCAGGGTCTGCACCAGAAAACATATGAAGAAAGACTAAAGGAGCTTAAGATGTATAGCCTCAAGGAAAGGAGGGAGAGGGGGGACATGATAGAAACTTTCAAATACCTCAAGGGAATCAACAAAGTCCAAGAGGGTAGCATCTTTCAGAAAAAGAGATGTGCAAGAACAAGGGGGTACAATTTGAAGATAGAGGGGGACGGCTCAGAGGTAATATGAGGAAGTATTTCCTCACAGAGAGGGTTGTAGATGCATGGAACAGCCTTCCTAAGGAGGTCATAGATTCAAAATCAGTGGGGGAATTCAAGAATGCATGGGACAGATATAAGGCAATTCTAGTGGGGCGTAGGAAGAAGTAGGCTGTTGGTTGACTAGTATCTGCAGCTTATCCGTTAGGTAGGGAAATGGGCAAACTAGGTGGGCCAAGAAGTCCTTATCTGCCATCAGATCAGATTCTATGTAACAGGAACACTAATAGGCCCTGGTGGCATAAAGACGCAGCCACCACCACAAGGCGCTTGGTAAACACCCTGGGTGCCAAGGGGAGGCCAAAGGGAAGATGTAAAGGAAAGACTGGGATATGCAGGTAATCTTAGATCTCCCATCTTTTGGGGACCCAAAAGAAATGGGGGTAGTAGCCATTGCCCTCCTGATAAAAAGGGGTGGGCCCTATTGCTGACTTTTCCAGAAAAGCCCTGATCCCTGCCCCAATGAGAAGAGAGTGATTTCTTGGGAAGTGAGACTGACCTGGAGGGTATCTTGGTGGACCCTCCAGGAATTCTATAGTGTGGCCTTAAGCAACTAGCTAAAGAACCAAAGAGTCAGTTGTGATCACCTGTCGGCCTGACAGGTGGCTGGTGAATCTGTCCCCTACTGGTTCCCCCTGAGCAGGTGGCAGAGGCAGGGGCCACAGCTGCGAGACAGGGGGCTGTGGAGGTTCTGGAGTGGCTCCCCTTGAGGAACACTAGGCTTTGGCCAGGGGAGTGGCTGCTCTTGTGGGAGGCTGCCGTGCGATCTAATGTCTGGCAGGCCACCACTTGGCCTGACGTTGCTCTGGACAACAAAAGGACTACTCCAGCCTGTGTCCAAAGCGAAGCATCATACTCACTGGATACAAGTCCTGGCCCCTAGTCTGCAAGCCAGTGATGATGTCCTTCACATCACCTCCAAAAGGAACCAGGCCCCTAAATAGAGTGTCCTGTATGGCCAATTTGACCTCCTGTGCTAGACCCTAAATTCATAACCCTGACTGTCAGCATGAGCAGACTGTAGCCACCCTGCTCCCTGATAGAAGCCTCTGCTGCAATGTATGTGGCCCAGAGGGCATGACATCAAGAAATCTCTGCCATGCATATGGGGCCCTATTCACTAATGGAATCAGTGGCTACGCGCCACGTAAGTCAGGCGTGAAGCTACCACAAAGCCGCCTGTGCCCACTGCACCCCCTCCACCTGATGCATTTAGGGGATACTCCCCCCCCCATGCACCCGATCCCCCGGCCGAATGCAGAACTCCAAGCGGGGGCAGGCCTGGGGGCAGTGCTGAGGGGGAAGCCAGCACTCTGCACAGTTACAATCCTGCAGAGGGGCTGCTGGCTCTGCATCCTGAAGGGAGCCATAAACCACCGGAGCTGTCTACACGCCCTCCGGGAAGGCTGCCTCTGGACGTGGCAGACACGGCGGGAGGCATCAGCCCCCCCCCAACAATGCTGACCCTGTAGTCAGGGCTCTTCAAGATGCCGGGGTCGGGTGCATGGGGTGCACCCCCACACCAGCACAGTTGACGCTCTGCGTGCCCAGCCGGCAACATGGCGCCCATTGTGTCCATGGGATCTACTGTGGTCCCTGCCTGGGCTGCCATTATTTTCTGTTCATAAGTGTTGGGCTGCCCACCAGGATCCACTGCTCCACACCAGCCTGCATTCTATGGACCTGCGTGCCGGGGGTGCAGGGCTATGTAAGGGAGCCAGGTGGGGCCGGTGTTCATGAATGCGGCTCCCATGCAGAAATCCCTTGGGTGTGGAGCTGCATACTCTGATACGCACCTCTTGTGCATTTCTTTGTTAATAGGGCCATGGTGTGCACAATTGAGGATTATGTCTCAGAATCTGATAGGAACAGAATTCGGTTCTGAACGGGCCCAGAATGAAAGTTGGTAACCCACCAAATGGGCCACCCGGTACAGGGCTCTGAGTCTGACAAGGAGTTCCGGTTCAGAGACAGAGACCAGAGAAGAATTCGAGGCCTCGTCTCCAGACCAAAGCAGAGGAGTCACCCCAAGCCTGGTGTGACTGGTCCCAGACCTCCTGACCAGAGTCAGGCACCCGAGGAGGGAGCCTAACTGACCAGCATAAAAACGCGAAAGGGGCCAGCTAGAAAGACCCCTGGCCCAGGCAAAAAGTTTTGCAGGTCGATGCCTGGAAACTACTAGACCATACTGTCCGTCAGTCTAGTTCCACCAAAACTGAAACATAGGTGAGAAACCCTCCTGCGGCTGGGAAGGTGGAGGTGCAGGATCTCGCATCGAGGAGGCCGATGTCAGAAAACCTGGAGATAGGTGACCCAATGTCAGAAACCCTGGTTGTTGGAAACCTGGGGCCAGGTAAACCAACAAAGAAAAGGGAAAACTTAGCACTGGGTGAGCCGACATAAGACACCCTGCATCGGAAGCTCTGCCAGTGGAGACCCGAAAGGGGGGGAGCCAGGTGAGGGAAAACCCTGCTCAAGAAGACCTGATGAAGGCTCTGATGACAGGGCCTGAAAGTCTGATGGGGGCCCGGTGGAGTCTGAGGGTCTGATGAAGCCAGACTAGACGTCAGACTTTCAGGGAAAAGGATCCACATCCATCTCAAAAATACCCAAGGACATCTGAGGAGAGTAAATGGGCCCAGATGGGGAAGTCCAAAACGCAGGGACCTGGGAGTCCCAGGAAAGAGCCGGGGAAAGGCGAACCTGTGCTGGGGTGTAGGAAGAATCGGCGGGTGGTCACTCCCCCTGTCAGCGCCCACAGCACAGCGGAGTTTGGGGACTCTGCCGAAAAGGCTGGAAGGGAGGACTCCTGAGAGGGGAAATCCTGACTGGGTGGCTGTGGCCAAAGCAGCAGCAGGTGCTGACCCAGAGGGCTGACATCGGGCCAGGCATGGGGGTCCGACAGGAACTCTGTGGTTGAGCACTCGCTGGCAGCGCCTATGAGCAGCTTAGCAGCCTGGGCTGAGCAGTTGCCGCCGGAGCCAGTGACTGACTTATTGACCGGTGCTGGGCACTCGCCGGGAAGACCGGCAAGCACCTTTCCAGACGGAGCTGGTTGTTTGCCGGAGGACTGGTGAGCGACTTCTTGGAAAGACCTGGGGGTCACTGGCAGGGCCAGCGAGTGACTTAACGGCTAGGGCTGGGTGCTCGTCAGAGGAGCCAGCGAGCAACTTATCAGCAGGACCTTGGTGATTGCTGGAGGGGCCAGCGAGCAACTTACCAGCTAGGGCTGGGTGCTCACAGGAAGGACCAGAGAGCGACTTATCAGCCAAGGCTGGGCACTTGCTGGAGGGGCCAGCAAGTGACTTAGCAGGTGCTGGGTGGTCACTAGATGAGCCGGCAAGTGACTTATTAGCTAGGGCTGAACACTCACCAGCAGAGCCGGAGAGTGATTTACCAGCCTCACCACAGAAATTGAGTCCAAGAGGGAGGAAGGGCCCAAGGGTAGCGAGAGTCCCTGGAGCACTGGAGATGTCCACCTGAACCAGGCCTGGCTCAGGTGGAGGGCCAGTGGGCTGCTTCCTCAAACTGAGAGTGGGCTGTGCCTGAGGGGTGCTTCCTAGACAGGAGGAAGGCCTCTTCTTGCCCACAGTCCCCAGGGGGGCCACAGACACAAAGGAGACCGGTCCCAGTCCTGAAGTTCCTCCATGTCCGGATGACCCTTCTGCTTGAGGATGTCTGAAGAACCTCCCATCAGAGACAACAAGGTCCACCTCTGATGCTACTCCCTATCAATGGAGGCCATTCAGGGAGAGAGACAATGAGTCCGTGTCACCTAGGAAAGACTGGCAGGCTGCAGAGTCCCTGGGAAAAGCGTGGGTCGAAGAAAGGAGGAGAAGAGGCCGCCTATGCAAGGGAGCCACGGCCAATGAGAAAACTCTCCTGAAGGAGATGAGGATGAGGATGAAGGAGAAGAGATACAAAGAACACTTATGAACAGAAAATAATGGACATTTTGGGGAATACTCAACCAAAAAAGGCAGTCGACTGAAGCAGCGTTCTCCGCGAGGTCCGATGTGCGCAGATCGACGATGGGAAAGAACTGGAAGGCAGGCATGGGGACAGCCTCATGTATAGTGTCAAGCTGACCCCAGTCACGTGACATTGGAGGGGGGAGGTCCCCCACCAGACAATGCTAGCTAAAGTTTTCTGTGTGATCCTAGAGCCTGGTGGCTTAGTCCTCAAGGTTATTACCTACTGCATGAGCCCTCTCAAAGTAAGATCTTCTGCTACGGTAAGTTCTTACATAACTGTATTATCTTACTTCAAGGGTATCTCTTGCAGCAGGCCATCACCTGTAGGACAGAGTCCCAAGCAGTTCTGACAACTACTGACAGACAAACAGATGGTAGGTGAAAAATGAAGGTCTTTGAAAGGAGGCCTTGAAGAACAGTTAAGCCAAAGTTGGCTCAGTTTCTAGAGGCGATGTCAAGACTGTAATGTTGGTGAAGGTGTGAACAGAGCTCCAGGTAGCAGCAGCAAAGTTGTCAGCAGCCGACACATTTCTGAAACAAGCTACTGATGTGGCCATACCAGTAGTGGAATTGCCCTTAACCTCTCCTGGAATTTCCTTGCCATACTTCTGGTAACCAAAGACAATGCAATTGGCTAGCCATTTAGACAAACACTGTTTGGACACAGGAGCACCCTATTTCTTAGGGGTGAACAAAATGAATAACTGATTAGACTTCCTTGAGTCTTTGGTCCGATGTGTATAGTATCTCAAAATTCTATGCACATGCAAGGTATGGAGCAATGCCTCCCCTTGACTGGAATGATCTGGATAATAAACAGGCAGGTGGATGGATTGATTGAAAGTAAACTCTGACACCACCTTAGGAAGACACTTAGGACTGGTACGCAAAGACACCCTGTCTTTGTGAAAAACCAAGGAAGGCTCCTTACACATGAGGGCCTGAAGCTCGGAAATCCTCTGAGCAGAAGTAATGGCAACTAAAAATAACGCTTTCCATGACAGAAAGCGTAGCTTGCAAGATGAGGCCGGTTCAAAGGGAGGCAGTGTAAGTTTTTCCAGCACAAAATTAAGGTCCCAACCTGGGACAGGATTATGGATTGGAGGCTTCAAATGCAGAATGTCCCTCATGAATATGCAAAACACATCAAGCTGAGCCACTGAACGACCATCTGCAGGTATCCTGTATGCAGAGATGGCATAAAGATGTACCTTAATAGAGGAGTACCGCAAACTCGAGTCTGAAAGGGAAAGAAAGTACTCCAGTATCTGATCCACTGGAAAGGTGAATGGATCTAAATGGTGCAGTGCAGCCCAAAGAGCAAAACACTTCCATTTCATAGAGTAAGTGGCCCTGGTGGAGGGTTTACTGGCTGCCACCAGGACGCCACTCTAGGAGACACCCCAGATCTGTTGATGGCTATGTCCTCAGGCGCTACACATGGAGATGGAGAGATTTGAGGTCTGGATGGATCAGAGTTCCCTGCTGATATGAGAGCAAGCCTGTGCACAGGCGTAGGGACACAGAAGGTTCCACTGCAAGTCACTGCAGCAATGGCAACCAAATCTGATGAGGCCAGAAGGGGGCTATGAGGATCATTGTAGCCCTGTCCATCTGGAGCTTGATCAGAACTTGCTGAAGTAGTGGGAAAGGAGGGAAGGTATACAGAAACTTCCCTGTCCAGGAGAGGGACAATGCATCTCACCAGAAAGCTCCAGGCCCTGGGTCTAGCAAGCAGAAAAGCAGCAGTTTTGCATTGTGTGGGGATGCAAAAGGTCCAACTCTGGATGACTTCATCGGTCGAATAGATCTTCTACCACTGAGGTCAGAAGTTCTGACTTGAGGACCCTGGACTGAGACTTGCTTCAGCTGTCCACCAGGATGTTTTGGTCAACAGGAACATGGACAGCCATGAGCACCAGACCATGCTGTATGGCCATGTACCAGACTCTCATCGCGTCCCTGCACAGGGATTAGAAATGAGTTCTCTCTTGCTTGTTTATGTAATAAACTACACACTTGTTGTCTATCTGAATCAAGAGCAGACTTGGGGAAGAGAGGAGTCTGGAAGGTCTGTAGGGCATACAAGACTGCTTGCATTTCCAGGACATTGATATGGAACTCCCTCTCCACTGTGGTCCACTTGCCTTGAGTTTGGTGCACACCCAGGTGACCATCGCAGCCGAGACTCAAGGCATCTGTCATAAGGACCTGCTGAGGGGGAGGAGTAAAAAATGGAACCCTCGAAGCAGGTTGCTGGGCTCCAGCCACCACAGCAGTACCTTCTTGACTATATCTGAGACCATCACCGGTTGATCTAGGGCATCCATGTGTTGGTCCCACTGGACCTGCGGTGTCCATTGATGGATTCTCATGTGCAGCCTGGCTAGAGGAACCGTGGCAATGGCTGCAGCCATGAGGCCTAGAACTCACAGAAACCCCCCAGCAGGGACATGACGGGTGGAGTAAAGCTGATGAGCCTGGTCCATCAGATGCTCTGCTCTGTCTGTGGGCAAGAAGACCACCACTGAGCCATGGCCAGCACTGGTCTATGTACTGGAGATGTTGGCAAGGGGTTAGAAATGAATCTGGCATGTTTATAGTGATACCCAAAGCCTGGAATAGGCTGAGGGTATGAGACAGAGTTTGAAGGAGATGGTCCCTGGATGGGGCAGCTGGTAGCCAATCGTCCAAGTAGGGGAACACACAGAATCCCTGCCGTCTCAAGGCAGCTGCCACCATTGCCTGTCATTTGGTGAAGACCATGAGGGCTGAGGACAAGCCAAAAGGCAGCGCTCTGAAGTGGTAGTGCACTCCCTGGAAGTGGAAATGGAGGAAACACCAGTGAGAGGCTAAAACCTCAATATACAGGTAGGCAACCTGCATATCTAGGGAGCAGATCTAATCTCCCTGATGTAGCAAGGGCAGCAAACCCTGAAGGGTGACCATCCTGAACCGCTTGTACTGTATAAACAGGTTCAGCTCGCTTAAGTCCAGAATGCGACAAAGGTCCCCCGTGTGCTTGGGCTCCAGGAAGAAATGGGAGTAGAACCCCCTTCCCTGCTGAAAAGGCAGGACTGGCTCTATGGCCTTTTTTAGAAGTAAGGCCTAAATTTCCACCCGAATGAGGGGAACATGGTCGAGAGGGTATGAGGACTGTCCAGGAGGTTTTTCTGCAGGTCACTTTACAAATTCCAAAGTGTGGCTGTGCTCAATGAGCTGCAGCATTTAGTTGTATTTAGTTATCTCCCTCCACCTGTCCAGATGAAGGGAGACGCGACCCCCTACAACCACCTTCTGATCGACGTCTTGGGGGGAGACTGGCAAGGAGTCAGGAGGTGACAGCCGCTGCTGGTTGGGCAGCTGCAGCACCTCGAGTGCTACAGGTGACAGTGGGCGAAGGAGTGGGAAGGGCTGCTGACACCTTGCACCTGCCCTAGGTTTTAGGAGGGGCACAGGCCTGCCTGCAGCAGGAGTGACAAAAACAAGCATGCTGCCCCGACTTTGGCTAGGTATGAGACATGGTGTGGACGGAAGTGAGAGCCCGTCCGGAGGCCTGGAGGTTGGAGATGATATCCTGAACATTTGCCCAAAAAAGTTTGAAACCTCTGAAAGGGGTGTCCAAAGTATTAGAATGGACATCCTGGGCAAAGCCCAAGACCCTGAGTCAGGATGGAGTGAGGTTGCATACAAATGCTGACAGCTGCTGCTCAGCCAGAGGCATCTACTGCATTATAGGCAACCCTTAGGATGTGGGTACTGATGTCTGAGGCCGCCTGGAGGGCCTGCTTCTGAGAACGGTCATCCAGCGTGGCTAGGACTGCATTCTGAGCCTGATCCCAGAGAAGATTTTGATACTGTACCATGTGGGCCAAATAACTGATGGCCTGAATGGCCAGGGTGGCAGAGGCAAAAGCAGGCTTGCCCATCTGGAACAGCTGTTAAGACTCCCTGTCATGTGGGAGGAGCTGAGGTGTTTTGGCCTCTTAGTTCTGTCATGTGTTACATTAGTGATAATCGAATAAGCCTTGGCCTGTTCTGGAAAGTATGGTTTGCCAGACAGAGCATGGTAAAGCCTGTTGGTCTTTTTGGACACTGCTGGGACCATATTGTGGCATTTCCAGGCAGCCCGGGCAATATCCTTATAGGATTCTACGATTGGAAGGACAACCAAAGGAGGAGCATCAGGCTGTTCTAAGTAAAGTGCCAACTGACGCCACTCGGGGTCCTGCTCTTCTGTCTCCTACCCCATAGTGGCTTGAATGTGCCACATGATGGCCATGAAAGTGGGATCATCTGGGGGGGGGGTGTTTGGGGATGTTACTTGGAGGCTCCTCCCCTTCTGAGGATTCCACACCAACAGAGGAAGACTCGTTACTTTCACTCTTGTCTGCATCATCTGTCCCGTCATCCCCACTAGCATTGGGCTGATGGTTCAAGTCAGTCTTACCTCTTGGGTTGTGAGGAGTGCTAGGACCCAGCTGAACAGGGGCTGGGGAAAGGGGCTCCAAAGAAGGCCCTTGAGGGGTGGTTGGGGCTGGTCCTCATGGGGTAAGGATCTACTTCGCATAAGAGATCGCAAGGTTGAGAGCAAACCTTGGTAATCAAAGGGGACAGGTGCCGGACCCATGGGCATTGGGTAATTGTAGATCGGCGCTGGTTCCAAAGGCATTGGGTATGGGTAACCCGGTGCAGGTCCAGCAGGTGCAGGGTAGGGGTAGGCAGGCACTGGATCTGTAGGTGCCGGCAGAGGGTATCCTGGCTGAGGTCCTATGGGCACAGATTGCAGTAGGACAGGTGCTGATCTCACTGGCACAGATTGTGGCAAGATGGGCACAGGCCCAATGGATGCTGTCTGAGGAAGAACCAGCGCGGACCAAGCGTGTGGAACAGGCAAGGCCGGTGTGGGTCCCATGGGCTGCGGTGGAGGAGGAATGGGAACTTGCCTGGCAGGTGCCAGCTGAGGTGATACCAGAGGGGGATACACAGGTGCCGCTTGTGGAGAAATGGGCACCAGAGTGGAAGGTGACCCCCCCCCCGGATGAAAGCTGAGAGACCGGGCCCGAGGAGATGCCAGTATCCTGCAGCATATACTCCTGAAAGGGAGAAGCAGAACTGGCAGCGGTCCCAGAGGATGAGACTGTCGCCAGTGGTGCGGGTGTCAGGATGGCAGTGAGGAGACTGGCATCCACCGCACCCTCAAAAAACTCTGGCTGAGCAGCCTGTGTGCCTGCTGTGAATATAGGCCGGAACAGTATACGAAGTACCCTGACCCGAGGAGGTGCTTTCCAAGAGGGTAACCCGGGTAGACGGCTGGGCCACCGTTAGCCCTGTAGAAGTTACGGCATGCGGGGTCGAGGAGGTCAACCCCCCCCCCGAGGAAGACCATTTCACAGTTTTAGACTTCTTGTGGGGGGACCGCGAGCAGGAGGACAGACGGGGTTGGTCCTCAACTTTATTCTGGTGCTTATGTTTCCTGCTGGCCTTGTCTAGGGGTTTCGAGGGTGAAGACCCCGGATTGGGCTGGGGATACAGTAGCTCCTCGCCTGCAGCTCCCGTCCCAGTTATACGACCTTCTGCTTGAGGAGGTTCTCTAAGATCTTATGGTGACATCCCCTGGTGGCCTGGCTGAATCCCTGGCAGACCTCACAGGCTTGGATACTGTGGTCTGGGCCTAGGCACAAGATTCAGGCAGAATAGTCAACCTTGTCCAAGATACGTTTTCCGAAGGCACACTTCGTGCAGAGGTCCAATGATGAAGAAGGTTTAGAAGACATAAACCATCAGGTGAGAACACCGACATTTTAATGTTAAATTTGTGTCAAAATTGAAAAATAATAAAGCATGAAAAACACAGGAAATGGTGGACGACCCTAACAGCAGTGGTTCCAGTGATCCAACATGCCTTGATCGATGACAGGAAAGGAACTGAAGAGGGTATTGGGGCCACCCACCTTTATAGGGTTGGCTGATGTCAGAGGCTGACGTTGGAGGTGGAAGCCTCCTCTGGTAGACTGCTAGCTAGAAAGTTTCCATGTGGTCCTAGTGCCTGGTGACTATAGTCTTACCGGTGATAGCCTGCTGCAAGAGATACCCTCAAAGTAAGAGCTTTAAATACCTCACAGGAGTAAATAAGATACATGAGGGGAGTATTTTTCAGAAGAAAAGGTGCTCAAGAACAAGGGGACATACTATGAAGCTGGAGGGGGTAGATTCAGGAGAGATGTGAGGAAGTCTTTCTCAGAAAGAATGGTGGATTCCTGGAAGAGCCTTCTAGCAGAGGTGGTGGGGGTGAAAACAGTTGCAGAGTTTAAGAATGCATGGAATAAGCACAAGGGAATCATAGTGGAAAGGAAGTGGGGAGGGAAAAAGAGCTGTAAATCATGCATGGTCTGCTGTATTAGTGTAGTTAGGGAGAAATGGGCAGACTGGATGAGCCAAGCGGTTTTATCTGCTGTCAAATTCTATGGTACGTATGTATGTCTTAAAGCCATAACAGGCCTTCCTAGCGCCCCCGTAAACTTATATACTATGATAAATGCCAGCTTTGTAACCACATTGAAGGTGTGAACTGCTGTTCAGCGGAATGCATCTCTGCTGTTGTACTTCTTTGATTCTGTAAACACTCTGTGATTGAAATGTCTGTGAACAAACTTTGCTGTCTCCACCTGGTCACTGCTGAAAAAGGCCTGGGTTCGCAGTGCACTCAAAACACAAATACAGGCACTAGGACCACACGGAAACGTTCCAAGCTAGCAGCTGTCCTCAGTTCTTCCGCCGAAGACCATAAGCAATCTAGTCCCAGCAAAGAGAACTGAGGAGGAACTGAAGGTTCCCCTGAAAAATAAAATAATGGAGAAAGAGGTACAGACACAAAAAAGACCACCCCTGTCCAGGGGGAAGGAGGGAGGTATGGCATGGTCTGCTGATCTACTGTTGCAGTAAGGTCTTACGTAACTGTACCATCTGACTTCGGGGGTATCTCTTGCAGCAGGCCACACCTATGGAACGAGTCCCAAGCAGTTCCATCAGTAGACAGCACAGTCTGGGTGAAGGAAACCTGGAGCCTATGAAAGTAGGCCCTGGAGGATAGCAAGTCCAAAACTGGCCCTACGCCGAGAGGCAATGTCCAGACTGTAGTGCTTGGTAAAGGTGTGGACAGTACTCTAAGTGGCAGCAGCACAGATCTCTGTGGCTGACATATTCCTGAAGCAGGCAATAGAAGTGGCCATGCCTCTGGTGGAATGGTCATGAAGAACGCCAGGAAGATCCTTGCTATACCTCCTGTAGCAAGAAGTAACACAGATGACCAGTCATTTGGATAAGCACTGTTTTAAAACTGGGATGCCCTCTTTTCCAGGGGCAAAAGAAACAAACAACTGAGAGGACTTCCTACAGTCCTTCACACGGTGTGTGTAGTAACACAGAATTCTATGCACATCTAAAGTGTGGCACAATGCTTCCCCTAGATTGGCATGCTCTGAGTAATAAACAGGAAGGTGGATGGATTGATTTAAAGTAAACTCAGACACCTCCTCAGGAAGAAATGTAGGGTTAGTACGTAAAGACACCCTGTCTTTGTGGAAAACTAAATAAGGCTGCTCGCGCATGAGTGCCTGTAGCTCTGAAATTTTTCTAGCAGAAGTAATAGCAACTAATAATAATGCTTTCCATGACAGAAAGTGTAGCTTGCATGTTGTGGCTGGCTCAAAAGGAACCAAAGTAAGTTTTTCCAACACTAAATTCAAGTTCAATGTGGGATTGGGTTGTGGATAGGAGGCTTCAGGTGAAGGACATCTCTCAGAAACATACAGAACACCTCCGACTGTTCCACCGTACAGCCATCAATAGACACATGGAAGGCAACGATGGCACATGTGCATTTGAAGAGAGGAGTACTTCAGACCAGAGTCTGAAAGGGACAGCAAGTACTCCAGAATCTGATTCACTGGACAAGTGAAGGGATCCAGCTGACGGGAAGCAGCCCACAGCACAAAACATTTCCACTCCATAGAATAAGTGACCCTAGAGGAAATCTTCCTAGCTGCCACCAGGATATCAGCCACCTTGGGCAACACCCCAGACTGAGCCATGGCTATGTCCTCAGGAGTCAGATGTGAAGATGCAGGGATTTGAGATCTGGATGGACCAGGGTGTCCTGGTTCTGGAAGAGCAAGCCGGTGCACAGAGGAAGAGGAACTGGAGGTTCCACTGTCAGTTGTTGCTATAAAGGGAACCAGATCTGATGAGGTCAGAAGGGGGCTATGATGATCATCATGTTCCCTTCCATCTGGAGCTTGATCAGAACCCTCTGAAGAAGGGGAAGGAGGAAATGCATATAGCAACTTTCCTTTCCAAGAGAGGGACAATGCATCTCGCCAGAAAACTCCAGGTCCTGGATCGATCAAGCAAAACTGCGGCAGTTTGCACTGAGTGGGGATGCAAAAAGGTCCAACTATGGATGACCCCACCTGTCGAACAGGTCTTCTAATACTGAGATCAGTTGCTCCTAGTTGTGCGCCTTTGACTGTGACCGACTTAGGGTATCGGCCAGGATGTTTTGGATTCCTGGAACATGGATGGCTGGCAGTTCGAGACCAAGATCCAGAGCCCAACATCAGACTCTCATTGCTTCCCAGCAGAGAGAGTATGAGTGAGTGCTGTTTGTTGATGTACTGGACTACATTGATGTCGTCCGTCTGCCCCAGCAGAAGGCCCAGGGATAGCTGAGTCTGTACGGCCTGCAAGGCATAAAGAATGGCCTGCATCTCCAGGACATTAATGTGGAGACAGGATTCCAGATGAGACCAGCTCCCTTATGTTTGATGGGGCCCTAGATGTGCCCCCACCCCACCCCACCCCAAGCATTAACTGTGAGGATTAGCTGAGGAAAGGAATGAGGAAAGGAACCCTCTTATTTGAAACTTTTTATTTATTGTTTTGAGATGACACACATAAGCATACACATTCACTCAGAGGCTTATAAAGTCACAAAAGGTATCTGAGCAATGCAAGAGGGAATAATATGAGACTATGTATCTCTACAGTGGAAGTATAGAATGTGTTCATGTACAGATAGAGATCTGGGGAAGGCAACATCAACCCCAGCACAAGACTGTCTATCAACAATATCCCATCACCCACTTTTCGTGCCAGACAACAGTGCACCCCATTGGTTGTTCAGGAGGGCCTAAAGAGTAACAGGCCAGCCGGTCTCAAGAGATGAGGAAGAGGCGAGAGCCCACACAGAGAGCCCCACAATGTTCAGGGTACCAGGTCAGGTCTGCAGGTGGCTATGCACATAAACCAGGGGTTCCATCTATTCATCAGGAGTCAGGAGCCAGTTTTGTAATTTAGCTGTTAAGTTTTCCATTTTGTATCTCTCATAAATAGTGGACTCCCAGTTTAAGAACTGCAGGGGAGCGGACTAAAGCCACAGTCTGGTTATTACCTTTTTGGCTGCTCCTAGTAATATGTTAATTAGGTATTTCTGTTGTGCATCCTTAATTTGTCTAGGTAGGTGTAGCAATAGGGCAGTCTCTGGTGTGATGTCCCCCCGGGCTGGAAACACTTCTTTCATGGCACCACTCACCTCACCCCAAAAACCGGAGGAGCATCAGGCAGGACCAGAAGATGTGAGAGTGAATGGCTACTTCAGTGCCACATTCCTGCCAGCTGGAAGAGCTACCGGATGAAGAGTATTTGGCCATGATTTGTGGAGTGTGAAAAAAACTCACTGCCACTTTCCAGGAAAACTCATGCCGGGTATAAGAACTTGCAGTTTTGTAGTGATGATGCCATATGTGTAGCCAGTCCTGTGGTGATAAGTCTAGCATCAATTCTGCCTCCCAATTTATCTGCATATTGTCTATATCCTGCACAGAGACATTTATAATAGCCTTATAAAATCTGAATATCAAATGGCGAGGGGAAGGGTTGCTTTGTATTTATGTACGTAAGGTAAATAGGGGACGGGGTGCAAGCGAAGAGATGTCTAAGCCCAACTCTGTGCCTAGAAAATGGCAGATCTGTAGGTAACAAAAAAAGTTGCTCTGGGACAAAGAAAATTCACTCTTCAACTGGTCAAGCATTTTAAAAATACCACCATTGTAAAACTGGTATGTATGGACCAGCCCATGTCTATGCCATTATCTAAATATTTTATCCAGAAGTGCTGGATGAAAGTCTGGGTTCTGTGCCAGGATGCCCATTGATCATGCACCAAACTGGTTTTTGGGGAGTTGAAGAAATCTTGTCCAGCCACAAAGTAGGGTTGTTGTAAATGGTGAGCAAGTCTCAGTATGTGACAGCTCACAGAGCTGGAATACCATGTCAGAGTCCAAGGAAGGGTCTGACAGAGCCCGGTCTGTGTGTAACCAACTCAGGCCCCCGACACTGGTTCTGAACCATCCCGAGAGATACAGATGAGTAGCAGAAACAGAGTATTTGTATACGTCAGATAAGGACAGATCCCCTCTTTCTTTTGGCAGATGGAGTTTCTGCAGGGCTAGGCGTGGTCTAACTCCCTCCCACAGGAAGGTGGAAATCACCCTATTCCACTTGTTCACGTCTCTCTGTGTGAGTGGGGTTGGGATATTCTGCGTAAGATAAAGAATTAGGGGAAGTACGTTCATCTGAATGGATTGAACCCTACACAATAAGAAAATGAGGAGGTGCATCCAGCTTTTAAAGTCTGTCTGAAGTTGGGCAAACAGGGATTCATAGTTCAGCTTAAATAAGTTATAAAGGTCTGAGGTAAGTCAGATACCCAAATAGGTGAGATAGGGGCGATTCCATTTGAATGAATATCTGGTAAGAATTGTCTGAGGGAGGGATTGTTGTATTGTTAGGGCCTCTGATCTACCTTGGTTAATTCTGTAGCCTATGATTCTTTCTATATAGGGGAAGAGAAGTCTCTAATATGTGTAAAGAGGTCTCAGGGTGGGTGATGTAAAGAAGGAGGTCGTCAGCGTAGTAGGCTAATTTGTGTTGGATGCCATTAATAGAGTAGCCATGCAATTGTTCAGTCTGTCTCAGGTACTGTGCAATAGGCTCTACGTATAGAGCAAAAAGACAAGGGGATAAGGGACAACCCTGCCATGTTCTGCGGGATGATAAGAATCAGGAGGAATGGGAGCCGTTAATCTTAACTATTGCCTCAGGACTATTATAGAGGCCATCAATAATATCTAAAAATTCCTGGGGAAGTCAAACTTTGCCAAAGCCAGTTGTTTAAAAGATCCAGGAGACTCTGTCAAATGCCTTTTGGGCATCCAGACTGTGTGTTCAGTAATGGCGATCGAGTAGCATGTGCATGATGTATTAAATATAAGATGCATTTTATGTTATCAGTAGTCTGGCGGGACAATAAAGCTGGACTGGTCAGGATGGATCAATAGCAGGAGAATGTCATCTTGTCTGTGGGCTATAATACTTGTGTAGATCTTATAATCCTGATTCAGGACTAATACAGGATGGTATGAGTTGCAAAGGTGGTGGGGGGAGGCTTCTGAGGTTTTAGTACAGGTGATATCACTGCCTGTCACCAGGATATTGGGAAGTCTGCTGTATCATGGCTTTTTTATAACACCATCAGTAATGGATTTCTATTTAAGGCCAGTGGTTCTTTATCAAATTCAGCCCCATAACTGTCCGGGCCTTGACTTTTCCATTTAAGTTCTGGATGGTAGTGATAAGTTCGTGGACGCTCCTGCTCGCAGACCCCCACTCCTGAAGCACCCAGGTAATTCGGAAGCAACAACGGAGGGAAAAGAAAGCAGTTTCTTTCTGGTGCCACAGAAAAGGCTATCAGTGTTTCTCTGTGGCGCTGAGCTTCTGCCCCGCCAGTGCAAGCGCCGGCTCCCCACCACCCCCACCACCGCCCTTGGTGAGCTTCTCTTTTTATAGGCTGAGGTCACATGATTGCCAGAACCTATCAGCGTATTTCTCCATTTGCAGCTTATCAGCTGCCACCACCAGAGGGCTCAACTCTAAACACTACAGTTTCATATAGGGATTTTAGGCAAGGATGCTGCCGTTATCATCCTTATTTCTTCTCTCTCTGGCCACTCTCCTCCCTACCCCCGCCACCCTCCCAATCACAGAACCCCACTGCCCCATCCCCTCGGGTTACCCTCCAGCTATGCCACACTGAATCCTCACACACTCCTGCTCACGTTCTGGCCCAAAACCACTATGCAAGTATTAGTGTCAACATCACTCCACCATCCTTTCACCTAGGGCATGCGGTTTTGCACATCATAACCCGTCGCTGCCCCCTACCTTTCTCAAACATACGGTTCTCCACATCCTATCCTTACCCTTCTCGGACAAAAATAAAGCATCTCATCTACATACTTCTTCTCCTGTCAGGGGACATAGAGTTAAACCCTGGCCCAAACCGCACAAATTCCCACTCCCCTTTCTCCTTTCCCAAAGGTCTCAGCATCTTACACCTAAACACCTGCAGCCTTTTATCCAAAATCTCTGTACTACAACCTATTGCACTAACACAACACCCTGACATCCTGGTGATCTCAGAAACCTGGCTAAAACCCCATCACTCAGACGCGGAAGTCTCCATACCAGGTTACACTATAATCAGACACGATCGACCAGGAAAAAAGCGCGGTGGTGGCATGGCAATGTATATCAAAAACAGCCTCCTCTTCTCCATAGTGGACATCCCCTCAACCTCTGCAAACATAAACTCTATTCTCATTAAGCTATCCCTCCCCAGCTCCTCCCCCGTCTACATAGCAGGTTCATACTGCCCCCCCTGCACACCCCCAGAGGACATCCTCTCCCACCTAATCTCCCTTCAATCCTTAGCTACTGGGGGTGAGTTATACGCCACCGGCGATTTTAACACAAACTGGTTAGGTACCGATAAAGCCCATCTGAAGTCCAAAATAAAGGCTCTGAACCTAACACAACTCATTACTGATCCCACAAGACTAAACCTTAAGACCCAGAACCATTCTGTTCTAGATTGGACTCTCACCTCCCACCCCCACAGGATCCTAAGTGCAGGCCTACTACCTGACTCTATAAGCGACCACCACATGATCTTCCTGATTAGGAAGGTGCATAGCCCCCCAGCCCCCCCCCCAAAGACTCTGCGCACCAGGTCCTACAACTCACTTGTTTTAACATCTCTGCTGTCAGACTTAGGACTCAAAAATTGGTCCTTCATACCTGAGTCCCCCTCCATTGACGCAGCTTATGCAGGTTTCAAAACCCGCTTCCTAAAAATCTGGGACAGACACGCCCCACTATGAACAAAGACAGTTACAGGAGTGCATCTCTCCTGGATCTCAGCCGACATAATCAGGAATTGCCACACCAGAGATCGTACATGGAAAAATTATAAGAGAACAGGAACACAGACAACCCTCTCCACATATAGAAAACTCCACAATGCTTGCACAAACTCCATCCGGCAAGCAAAACAGTCATATTTTCTGACGGCTTTTAGCAAGAACATTAACCATCTGACTGATTTCTGGAAATCACTCAAATCCCCGCTCTCACCCCCACCATGCCCCCATCCCCCATACTATCAGACCAGGGCTCCCACACCTCTGATCCCATCTGTGTAGCTGAAGCCTTTAATACATATTTCTCCAGTTGAGCAGCCAAACTCCTATCCTCCCTCCCAAACCTACACCCCCGGCTCCCTCCCATAGCTCATGCCCCCCAAAACCTACTCCCCAGTCCTGCCATTCTCTTTCTGGCCAGTAACCCAAGCTGAAGTACTCCGTTCACTACGGGCCCTAAACCCGAACAAAGGCAAGTGCCCTACCTCCCTGGACGCAAAGATGCTATTCCTGTCTGCACCAGCCATAGCTGCCCCTCTCACTGCCCTTTTTAACCTCTCATTCTCTTTGGGCAAGGTACCCTTGGCGGCCTGGAAATGGCTACAGTCATACCCCTACCAAAAGGTGGTGACCCCTCCTCCCCAGAAAACTATAGACCCATCTCCCTGCTCCCAATTTTGGCCAAATTACAGGAACGGCTAGTCATGTCCCAGCTCACCCCCTATCCAGAAGCCTCCTCCTTCTTTACCCCATTCCAATCAGGATTCTGTAAATCTCACTCCACCACCAGCTCCCTACTACGTGTCACTGGTGACATTCTCACGGGCATGGACAAAGGACACGTCACCTCGGCCATCTTCATAGACCTAGCAAAGGCTTTTGATACCGTCTCTCATTCACCACTCTTCTCAAAACTCTCCAGTGCAGGGATCTCTGAGTCAGCCACTGGTTGGTTCCATGACTATCTAGCAGACAGGATGCAAACAGTCAAACTGGTCTCGCACACCTCAAACCCATTGCCAGTCACTACCGGCGTCCCACAAGGATCTGTCCTAGGCACACTACTTTTTTCCATTTTTTTAAACGACCTCCCCTCAGCATGTTCCTACTCATCTATCCAAATGTACTGTATGCGGACGACACTGTCCTGTATGCCTCCGGTCCCACCACGCAAAGTGTCGCAACCATACTACAGGAGTATTTCTATGCTATCCAGTGCTGGCTGAGGACAAACCAGCTATTCCTAAACCCAAAAAAAACAGTATCACAAACATTCGGAACCCATCAAAGACTCTCACGCCAGTCCACCTGCCCCCCTTTCATAACCTCAGACAGGACCCCCCCGGACAACTGTACTTCCTTCAGATATCTAGGCGTCTGGTTAGACCAGCACCTAGATTTTACCGTTCACATCGACTCACTACACAAGAGACTACTCCCCAAACTAGGTGCTCTATTCCGCAACAAAAAAATGCCTCCCTACACAAACCAGGCACACCATTGTCCAACAAATGATTCTTCCTGTTTTCAACTACGGCGACATAGTCTACTCCATAGCACCCGTGTCCGCTCTAGCCAGCCTAGACACCATGTTCCACTCTTTCTGCCAGTTCATTCTAGACTGTCTGCAATCCACACACCATTGCAACCTATACAGTTCCACTACCCTGCCGTCCCTCCATGATCGCAGACAAATAAACTGCGCCAGGTTCGCTGCCAAATTCTGGTCCCACTCCCTTCCCCCTTATCTGGCCTCTACACTCTCCCAACAATCCCCTCTGGCATACTCCCTCAGGAATATGGACCCCAGACTGCTGCACGTCTCGTTTATGCGTACTACCAAAGGCCAGGCCGCCTTTAGTTACTGAATCCCACAGATTTGAAATGCACTGCCAGCCTCCATAAGACACGCACAGAACACTTACCAATGCAACCCCCTACTTAGAACCCACTTCGCTTCCAGCTGCTCCTGTTTTGACTAATTTCTCAAATTATTATGCTTGCTGTACTACAAGAGTATAAGTAATGCATATTGACCTTGACGCTCTGTACAATGTTATTGAACCCCTGTCTGTTTCTCTAAATCAAATGTTTATACGCAAGTCTTGGCTTCCCTAATTGTTCTGCTATTGTATATATTCCATGTATTGTTATTGGGTCTCTGCCCCCAGGTCGCATCTGGAATCGAGCTTTTAGCTCAATATGCTTTCCTGGTAAATCTCGTAAATAAATAAATAAAAATAAATAGAGCTTAAGAGTCTTTCCTTGTGGTTGTCGTTAAGGGTTGGTAATTTCAAGTTAGAGAGGAAGGAGGTGATTTGTTGTGGGTTAGATGGTGTGGAGTCAGAGTATAGGTCCTGGCAGAATTTCTGGAAGCTCGCTAATATTTGTGAGGTAGTATAACTTAGTTGACCCGAGGCAGGGTCTTTTATTTTGATGATTGGCATCATCAGAGTCTGTCTGCGAAGCCGGTTGGCCAGAATACAAGAACCTCCCCTCACAGTATCTCTGGCACAGCCATACCAATGCCTGTTCCATCCTAGCAGTCAAAAGACGCTGGATGTCTTGAGTTTGTGCCACCTGGTCTTCCAGGCTGTGGTACCCCTGTATGTGTGCATTCTGGAGAAATTGAAGCTTTTCCTGTAATTCTTGTAACCTCGCCTTGTTCTGTTTCTTTTTCCTAGCTGCAAAAGCAATGATATGGCCTCAAAGGACTGTTTTAAGTGTGTCCCAGAGTAACTGTGGGGAGGTCTGCGAGGAGCTATTATCTTCTAGTATTTCCTGGATTTTATCTTTCTATAGATCCTTAAACTCAGGGTCTCGAAGTAGGGAGGGGTTAAATTTCCAAAAAGTATTTTCTGTTCTCTATGGATGCCCAGCTCCAAGGTTATGGGGCGTGGTCTGAAAGATGTATATTTATAATGTCTGTTTTTTGTATCAAATCCCTGTGTTCCCCACTAATGCACAGATAGTCTAGTCTGGAATAATGTCTGTGGGCATAGGAAGGGAATGAAAATTTCCTCCGGAAAGGGTGTGACCAACGCTACATGTTGACTAAGTCCATGTCCCGTATCAGGCATCTAAGATGCTTTTGATCTGTAGTTAGTGATGGAGGACGGGGGATGAGGTATTGAGGGAGGATTCAGCAGGCAGTTTAAGTCTCCTCCCAGCACCAAGATACCTTTTTTATAGGTGAGGATAAAATCCATGATGTGCTGTATGGAGGATGCATTACTATTTGGTGGTATGTATATGCTGCACACTGTCAGGGTATTCCCCTGTATTGTGCTTGTAGCCAGAGCCACTCTCCCTTCTCTATCTACATGTTGGTCTGTAATTTGGAATGGGGATGATTTCGGGACCAGGATTGCCACCCCTTTGTGCCTGCCATGTTTATATGTGTATTCGACTACCTGGGAGAATGCAAATCTGATTAATGTGAGGCGTTCAGCAGACTGCAAGTGAGTCTCCTGCAGCAGCAAGATGTCCATTTTTTGGTTTTTCAATGCTTTTAAGGTTCAGTATCGTTTAATCGGGCCGGCAAGCTCATTCACATTTTGCGAGATAACCTTAAAGGGGACACTCATCCTAAGTAGCATATGTCATTCACCTGTCCCTAGATCCCTTCCCAAAGGCTATCAAGGATAATACTACTTATAACCAAAGCCCCTCCAACTTTTAATAAGTAATTAATTAAAGTAAGCATTTTATACGACCAAATTCCTGTATCATCTACTAAAGGATAGTAACTTCTATGAGAAAAACCAAAAAAGGGTTTAAAACTTAGGGCTAAACTAGTATGGGCCAACGTGGCTAAAAAAAATAAACCAGTAAATTTGAGAGGTAAAGAGCTGTCTTAAAACAGAGAATGAGTGTGGAAGGACTTCCAACATCAGGGAAACACTATATCATGTTGCTCATGAATGCAGTGTAGTGAACTACCCAATAGGGAATTGTCCCCTTATCCAAAGAGGGGGTCCCTTAGGGAATATCATTTCCCAAAAGTGGGAGGGGATGGGAATGGCTACGGGAAAACCAATAATAGGGATTTAAAAAAAAACAGTTGGAGATATAGGACAGGGTTATAGTAGGGATGGTACAGAAAGTGCATCTTTCCCCTTACTCTAGTAATGACCATTCCCCTTCTCAGCTGCCCTCCATACAGTTGATCTGGAGGGAGAAATAAACTTTATCCTAATGTTATCTAACATCCTAGCACAGAAGAGGAAAAAAAAAAACATTTCATGTAAATAACCATAAACACGTGTTACTGACATTTCTGTAGGAAATAAGAGCAAAGAGAAAGAATTAAGTAAGTGATGTCAGTAAGGACTCAATGTCCGGGTCAGTTCGTTTTAGTCCCAAACTCTTCTAAGTGGATTATATGCCATAGGAATCATGTGGGTAAATCCCTCTATTAGTATCCAGGTAGGAAATAGAAAGTCCTCCACAATCATCTGTAGGAACATATCTGCAGGTAATGTGTCCCCGAGGAAAAACAGAAAATGATCCGAGCATCGCCCCCAGGTCCCCCACCCCGGAGACAGAGAGAGAGAGGAGCAGAATCCAGTGAGGGGGCCTAAACTTAAGACAGCCCCCTGTCTGGCACCAAGCCCCTGGCCCCCCACCGCAGAGAGAGAGGGAAAACACACCAGCGATCAACCCCCACCCATCCCCCAGTCAGACCCAGCGACCAGGCCCGCGGCTAAACAAGGAACTTATTTCAGCCCCTCCAGATTTGATAAAGTAACCATCACCTGTTCCCGCCAGACAGTGCCACCCAGAAGGTTCACAATCAGTGGGGAGAAGGGCACAAAACAAATCGACTGAGTCCAATAGAACCCCTATTTAGCTGGGAGTATTAAGTATAGATGGATTGCATGAAGGAGGGCCTCAGAAGAGATCTACCCACCTACCCCATCCCCGAGGGATATATGGCCAAACCGGGTTTGGACTCATCGAAAAAGAAAGGTTTAGCAGCAGAATGCACCCTATCTAACGGGTGAAGTTTGCGGAGGGTCTCGTGCAGCAGGACTCACACTCACTGAGCCCCAATACACCTCTGTCCACCAGATTACTAAGAAAAGTGCAGTCCCTAACACACCTACCCAACGACATCCAGATTGCTGCTGTACCTTATCAGCCTCTCTCCGTCAGATCGCAAATCTACCCTCCACAGCGGCAGCATTCCAGCACCAATGTGGAACAGGAAGACACAACTAGGAATAGCCACAGGCCCAAAACACATGTGTCTGACATAGGGAGACCAACAGGGACTGCGCCCATGCCTCCCCTCCCCAAAGAGGATAGACCCACAGCAGGTAGCCAGTGAGACCTCGGCGCTAGCCACCCTCCCCCCAAGAGTTCAGGGGTAAGATCCAGTAGCACACCCCTAGGGACTACTCACTGTGTCGAGGAAAGCGATCAAAAGAAGTGTTCAAGCCGGTCCAGTGGCACTGAGGATTGAGGTGCTGGATGCCACACCTTGTACCATGCCGGCGACCCGGGTTCGGGAGCGGACTCGGGTCAACAGGGGTCAGTCGGTCGGGAGAAGGATTGAGCACCCAATGGCAGCTCTAATTCTCTGGGGAAGGGGAAGCGTAATCTCCACTGTGATACCGCCACCTGCTGGGGGAACCCCAGGGTGGTCGGTGCAGCTGAGGAGATGCTCTACGCAAGGGTAGATGTTGGCAGGGGACCGGCTTCGACGTGCGTCTCTATGCACGCCGGCAGCCTTCTCCCCATTGCATGCCAACGTTAGGGGAGGGGATCCACCAGAACACCAGGAAATCCCCTGCCCTGGTCTAGGCGACGAGCCTCAGAGTTTGTTCTGAATCAGCACCCGAGAAGCAGACTCTGCTGTGTGCGCTCCCAAACAATGATCAGGGGGAGATATGGGGGATCTCCTTCGCCCTGCCTGGAGGGTAATCTGAGGCCCTGAAGGTACGTGGGTAGCATTAGCACTCTAGGGGCAGACTCCTTGGGGGGGGGGGCTGCAGATTGAGACCTACGAGGGGAGCTCAGAGAGAGTGATCAGTGGCGGCAGTAGGAGGATAAAGAAAGAGTTAAAAAAAATAAAGTGTTCAAGGTTCCTGTCTAGAGAACTGTGTGAGGAGCTGCTTGATCGAGTCTAATGCTGCTTGCTGACTCTGATGACCCTGGGTGGCTGATTGCATGGAAACACGGATGCTTTGAGGTCTCTGAGGTAGGGCCGTGGTCGAAAGCAGGGAGTATCTTCTTCTCTGCTGGTCTTCATAGGTGTCCACCACAGTCTTGTATGTTTGTTGGCCACATGGATATTGAATGACCAGTTTACTCGAGTGTGAGGTCCAGAACTTCACTTTTTGTTGACGCAGAAAGGAAAACAGAGGAATGTAGGCCCGTCGCCTTTGCATCATGATGGGTGCATAATCATTGTCAAAGAATATTCTGGCAGTGCCAAAGAAATCCTTGTCCTAAGCCCAAGCTTTTTTGAGCAATAACTCTTGTTTAGTATCTGAGAAATCTGATGATTACTTATCTCAGGCAGGCGTTTGGCTGTGAGGACTTGGGGCCAAGGGCTCGGTGTATTAAATCAGTTTCAAAAGCAAAGTCAGAGTCTAAAGAGAGTGCCGTCCACAGTAGAGTTTCCATGAAGTCTTGGATGTCAGACTCGTCACTGTCGTCAGGTATGCTACTGTATACAATCAGAGATTCCGACGGTGATGCCTGTTTTTGGCATCCTCCCTTCTCTCAGCGGTTAGCTGACAAACTTTAATGATCTGGGCCATGCTTGACTGTAGCTGGGTGGTGGAATCAGCCTGCTCCTGCGAGGCTTGTTCTAATGTAGAAATTTTCATTTGCGTCTCCAAGAGGTTTGCTTGAAACGTTTCTTGAGTCTGTTTAAAGTTGTGGAACTCCTCCTTAAAGTTGTGCAATTCTGAAAGGATTTTGTCAAGCTTCTGGTTCATCTTGGTCACTTTCCCCATTTTGGTTTTGGATGGTTTTGCTGGGGTAGAGCATGCTGCTTTGTTAGAACGTTCCGAGGCTGCAGAGTCAGATAGTTTGCAGTCTGAAATTTTGGGTTCCTGTGCCAGGACATGATATCTATTGCCTCCCCCTTTAAGTGAGCTGGTAGCCATTGATTATTTCCCATTGTTCTGTCAAAATTAAGCCAGTTAGAGGAGGCTAAGTATAAAATTGTGGGCAAGCTGAAGCGAAGCTCGAGGACTATGTGGCCATTAGGGAGGAAGCTGCACTGTAAGTCCAAGGAACTCCTCTTAACAGTTGCTGGGTTCTATCCACCAAAGCAGAACTCTCTTCAACGTAGAGTAGACCAGGACCGGCTGTTCCAGATCGTCGGTACACTGGGCCCACTGGACCCTCAGTGTCCATTGAAGAATCCTCATGTGCAATCTGGCTAGGGACACTATGACTATGGCCGCAGCCATCAGACCCAAAAGCTGTAGGATGGTTCTGTTTGAGAGACAGTGGCTGCTGTATAGCAGGCAGGTTTGAGCTATGAGGTGATCAGCCCGGTGCTGGGGGAGGAAGGCCATGCTTCTGAGGTATCCAGGACTGCCCCTATGTACTGAAGGTGCTGACAAGGAGTCAGAACTGACTTGGACAGGTTGACTGTGATCCTGGAATAGCAAGGTGGTCTGTTCCAGAGTCTGTAATAGGCGTTACCTGGACTGGGCTTTGAGAAACCAGTCATCCACATAGGGAAGACACAGAGTCCCTCCTGCCTGACGGCAGCTGCCACCACTGCCAGACATTTGGTAAACACCAGAGGGGCCAAAAACAAGCTAAAAGGCAAGGCCCGGAACTGGAAGTGTGCCCCCTGGAAATGAAACCTTATGTACTGTCAGAGAGAGGCATGTACCTAGATGTGGACCTTGGGGATGCTCAGCTGGCTGCCTCACATCAGAAGCATAACCTGGGTGTTATTTTTGACAATGAGCTAACCCCGAAATCTCAGGTGTCGGCTTTTCTCAAGACTTCAATTTTTCATCTGAGGAATATCACCTGGGTGAAGCACCTGATTCCTCCCGATGATCTACCTTGGTCCGCGGCTTTGTGACCACCCATCTTGACTACTGCAATGCCCTGTACCTAGAGCTACCGGAGGTTGATATCCACTGCTTGCAGCTGGTGCAGAATGTGGTGTCCAGGCTTGTGACTGGTACTTCTAGGACCAGTCCACTACACCTGTGCTCCGTGGACTGCACTGGCTGCCTGTACAGTGGCGGATCACCTTCAAGGTCAGTTTGCTGACCTATAAAGGCCTATATGAAAAAGGATCCCACTACCTGAAAGATCTCCTTTGCCCCTACTGTCCTCTCCAATCCACTGATGAGGGATTGCTAGAGATTCCCACGGTGCATTTGAAGACATCTGGGGCTTGTTCTTTTTCTTACGTAGCCCCTATCCTGTGGGATTCTCTACCTCGTCAGGTGAGAGAGTACCTGACCTTCCAAAACTTTAAGTCAGCCCTCAAGACCTATTTACTTAGGTTAGTGTTTCCTGATAGTACCAACTGATTATAGTTTTAGTTATTAATGTTATGCTGCTGTGGACATTTTAATTATGGGAATAAGTTGTTTTAACTGGATTTTAGGGAATGTTTGAAGGTGTCATTTGTATGTATTTTATATTTTATGTTCAGTGCCTTGGTCTCCTGGAAAGACGCTTTATAAATAATGTTATTATTATGTGCAGGTAGGCATCCTTCATGTCGAGGGAGCAAATCCAATCTCCCTGGTGCAGAAGGAGCAGCAGACCTTAAAGTGTCACTACCCAGAATTTTTTGTACTGGATGAACAGATTTAACTCACAGAACAAGTACACCCTGGGAGGGGAGGCGCTGGAGGCCTCAATAGGGGAAAAAGACCTAGGGGTCTTGGTGGATACATGTATGAATAACTCTGAGCAGTGCTGAAGAGCAGCTAGCAAGGCAAACAGGATGTTGGGATGCATCGTAAGAAGGATCACCTCTAGGAGCAAGGAAGTGATTCTGCCGCTGTACAATGGACTGGTTAGACCACACCTTAAGTACTGTGTACAGTACTGGAGACCACACTTGAAAAGGGACATACAGCTCCTGGAGAGGGTACAGAGGAGGGCAACAAAGATGATACGAGGGCTAGGGGATTTGACTTATGAGGACAGACTTGAGGAGCTCTGCCTGTTTTCATTGGAGGAGAGGAGAGACAGGGGGACATGGATTGAGGCTTCAAGTACCTCAAGGGAATAAATAGGGTAAACATGGAGGGGATCTTTAGACTAAAGCAGGGAGGTATCACCAGAGGGCATGGTTTGAAGTTGGAAGGTGGAAGGGTGAGGGGAAAGAGGAGGAGGTTTTTCACTGAGAGGGTGGTGGACCCTTGGAATGCACTGCCTGGGGAGCTGGTTCAGAGATCCACAGTGGAGGGCTTCAAGAGAGGGTGGGACAGACACAGAAAGTGGATGTATCAGATGATGGCCTGTCCTGGGGGGGTGGGGATGGATGATAGGAGTTTCTGGAGCACAAGGGATGGGAGGGTCTTGGCACCCAACTAAGGATCTAGGTTCGAGCAGACTCGATAGACCGTAAGGCCTAATCTGCTGGCAAATAGTATGTTAGTATGTATGTTAGTAACAAGCAGAGCACCAGGAGGAAGGACCTGCTGGTATAACTAAACTTCTCTACTTGGACTAAGAACTAGAACTCTTGTACTGGGACCTTCAATTTAGGGTAACAAAAAAAAATTTGTCTGTTTGTCAGAGTTAGTTGAAGTGAATTGTTATCTGTGTAGTTATCTAGGTGCTTGTCACAAGTGGCTGAAGGGAATTATCTGTAAAATTAACTAAGTGTAGAAAGATTTGCAAAGTAGGGGGAGTGGCTTAGCTAGAAGGAACCAGCTTAAACCAGATTTAAGCACTGCCCTAGATAGCTTCTGCCAGAGAACAAGCAGAGCACCAGGAGGAAGGACCTGCTGGTATAACTAAACTTCTCTACTTGGACTATAGTAGTATCCCCCCAGCCCTCCTTACTGCCTTCTCACATTGCTTGCCCACCTTTAGGTCATCTGATATAATTACTCCTAGGTCTCTTTCGATTTTTGTTGTTGTTATTAACTCACCCCCACTGTGTACTCTTCCCCTTAGTTTTTTGTTTCCCAGATGCATTACCTTGCGCTTCTTTGCATTGAATCTGAGCTGCCACGTATTTGACCATTCCTCCAACCTTGCCAAGTTCCTTTTCATTCTTTCCACCCCACCTTGTGTATCAGCCCTGTTGCAGATCTTTGTGTCATCTGCAAAGAGGCATACCTTTCCTTCCAGGTGCTCTCCAATGTCACTTAAAAGATATTAAAGAGGAACGGTCCCAGTACTGAACCCTGCAGTACCCCGCTAGTTACCCTCCTTTCTTCACTGTGGACTCCGTTTAGCATTACACTTTGCGTCCTGTTGTCCAGCCAGTTTTTTATCCAGGCTACCACCTTGGGACCCACTCCAAGGCTGGCTAACTTATATATTAATCTTTTGTGTGAGACTGTGTCGAATGCCTTGCTAAAATCTAGGTAGGCCATATCCACAGCCCCTCCCTGGTCTACTACTTTGGTCACCCAGTCAAAGAAATCTATTAGGTTCGTCTGACATGACCTTCCTGCTGAGAAACCATGCTGCCTTGAGTCCTGTGCCCCACTGGCCTCTAGGTACTCATCAATTCTTTCCTTCAGACGTGATTCCATCATTTTCCCTACCACTTAACTAACTGGTCTGTAGTTTCCTGCCTCTGCCCTGCTCCCACTTTTGTGAAGTGGAGTCACATTTGCCCTCCTCCAATCCTCAGGTAACACTCCATCCAACCATGATTTGTTAAAGAGAGTAGTCAGTGGTGTTACTAGTTCTACCCTTAGTTCTTTTAGTATTCTTGGGTGAATCCCATCAGGCCCCATTGCTTTGTCCACCCTCAGTTTCAAGAGTTCTTTCAAACCCCTTTCTTTGAATGGACTGGTATCGACCCCCCTATTCAGAGTTTTTCCCTTGTTTGGTGTAGGCACCTCCCGATCCTCATCTGTTGTGAATACTGAGCAGAAATATTCGTTCAGTATCCCTGCTTTTTCACTGTCACCATCTGCCCACATTCCCTCCCCTTTATTAAGTCTCTGTATCCCTCCCTTGGTCTTTCTTCACTCCCTAATGTACCTATAAAAGGTTTTATCCCCTTCTTAACAGAGTTGGCTATCTTTTCCTCAGTTTGTGTTTTTGCTATTCTGGCTGCCTTCCCTGCCTCCTTTTGCTTTAACTGATAGAGTTCTCTGTCCTGCTCCTTCTGTGTTTCCTTATATTTCCTGAATGCTATCCTTTTCTCCTTAACCATCCTTGCCACCTTTTTTGAGAACCATAGTGTTTTTTTCCTTCGTTTTGTTTTATTGATTTGCTTCACACAAAGGCTTGTTGCCTCTGTGATGGCTGTTTTGATTATTTCCCATTTTTCCTCCACCCCTCCTTCTTGCCCATTTGCTAGTGCTTTTCTAAGGCACTCTCTCATTTTCCCAAAGTCAGCCTTCCTAAAGTCCAATACTCTTGCTTTTGTATGGCTTGACTCTATGGCTGTGTTTATTGTGAACCACACTGTTTGGTGGTCACTTGTTCCCAGATGGCTACCCACTTCTAAATCTGAGATCCTTTCTCCTTCCCCATTTGAGAGTACCAGGTCTAATATTGCTCCCTCCCGAGTGGGTTCCAACACTAGCTGTCTGAGGCATGCCCCCTGTAGGGCATCAAGAATGACCCTGCTCTTGGATGTGGCTGCAGCAAAGGTACTCCAGTTAACATCTGGCATATTCAGGTCCCCCATCAACAATATCTCCCCTTTTTCTGCCATTTTTAGGATGCCATCTATCATTTCCTTGTCCATTTCCTCCCCCTGAGATGGGGTCTGTGCACAACCCCCAAGCGGATTGTGGTGCCATTTCCTGTCTCCAGGGTGACCCATAGTAACTCATCAACTTCCTGTTTACTCTTTAGTTCTGTTGCTTTAATCCCTTCCCTTATATAGAGAGCTACTCCTCCTCCTCTTTTACCCATTCTGCCCCTCCTGTAGACTGTGTATCCTGGTATGTTAACTTCCCACTCATGGTTCTCTGTGTACCATGTTTCAGTGACTGCCACAATATCCAGGCATCCCTCTTCCATCAAGGTCACTAGTTCAGGGAGCTTGTTGCACAGACTGCGGGCATTGGTACTCATCACCTTCCATTTATTTTTTATGGCCTTACCCCTTTTAGCCCCATCCCTGTCTTTAACACCTTTTTCTGCATTTATCCCTGTCCTGCTCCCTACTGACTTCTCTGCCTTGGTGTTTACCTCTCTAACTACTGCGCTTTGTGGGGGGAGGCTGGGATTTCCCTGCTTCTTTTCAGTGCCTCCCCCCTTGGCTAGTTTAAATGCTTGCCAATGAAGCATTTAAACCTTTCACCTAGGATCCTGGATCCCCCCCCTGGACAGATGCAGACCTTCATGCCAGTGTAAGCCTGCATCCCTCCAGATGGCTCCCCAGTCAGCAATGAAGCCAAAACCCTGAGCTTCACACCAGTTTTTCAACCACTCATTGAATCCCATGGTGCGGAATACCCTAGCATCATCCTTGCCATAGACAGACAGCACCTCCAAGAAAGTTACCGTACATGTTACTTGTCTAAGGCCCCTCCCCAACTCCACAACCTCCTCTTGCACTGCTCTGATCTCATTACAGCCAGGTCACTTGTCCCTAGGTGGACAATGACATCCAGCTCCCTCCCTCGTGCAGCTGCTCCCACGATCCTGAGGATTCACTTCCTGCCCCTCCAAGCCAGGCAGGCACCTTACCTCCCTGTCCCCTTCCTCCCCCACGTCTACCCCCCTAATGATTAAGTACCCACCAGAAGTTGTTTCCTTCCCCTATGGGGTCTCATGCCACCCTCCTGTGGGTCTTCTTTGTGGAGGTTCCCAGCATCCTCCTTGGTCTCCACTGCAGGTGCCTCCATAGAGGAACCACTCTTTGCCAGAACAGCATATGAATTGTGGAGAGCTACAACTGGAGGGATGCACCTCTGTTCCACCACCCTCTCCCTTCCTGAGCCCACCTTGGTCCAACCACTCCTCTTTCTTGGCAACCTCTGAAGTAATTATGGTGGCCCTGGTGGTCCCTGGGTGGGGGGGGGAAGAGGTTTCACGAATCCTAGCCAGATCAGCCTGGAGACAGGCAACCTCCTCCCTCAGACCAGAGGGGTGCCTGCAAACAGGGCAGCATCGTAGCCTCCAAAATATCACCCGAAACACTGCTGCTCCACAACCATTGCACTGCACCACTCCAATCTTGACTTATTTTGTGTCCCCTCTCCTGTTGCTTTGTATGCTTATTGTCTCCTCCCTCTATGTATTTTTACACTTACTTTCCTACTACCTATGTGCCTTTACAACTCTTACCCTTCCTGTTCTGGGACAGGAACTTCCTGTAGTCTTCAGTAGTCTCCTTCCTCCGTGCTTGGATTCAGACCTCCAGCAGCCCGGGGGGGGGATAAAGAGTTGTTTTTTTTTAGGTTCCTTCAAGGTTGCTGAAACTAATGGGTCTCAGTGATCCTTCCCTTCCTACTGCCAAACAGGAAGTTCCTGTTGTCAGTCAAATTCAGTGGCTATAAAACTAGAACTGCCTTTGGGTGGAAAGGAGGGCAATTAGTAAAAAATCTGTAGTTCTGGACTTCTGTTTCTGCTCTGCAACCAGTTCTCTTCTGCCAGAAACAGCCAGAAGCTGTAATTGGAGACAGCTGCTTTTGTACACCTAAGCTGCTAAGCCACACCCCCAGTTAGATTCACTCTCTGCTCTCAGTAAATTAAGCTGATACTGCTCTCTTTCTCAGAAAAAAACACTGTTTTTTTTACTTAAATGAGACCGCCTACTTCTAATAAAGTATCTGTTTGCTTAATCCAAACAGGTACTACTCCTGCTGAGACAGAAGTGATTAATTAAGCAGCTGCACAGGGGAGGGAGCTGGATGTCATTGTCCACCTAGGGACAAATGACCTGGCTAAGAAAGGGATCAGAGCAGTACAAGAAGCATTTGTGGAGATGGGGAGGGGCCTTAGACAAATAGCATACACGGTAACCTTCTCGGAGGTGCTGCCTGTCTATAGCACAGGTGAGGCTAGGGTGCTACACACCATGGGATTCAATCAGTGGTTGAAAAACTGGTGCAGAGCTCAGGGATTTGGCTTCATTGGTGACTGGGGGTCCACCTGGTGGGATGCAGGCCTCATACTGGCGTGATGGTCTGCATCTGTCCAGGAGGGAACCAGGATCCTAGGTGATAGGTTTAAATGCCTTATTGGTAAGCATTTAACTAGCCAAGGGGGAGGCGCTGGAGAGGAGCAGGGAAATCCTAGCCCCCCCCCAAAAAATCAAGGTACTAAGTGAGGTAGACCCCAACATAGAGATGTCGATAGGGAGAAGTGCAGGGGTAAATGGAGAAAGTGACAGACGCAATAAGGGCAGGGATGGGGCAAAAAGGGTTAAGGCCATCAAGAAATGGAGGATAATGAGTACCAACGCCCGTAGTCTGGGCAACAAGCTCCCTGAACTGGTGGCCTTGATGGAAGAGGAATGCCTGGATATCGTAGCAGTCACAGAAACATGGTACACAGAGAACTATGACTGGGATGTTAACATAACAGGGTACACAACCTACAGGAGAGACAGGGAAGGGAGAAGAGGGGGTGGAGTAGCTCTCTATGTAAGGGAAGGGATAAAAGCAACTGAACAAAAGAGTAAACAGGGAGGAGAGGAGGCACTGTGGGTCACCTTAGAGGCTGGAAACGGCACCACAATCCGCACAGGAGTTGTATACAGACCTCCATGTCAGGGGGAAGGAATGGACAAGGATATGATAGAAGGCATACTTAGGATGGCAGAGAAAGGGGAGATACTGTTGATGGGGGACCTTAATATGCCAGATGTCAACTGGAGCACCTTTGCTGCAGCCACATCCAAAAGCAGGGCCTTTCTCGATGCCCTTCAGGTGGCATGCCTCAGACAGCTAGTTTTGGAACCTACTCATGAGGGAGCAATCTTAGACCTCGTACTCTCAAATTGGTACAGTGAGAGGATCTCAGATCTAGAAGTGGGTAGCCATTTGGGAACAAGTGACCACCAAACAGTGTGGTTCATGATAAACTCAGCTACAGAGTCAAGCCATACAAAAGTGAGAATTCTGGACTGCAGGAGGGCTGACTTTGGCAAGATGGGAGAGTGCCTTAGAAAAGCACTAGCAAACAGGCTAGAAGGAGGGGTGGAGCAACAATGGGGAAATATCAAAACTGCCATCACAGAGGCAACAAGCCTTTGTGTGAAGCAAATAAACAAATCAAAATGAAAGAAAAAGCCACTATGGTTCTCAAAAGAGGTGGTGGTGAAGGTTAGGGAGAAAAAGATAGCATTTAGGAAGTATAAGGAAACACAGAAGGATCAGGACAGAGAACTGTACCAGTTAAAGCAGAAGGAAGCAGGAAGGGTAGTCAGACTAGCAAAGGCCCAACCTGAGGAAAAGATAGCCAACTCAGTTAAGAAGGGGGATAAAACCTTTTATAGGTATATCAGGGAGCATAGAAAGACAAAGGGAGGGATAATGAGGCTGAATAGAATAGACAGTGGGTGGGCAGAGAGGGACAGTGAAAAAGCAGGGATACTGAATGAATACTTCTGTTCAGTATTCACAAAAGAGGAGGTGACTAATCCAATTAACAGAAGCACTCTGAATAGGGGGGTCGATCCCAGTCCTTTCACAGAAGAAAGGGTTCTGAAAGAACTCCTAAAACTGAAGCTGGACAAAGCAGTGGGGCCAGATGGAATTCACCGCAGAATTCTAAAAGAATTAAGCAGAGAGCTAGTGACACCACTGACTACCCTTTTTAACAAATCATGAGAGGATGGTGTGGTACCTGAGGACTGGAGGAAGGCAGATGTGATTCCCCTTCACAAAAGTGGGACCAAGACAGAGGCAGGAAACTACAGACCTGTCAGTTTGACCTCTGTGGTAGGGAAAGTGATGGAATCACTTCTGAAGGAAAGAATTGTTGAGTACCCAGAGGCAAGTGGGGCACAGTATCCAAGGCAGCATGGGTTCACAGCAGGAAGGTCATGTCAGACGAATCTAATTGATTTCTTTGACTGGGTGACCAAAGTAGTAGACCAGGGAGGGACTGTGGACATGGCCTACCTGGACTTTAGCAAGGCATTTGACACAGTCCCACACAAAAGATTACTAGTCAAATTAACCAGTCTGGGAGTGGGTCCCAGGGTGGTAGCCTGGGTAAAACACTGGCTGGATAACAGGACACAGAAAGTAATTGTAAATGGAGTCCACTCTGAAGAAAGAGGGGTTACTAGTGGGTACTGAGGGTTCAGTACTGGGTCCTGTCCTTTTAAAGTCTTTATAAGTGACATTGCAGAGGGACTGAAGGAAAACTATGCCTCTTTGCAGATGACACAAAGATCTGCAACAGGGTTGATACAGAAGGAGGCGTGGAAAGGATGAGAAGGACTTGGCAAGGTTGGAGGAATGGTCAGAGGCATGGCAGCTTGATTCAATGCAAAGAAGTGCAAAATAATGCACCTGGGAAACAAAAACCCAGGGGAAGATTACACAATGGGGGAGGTAGTAACAACAACATAAATGGAAAGGGACCTGGGGGTAATCATATCAGATGACCTTAAGTTGGGCAAGCAATATGAGAAGGTGGTAGGGAGGGCTGGGGGGATACTGGGATGTATAGGGAGAGGCATCACCAGCAGAAAACAGGAAGTTGTTATCCCCCCGTACAGACAGTTGGTAAGACCCCATCTGGATTACTGCATCCAGTTCTGGAGACCCCATCTCTGCAAGGACATAGACAGGATGGAGGCAGTTCAGAGGAGGGCAACTAAAATGGTGCAGGGTCTGCAAGAGAAGCCATATGAGGAGAGACTAAAGGAGCTTAATATGTATACCCTTGAGGAAAGGAGGGAGAGGGGGGACACAATAGAAATGTTTAAGTACCTCAGTTGAATCAACAAAGTCCAAAAGGGTAGCATCTTTCAGAAAAAGAGCTGTGCAAGAACAAGGGAACACATTTTGAAGATAGAGGGGGGACAGCTCAGGGACAATGTGAGGAAGTATTTTTTCACAGAGAGGGTGGTGGATGCATGGAACAGCCTTCCTGAGGAGGTTGTGGGGTCTAAAACTGTGGGAGAATTCAAGAATGCATGGGACAGACATAAGGCAATTTTTTTGGGGGGTAGGAAGAAATAAGCTGTTGGTTAGATAGGATCTGCAGCTTATCCTCTAGGTAGGGAAATGGGCAGACTAGGTGGGCCAAGCAGTCCTTATCTGCCGTTAACGTCTATGCTTCTATGTAACTCCCGGAGGTCCAGAATGGGCCTTAGATCTCCTGTGCAATTGGGCCCAGGAAGAAGTGAGAATAGAACCCTCTGCCTTGTTGAGTTTGTGGGATGGGTTCTATGGCCCTTTTTCACAACAAGGAGTGAATTTTCTCCCAGAGCACAGGAATGTGGTCTGGAGGATAGGAGGACAGAACTGGGGGTTCTCTGATGGCCGCTCCAGAAGTTCAAGAGTGTGACCACTTTCTATGATCTACAGTACCCAGGCATCTCTGGTGATTTCCCTCCACTTGTTCAAGTGTAGGGAGAAGCAACCCCTTACCACACCTCTTGCCTTATGGGGGGGGGGGTCAGGCAAGGAGTCAGGCTGAGCTGGCAGGGTCAGCCAGGGCCGCACCTCCTCCTCCTCCTCTGTTTTTTTTCCTGTGGTGGAAAAGGGGGTGGGCATAGCAGGGGAGGTTCAGCACTTACCCTGAAATTTGCTAGAGGGCTTGGATCTATGAATAGACTGATGAAAAGGCACTCGCTGACTTTTTGTCTGATTGGTGAGGTACATGGAGTGGACCAATCATTGTGTGTGGCCCGTAGCTTGCAGTTCAGACAATATGTTCTGCACATCTGCGCCAAACAACTGGTAGCCTCTAAAAGGGGCATTCAGGATGAACAATTGAACATCCTAAGCAAAGCCAGATACCCTCAACCAAGAGTGTCTATGAAGGCAAATGTCTGCCATGGCAGCCCTCGCCAAGGCCTCTACGGCATTGTAGGCAGCTCTAAGGAGGTGGGTGCTGATGTTGGACCCAGCTTTAAGAGACTGCAGCAACTGCTGTTTTAGGGGGTTCTTTGGGAGGGCCCAGGCAGATTCAGGGGCTTGGTCCCAGAGCTGGTTTTGGTACTGGACCATATGGGCAATGTAATTTAACATCCTGATGGTCAGTGTGGCAGAGACAAAGGTTCTTTTGCAAATTTAATCCAGCTTTCCTTACTCTTTGTCTGGGGGCAAGGAATTGAGATGTGTTGGTCTGGTCACCAGAAGAGTGTATGCACTAGGATTGTGGTGCTCATCCAGAAGAGCCATCAATAGTAGTAAACAAACGGTGTCCACGTTAGACACTGGACACCAGAGCTCAGAAACAAAATGCTTTAATAACTATTAAAATGCTCATCAGACAGCCTGATACGTTTCAGATTCAGTTAATCCTTTATCAAAGGCTAAAAAACATTTAACCATATGATCCATATATACCAGCACCAATTACAACCTCACATAACACATGGTTTAAAATGACTGGTTGCAGACTTAATTGCTAAACATACATCCTAGTCCAATAACAATTAAAAGTCATAGCAGCTATCAACACATCAATATATACATATAAATACTATAAGTGCCCCACTATAATTAAAAAGTGCTTAAACCAGTATACATATACTACTAAACATCAAATCAATATTTCTCCTTATTTAATATAGCTAATATACTCATCTTTCTTCTAGATAGGGTTTTAACTCCAGACCTGCATTTAAACCTGTTTTTTTTTTTTTAGCCCTCAGACTCAATATCCAATTACTTTCCTTTTTTTAAATTTTATGTCTAAAATTGCCACCTCTTGGGTTGGGATAGACCTTCTCAATACCAATAAACTCAAACTTGTATTCCTGGCCATCACTGGCATTCAAAATGTGTGCTGCTGCAGCATATGTTTCATCTTTCTTCTGTATGGCTTGCACATGCTCATTTACCCTAGTTCTAAATTGTCTTTCTGTTTTTCCAACTTAGAAAGCTTTACACTTACATCTGGCTAAATAAATTGCACCCTGTGTGCTGCAAGTTACAAAGTGTCTTATTTCAAACTGTCATTCATAAAACTTTGTTACAATGTGTTTACATGCTATGCAGTTTTTGCACTGAAAACATCCCTTGTCATTTCCTAGTCATGCTGACCCTTTTTTTTTTTTTGGCTAAAATGACTCTTTACCAGAATATCCTTGATAGTTGGTGCCCTTCTGTACGACATAATGGGTGGGAGTTTTGTTATTTCTTGCAAGCCTCTGTCACTCCCCAGCACATGCCAGTGTGTTTTAATGTTTTCCACTTTTTTGGCATTCGCTGAAAAGGTAGTGACATAATGAAATCGGTCATTCATTCTTTCTTCTCTTGGTCTATCCTGCAGCAGTACATCTGTATTCCGGGATGCAGCTTGTTCAAGGGCTTCATTGACAATATTCCTGGCACAGCCTCTATACAACAACCTATTACTTAGCTCATTTACTCTCTCATCAGATGCATCCTGTGCGCTACAATTCCTTTTAACCCTCAGGAATTGGCTCTTTGGGATGTTTTGTATGGTATGACGTGCTTTCATTACTCTTTATCTGGGGGCAAGGAATTGAGATGTTTTGGCCTGTTGGTGCAGGCATGGGCGGCACTGATGACCACCGATCAGCAAAGAAAGGCCTTCCTGCTAGAACCTGGTATAAATTGTCTGCCTTCCTAGTCATGGTGGATATCAAACTGGAATGATGTCGGGTAGTCATGGTGGCATCTTCAAAAGGCTCAATTAAGGGAGGGATGACCAGAGATGGGGCATCTGGAAGCCTTAAATAAGTGGCCAGTATATGTTGAGTGGGATCTTGCTCCTCAATGTCAAAGCCCATGGCCGACTGCAACTGTCTAAGAACTGAGACAAAAGAGGGGTCATCTGGGGGGAACTGCGGGATACACCTCAGGGTTTCCTCATCGTTGGACGAAACTGTGGAGGAGTTGCAAGAAGTAGCTCTCCTATCATCACTGTCATTGCCCTGATCAGGAGGAGTGAGGTCCAGATGGCACCCATCCTTGTCCCACCCATCCAAGTCCTGAGGGGGGGGATGAGGGCACTAAGTTCTGGGGCGTGGGCTGTGGCCTGCTGGAGAAGCAAGGGGGTGTTTTGGGGACAGGCCTTGGGGAGGAGCAAGCTTTGTCTGCATAAAATCCCAATAGGCGGTAAGCACAGAATGGAAGTCCATTGCTATTGGCCTCGGACCCATCAGCATCGGTTGAGGGAATGCCGGGGTCGACACCGGAGAGAGTGGCTGTGCAGGCTGGGGCCTGTGGGGAAGCTCCTCAGCATGGGTTGGCATCGGGAATGGTGACAGCGACCGGGTGACTCCGGGGAGGGTAGAGGCTCCGGGCCCAAGACGACATCCAAAGAAACAGTCAAGGGGAGCGGCGGGGGTTGTGACTGTGACCTGACAACCACCAACTCTGAGCCTGCTGATGCCAAGCTGGAAGAGCCACCTGGCTGAGTGCCATGGAAAACAAGGGTCTGAACAGCATGGGCTGTGAAATCAGTGGGGCACCAGAGCCGACAGAACCGATCCCTACCACTGAGATGTTGGGGGAGCTGACAACGGTAACCCTGCAAGAAAAAGGGCATGTGAGGCAGAGAGGGCCACCCCTGAAGAAGAGGATGGCCCCACCATGGTTGGTGCATGAAGTGCTGACTGGGATCAAGATAAGGAGGGCTGGGTTCTGTTCTTGGTGCGGTCCTTGTCTTGATGCTTATGCTTCCCCATAGACTTGTCCTGAGCTTTGGAAGGCTGTGAGCTCAAGGACATCGAGGGAGAAGCAGAGGAACTTCAAGCCTGAAGCTCCTTCTCCATCTGGGTGAACCTTCTGCTTCAGCAGAAAGGTTTCGAGGGTCTGCTCTTAGCACTTCCTGGTGATTTGGTTGAAGTTGCAGCAGATCATGCAAACCTGGGTGTTTTGTTTTGGGCACAGGCAGCAGACACAGGCCTTGTGGTCGTCTTTGTTGGGGATCTGCTTCCCGCAGGCACACTTTTTAAAGAGGCTCCTGGAGGCAGAGCTTGGCATAAACAGAGAGGGGAAAATCAAAAGAAAAACAAAAAATGAAAATTACGTACCCACCGTAATTCTTGATCTTCTTGTATATCTTCACCATTCATCACTAGTGGGTTATACGTCGGAGGCGCTATGACCCCACAGGAGCTTATAGCCTAGAAATGTTCTAGTGGGAGGAGCCAGTGCAGGGGATGGCACCAGCCATAAGGGCAATGCACAGCGTGCTGCTTCAGCGCTGGCCAGTAACAGACGCTGATTCCTCCCTCACCTCAGTTTTGTCCGCCAGAGAGAGTGAAAAGAAGATATAGAGAAGAAAGAGGGTGGGGCAAGGGAACCAAGTGATAGTAAAAGGAAAAGATTTAAAACAGAAAAGAGAATAAATAGACACAAGAGGAGAGGGAGGCTACCTGAGGGTATAGTATAGGGAGGCCACAACCACTGGGCAGTCCCAAGGGGATAGAGAAGTGGAGGGGTAGGAGGAAAGGAAAGACAGAAAAGGCATCAAGAGACCAATTAGCATCCAACTCCTCCAGGGAGCCAGAGGGCATCTAGGTGCTAAAAAGAAAGACATTCACCTCCGTACTCCCCAATCACTCCAGCATGCTAGGTGAAAGAAGGCCAGAATGGTCTGACATTTGAACAATGTCTAGACCAATTGAACATGATAGGCACTACACAGAGAAGTTTGAGGCAAAGACAATCTAGGGATTTACTCCACTGACCCATAGAAGGTGGGTGCCAAGGTCTCTCAAGTCTGTCTCAAAGACACGGAGGTGGGGACAGGACCCACCCTGGAGCAGGACCCCTTTCCTTCAACCCAAGTCTTTTGGTAGAAAAAAAAAACAGATTTTTTTTTTAACTTATCCCAAGCCAGTGGACTAGGGAAGTTGGGTTGACCAAGGAGTGCTCCTTGAGAGGAAGGGAAACTACCCCAGGTCAACCAGCCCAGTTAACCTGAAAAGAGAAAAGGGAAAGGGAATCCTCAAAATCCCTAAACCCATCTATGATCTGCAAGGGTCCCAAATCCAGGACAATGGACCGGGCTCTGGTCCCTTTTCCCATAAAGGAGAATGGAGCTCTGAGGGGGGAACCCCATCCGGTCCGCGCAGGAGTCCAAAGGAGACCACATTAGAAGGGGGCAAGCAGCCCCACTTGCCCTCCCCAAGAAGAGACACTGGCGCTTTAGCCAAAGGATCAGCAGACCTGGGGGAGACAGTAGGCCTCTGCTCACCATTGGCCTCAATTGGGGGGAGAGCAAGCAGGGAGGAAGCACTGCTCAGAGGTTGAGGCACAAGAGGGGATGGTGGGTGGGACGCAGTGATGAATGGTGAAGATATACAAGAAGATCAAGAATTACAGTGGGTATGTAATTTTTATATCTTCCTTGTATGTAGCTTTACGATTCCTCACTGGTGGGTGAGTACCAGGCCCACCGAAGGGGATCAGGCACCTCCCCGAGGGAAGAGCTTCCCTCAGCCCCTTGTGGGAGAGAATCAGAGGGAGAAGAAACCCCCTACAGGTCTGGAGAGGCCTGCGACTGATCAGGGCGAATGGGGACTCCTGTAGCCTGGGAGAAAGAAGGTGCCACGCTAATTCCCATCTCACCCTGTGGGAGAAACAATGGGCTCCTTGGAAAGGGGAAGCAATCACTCTATGCCAGGCCAAGGGTAATAACCTGAAAAGGCGAAGTCATGCCATCTGTCTTATGCAGATTGCAGTTCCTGCCAGCCTAGAAGCTACCTCATTAGTGTTGTATGACACTCTTAACAGGTGCCTCGCTAGCTCTAGGCCGGTAGCAGAAAGGCAGATGGCCTGCCTGGTTGCCTCTGAGTCAGGCACAGTGGCTAGGAGCTGTTCTAGTACCATCCATAAGTGCACAGCATAGGCAGCCACATGGGCCTGATGAGCTGAGATACACAGGAAGAGATGCACCATGGAGAAAACCCTTCTTCCCCGGTGGTTAAACTCAGCACAGTCGAACTCCGGGGGCGGCCACGTCTCGGGCGATGATGCCCAGAGGAGGTATCCAGTAGCTCTATCCCAGAAGTGGGGTGAGGTGTGGAACCTGGAGACCCACGGGGTGCATGATATCTGTGCTGACAGTCCCTTGGGCTAGGAGATGGGTTCTGCCAGACCTGAAGTGATGCTTCCAGGAATGGAACAGACCATGGAGGAATAATATTCTCCGAGGAAAACTCCCCAAGGAGAGAACGTGTCACATGAGCAGGATCATGACTCAACAAGAACTGCTGATAGCTAGTGATATCAGTGTCCAAAGAGCTTGATTCAGATTGTGGCGCAGCAGGGGCCTTTGGTCTGAAGATGACCTGGTCCAGAGCTCTTAAGTAGTGAGGGAAAGCTGCAGCCGAGGCTCTGAATTGGTCCCAAGACAAGGGCCAAGCAGGACCCAAAATGTCCAGGAGAGTAGAAGGGTGAGGTAGAGGATCCAAAGAAGGGAGAGAAGTCTGGCAAACCAGAGAAGGATCCCTGCTAGGGCTTTGGGAATGCTCACGCAACTCCTCCCGAAGAGTGGGGCTGTGCAAAGTGCCCACTGTAGGTTGCCCAACCATACAGGAGCAGCCCAAGTGGTGCATAAAGGAAAAGGCCCCATGGTGAGGAGATAGGGGCTGGTCTGACCCTTGCAGATGATGCCAAACCCCACCTGATGCAGTTACCCCCCACTGAGGAGAGTGATAATGCAAGGGGTCAGCACTGTGGCTCCTCCCCGAGCCACCAGCAGCCCTGGGAGAATGCCTCTGAGCCACCCCAGGAATTCTCAAACCCTTCCCTTCAGAGAGAAACCTGCCCCTCTGCCATCCCTGAGGTACTAATGGAGGAAGCCCGGAGAGAGCTGTAGACCTTGGTAGACCTGTCACAGGTATCCCCGGATCAACCCCTGTATTGAAAACAGGATCAGCACCAGTCCCAGCTCCAATGCCAGACTCTGCCACAAAGGAGGTGCCAACATCTGATTCAGCACTGGGCATGGCACTGCTCCCAGATCCAGAACCATTGCCCAACCCAGTGCTGCCCTCCTCCTTGTTGCTGAGGTCGGCACCGTGAGAGTCCTTGGCATTGCCAATGGTGCCAGGACACTCATAAGAGTCGACCCCAAGGGCAGGCCCAGTCAGAGAAGTATAAGAGGAAGATACCTCCGGAACCTCACCACTAGGCCTCGGTAGGTGCTGTGACTCTTTGGAATTGGGAGATTCCTCTGAGTGTGGCAACTGCTCTGGGTCATCCCCATCATCCTCCTCCTCCTCCAAAGAGAATGAGATCAGGACGACCAGAAAAAGCCACCCCTGGCACTCTACCAGGTCCGGCACTGCTCGCTGCATCGGATGTAGGCCTAGCTGCAACCTCTTAGCTACCCAGCTCACCAACCCCTGGAACGGGGCTAGGAGCCCAAGTGAAGTTGGCAGTCGGAGCCGAGGGCTCCGACCCCGATACTGGGGTTGATCACAGCTCTGAGGAGGCTGACAACAGAGAGGGGGTGCTCAGTCGACCCCCCCAGAGGCCAACTGTCCACCTGACCCTCTGGCGAGCCGGAGGTCTCAGTGAGCCCAGAACTGACTGCGGCTTGCTCCACACCAGTACGTATAGTATCAGGGAGCAACCCAGGGGAAGGGTCCAAAGTTCTTGCCTTGGCATCTGTGGACTGACGCTGTCCTCCGAAGGTAGGAGGTTTCTGACCCACCTTCAGTGCACGTGTTTCGAGTACCCGGCGGTCCATGAAGAAGCATGTGTCACAATTGTTCATGTCAAGTTGTGGGACCAGGCAAGATCAACATCGATCATGGTGATCTGTTACGGAGATGGACTTGCCACAGGGGCACCAACACATGGGGGCACGTCCCACCTTTAACAACTTAGGCCCTGGACCAGACATGATCAACCACATACAAAATACAAGAAAACCAGAACAAGACTCAGCACCGTAGAAACATTATAATAATAAGAAAGAAATGGTCTAACCTGTGAGAAGATCAATGACGAACAGAACTTCGGAGATGACTCAACTACAATTGCATAGTAACAGCGCTTCAGCTCCAAGAGGTGCACTCTCGATGGCAGGAAGAACATAACTAAGGTGAGGGAGGAGTCTGCGTCAGTCACTGGCCAGCGCTCAAGCAGCACGCTGTGCCATCCCTGGCATCAGCTCCTCCCACTGGAAAAATGTCTAGGCTATAAGCTTTCATGGGGTCATAGTGCCTCCAGCGTATAACCCCCCAGTGATGAATGGTGAAGATACAAACAAGAAAGATCTAAAGGTTCAGTGAAAAGAAACAGTCAAAATGGCAGTTGACTGTAGCTGGCGGATCTTCGTGAAGTCCGATGTGCGATGGTCAATGGCTGGAAAAGAACGGAGAAGGGTGCTGGGGCTGTCCACTCTTACAGGATAGGCCGATGTCAGCATATGACTTTGGGGTGGGTGGCCCCCTGGTAGACTGCTAGCTAGAAAAGTTTCTGTGTGGTCCTAGTGCCAGATGGCTATAGTTCCATAGGTTTGGCCTACTGCAAGAGATATCCCTGAAGACAGATTTTAATTTTTACATGTAGGATTAATTTGAAAATTTAATGATACATACTTTCTGACTTGATTGAGTATTCAGAGAAACTGAAGGACAACACTTGTTCTCCCAGCACCTACCCCCCACCCCCCGGATTAGGCTTTTCAGCCTAAAAAAAATGTTTTTTCATTACCAGGATATAATAATAGCCCCCCCAAATGTATCAGCCATAATGTAAACAGGGCCAGAGCACCACAGCACCATTTGACTGTTCAGTGGGGCTCCGCGCTGAGCATGTTAAATGCTGCTGTGCTGCTCCAGCCAATACATCAGAGGGGCTATTGCTATATAGCTGTAATGGAAAAAAATATTTTTAGGCTGAAAAGCCTAACTGGGGTGTGGGGGGGTGTTGTGGTTTTGGGGATGGGGTGCTGGGAGGATAAGTGATGTCCTTTAAGAACACCCCTGAGTCAGGCTCAATTACAAAGGCATCAAAAGCAACTACGTGTACAATGTTACATGTATACAACAGATACAGCCTGTAGACTTCAGTAACAGTTAAAGAGGATATGAAAGGAAACATGGGATCAAGCAATTTAGTAGTATATTCCAGTATATATTTAGGGCCAGTATGCGCCATCACCATAGAATTTCTATTTGTCATGTATCAAAATGTACGAATTGCAGCTTACACTGTAGAACCAAAGATGGCTGTTTATGTAGTCTTGTGAGCCTACAGTACTTCCTGCCTGTGGCAGAAAGGAACTGTAGTTTGACTCAGACTCTGTGATGATTTTTCAGTATGGAACTCTGCAGGTGGGTGTGCTGCTGCTGCCCCCCACACACACACACACAGCGATTAAATTGGAAATTCTTAGGTGGGGGAACATTCACCTCTAGATTTGTAGGTACAGTAATAGCCACAGACACTGCCAGCTATTTCCCGAAATTTCTGTGATATTTACAGAAATATCTGATGCTTTTTGCATTTAAACAGTAGGGGCAGCAGAGAGAAACTCTTCAGAAATTCCGTGAAATATCTGGAAATAGCTTGCAATGTCTGTGGCTACCACTGTGTGGAACACTGTCATCCCCAGGTAGTGGAATTCTCCCACAGTATTCAATGAATAAAGACAACAGAGGTGCAGGAACTCTCACGCAATTTTAAAAGGGGTAGGTACTGAATGTCTGCACAAACACAGAGTATGGTATTCTGACACCTACATTCACCAGCTGTTGCTGACAAGCTAATTATAGCTTGATCAATTAATAATATCTCTGCCTTTGGCCTCAATTAAGATAATCTGGTCAATTTACCTTTTAAAAATCCTTTTAAAATCTATTATATACATCACTATAGGCATAACTGACACAGGCTAGTTCGTAGTTTTGCGGTCCTGGTTCCTTGAAGCTGTTGCAATCAGTGGTGAATCTGTACTCTGTCTGTATTGAGTATATCCCACTAACAGCTATTCTGCACCCACACAATTTAGAGAGCATGGGTAATGATGTTTGTCCAATCTTTCTTCTGCCCCCCCCCCAAAACTACAAACTAGCCTGTGTGAGTAAATGATGCTGTAATAATGTATACAATAGATTGTGGGGGATAATCTCTGAGGCACACTACCCGTCCTTACACATGGGTTGTGTCCACCTGATAGGTTGCTTGATGCACACGTGACTTCAAAGAAGTCTGACCCCTTTCCCTGCCCCTCCAGAATCAGTTCTGAATGTGCTTCTATAGGTTGCGGTCACATCACAACAGTTCCCAAGCAGTTATTTCAAGAATATCAAACAAAATGTAAGGCCACCAGGCTTAACAATTTTATATCCAAGTTTTTTTGGCAGTTTAGGATTTGCTAGCATAGCAAAGCGTCTTATGGAATTACGTCGCAAAAATATATGGCTCAATCTAGATTCCAGAGGGAGAGTTGGTTGTTTAAAATAACTTCCTTTGTGCTATTCAAAACCAATTCATGGTATCTGACTAGGAATCACAGAGACGTTCACTCAGCCCACATTTAAATTATTGCCAGAGGCACACTACAAGAGATCAACGTAGGATATTGTGTCATGCCCATAAATTTAATTCCAGATGCCTTAGATTCCCTCTCGGCCAATCTAAGATGAATTAAGCACTCAGGACTGCAGTTTGCAGCTTTCTGGGATCCCTGCTAGCAGTCCCAGTTCAGCTTGCACCCACTACTACACTCTGGTGGGATTGGGAACACCCTGTGTCTCCTGCTAGCAGCCACAGGAGTGCTATTCCACATATATTTAAAATAACTCCTACATGGAGTTTGGTTGCTGCAGCAAATGAATACTTCAAGCACATTGTACAGCTCCAGTGTGCTGATAAAATTTAAGTTTGCTAAAATGAAGGTAAGAAGACTACATTATTCAGAGAACTGGATATCAAAAGAGCTGAAAGCGTCTGCTAATATAACAATATGAGCATAGAATAGAAGTAATTTTAAATGCCTACGCAGTGACTGAATGACTGGGCACAGTAACAGATTATCTTTGGGGGCAGACAATAAATGATGACATTATTGCAAAATTAATCTGGCACCCCTGCTAGTGGTATCTGTGTATAGATGTACTGTAAAATAATTCAACACAGCAGCTCCAGAGTATGTTTCGGCAGATAAGCAACTGTTTAAAACTGCAAAATTGGTAGTCTTAAAAGATGTTAGCGTTGCGGCTTCTACTAGCATCGGTTATCCAGAACAATATTAGCTGTGAATTTGCTAGCACAGTATTCAAATTATGAACATTATCGCATTGTACGAGCATAGAGATTAACAGTTACCTGAACACCCCTGCTATTGGTGCCAGGAGCTAAAAACAATATCTGACCCACATAAATGAACACAGAATCTATGCAATGATTTACAGGAGGTAATATAATATATAATTAACCTGGTTCCCTTGCCAGCGATTCCTGAGTTGTATTATTCACCAACAAGAACATGGTGACCCACTAATATCACTAACTTGTAAAAAGGGCACTCACAAACTCATCTAGAAAAGTTTCCTTGCATTGGAAGGTGCTTAAAATGCCCATGCTGTATTCAGCCATTCCTCGAATTCTGTGGCAGTAAATAAAAGCACCAACAACCATTTCATGTTATTTTCTATCCAAAAACACTCCCGCAAAGAAAAGGAAGCTCTAGGGACCAAAATGGAGCCCCTCAAATGTTATTTTATGGCTTTTCAAACAGCATGACCATCTCCCATGCTTCTTCACAGTTTCCAAATTTCCTTCTCCATGATAACTGCAAGCTGACTGGCTCTCAGCTCTCGAGAGATCTTGGCCACCATCTCAGAGGAAGATAAACAAGATTTGACTAACTCCAACATATCTTGCAATGGAGAATGGAGCTAGCAATTGTACAGCCTCTCAAGCCTAAGTCCCCTAACTTTTAACACTGACCATGAAGGACAACTAAAGAAACATAGTTTAAAGAGCAAAAAAAACAATGCAGATGATTCTTCCTCAGCTTGCCACACCCAAGGCAAGAATTAGCTAAGACATCCTGCCCACCTCCCTCCTCTTAAAGGCACATGCCTACATTATCCCAAAGAATACCAAGGCATAAAAAAGGAGCCAGAATAAATAAATAAAATATAAATTAAAAAAATAAAAATAAATAAAACACAGTACTGTATTATATTGGATCAATATCCAAGGAGGTTTGATTACAATAAAATAACTGTTTGTGAAATAGTGTACTTTAATAGTAATTTCTTTTACTGATATCCACAGTTTCCTTCTCTTAATGGCACAGTTACATATTAATTAAGGAGCTGCTATTATGTACTGTGCATGACAAAGTAATGCATACTAATGTGAAAGCATGACTTAGCCCCATTAATTTTATACAAAAAAGGGCTTGAACAACATAATTTATCACATTTTTGAAATTTAAAGGATGCTAAATTTAAAGGATGCCAACAGAGCCATGTATTGTTGGAGATCTTTCACAGAAGACCAAATAGATTCCACAGCCACAGAAGCTCAGTACATCAGGGGCTACACAATAATTAAAGGCTCTCATTCCTTAAATGGGCATATGCTCTTGAGTCCCCCTACATGTTGTCCAGAACAAGCATACCACTTTACTAAGGTGCCGGATGACCTGGAGCCCCTGCCAGCAGCTCCAGAGTCTATCCACTATTAAATGAGCAAATGGCCACCTTAGAACATCAGGAGTACCCTGCCAGCATCCCAGACTGCTAAAATACTAAGTAATGCGCCACAGTTCCCCATTACAAGCATAGTAGCACCTGAAGTGCTCACTCAAGACATAACTATAACAGTTTCTGAATCATTTTCTAAGTCCCTCTGTGCCTCACCTCAAAATGATGTGCTCTCAATAGGTTTTTATAGCACATTATGTCTTTTAAACTCACCACCTTCTTCTATCAAAAGGTAGAGAAAACTCCTCTATCATCTACCCGACTCAAACTCCACAAACAAAGTAGGTCTCATGAGGAGGAGGAACATTGATGGACTAATCTAACTGCCTATCCAGATTGGCAGCTGTGACAAATATCATCACGAGACTTGCTGCTGTGATCTCGGATAAGCTCTCCACTCCCACCTTATCTATGTGGGATTAAGGGTGTAGGCACCCACCAGAAAGTGTAGATTGACTGACAGTCACTGCCGCCATCTTGTGGAGAGCGCAACTACACTCACAAATGTCCAACCAGCACAGAGGGCATTGGTTAAAAGCACCAACCAATCTGCAACAGCAGACCACAATGCAAATAATTAAATATAATGGCATTGATTTGAAAATCAATGAATAATGGGGACAATACATTGGGGGCTGCACTAGTACCACAGCTGTAGGCAAGACAGCATAACACTGAGTCCCTAACTCACTCTAGCCATATTTATAGGGATAGTGCACACTTTAATGCACAGGCACAACAATAGCCTGTATGGTGCAGAACATTATTGATTGCTGTGCAGGGGAAGAATTAAGGGAAATAAATAAAATAATATATCTAATCCCCCCACACACCACTCTCTCTATGTATCCTTTCTCAACTTACTACAATAGCCAAAACAAAGAGCTGCAGCCAACGCAATGTGCCGCTAGCCCCAACATAACTAAGCATACTGTGTGCATCAGATGCAGAAGGTGTACCCATGCCATCTGACCAGGAAGACACCTATGAAAACACAAAAGACAAGGCACAAACAAATATGCCACCTGCAATCCCAAATCCTCCACTGGGCAGGATTTAGAGACAGCAACAATTCCCTACCAAAATAATCAACCGATGCAGGCACAGCTAATGTAAAACACCATGTGAAATAAAGTCAGGTACTGGCTGGGCCAGAACACCACTCACCACAGCTGGATTCAGAAACACACTCTGATCTAGAAACAGAGATGGAGTTGGTTACACAAACACTAACATCCATATGGTGTTTGCCTGATCAGATATAGCCATTAGTGTGAAATACAATGATGAAGGTGGGGTTTGTCACATCAGCTCCTACCCCACTACCCAAGCTAATCTCCACATTTTCATGGCACACTGCCTACATCATTTGCCTGCTAATAATACCATACACCCTTGAGTAGCCTCTACATAGTGGCCACTCCACTGGGAAGCCTAGAAAAGTGGTACATGCAAGAGTAAAAAATGGCCATAAACATTCTGAAAATCAGGGTACTATCCTGTGCGCCACTGCAATTCACAAGGCTAGTCAGGAAAAAGGGAAATTCCCTCATGAGCTCAGACAATCAGGTTATCATCTACTATATCAACAGGCTAGGAGGAATAAAGAGCAGAGCCATGCAAAGAGAGGCTCAAGTCTCATTCTTTGGACACAAAATCATCTGGTGAGCATATCAGCCATACACTTGGCAAGCAGGCTCAATACCTCCGCAGACTGGCTAAGTCGCCAGTTAATACATCCGGGAGAGTGGAAGATTCATTCTAGCATATTTCAAATTGTCAAAAGACATTGGGGACTGACAGAAATAACCTTAATGGCCACCAACAAGAACAATCAGTGCCCCAGATTCTACTCCCACTTCAGGGACGACAAATCCATGGGAGTAGATGCACTCAGCTACATGGTCACTCCAGGTAACCTATGTATTTCCACTGATACTACAGGTTCTGAAAGAGATATGCAGAACCAGAACCTGGGTGATAAACATCACCCCTCATTGGCCCAGGAGAACAGGGTTCACCACAATAGTGACAATGGCACTAGACCACCCATGGACACTACCATTCAGGGAAGACAGTCTCACCCAGGGACCAGTATGTCACCTCAGTCCGAACAATCTCAAACTAACAGCCTGGCTCCTAAATAGGAGAGACTGTTAAGAGCAGGATACCATCCAGTGGTCACCAACACTATGGAGAAACCCATTACCTCAAAATATCAGAGACATTAGAGATTATTCTACAGTTGGTGAGAAGAGAAAATAAAGAAATAAATAAATTACAACCTCTAAGGGCCACAGTGCCCAACATACTTCTCTTCCTTCAGCAAGGTCTGCAAAAAGGACTATCTCCAGCATCCCTAACAGTGCAAGTGGCAGCAATCGGTCCAATCTACATCCTAAGATAAAACAATGGCCCACTCCCTGGGACCTCAACTTAGTACCCAGAGCAATGACCAACTCACCATCTGAACCTTTAGAGTCTCTATCATTCAAATGGCAAACACTTAATCTTTATGGTCACTATATGTTCAGCTAGATGCATAAGCCAACTACAAGCATTATCCCACGGACTGCCTGGGCAATGACCAACTCACCATCTGAACCTCTACAGTCACTACCACTCAAGGGCAAACACTTAACCTTTATGGTCACTATATGTTCAGCTAGGTGCATAAGCAAACTACAAGCATTATCCCTTAGACTGCCTTATCTGGTATTTCATGAGGACAAGATCAGTTTAAAGATGATCCCTTCCTTTCTGCCTAAAATATGCACACTTTTTCACACCAAACAGGATATCAAAATACCTGTCTATATGCCTGCAGACAAGGTAGATGGGGACCCTTAACATCATCTGCTAGCCATGAGGACACTAATGTCCACTTACATCACAAGAACGGCAAACATATGGCACATATTGACTTAAGTCTCCCTTCACAGGGGCATATAAGGCCTCAAATCATACACCACCAACAAAAATCAAGGCCATTCCATTACAGCAATAGCCACATCATGGGCTGAGAGAAACATGGCCACAATAGAGAAAATTTGTGCTGCCACTACATGGGCATCAATGCACACATTCACTAAACACTACAGGGTAGATGTAGCCCTGGAAGAAAAAACTAACTTTACTTAAGTAGTGTTGTTAGCAGCAAGGTCGAACATAACATAATGGACTGACTACCCACCCTTCTCACTAGGGTACTGCATTTTACATCGAAACCCATGTGTAAGGATGGGTGAAGTGCCTCAGAGATTATCCCCCACAATGGTAGTTTACTCACCTGGTAAAGGTGACTGTGGGGGGTATACATCTCTGAGGCACTCCACAACCCACCCAGGTAGTCAGTCAGAGACAAAGGACTCAAAGATGAGCTTCAAGATGTAACAATCAGCATGCTGTATGGGCTGAACATTTTATATTTGTATGAATAAGAAATAAAAAGAGGACCCTCATGGGCCACAAAATTTCTGGTAAAACATAACTAATGCCTGTACTATAATTTAACATGCTAAGATACATGTCAGGAAACATTATGCTGCTTACTAACAAGTCAAGAGTTATTGGTTACAGATTAGGTACAGCTTTGGAAGAATTCAAACTGATCCTGGAGAGGCAACATCACAGGGAAAGGGGTCGGACTTCTTTGAAGTCACATGTGCATCAAACAAACTATCAGACACAACCCATGTGTAAGGACAGGTGGAGTGCCTCAGAGATGTATACCCCCACAAACACCTTTATCAGGTGAGTAAACTACCATTTTAAAAGTCTTTTAAAGGGTAAACTGATCGGATTATCTTGGTTGAGGCTAAAGGGAGAGAAACTGCCAATTGATCAGGCCATAATTAGTCAGCAACAACTGGTAATCGAAGGTGTCAAAACAAGATACAGTGCTGTCTGCTCAGATTCAACTAGGCAGACATCAATTTCCCCAACCCTTGCAAGACTGCAAGGGAGTTCCTGCACCTCTGTCATCTTTGCTCATCAAACACTATAGGAGAGTTCGACACCTACAAATTTAGAGGTGAAAGTTCCCCTATCTAAACATTTCCAATTTTACCACTGTATGTTTGGGGGTGCACCAGCAGCATCACACCAACCTGCAGATTAATACATTGAGACATCAACACTCGGAGTCAAACTGCACTTTCTTTTAGCCTGGTGATGTCATCAGAAGTTTTTTCAGATGGCAGCACAGACTCTAAACTTCATCTTCCACCCCCCCCCAAATAAAATTAACAACAATTTGCCTAAATATAGAATGGACTCACCTGCCAAAAATCATACAATTAGCAGCAGATAAACTGAAGGCTTCTGTAACACTGGCGCAAAAAAGTACAGTTACATAAGAACTTACCATAACAGATATTTGAGAGAAGCTCTTGTAGCAAGTAGCACTGGTAGGACTGAAGCTGGCAGGCACCAGGACCCCACGGAAAACACTGAGCTAGCAGTATACAGTGTGGGACCGCCCCCGGCGTCACACACAGTATAAAGGGGGTGGTCCCCCAGCATCACCTCAGTTCTCTCACAGAAGACTCTGGCACTGATGAAAATTTGGATGGAGAACTGAGGATGCTCCTCTAAAGAAGGAGGAGGTGGTCAGAAGGTCGAGATGCGAATGCAGAAGGAATCCCCAGTGGAGAAGGCGGGTGGGAAACAACACCTGCTGCAAGAGCTCCTCTTGAAGATCTACTGTTATGGTAAGTACTATCTTACTTCGAGACTGAGCTCTTGCAGCAGGTAACACTGGGAGGGCTAAGTCCCCAGCAGTAGAGAGGCCCTTATATTCAGGGTGGAGGAGATGGAGATAAAAACTGAATCCCTTATGAGAGAAGTCCGTACAGGACCACAAGGAGCAAAGCCTCTCCTGTGTCTGGAATCAATGTCCAAACTAATGTTTAATGAACATGTGAACTGAACTCCAGGTGGTGGCTGCGCATGTATCTGCAGTAGACACATTCCTCAGAGAGGCAAAGGAAGCTGCAACTCCTCTTGTGGACTGGCCTTTTACCAGGCCCGGTAAAGGCTTATCGTACTTCTGGTAACAGAACACAATACAATTAACCAACCATTTAGATAAGGTTTGTTTAGAAACTGATGCCCCGAACATCATGGGGGCAAAGGAAATGAACAATTGGTCAGATTGTTTGCAGCTCCGGGTTTGGGTTTGGGTCAGGTAATATTTATTTATTTATTCAAAATGTTTCACCAGGAAAGGCACACCGAGCAAAAAGATGCTCGTCTCCCGGTGCGACCTGGGGGGAGGAGTTACAGAGGAGGCAGGTATACATACAATAGTTGAGCTTAGCAGCAGAGCAATACAGATAACATGCAGTTGGGAGGGATTACTTTTGAACTTGTTACATTAGGAGAACAGTACAGAACATAATCATCAAGGACATGGTATACATATCATGGGTACAGATCATGATCATCAGGGACAGGGTAAACATATCATGGGTACATAACGAGGCAGTACATGCATTACATAAGTGCAAGTAACAGAACTATGGTCCCGGTTTCAGAACCAGTGTGCCAGTAGCAGGGCTTGAGCTACAGCGAGATGCACCAGTTGCCATTAGGAATTGGAGAGTGAAGTTGGGGGGGTAGGAGAGGAGTGGACTAGTAAACATATGGTGTATAGGGGGAGGTTTAGGTGAAGTGGGAGGGGAGGAGAGTGGAGTTAGTAGCTGCGAGTAGGGCTGAAGAAGGTTAATTAGGAAGGAGGGAGAGAAGGGGATGTTAGGAGAGAGAAGAGTGAGTAAGAGTGAGAGTGTAAGTGTGTAGGGCAGGATATAAGCCAGACAGTTAGGTGTGGCCAAGCCGCTGGTCAGGCGCTAAGGGGCGAACAGGGGAAGGGAAGCTTTCAAGGGGGGGGAGGTCAGGGGCAGTTGCAATTTGGAGCAAGGAAGTTAGTAAGGGCAGAGGATAAGGAGCGTTTGGATGAGGAACAGCAGATCTGGGCCGGCAGGCCATTCCAGAGTTTAGGGAAGAGGTAACAGAAAGCCAATTGGCCGGCAGTGGTCCTTCGGTGGGGGGATGACTAAAAGCCTAGTGTCAGTGGACCTGAGGGCATGGGTGGGGGTAGGTGGGGAAGATAGGGAGGATGCGAGGTAGGGCGGAAAGGAGCCGAGCCAGAAGTTAGAGCGAATTTAACACTATGAACCCAGTGGACATCCAGAGTATGAAGGAGAGCCTCCCCTCGGTTTGAATACTCTGGGTAATAAACAGGTAGGTGAATATCCTGATTGAGGGTAAATTTGGATACAGTACCACCTTTGGCAAAAATTTAGGATTAGTTCGCAAAGCCACCTGGTCCTTGTGAAAAACCAAACAAGGCTCTTTACACATCAAAGCCTGAAGCTCGGAAATCCTCCAAGCAGAGGTAACTGCAACTAAAAATACCACTGTCCAAGAGAGAAAGTGTACCTCACAATCTGTGGCTGGCTCGAAGAGAGGCAAAGAAAGCTTCTCCAAAACAAAAAGAAGGTCCCATGGAGGAATGGGTTCCGTAATGGGAAGTTTCATGTGTAAGGTGCCATGCAGGAAAGTGAATGACTAGTCCAGTTGTGCCAAGGTTTTGCCTTGTATAGGTGCATGGTAGGCTAACACTGCAGATAGGTGCACATTTACAGATTAACAACTCAGGCCTGAGTCTGAAAGTGAAAGGAGGTACTTGAGAATCGAGTTCACTGGACAGGCAAATGGGTCTAAGTGGTGGGCAGTGGCCCAGAGGAAGAAATGCTTCCATTTCATGGTGTAGGTGGCCCTAGTAGAGGGTTTCCTAGCAGCCACTAAAATGTCAGCCACTCTAGCCAAGACCCTGAAGTGGGAAATGGCTAGGTCTGTAGCAGCCATGCGTGCAGGTGTAGCGATCTCAGATCTGGGTGGGCTAATATCCCATTGTCCTGTGAAAGCAAGCATGAGCTCAGGGGCAAAGGCAGCGGTGGTTCTATCATGAACTGTTGAAGCAGAGGGAGCCATATCTGCCGGAGCCAGAACGGAGCCACTAGAATCATCTCTGCTCCTTCTGACTGCAGTTTGAGGAGTACGCTCTGTATCAATGGAAGGGGGGGGAACGCATAGAGGAACCTCCCTGTCCAGGAGAGGGACAAAGCATCTCACCAGAAAACACCAGGCCCGGGATCTAGCCAGCTAAAACTGGGCAGTTTTGCATTGTGTGGGGATGCATGGTCGGCCCCATCTGTTGAAGAGGTTGACTGCGACAGATTGCTGGAGTGCCCACTCATGTGCTCTGGACCTTGACCGGCTGAGCATGTTGGCCAAAGTGTTTTGTACTCCTGGGACACGAACTGCCGAGATGTCCAGGTGGTGATCTATGGCCCAGTTCCATACCCTTATGGCCTTGCAACAAAGTTGGTATGAGTGAGTTCCTCATTGCTTGTTGATGTAGAACACCACTGACATGTTGTCTGTTTGGATCAGAGGGTGTCCCAGGAGCAGGTCAGTTTGCTGGGCTTACAAAGCATAGAGGATGGCCCTCATGTCCATTACGTTGATGTGTAGGGCCTCCTATAGTGTAGACCCCAGAGTCCTGCAGCTGTCCAGATTAACTCCTCAGCCTGTGCCGGAGGCATCTCTTGTCAGAATCTGTACCAGGGGGCATCCTCTGGAAAGGCAGGCCCTCTGAGAGGTGGGATGGTGTGAGCCACCATCAGAGAGTTTGATGGACTGGGTCTGAAACAGAGATGGATTGATTCAGGTCATTCTAGCACTGGTCGCATTGGACTTTCAGGGTCCATTGGATGGTCCTCATATGCAGTTTGGCCAACGGCACTGTAGCGATGGCTGCTGCCATGTGGCCCAAGAGTCTGAGAATCATCTTGGCAGGGACCTGCCTGACAGACAAGATGCATCATGTGAGACCCCAGAGGCGGTCTGCTTTGTTCTCTGGGAAGAAGGCCTTTCCCTGGATTATATCCAGAAGGGCTCCTATGAATTGAAGTCTCTGGCATGACCAGGGGGTGGAGTTCGGCAAGTTTAGGGTTATCCCCAACTCTCCAAAGACAGAAAAAGTGTCTTCCATAGTGTGAAGTAGATCCTCCCTTGACGGGGCCGTTAGGAGCCAGTCATCCAGGTAGGGGAAGACGTAGTGGCCCATCCGCCAAAGGGCTGCTGCCACAACTGCCAGGCACTTGGTAAAGACCCACGGTGCTGATGACAGGCTGAAGAGCAGAGCCCTGAACTGATACTGTCATCCCCGGAATTTGAACCTCAGGATTCTCCTGTGGGGCTTGGCTATGAGGATGTGTAAGTATGCAACTTGCATGTCCAGAGATGATAGCTAATCTCCAGGATGGAGCATGGGTATCAGGCCCTGGAAGCTAACCATCTGAAAGCGTCTGCACTCTAGAAACCTGCTGAGGTCACTGAGGTCTAGGATGGGGCATAGGTCCCCCATTTTCTTGGGTACCAGAAAGAAATGTGAATAGTAGTACCCTTTTCCCCGCTGGGGGGCCGGCACTGGCTCTACTGCTCATTTGTCCAAAAGAGCCTGGATCTCGTCTTGGATAAGAGCTGCGTGGGATGGGGAATAGTGGGAGAGTAGTGGTGGCCTGTCTGGTGGCATCTCTAAGATTTCTATGGAGTGTCCTCTTTGAATCATCTGTAGAACCCATTGGTCAGAGGGTGATCTTCCTCCAGCCCTCTAAATAGAGGGAAAAGCGGCCTCTGACTGCCTCTCCTGCCAGGTCCGCAGGAAGAAGAGGGTTCGGCAAGTAGTTAGGCATTGGTAGGGGTGGGCAGGGCAGCCTGGGAGGGCTTGGCAGCCCTAGAACTGGAGCCTCCTGAGTTTTGAGAGGGGCCCTTATGGCTGTAATCCCCTCTCTGTTGCTGTTGTTGGTATATGGGTTGTTTTCCTGTTTGTCTCGAAAATGCTGTTTGCAAAAAGGCTTCTGTTTTGGCTTATACATAGTTTGGACTGACTTGACAGCTTTGCCGGAGTCCTGTATCTTTGTTATAAGCTTTTCGGACTCTTCACCGAAAAGGACTGAGCCCTTGAATGGAGCATCTAAGATGCCGGCCTGGACGTCCTGGGCAAAACCAGAGATTCAAAGCCAGGAGTGTCACCTGAGACACACTCCAGTGGAGGGCGCCCTGGCTGCCATGTCTGCAGAGTCATAGGACAATCTGAGAACGTGTGTGCCTATGTCTGAGCCTGTCTGCATAAGCTTTTCCAGCTCTGCCTTTTGGGTGTAGTCGGGAACATTGCAAACCATATCCATCCCGTTCCCACAGGGCATTCTAGAACTGCACCATATGTGTGAGGAAACTGAGTGATCTTATGGTGCAGGTGGCTGAGGAGTATACCTTCCTGCTCATGGTATCCAGTTGCTTGGACTCTCTATTGGGTGGCTGCATGCTCAGGTGCTGTGGTCTCCGGAACCTGTCGTGGGCAGCCATAATGACAAGCGAGTCAGACGTTGGTTGTTTGCCTAGAAAGGGCTCCTCTCTGGGTGCCCTGTTGAGGCAATCTGCCTTCTTGGGAATTGCGGAGGATGTGTACAGGTACTTCCATGCTGCCTTGGTCACATCCTGAAAAGTGTCCACCAAGGGTGGCACAACAACTGGCTTTGGGTCCTTCTGGTGCAAATATTTGGCCAGATGATGCCTCTCTGGGTTGAGGTCCTCTGTATCCCAGCCCATATTCGCTTGTATGTGACACATAATCTCCATGACCACCAGCTCCTTTGAGTGTATCGTGGGCGCAGGTGTAGGGTGCAGGATACTTCTTATCTACCATCCACTCAGAGATGGGAATGTTTTCCTGCAGGAAGTCGCGGACTTCATCATTGACGAAGCTTTGGGATCACCAAGATGGTTGATTATGGGGGATTTCAATGCCTGAGCCGATAATGAACTCTTGCAATTTGGTCAGAACTTCCTCCAGCTAATGACTTTGTTGGGCCTTACACAGGCTATTACCTCTGTGACCCACAGGTGTGGTCACTCCCTGGACTTGGTGTTCCTCCTGGAGATGGAGATCTCGGACATGGTGGTGGAGCCAGTCAGTTGGTCTTACCATCACACCATAAGGTTCAGTTTTGTGGCTCCCCCTAGTGGGCCTGCCTCTACAGAGCTGGTCCAGTACCACCCTTTGAGGGGTGTCCCTCCAGATGGCCTAAATGTGGTGCTAGACCTATCGGGCATACTGAGTGAATGCATGGATCCAGGGAACCTTGTACTAGCCTATAATAAGGTGGTAGTGGAGGCCCTGGATTCCATAGCTCCTGTTCAGGTTCGTCCCCTCACTCTTCTCCCAAGGTCCCCTTGGTTTGATGGGACCTTGAACGAGATGAGGACAGAGGGATGAAGGCTAGAGAGGTACTGGTGGAAATCAGGCCTGGATGGTGATATACTTAGATTGATGGACCATTAAGTTGTCTATCACTCGGCAATCACTCGTAAGAAGGCAGAGTTCCTGTCCAGGGAGATTGCTGCTGCACAGAATTGACCAGCCCAGCTCTTCCAGACTGTCACAAATTGTGCAATCCAATCTCTTCAGCCTGTTAAAGCTTTTTTGCAAGAGAGACGCAATGAGTTTGCTCAGTTCTTCTCAGATA